>LBNR01000003.1:627911-1227911 GCA_001262555.1 Fusarium nygamai | reverse complement strand
AGGACCGCATATAGAGGAATCAGTGAGAGTCTGATTTCTTTCCGAAAGGTGTGCCAACTCATCACCCAACTGAAATGTTTGTTACTACTTTGCCAAATGGAAAACATGCCCCAAATGGCAAAGGGCTTCTTCCATCGCCTGTTCCAGTTGTTGTACGAAGCAATACAATTGATCATTTGCTCCGCCAACACCAACATCTCAATTATGTCAACGTCAGTAGCGGCAGTATATTACACCCACTAATCGCCTGTTGCCCCCAATCACTTCTCTTGTCTGTGACGTTGCCTTAGAAAAACTCGTGTTAACGTGGGTGACAGCGTGCCAGCAGCGTTTTCCCTTGCCAATGTCACTCGGCCAAAACGGAAAAGAAAGGTTACACAAACACAAAGCAAGAGATACATGAGCCTGTATACTAACCCACCTTTGCCATAAGTGCGCAATCATATGCAACACATATAGTCTAATGCTGTGACTTGAACATGCACTCACTCAGCAACCTGTGTCACCAGCAAATGCCACAAGCATCAAGACCATACCACCACGTGCAAACATTGACTTAGACACCCTAGGATACACCAACATACTGGTCAAGAATGCAGAAGCATATGTCTTCAAGACAAGCTACATGTCCCGTATTGTGCTTGCAGGCAATTGTTACACCTCACTTCCAGTCAAGTCACATATCACAGCCTCAGGCTTAACTAGGTAAATTCCGTCTTTTTGCAACAAATAACATGGCCCCAACAACCATGCTCCGATAAAAACATGCTCTTATACCTTCTTCGCTTCCCTCTAACCACCCAATGAATATCTCCATCACTTTTACGAGCCTCTAACCCTCCCAAGTGACAATCATAATTCCAGGACAAGGAAACGAATCGTAAATAATCACATTACTGCCACACTTGTACGGTATGTCTAAAACCGAGACAAAGCTTTCGATACATCATGATCCTTTCAACGCCCGCTTTGCTTCTGTTGTTCATCTCTAAGCGACCGACGCGATGACTAGCGCAGCCACATTCTCCTCTTCGCTTCGCACCGTGATCTTTGTCGTGACACCAGTTTTTGATGAGTAAGCCATCCGTACGTTGGCAACCACCCGACCTCCACCGACTGTCTTGCCGAGTAGCTTGAGTGTGTGGGTGGTCTGGTTGACGGGCACATCAGTACCCTCGAGAGGCTGGAGCGACAAAGCCTTTGTAAGTTGCTCTGTAGCGTCTGTGAAATTGTTAGTGCCATGTCTTCTATGAACTCAGCAGTCGACTTACCCGCAATGCTCTCCATTCCGCTCAATTGGAGGGTCTCTGTGACCTCCTCTCCAGAAGCACCAACCTGCTCCCAGATGTGGCTGAAGTTGCCAGCGAATGTGGGGATCACGTAGTCACTGCCAGCAAGGTCGAACTCGGCAACCTCGTACTCATCATCGTAGCCGGAATCCTCGGGCTCGCCTGTTGAGGGGTCGATCTCCTTGCTGGTGAACTTGAGGACGTTGGAGAAGGTGGAGATGGGCAGGGAAGCCTCGCCGCCAACCTTCTTAAAAGCAACATAGACCTTGCCGGGCTCGTCAGTTGCAAGCTTCTCAGCTTGGATGATGAAGACCTCCTCGAGCTCCTCCTCATCTGCGGGAGTAGCGACAACAGAGACGTTCTCAAGGACAGTGTCAGGCAATGTGTTCTTAACCTCATACTGGAGGACAATGTGCTCCTTGAAGATATGCTTGACCAAGCTGACAACGTACTCAGTCTCTGCCTCAGTAAGCTCGATAACAGGCGAAGACTTGAGGACACTGCCAAACTCCTTCATCTCGGGGATCTCGAGCAGCTCCTGGGCATACCGTTGAGCCTGGGCAGAAGCAGAAGCAACAGCCTCGGCTCCGGTAGGCTTGGTGGGGCCAACCTTGGGAGCCTTGAGTGTAGGGGCAGTGGCAATCAGCTTCTTGGATCGGTCCTCAGCGTCGGCCTGCTCCCGAGTAACCACAGGAATCTTGGCAATGTCGAAGGGACTATCGAAAGCGGACTTGTCGTCTGATGTGACGTACAGGACAAGCTGCTGCTCGAAGTAGGGAAGGGAGAACATGTTCTCTGTTTGCGCATTAGCAGTAATTCACAGTCAGTCGTTATTTCATGCTTACCATTCTTGACGAATCGAGCAGCCATCTCATCATCCTCCTCATTCATGAGCTTCAGGTTGAGGGCAGCACGATCACGGACCTCATCATCGACATCATCCAAGCATCGGGTGAGGAGGACACGGACACTGCTCTTAACCTCAGGGTCCTTCTGGCCAACACCGAACTTGGCGAGGGCAGTGACAGCAGCAGCTCGCACGATGGCGTTCTCAAGAACAACTCGGTTGTAAATATATCGGATATACTTGGTAGGCTGAGCGGTCTTGGGACCCTCAAGGCCGATAAGGTGAAGAATTCGGACAGCCAGCTTAGTGAACTCGCAATCCTCAATAAACTCGCAGAGGTGGGCAAGGGCATCCTCCTTGGAATCAGGGACGAACTTGATCAAGTCAAACATGCTCTCCACAACAGCCCTCTTGAACTCGTATCCACCCTCATCGCGCAGAATACCACTGAGGAAGGTAAGCATACCAGCCTGCTTGCTAGGAAACTTAAGGCACAAGGTTCGGATAGCCTCCACGATTGTGATCTTGAACTCGTCGGTAATCTCGGACATGAAGGTGGAAATCTGCTTCATTAACCTGTCGACACTGGCCTCGTTACCGGTCTTAAGGAGCGTGGTGATGGCGAAAGTGGCAATGGATCGGTTGCTGTTGGAGATGAGAAGCTCGATATCGGGGTTGCAGGCGTTGACGGCGGTAGGCTTGAAGCTAGCAAAGTTGTGGAGGATTCGGAGAGCGGCGAACTTGGTAACAGCGCGGGGAGAGGTGAGGAACAGTTGGAGAACGTGGACAGCTTGCGCTACCTCAGCATCGGTAACATCTCGCATGTCGCAGATAGCCTTAGCAGCCTCAAAGTTGACCATTTCACTCTTGTGTCGCAGCCAGCCATCGAGGAGCTGCATCATGGGCTTCCTCAACGAAGCATCCTCCTCAGCGAGCTGTGCAGCAAGTCGAACCAGCATGATGATAGCAGCGGGGTTCTTGAGAGCACCAGGAGCGCCGAATTGCTGAACCATCTTGACAAGGGCCATTCGGTCGTGCATGCGCATCTGATATAGGAGTCCGACAGCGTGGTATTGCGACATGGTCGAGTGGTTCATGGGAACTTGGCTGCTTGAGGTGGAGAATCCCAGGGAGAAGCCACCAGAGGACTTGCTAGAGGCAGCGGCCTCCTGGGTCTCGCTCTGCCATCGTCGGACGACATCCTTGGCGATGGGAAGGAGATGGTATGAGGAAACAAGGGCGGCAGATGATACGGAGGGGTTCTTATCGACAATTGCGGTCTTCATAACTCGTTCGATCGATTGCACGGTCGTGGCCTTTACAGTGTCAGCTTCCAGGGGTGTCGGTGTACCTGCCGGCAAAGCAACCTACATCAATAATACGGCAGAGGGCGCGAATAGCATTGGGTCGGTAGATAGCGTCGGTGCTGCCGCCAGTATCCTTCATAATCGTGCTGGTAACCATAATAATATCCTCAGCTGAGTTGGCGAGCTCCTTGATAACAAGGTGGACCATCTGTCGGAGACTGGCATCCTTGTTCTGGAAGAGCTTCGAGATACCGAAGAAGAGGGTTGTAGCTTCGTTGGTGGGGAACTTCTCTCCTGTGTAGAGAAGGAGAGCGATCTTGGTGAGCAGAATGCGACATCGTCGAGGCTGAATAGGGGAGCTGTTGAAGAGTCGTGCTGTTGAACTATTTAGCTTCACTGTGGGGGGAGAATAGGAATAAGGCGATTGTAGGAGACGGACCTTCTTGGAAGACTTGAGTACGGTCAACCTTGACCAGCCCGAGGTCGGCGTCTTCGTCCTTCTTGCCGTAACTCATGCTGGGCAACTGGGTTGAGGTAAAAGGTTTGGTCGAGGGAGACTTGAGGTTGCGGTCGAGGCGCTCCTAAGGTAGAATCACCACGTCGCAGTTACGCATCAGGGATGAGTGGTGCCGCATCACGTGATCTTATCAGCCCCTTATCGGACGTGGATTCGTGTCAACTTTGGCATTGGCTTCAGCTTGGAAGTCGACGGTAGGAGTCAATTGCCAAATCTTCGGTCTTTTATAGTGATTAAGCTTTCTCTTATGTCTTTCATCTTCCCATCTCTCATATAATTGGCATTTTCATATCCTATTGTCCCACTGGTATGGCCACTGTACTTACGCAAGGTTGCTGCTGGAGAATGGAGCACTACAGCTTCAGGTACCCGCAGTCTTTCAAATGCTCAGTTAAACTTACATTGATACTCTAACATCTCCTAATAGCTTGGATAACTACTAGAGATTGTCTAATACATTATGATTATCATATTTATATGTCAAAGAAGAGTTCCTGGGGCCCTTTTCATAGCTCTCACCTTCAAAAAGTGACATCATGTCGACCCTGAATCCATCCATCCACCCACTCCGAACTTCCAGCCGGACCCAATTTTCCGGGTCGCATCTTTAAATCCCCCAGCTTCAATCTCTCAACTTCATTCCACGACCCAACTTGTCGCCCAGAATGAAGTCTGTAACACGAGTACCACTTCGCATTGCGCCCCGGCTCGTCCAGCGCCCGGCCTTTGTCCGTCCAATCCACTCGACCGTTGTCAAGGCCGCCAATGTTGCCCCAGTGGTCGGCACCGGCCCGCCACCTGAGCCGCCGATCCAACCCGCCGAAAATGTCCATCAGCGAGTTGCGAGGCGGAGAAAGCAGGCTGAGATGCTCAAGAATGCTAAAGAGCTTCGAAATGCCAGTTCTGGAAAGGGAGGCGGTGGTTTGAAAAAGCGATTCTGGAAGGACGTTTCTGTGAAGGAAGTTGACGGTTAGACAAATACTTTTACCCCACCATCAAAGCATATGCTGATGAGATACAGGTGCTCTTCAAGTCTTCCTCGATACTCGACCGTTGAGACACCCTGTGTCAAAAGAGATCGTTCGAATTCCCATCACCAAGCCCGATCTTGCCTCCGCTCTTGCTCTCGAATGGGATCTTTTGACTTCTGCCCAAGATGCTACAAGACATCATTTGATCCCTCTTACAAGTCTTACATGCCGAGCTCTCGATATCGCCGCCGCTGATAACACCCCTGGGGGCGAAATCTCGGAGGTCCGAAATGCCATTGCTACAACATTATTACGATACCTCGATACCGACTCCATTCTCTGCTGGAACCCTCCTGCAGGAGCGCACGATCTCAAGAATGAAGCTGGAGAGTCGCTACGGGATGTACAGAAGCGCACAGCCGAGGAGATTGTGTCTTTCCTGACAACACATGTTTGGCCAGGTATCACCATCAACCCAGTCCTTGACGGCCACTCCATCTTGCCTCAGTCACAAGCACCTGGAGTTCGCGAGATTGTTCAGGGTTGGATCACTGGTCTCGATGCTTTCGAGATTGCTGGACTTGAGCGTGCTACATTGGCTGGCAAGAGTCTCATTGCTGCTGCACGATTCGTTGTTGAGTGGACCGAGGGGTCAGTCGCAAGGGGTCATTTGAACCCTGGCAAGAAGTTTGGTGTCGAAGAAGCCGCTGTCGCTACCAGTCTCGAAGTTGACTGGCAGACTGGACAGTGGGGAGAGGTCGAGGATACCCATGATGTTAACAAGGAGGATGTGAGAAGACAGCTGGGCAGCGTTGCGCTGTTGGTGTCTGGCACAGGTTTGAAGGCATAAATAAAATGAGACTGGATAGATGGCATGACTTTGTAAAATATAACGACCTGTAAATTACCAGCTAGATAAAAAGGCTTTAGGATACTATAGATCGATCTATAAAATTGAACATATTGAGTATCATCTTTCTTCAGTTCTCACACTTATGTTTCTGACTTTCATCAAGTTGTTAGCCAAAGTCCTCAGTACGCCACTCATGGCCCCTATCTGCGTTCCAAGAACACGCTGCAACATCAAATTACAATGAGGCCGCCCGTTAAGAATCGTTAGGTAAGTGGCTTGCGTATCATTAAGCGCAAACATCGTTGTACATGGCTTGCTCACCATCAATGCAATCTTAAAAAACTCATGGTGTCTTACCCTACATCGGCATCACGAACAAGGATTTCGCACCGGGGCTGAGAGCCATCAGCCCAAATAAAGTAGCAAAACAGACACACGCCAGTGCATTCGGGTAAAAACTCTGATTATCGAGTGGCAGGCTAGGTTATGCTTGAGAAATGAGGTGGGAGATCAACCGAACGTTACTGCAGATAAACTTCCGATCATCTAATTCTTGCAACCATAAAGAATCGGCTTCCGTGAGCTTAATTTCCACAAGCAACAGGGTCAAGCTTGAGTGTGTGTCCAATCGCTTCACTCGTTTGCATCCAACGTTTCACTTTATGCGACTCAGGCTCAGAATAAGCATGCAACATATCGTATTTCTCCCAAGCCTCCTAGCCTCCCTCTCTCATTCTACCAAATGCCCGTTGCTGCCGTTCTTTCAACTGTGGCACAAGGCGCAGAGCCAAGGGACAAAATCGTCACGGGCTGAGATCCCTAATCCCAATTGAGCTTCAAAGACATCATCCACTGCAAAAGGCCGCGCAAGCCGCCTACCCTTCTGATTTTTAAGCTGAAGGCTAGCCCTATTACTGCACTGCATCCTTCAACAGGCCAAGACACTACAGTGATTGCCGTGTTTCTTGTGATCAGGAAGACGGCGAGTCTCATTGGGAAATGACCGAAGATTTGCTTGGTTGGGGTTAGCCTGGTTGCTAGGAAGAGAGGCGGAGTCATGATTAATGAGCCAAGCTGAATGGATCACTTCTGTAACGTGAGACATGGGGGGCTAGCGAGCCTTGAATTGGCCCTCTGATTCAAACATCGAGAAAGGCATTGTTAGACAGAGACAAATATGAGCTGTCTCTTGCTAGGTAGAGAGAAGCGACTCACTACGCAGAAGACATGCTCTGAATAGAAACAAGTTACACAACAGAGCCTTCTTATGCGCAAAACAACGCCCCAAAGCCCAATTATGCAGGTCCGAAACCCCTACGTCAAGGACTTTTCAGCCGTACCGTATTACCCAACGTCTAAGCAAACGCCAAGACCACCAGCCAAGCACATCCCGCTAATTCCGTCCCTTTTAGATCCTAGCACATCCACCAACCAAGGCACAGCCCGGGGGTGAGGTAGGCAGGGAAAACGCCACTGGGGGCCTTGGAGTTGTGAGTTTAAAGACGAGGCAGCCTCTCTTCTTCCCCAGGGGGGACGTTGTCAGAAACCGTTGTAGCCTTTTGTAAACAACACCATAGAAGTCATCATGAGGTGGACCACGATAACTACAGCCGCAGCCCTGCTCGGCAGCGTTGACGCCATTAGCTTCCCGAGATCGAAGGCCGGTAAAGGGTATCTGTCGATGCACGTTGGTACAGTGGAGCGAAACAAGAATAAGCAGCACGACAAGCGTCAAGATGGTGACGCTATCGCCGTTCGACTCGAGAACAAAGATTTCTTCTACGCGACAGACAGTATGCCACTGCAACCTCAAAATTAACTACAGATGTTAATATTCTATAGTCGAAATCGGTACTCCTCCTCAAAAAGTCACAGTCCTTCTCGATACCGGCTCCAACGAACTCTGGGTAAACCCCGACTGCGAAGAAGCTCAATCTGCTCTTCAGTACAACCAATGTCTTGACTTTGGACAATACGACCCCCGAAAGTCAAAGACACCACCCATCGGTCCTTTCGGTGGCGAGACACTCAACTATGGCGACGCGTCCGACTCATCAACGCATACATCTGCGACGATCCGATACTATACAGATCTTATGACATTTGGAGACTCAAAGTTGAGAAATCAGACTTTCGGTGTTTTGGTTGAGAGCAATGGTATCTCACAGGGTATTCTGGGTCTTGCGCCTGATCTGCGGGCTGGATTTGACGGCGATGAGCCTTATAGCTTATTGCTCACTTCCATGGCTGAGCAGGGACTTATCAACAGTCGTGTGTTTGCGCTTGATCTGCGACACTCGGATGATACCGAGGGTGCTTTGATCTACGGCGGTATTGATCGCAGCAAGTATATCGGCAACCTGGAGACACGACCTATCATTCGTGGTGAGGGTGGTGAGTACCGTCTTGCCGTTGAGTTGGATAGCCTCGGCGTCACTATAAGCGGTAATACAGAGAACATTCCCGTCTCGAGCTCTGATTCCAACGTTATGCTCGACTCCGGAACGACTCTCACCCGCATGCACATGTCTGTCGCGGGACCAATTCTGGAAGCTCTCGATGCTCAGAACGATGGTGAGGGTTTTTATATGACCGACTGCGAAAACCGCGACCTCGATGGCACGGTTGATTTTGGGTTCGGAGACAAGATCATTAAAGTTGCCTTCAGCGACTTTATTCTCGAGCTTGGACCTGGAACGTGCTACATTGGTCTTGTACCTACCAGCGACCAGCAGATTCTTGGCGACTCTGTTCTGCGAGCTGGATACTTCGTCTTCGATTGGGATAACGAGGAGGTCCATCTTGCTCAGGCTGCTGATTGTGGTGATGAGGACATTGTTGCTGTTGGATCTGGCTCTGACGCTGTGCCCAGTGAGACTGGCAAGTGCAAGAGTTCCGATATCACAGCCACTGGACGTGTAAGTCATGACACTTCGTACATCTGCGTGATTAAACTGACAACCTTGATAGGCGGCTACTGCTACTGGCAAAGGCGGCTCGTTCCCTACCTCTGCGTACACCACCACTTACACCATCACCTCATGTCCCGACTTCGAACGCGACTGTGCCACAGGCGTCGTGACGACACAGACCTTCAGCGGTCGACCAACCGTCACAGTCACTGCCGGAGCCGGTAGTGGCGGTGATGACGATGACAATGCCGCATGGCAGCCTATACCCCTCAGCTGGGTGTTTGCTGTCATTGGCGGTTTAGCTCTCGGAGTCAACTTGCTATAGCGGGAGATATGGTTGTACATATTTTAAATGACATCTCTTGGACATGACGATTGTAATTGATAGACCGCATTTAGGGTATGCGCGGCATGAAGCATACGGCGGCGTTTGATCTTTGCATTATTTCACCTTGTACTCATGAATTGCGTGACTTGGAAATTGCCTCAGCTGTACTGGGCCTCATCGCGTGTCTGCTGTGTTCAGTAGAGAGGGAGCACAGCATATCATGGCTTCACGATCGGGAGATACTTTCGGAGAATTTCTTCCCTCGATGTAGACTTTCTGTGCACCCATCGTGTTGGATCAACGTGCTTTGCTCGTGGTGCCGCAACAGCTGACAGCCACATCTTGCGCAACGCGGGAGGAAGACTTCGGATACCTCGGGAGACACTCTGTATTCATCAAGAATTGGTCGTGTCTGTGTAATCGTAATCGCGGCATTCTATTGAGTCTTTTTCTTGAGAAACATCGGCGCACTGCTGTAGAATGCAGAATCGCGAAGGTCGATGAATGGCATCTCTCTTGAAGCTCTCACAGAGGCTGTCGTGCATCGTCAGGGAGGTGCCAGATTTCTGAGTCAGAGAGTTACATCGTACCCCCATTTCGCAATTCTGATGGGTGATGGCTCTTAGCGGTGAGTAAAAGGCGACAAATCCAACTCTGATCGGATTTAAAGCTGAGAGAATTGTCGGTTCCAGTGGGTGAGAAGTCGTTATGGCGAGCAGCAACAGAACCAGGGCGTTAAAGTCAATTCAATCAACACACGAAAAGCAGTATATGATACTCTGTAATCAGTAGCTAGAATCAAGCGTGTAGTTGCTCTTGATGAGTAATTTCGGTATCTGGCAACATTGTATCTGCCTTTTTAGGCAATCTGAGTTCAACCTGACTGGTGGACGTCAGCGCGGGTAAGAAACGTGCAACGGTAAGCTTACTTGAGCTTAATTTGACTATCGCATGGAACAGTAGCGATGTAAGTCGTTCACATAGTACGATGCAACTTCTTCGCTCTCTATAGCATCTTGAATAAGTCGTAATCTGTGGTTATACAAGAATTCTCATCGAGGGACAAAGCTCCTTATCGAGACGGAAGATGTTGAGCATAGCGGAACTAGGGCGGAATCCAATGCAAGCCACATACCGAGGCATCAAAGATATGATCCACTCCCTCTACCCCAATTCCTGCAACGATATTGCGATAGAAGACATACAGAAGCTACTAAGCTCAAAATATCAATACCAAGAAATACTGTCAACCTTAATTTTTTTAGTCACATGCACCTCGCCTTCAGCTTTGACCCCAAAACACAACCTACGTAACCCTATGGCAACGACCCTATTGCCTCTACCTCGGTTGGCACCGAGGTCTTGAATCGTAGCCAATAGGGCCAAGATTGGTGTGATGCGGAGATAGTGGGAATCAAACCGCGCTAAATTGGATCTTCCCCAGATTTGGAGGAGCCGCCGAGGCGACAAGGAGAAGAGAGAAGCAAGGGACCAACTACGTAGTACATATTCAGCTCCTCATCTCTTTTTCCCCTTCCCTTTCCTCTATTCTCCTCATTCTCTCCTCTTTCCTCTAATCTCTGAATACCCTCCCTCTAATCCCTATTCAAGATGGTCTTCTATCCTCCTCCCTCGGTTAGCCTGCCTTTCGGTAAAATCACCCTGTCGCCAGTTTCAGCTCCTCTGCTCACATTCCTTAGAACCTCCCGAGTCAATTACCATCCCGGACTTCATCTTCAGCGATAAGCATGCTCGCAAGCCTATTGCTCAGTCCAGAAATCCCTTCACATGCGGTATCTCTGGTAAGACGTACACCACAGAAGAGGTGATCCAGCGTGAGAAACTTCTCGCGCGCGCTCTTGCAAAGCGCCTTGGCTATGATGTCCACGATGGAACAGAGTGGGATAGAGTAGTGGCGCTATTCTCTGTCAACACTGTACGTTTGAGCTCAGTCACACAAAAATCCAACTAACGTATAAGATCGACTACATTACCATGACCCATGCTGTTCACCGTTTGAACGGAATCGTCACACCCGCCAGTGCCGCATATTCTGCCCCAGAACTCGAGCATCAGCTCCGCTCATCCGGCGCAAACGCCCTTTTCACTTGTGTCCCTCTTCTCGAGACTGCTCTCACTGCCGCGAAGGCTGTCGGTATCCCTGAGGATCGTATCTTTCTTCTGCCCGTGCCCGGCTTCGAGTCTAAGCCACCTTTCAAGTCAATCGATGATTTGATTGCAGAGGGAAAGGATGCGCCTGACCTTCAGCCTCTGAATTGGATCAAAGGCCAAGGCTTGAGGCAAGTTGCGTATCTATGCTACTCCAGTGGAACATCAGGTCTTCCCGTAAGTTGCACTGAATATTGATGAGGTGAATGAATGGCTCACAAATAGTAGAAAGCGGTTGAGATCACTCACGTCAATGTGATCGCCAACGTTATGCAAATGACAGTCCAAAACGCAGAGGGTCGAAAAGCAGCGGGAGTCGATACCCAGGTTCAGCTTGGTCTCTTACCACTCAGTCACATTTACGGCCTCGTCCCTGTCGCTCATTGGGGTAATGTCATCTCACCCCTGTTTCCACGTCTCACTGAACTAACTTGTACCAAGGTATGTACAATGGCGACGAGACAGTCATTCTGCCCAAGTTCGAGCTCAAGATGTTGCTCGCTACCGTTCAACGCTTCAAGATCCAGCAAATGGCCCTCGTTCCTCCAATCATGGTCCAAATGCTGAGTCACAAGGCTGAATGCCAAAAGTATGACCTCAGCTCTGTCCGCTTCATTTTCAGCGGTGCTGCTCCCCTCGGAAAGGAAACAATTTCTGGTTTGAATGAAATCTGGCCCAGTTGGAATATCTGCCAAGGTTACGGTAAGTCTCCTTCAATCACGCGTCGTGTCTCGTCACTAAATTTGCAGGTCTCACTGAAACATCACCCGTGGTCTCATCAACTACCGAACTCGACATCGATCCCGGCTCCTCTGGATCCCTTCTTCCTGGCATCAAGGCCAAGGTCATCGATGCTGAGGGCAAAGAGGTTACGGAATACAACACCCCCGGTGAACTTTACGTCCAAGGCCCAAGCGTTGTTCTGGGATATCTCAACAATGCAAAGGCCACAGCTGAGACCTTTGTAAACCACAGTGATGGACGATGGATGCGAACAGGCGACGAGGTTATCGTTCGCAAGTCACCCAAGGGCATTGAACACCTTGTCATCGTGGACCGAATCAAGGAACTTATTAAAGTCAAGGTAAATTTCACTACCTCAAAGTCTTTGCGCACCTACTTACATACTCCATTAGGGCCACCAAGTCGCACCAGCTGAGCTCGAAGCTCATCTTCTCACCCACCCTCTCGTCGACGACTGTGCCGTCATCCAAGTCCCCGATGACCGAGCTGGCGAAGTCCCCAAGGCCTTCGTCGTCAAAGCACCCGAGGCCAAGGGCAAGTCCGACGAGGAGGTCACCAAAAGCATCAACAAGCACGTCGAAGAGCACAAGGCGCGCCACAAGTGGCTGAAGGGCGGCATCGAGTTTATCGAAATCATTCCCAAGAGTCCTAGTGGCAAGATCCTTCGACGTCTGTTGAGAGACAAGGAGAAGCAGGCCCGCAAGGAGAAGGGAGCCAAGCTGTAATGATATGGTGCATAGAGAGTGTAAGAAAGAGAGGGAAATTCATGCGCTTCCTACAAGGCAGAAGAGCGATTAATGACTATTAGATCACCTAACAAACTTAACATACGTCCTTGATCTTGTGGCAAGCCTATGTTGTCAAATGCCAGCTTCATGGTATCAGGGCCATGCCAACCGTGAGAAGAAACAAGCCATAAAGCCCATACTACGTGCCCTTATACTGTACATCGGATTGACGCCATCGCAAAATAGAGTAACTCTGTGAAGGGACCATAGATCAGCATCAATGCAGTTTCCGGAATCATTCGTGATATCATGTTGATGCAAGTGCGAACATTCATTAAGCACTGAGGCGACCGCATTGTATTGAATGAAGTCTAGCTGAGATGTCTATAAAGCAAATGGAACTTTTGTATTATATCGGTTCATTAATCTTTACCCAGAGATTCATAAGATCCCCTGCCCCTATTTTCGTGAGATATTTTCGTGAATCTGTCTTATGAACTTCTCAGAAGACCATGCCCTTGGTCTGCTTGCTTTGGGCATCCTTCTCCTTGATGTCAATGTTCTTCCACATGAAGAGGCAGACGACACAGAGAGGTATGAAAGCGCAACCAGCGTAGATCATCTTTTGCTGCACATAGTCATAAGCAGCAATGATAGCGTCTCGCTCAGGGCTACCAGCAGGGTAAGACAGCTGGACATTGATGTCGCCATAGATAGTAGCAGTCATGTTCTTGGCAGACTCGGGGAGTTGCTTGGCAAGCTCGGTGGGTAGCATGTTTGTCCAGATGCCACCAGCAATGGCCACACCGATGGAGGAACCGATACCACCGAACATACCCCAGATGGCCAGAGCGACTGCGACATCCTGATGCTTGATGGAAGACATGACTGCAATACGTGCAGTCAAGGACCACATGCCACTGTAGATACCGTTGAAAAGCTGACACATGACGAGCCAGTTGACGGCAGTCTCAGGGTGACGGAAGTGGATGAGAAGGGCAGTACCGAGAACCAAGAAAGGTACACCGACGAAAGAAGGCCACTTGAAGCGTCCCAAGTATCGAATGGCAATGCCAACGAAGGGTCCAACGAAAGCAGCCATCAGAGAGAACGAGTTGAGGATATAACCAGAGGTAGTGACACTTTCAAAGTGAACAACCTGCAAGTAAGAGCCGTAATAGGTATCCCAGCAGAAAATAGAGGCAAACATAATACCATAGATGAGACAGGCTCCCAAGATGGTGCGATCAGCAAGTAGGTGGAAGGGGAAGTAAGGCACAGGGGCGAAGAACTTCTCCCAGACGACGAAGCTGGCAATGAGAACGACACCAAGGACTGGCATGGCAATGATATAACCAGTGGCCCATCCGTTGGGAGCAGTAGCAGCGATGCTGAAAGGGAGTAGGAGCAGAGCCCAACCGGCACTGGTCAGGAAAAGACCAATAACTAGAATAATGTTAAAAGACCGTGTGTCCAAAGCTGACAAAGATTAAACTCACCATCGAACTGCACAAAGTAATACTTGAAAGACTCCCAAATAGTGCGGTTGTGTACCTTCTCAGGAGCAAGGCCAAACTTCTTGGCCTTCATCTCATTCATGATGAAGATAACCATGACGGGAATGCAGAACGCCAACAGGATGATACAGAACGAACCAAAAGCCCATCGGAAATTGACGTTCTTCAAGAAGAGCTCAGCAATCTTGGGACCGGCGAAAGTCGAGCTGATGGTTGGCGTGTAGTTGATACCCATGATGATCAGTCGGTTGCGGAGAGTAGTGGTGTCAGCGACAACAACGTCAATGACATAGATGAGACCGAGATGGCCAACCCAGTAGAATGTATGCGCAGCAGCATACATCTCGACGCTGTTGCATGTAGCCTTCATGATCATACCGACAACAATTAGGAGAACCATGGCGCCGAAGCCCCAGACTCGACCCCAGATGTCAATGATCTTGGCAAGAGTCAAGTTCCAGACGGCACCCAGAATCGAGGCTACGATGCCAGTTGAGGCGAGAAGACCGTGTGAAGCGAACGCTGAGGTGACGTATGGGATGAGGTTGCTCTGCACATTCTGGAGCAGACTATCGACGAAGGAGACGAGGAACAAACTGGAGAATACACGGTCAGTATAGTCCTGGCAAGGTAAGCTAACCACTTACAAGACAAAAGTGGCAATCAGCATCTTCTTGGTCCAGACGCTGGTGATGGCCTCGGCTTTTTTGACACCCTGCTGCTTGAACTCGTCATCGGAACAGTCCTTGAGATCCTCATCGACCATCATGTTGTTGTTGGCGGGAGCCTTCTCAATGTCTGGGACAGACACCTCATTGACGGGCTCAGGCCCGTTCATGGTATGAGTCGCCATTGGAACGAAAGGTATCAGAATCGTTCCAAAGGGAAGAGGTGCTCAAATCAGCTCAATGGATTGAGAGAAGGAAGAGAGAAGTAAGCTTGACGATTGCTCAATCTATGAGGGGACCACACGGTCGCATTGAAGGGGGGAGAGCACCCATTAAGTACCTTGCCCTACCAGGCCAAGATCGTAGCTCATTGCAACTCTGGCTGCATGGGAAGCTCTCACTAGAGCGAGAATTGAGAACGGGATAGGCGATGATCACCCATGGCTAGATTTCATAGAGCGAATCCTTCGGAAGGCTAAAACGGTAACTGGTCTCCGATGGGTGAGCTTCCTTAGCCCACGTATAACTGGCCGGTAAGGATTAAGCTCATTGCGACCCTGGGCAATTAACGGCAACCAGCCCCTGTTCGAGACGAGCCCTCTCGCTGCAGAGACGTCCCTGATTCTGGGATGGCGAGGAAAAGACCCACTAACACCGATCATCCACGCTCTATTTGCTTGGCCCTACGAGTCTAACGCTTGGGAATAGCACCGTAGATGTGCCAGATGGAGACCTTGCAGTGTCGAGAGTATCATCTATTGGATGAAGCTTATTTCCAGAAGCTATCCGCCCATCAACCGGGGTGAGTTGGCCGAGAGTGGCGTCGCTCCAACTGCTTGGTAGGGGGTATGGCGCCGTTTGGTGTTGACCCCCAAGAACACCAACGCAAGTTTTTCAGCGCTAGTCGCATATCTGATCATCTGATAATCTGATAAGCAGCATCAGCACCGAAGATCGCACCTCTTGGCCGCCCTTCACCTTCCAGCGTGCGGCGTAGCATTGATACGTCAATCTCATCCGTCCTTCTCCGAGTATAAGCATGCGAAGGAAAGCTCATTGACATTTTTGTCTTAGAAAAGGGCCAAATAGTTCGTCCAGTTCCCTTGCATGTCGCCTGTCATATCGCGAGCGAGACAGATTAGATCGATCGTAAAGCCAACAACCAACAACCAATAGCGCGCCTATAGCGTCTAAAGAAACGCAGTACTACATAACAAGCCGTGGGGCCGTCTAAGATTATTTCTCGGTAAGTGGGCGCTGGTTGATAGTGAAAAAAGTCGTACTCCGATTTGGCCCTGATGAGTTTTCGGGTCATTTCTAACCAGGAAGGGCAACGGAGGCGCTTTTTGGCGTAAATAAGGTCGTGAGCCATGGTCTTGGCATCAGGCAATCGGAGAGAAATGGGCAAGCTACTAGAACGGGATTCCGAAGCATGATGTTTGGCCGTGGGCCCGGTCTCGAGGCTCTGCGGGACGACTGAAGCTCTCCTCTTTGTCTTTATCAATCTGACCGTGATATAAAGCTGCGAAAATCAAGCCTTGCCCCAGTGGCATTGAGCTCCACAGACCGAAGCACGTCTAACTGATCTCGGATTCACTGATAGAGCTGTTGGCGATCCGGTCAGAAGAAAGTCGATTGTCAAGTGGCCCAACCATTATAATTGAGGCAAATTCCTTTCCTCACCGGGGGCCTTTGGTGTTCGGTTCATCGTCTTGGCAAGTCATTCGTCCAGTCTGGAAACAAGCCTTCCACCCAGAGCTTGTAATGCGACTCGGTGCCAACGATACTAGATTGAGCCCACTGTGGATGTCAAGTATCGGATTGACTGCTGCCTAGCCAATATCTTCCTTTGTCTTGACCTGCTTTGTCGTACTCATGTGGGGGTCCGGTGATTGATAGGACGATTCTGCAGGATCACATCCGAGGCAGGGTCTTGTTTGATGTTCCAGACAATATGAATGCATACCAGACCTGTTTAGCATCGCAGGAACCGACTGTCCGGGTGACATTTTCCATGAGGTAGGCCAGGGAAGTCCTTGTCGTAGAGTTAGAGAGTCTTGGCGCCGGGGAGCAGTGAATAGTCTCCCAATAGCATCGCGATATATCCGAGCTACTGTGGTCTTTTCTGTAAGCAGAAAAGAGCCTTGGCTTTCCTGGGATCACAGAATTGTTAATAAGAGGCCGAGAACAACGGCCGATCTAAAGTTTGACAAGACAATGGAGTCTTTGGAGCCTCCCGATTTGATCCGCCAAAGCATTCCTCCGATGACAGAACATGGAAACGCACTTCGGATAGAAATAATAACTCAAAGAGTATCATTTCCTAATGATAGCACTCTACGAGGTAAAATGATGTCTAGATTCATCAATATCGAGGCTGGGTTGTGTTGCATCGCCGATCTGATGTTTGCCACCAACTGCAACTGCAACTGATTGATTTGATAAGATTAGATTATCTCGAAATGCTTAAATTGCCAACATGTCTTGGCATTGGACCCTGGTGGCGCCGTGAATCCTTCGACGTTGTTGATCCTGAATTTTTGTGTGCACATGATCGGAGAAGCTACCAGTCGAATTGCGACATTTGGAATAGACATGAATCCTTGGAACTGAAAAATTGAGAGGAACGCGTGGCCACGCCTGGGTTGGTGAGAAAACTGGAGGTCAGTGTTCTAAGTGAAAGACGTACTTGGGCAACTGTAGGAAGGCCTGGGCAGTCTTACCTTGAAGTCAGAAAGCTTTGGTCGGATTTTAGTATGCTGCAAGAAGGCTCTAAGCTCTATTGTCCTCAGATGTCAAGGTAGAGCTGACTACATCCGCACATAAAATACCGACCATGCAGATATCGCAAGTTGGTATCATCGAGTTCTAGAGGCCTGAGACTTTTTCTAGAGGCATGAGACTTTTAGCAAGGGCACTCAGGTCTTCGTGGGTTGGTTCCAATGTGCTAACTTACTGCTTACACTCGACACTATACATCTTTTGTGATCGAGCAAGGGTGCCATCCCCTATGTTGACAGACCACCTGTAGTACCAATCACTGTGCTTGACCTCATTCTTCAAGCACATAGATGTATCTACCGCGGAATGCGAATGCTTTGATTCCGTGGTCGTGCCTCATTTTCCACGCAAACTTGCGATCCATCGATCATAAAATAAAGCCTTCCCTTTGGCGAAAATGGACAATCACTGGCCTATATCTGCACTCAATAGCAAGGATGGTTATTCGCCAGCCTCGATCATATACTTTACTTGAGAGAAGCCAATTGTCCAAGATGTCGAAATACTGCCGAGTCGAGTGTCTTGACTTCCACTGTCTAGGTGATTGGTGGTCATTCGAGGGTGGCAAGTGACCACAAGACTTATACAAATGGAACTGAATATGGTACCAAAGAAAGTTCGATATCATAATACCATCGTATTGCCACTGTGGAGAGAGTGCTCAGAAGAATTTGGTTCAGAAGGTGGTGTCCCTAAGTCTATCTGTTTAGGTGCTAGGTCAGTAGTTCTCGTATGGCAATCGAGACCTAAGCATGGCGCTTCCCACAAACATATAGAAGCAAGAAGATATCCCTTAGATTTCTCTTCGGAAACGAAACAGTGCTAACTGCCAGTCGATAGAAGTGTAAGTGTAGTCACTTAAGGCTAGTGCCAATCGACAAGTTACTTATTTCAGAGTCACCGAATGTACAAGAGGTCACAGCTTCACAAGAGACAAACAACTACTTCACATGGGAAACAGACATAGGCGAGCATTGGGGATTGATTCAAACAAAAAGTCAATATTAACATTAAACAACCAGCCAGCGGGTATATATGCTTCTGTGCATCTCGGCTCAACTGGTAACTTCCCTTGCTCTTTTTCTTTTCTACTTCATTTTTTTCTTCGACCTCCAGACTTGATGTCACATGAGGATCCGGTCAGTACCAAGTTTCCACACTAATGCATAGTTCGTAAGGATCGTAAGAATGATACATGTTTGACGAGCGCGCTGTCTAACTTCCCTGGAAGCTCAAGCGGTCTCGGGGTGCGGGCGTACATAGCATACATACAGGTCCCGCCTCAGGTACCAAGACCTAATCTATAAACAACAAGGAAAAACAGAGATGATGTGCGAAGCGCATCATGACCCTTACAGGGCAATGGCAACAGCCAGGATGACGGCGGCGATGCCCATGCCGTTGCGAGCGGCACCAGCAGTCACGGGAACGCCAGTAGCGGTGGGAGCGGGGAGACCACCGGTGCCGACAGCGGGCTTGCCAGTGATGAGAGTCTCACCAGCGCCGGGAGCCTCGTAGCCGGGAGCAGGGGCCTCAGTACCGGCAGCGGGAGCGGTAGCAGGGGCAGTCTGAGCAGGGATGGGACCGTTACCAGCAGGGCCGGAGGTGAAGCCAACCTCGGGGACAACGATCTCAGTCTCAATGGTCTTGACAGTGGAGGATCCCTCAACAGGAGTACCGCTGGCGACAACGGGCTCAGTGATGGTGGTAGCAACAACGACGGTGGTGTAGTGAGCAGAGGTGATGATGGTGGTGCCAGTGACAGTGATGTGCTCAGTGACGGCGTCGGCACCAGTGGCAATAGCAGGGTTCTCACCAGCGTAAGGGGCGCAGATACCCTGGAAGAAGGACACGGCCTGGGCAACAGTGTCGTCGTTCTCAGCGTGGGCGTAGAGGCACTCGAAGACGTTGGCAACGAAGTCCTTGGAGGGGCAGTAGCAGGCAGCGTCGGTGTTATCCTTGCAGTCGGCGACGTAGTCAAGGAAGGTGTTCAAGCAGCTGGGGACAACATCGGGAACGTTGTAACCATCCTTAGGAGCCTCAGTGGTCTCGGGCTTCTCGTCGGAGCCAGTCTTGTCGGGCTTGGGAGCCTTGTGAGTGATGGTCTCGGTGACGGGGCAGATAGTAGTGGAAACGGCAACAGTCTCGGTGACAACAGCAGGAGTACCGGCGGTGACAGGGCAGTTGGTGACCTCAGGACCACAAGAAGTGATGGTCTTGACCTCAGTAGCGTAGATGGTGGAGGTGCTGTCGTAGCTGGTGACAATGGTGGTGTGCTCCTCAGGGACATCAGTGGTGGCGTTGGGGGAAGAGCCCTCGGTGGTCTGGGCAGGCTTGTCACCAGTGGGCTTCTCGCCAGCAGGTTGAGTGTAACCAGGCTTGTCACCACCCTCAGTAGGCTTGGTCTGGCCAGGCTTGTCGCCGGTAAGAGTCTCAGTCACAGGGCAGATAGTGGTGGAGATGGCGACAGTCTCAGTGACAATGGCGGGGGTACCAGCAGTGACGGGGCAGTTGGTAACCTCGGGGCCGCAAGAAGTGATGGTCTTGACCTCAGTGGTGTAGACGGTGGAGGTGCTGTCATAGACGGTGGTGATAACGGAGGTGTTCTCACCAGCGGGCACAGTCTTGGTGTTCTCGCCGGCAGGGACAGTCTCGGTGGTCTCGCCAGAAGGAGCGGAGGTAGTCTCAGAGCCAGAAGATCCGGAAGTGGTCTTGCCGCCAGCAGGGACAGTCTTGGTTTCCTCACCGGCAGGGACAGTCTCAGTGTTCTCACCAGCGGGAACGGTCTTGGTGTTCTCACCAGCAGGGACAGTCTTGGTGTTGTCGCCAGAAGGAGCAGAGGTAGTCTCGGAACCAGATGAGCCAGAGGTGGTCTGCTCACCAGCAGGAACAGTCTTGGTCTCCTCACCGGCAGGGAAGGTCTTGGTGTTCTCGCCATAAGGAACAGTCTCAGTGTTCTCGCCAACGGGAGCGGAGGTTGTCTCAGCAGGGGTAGAACCAGAAGTAGTTTGCTCACCGGCGGGGACGGTCTCAGTGTTCTCGCCAGAAGGAACGGTCTCGGTGTTCTCACCTACAGGAGCGGAGGTGGTCTCAGCGGGAGAAGATCCGGAGGTAGTCTGCTCACCAGCGGGAACAGTCTCAGTGTTCTCGCCGTAGGGGACAGTCTCGGTGTTGCCACCGGCGGGAGCAGTAGTAGTCTCCTCACCAGCAGGGACGGTCTTGGTGTTGTCACCGTAGGGGATGGTCTTGGTGTTCTCGCCAGAGGGGACGGTGTAGGTGTTGCTGGGAGGCTGAGGCTTGTCACAGTCGAAGTCGATCTGGGGAACCTCGATACGGCACTTGTCCTTGGGCTTGTTGGGCTGAGGGGGGTAGACGAAGCGGACGTGCTTGGCGCCACCACACTGGCTGTTGTAAACATCGGTACCGTCCTTAGAGCAGTCGGCCTGGTGCTTGCAAGTAGAGCCGTCGGGCATGTCATAGTGGAACTCAAGACGGCAGTCAAACTCGGGTCGGACGTGGAACTTCTTCAGAGAGAAAGACTTCTCCTTGCTGCCAGCACCACATCCGAAAGAGGGAGCGGCCTCCTTGACAGGGCCACACTCAGCAGAGATAGACTTGCCAAAGTGTCGGCCAGTGAGATCGCGCTTCGACTTATCGGTTCCACAGGTCCAGCCCTTGAAATCAAAATCGTTGTACTTCTCGAACTGACCGACCTGGAGATCATCCCAGTACCAGCCTTTCTTCTGGTTCTCCTGACACTTGTTGTCGATGGCACGGGGAGGAGTGTACTTGGGAGCCTCCTTCCAGTTACCCCAGTGAGCGGAGACCTCGCCAAGGCTGGCAGTGAGAGCCAGAAGGGCAAAGTTGGCCTTCATGGTAAAAGAATTGTCGGGGGGTGGTAATAACTAGTTGTGTGTGTAGCGAGTGTGTTATATGCAGAACAGAATATTAAGAAATGGAGTCAAAGGAAACGAATGACTTTGACACCAGAACAAAAAAGAGAAACTTTGATGTAAAGAAAAGAGGAAAAGAAAAAGGTGAGTGATAATCCAAAAGAAAAAGTCGAAAGAGGTGGGAATGAGAAGCATTCATATACCCACGAGTCTCTGTGTCTATCATAAGACCTGGAGGAGTGCTGGCCTACGGAGGCAAAGAGCAACCAGCCCGGCATCTGGTACCAAACATGGGTTGTCCCCTCTATGGCCCATGCCTGGTGGAGATACCACCGGCGATGGGAACCCCTGATACTCCTCTAAGTCAGGTTGAGCATCGACGGTCGGCTGAAGGTTCGAAAAGGTCTCTCCAAGAATTCAGGTCCGTCCGGTGAGGTTTGACACAACGGTTTGTGGTCCAGGGCGCCTCAGGGACAATGACAAGGATGAGTATCCGTGACAGGGACCCATGTCGTTAGAAGTTTCTCCATTGACAGGGACCTTTAACAGCGGCTCGGTGCAAGCCCAATGATCTGTGGCAGCATTATCCAGGGTGTGTATCTCTCTCAGGTCTTGGCTGTAGATGGACTGATGAGCGAGCGAGTTCGCACCATGCGAAGCGCAATGCCCAACAGTAGCCAATGTGATGCCTGTGCCTGGCCATGGATGAGCACCAACCTTGTCTTTGCTTGCCTTGCCGAAGTGCCATTCTTAGAAAGGTTAACATAACTTTTTGTTTATGCTTGACAGGGCTTGCTTCAGCTGGCCCATCTCCCGCTGCTGGGCTGCGCTTCAAGAGGCCGCACTGCATATTCCGATCTTCAGGCGCTTGCCATGACAAAACAGTGCTGAATGTGAACCAATACAAATCGAAAGGCGGTTATGCATACTCTGATTAAAGCTCCGAGGCGCTACTGCATGTGCTGATGGCCACTAGCAGAGCGCCTCTCAGTTGGCCAAAAGCGAAACAGAGCTTCTAACCAGTTACCGAGATGGGCGTTTAGAGCACTTTGCGGGGCATCGACAGCGGGAAAATTCACACCCCGCTGTGAGGCTTGCACTTGGACGCTGAGATAGCGGTTAGACTCAAGTAATGAGGAACAGAGACAATTCAGGTAGTGGATGCGGACTCAGGTTGCAATCATTGATATCCCCTACTGAAAGTGCAGTATCATTGACGCATAATACTTGTCATAATTTACAACGCCAAAAGGGGTTCGCTCTCTTTTCCTGCCTGAGATGTTTCTTTCCTTTTCCCCAGGACAAATTGCTCCTTCCGCGTCTGCCGTCTTTTTCTTGGGTATCATCCATCTCTACGAATGGGCAAGTGCAACTGTTGAATGAAACACTGCGCCACCATATTAGAACATGTTAAGAAGGATCAGGGGCATCGATGGCCCGGACCCGTTAACGTCCCGCACAGGCTTCTGCAGGTACAGGCACCATATCCGCCAATCGCGCAGCAGCGCTTGCTTGGTGCCCTGGCGGTTGCCAATTGGCCGTTTGGACATTTTTGGGCGAGCCACTAAAGATGCTAGGTCAGGATATGGAAGGCACTTGCTTTTGTTCTTGTTCGGATTTTTCTCTTGATGGGAGCATCGTGGTCCGGCGCTGCTTCCCCAGACCGCCACCGCAAGCCACTGACGGTTGGTCGTGACAGATGGGAGGTGCCAAGGCATCGTCGCTTGCAGTCAGACCGTCACTGACCTCGCTACTGGGAAAATAACGTGCTCGTCCTCTGATCTACCTAAGAAGGGTCACTTCTTAACAACAGCAAAGCGATGCTAGTAATTACTATGCATCACGATTCCATTATCAAGAATGGAGATTGTTTCTTTGACTCATCCTAAAAATAACATCGCCATGTGATTAACCCTCGCACTTGCTCCTCTCCATGGATCTACAGCAGGCTTCCGAAGAAACCACGATTGAGTAAACCTTACACCTTGAGCATGTCAACAATTACTTGTATGGTTCAGACGCGGGTTGCTACGTCAAAGGAGATTACAACACCAAGGGACTTGGTCCATTTCCCCTTTTGCAGCATCTCGCCAATTGATAGGAGAACGGAGATATTGTAGAGCCTGTCCACAAATCCACCGTTTCCACCGGACTTGACGGGGATGCAAATCACGGAAGCAGGCCAGCTATAACGGACAAGGTTCGTGGAATAAGTGATCATGGATCTGGCTAACACGGCCAAACGCAGGCTTGGCGTGACTGATGGCCTGACTGATTGATTCAATCGCCTTGCTTGTGCATCATCTCTGGACCTCATTTGCTGTGATAGCTCTGAACAGGATGAAAGATCTCAATTCACCACCTATAGTGTTCTGATTGGATCACTGGTCTTCCTTGAGGCTAGACTACCCCCAAGTCTTCCGGGTACTTTATTACTGAGTGCTTGTGATGGACTACGAAATATGGCGCTTGCGTACCACTCAAAATCCATGCATAAGAATCACAATGGGGCAAGAAAATATGTCATGGACAGCATTGGCTCTCCGCGATTCCTTTCATCATGCCGAAAATAACCAGAATTACCAACGCCGAATGGTCTCGTGGCTACCCAGCTTTCATCTCTATCTTTAGTACGGGTGTTCATTTTTAGCACCGAGCGCCACCACCCGTCCAGTAGCATGGCGAGACAGACCCTGGGCGCTTGTGTTTGACGCCAAGGAGTCTCAGGAACAGGCCGCCCTAGTCTGTTTCAACATCAGGGCAGCCAATCATCAATTACTGAGCTACAGATCTGAGACGACGCCGATGCCTTCCAGCCCTACTACCCTTCGAGGTTTTTCCCCCTTCACAACCTTACCAGATCCTATTCTGGACCTGAAAGCATCCCAAAAGAGAGGTCGCAAGGGAAAAGCGACTAGCCAGGACTCTCGGGTCAAAATATTGCAAGCCTACCCGTCCGGTGTTTCCCAAGTCCGGAACGATCGGCAAATGCTTGTTTGTTTTGGCAATCATGAAGTCCCGGGTAGCTTTTGGTAAAACAGAAAAGTAATCGCCTGCAACTGAAATCGAAGCCAAACAACATCCAGACACGATGCGATTCATTATGGAATAATTCATAATATCAAGGTCTCATCGGGACGTCTTCAACAGCCAACTGAATCTTATACCAGTTACGTTGCAATATTCTGTGCCAGATAGAGCTCTAATGAGCGTAATTACTGTTTGCTCTTACAGTCTCAAGTTTGAGTTACCAACCTTGAAACTATGCTTACTTGGCCAACACCAAATCGGGAAGTGCACTGATTGTTTCATTCAAAAGATAGAATGACGAAAAGGGCAGCTTGAACAGCCAGTCGCAACATATGACAGCCCTGTCCTTCACCTGAACCCCCAGTCTGTATCCAACCTTAGCCTATAGTTAACGACAAATTTGGTCTCTGCGGACCACACAGGTTGATCGCTGCCTACAGTATGTCATCGGAGTTGCGAGCCAGTCATGGCTTGTAAGCATTCATTTACCGATACAGACTTGTTCAAATGACTAGCAGCACTCGCTTACAGGATTTCTGCTGCACACTCCACCAACTTCCGCGCACTTGAGATCAAGGGCACTATTGATGAAAGCTTCCCGGTGGCTTGCTCACGTCATGGATCAATTAGCCTCCGTGCGCTATCAATCGACACTGTCACACTGATGGGGGCCCCGTTAGCCCCTCCAACGCCTATTCTTTAGCTTAAATGTTTCTCCGTGGTGGTATTCCCGCCAAAAAAAAGAAACGACGTCTCATGTTCACAAGGCGAAATACGATATTCCGAAGAATCGCTAAGCCAATAAGCAACTCGAGATCTTTATGTAGTCGCTGTGCTGGTACTCCTGACAAAATCGCGAAGACTGTCGGTAATCTTGACGATGTATCATCGCCGTTGTCGTTTCGACTTTAACCCGGGGTTGCCATATTGTTGATAACCTCCACTGTCTAGCTTGTTCTGGATGCCACGTTCAGTCGCCTAAAGCCCAGGCTCGCGGAATAAGGTCGAACCATCATAGAATGTAACGATGCCCTGAAGACCCCTGAGGACAGAACGATGCAGCGTTACAACGCGTGTTCTTGGGACGGACAGGGGAGATCCCGGCCGAGACTAGTTCGATTGTCCTGCCAGGTTCGACTTAGCGTTTTCTCTTCTTGTCGTTCCGTGTTTCGAGTTACGGCCGTGGTGGCTTTGGATGAAACTTGCGATCTGCCAGGCACTACACAAACGGTAGTTGTATCTTGCTTTTGAACGTTGAGGTGACATGGTTCTTTTATTTTTTCGTAACGTCAATTAATTGTCACCAATGGCCAGAAACGACCTTGAGAGCGACTCTCGATCGAGGCACCCAATTTTGGGTGATCAGACCGGTCGTACGTTTTTACGATAATGTGTTTCTATTGTATCCCGGAGCAAATGAGGTAAAATTATGCTCAGGCTAGTTTTGCAGCAACATCTGATCGTCAGTCACCTCATCTTCGATCGATTAGACCATGAATTTATTGTCCAGGTCGATCACCTTGCACCAAATGACTCCACTGATCGTCATATCCAAGCGTTATTCTTTGGCCTCCGGGCGTTTCATAGACTGTCTACAGCTTGCACGGATCAGAGCTGACTCGCCTTACAGCAGCTTGGTCCAGCAGAGAGAAAAAGACCATCCATCACATTAGTATCGAGCAGAGTCTTGCCTTGACCTAGCTGGCATGTGTGTTTGCTGTTACATTTCAGTTGGCTCACTTGTCAGTTTCCTTGCAAGCACTTGCATGGGTATGTCGGTAGCTTTACAACCTCTCAGGGGAACCAAAGGTTTCTATGACAATTCACATCCACCAACCCTGATTGAGCTCACAAGACCCAACAACGGTTCGGACTTGCGAGCGTACCTGCATTTAACCTCCGAGTTCCGTCCATTTGGGGATCGGAGTGATGCTGCATCGGGTTGTGCAAACCTGAACCTGGCTGATTCCGTTTCCACTTCGGGGAGCTAGGAGGTGGCTGTGAAGTTTGGGAAGTTTCCATTTCCCTGCGTTTCTTCCGAGCTGAGTGGTGGAATTCTTACCGGGCTCGTTCAACCTGGTCGTTCTTCCGGTCACCTACGGGGTTAAGCAATCACAGGCCGAAAGTTTTACCGCGAACTGCGAGGTTCCGACTGAATCCGCGTATCGCCAAGTCGCTAGACAATTGTGATAGGTAAAGTGATCAAAACCTGTCGAGAGTGAAAGCAAATGCTTCGCAAAAGCAAACAGAGGCTTCCATGTGACAGCCAGTGACTATTCTAAGAGTTGACGGGGGCCAGTTTCACCATAGGAGCCACTTGAGCACAAGATCCCATATTATAGACTTTCTCAATGAATTGAGCATTGAGAACACGCATTGGCCATTTTATATTCGAAACGGCGATATTGAAGCTGAAAAAAGTCAAACACTGGCTTGCCGGCTTGGAGGGGATGTAAGAAGAAGTTGAAGAACTTTCACTTGACCTTTCACTTGCCTCAGAGAGAGGTATGTGTCAAGAGAAGCGCCCTAGATACTGGGTATCAAACTGATTCAACTTTCCTGATTTCTCCTCATGGTGTCTAGTAAATCACGGGTGCTCTGGTCTGTCTATCACTAACAATGAAAGCTTAATCAACATCGGAACTATCGAACTCATTTTCAAATAATGAGTTTCTCATGTCAGATCCCCTTCAGTTCAAGAGTTTACGCCCCCAAGCTTCCTCCGCAAGAGGTAGAGCCCACTTACTCATCCACTCCGATCGCAGAACCTGATCAGCTGTCAGACGCTCTTCTGGTCTGAAGCGCAGCATCCCTTTGATCATATCTAAAAAGGCGTGAGTCTCATCATTATCCATCTGTTCAGTGCCCTCTTCCACTCTCGGATCCTGGATATTCATGTGAAAGCGTTTCTCAAGCGACCAATATTCCCGTTGCCCTTTTGGCTGTCCATCTTCCTCAAACTCGTTCAACTTTGCCTCCCACTTCTCCCACCGTTCCCGGGGTAGCGGGCCAAGTGCGTCGACCTGGTCAGCAATTACCTCATCCCAATTGAATAGGAAGCTGCTCATGAATGGCCCATCACCCATGACCTCCCAGACCATAAGCCCCAGACTCCATATGTCGGAGGAGAACGTAAGAGGCTTTGTGGGATCAAACTTAGCTTCTGGTGGCCGGTTTTGTAAGTGGGTATAAGACATCAATCTGGTTTCCTGCGAAGGGTTGAAGGCTGTTCCAAAGTCGGCGAGCCATAGTTTGGCTTCGGGTAGTAGGACTTCGTCGCTCGGTTTGCCGAGCCAGTTTGGCGTATAGACGTTCTTTGGCACGGATGTTGAGGTAACCGGCTGGCCGTCGGTTCTAGCCACAGGGTAAGGCTCTGGCTTATAGTATTTCTCATAAACCTGTTGGATGGAGAGCTGGTCGATCTCGGAGCCAGGCAATTGGAGCAACACATTTCTGAGATGAATGTCTAGAGCGTATCAGATGTCGTCTGAGCGACCCAAAGACGCGGGTTTGGTACTTACCACCGTGAACAAAGCCGGCCCGGTGGACGTATGCCGTTGCCAAGATGAGCTGCGCAGCCAGGGCTCTGGCTATGTCAAGTCGGAATGAGTTGTATCTCGAAGTTTTGATCGACTCGGCAACGCTACATCTGGTAGGTGCAGTGACAATGCAAGGGTGTGTGCCGTTGGGCCCATGAAGTGTGAAATGATCCAGTACTTGAGTGATGAGATGACCAGAGAACTCGTTGGTGGGATTGCCAGCCAATTTGAGAAGAATCTCCATCTCTTTCGAGACTTGGTCAGCCGTGCCGACTTTGACGGCGACGTACTTATTGAGCTTCTGGTCGCGCGCAAGCCATATGGTGGAATAGCCGCCCTTACCCAGCTTATCAACAATGGTATATCGCTGGTTGAGCGTGTCATCAACCTCAATGGGATGGTACCCCCCAGGGCAGTATCTGTCGATGTATTCGACATTTCTGTAATGTCGATAGGTTGGTGTCTCTGCAGGCTGCGTGGATCTTGCTCTTCGACCAAACCCGCGATATCGGTAGCAACATCGTCTCAAAGACGGGCAGAAAGAGCCTCTCGTGGAGCTACAAGACAAAATACGATGGAATTTCTGGAGCATTTCGCATCAACGGAATTATAGGCGGATCTTGGGTCGAGCGATAGGACGTTGTCAGTCGATCGTTCCAATATCAGGGTCGAGTAGAGGTCAATCTGCTAACCTAGAGTGTTCTCAAGTGTTGCCGCTGATTACAACACGCGAAACGAAAATAAGATTCAACGTTATGAACGTCATTGGATCCGTGAAAAAGGAATCAATATTGTACCATGCAACTTCAAATCTGATATAATTTACATGTTGTCTGTTGACTTTTCCTTTTTAGGCCTTCAGCACCGTACCTAACTAGCAAGCCTCGAAGGGTCTGAGTGAGCACTTGGGTGCTCAGAATGAACGATCAACACAGGCAATCCTCAACGCTTGCTTGAGTCTGAAACACTATCTGAACAGACATGATTGAATTATGGCTCTTTCTTACAGAACTAATAGTCATAGGACTGTGCGGTTTAGCGTCAGACACTTATACAGCCAAGGTCAGTCTTGTCAGGATAAGTCTTTGTTCATACCCAGCACCTAGTACTGCGCTGCGAACATGATTACTGTCATTCGGGACAAAGACCCAACTTATGAATAACTAAGAATGGAGATGTATAAAAAGCCTAGATCCTCCTCCTTGATCACTCTTTTTATAGAAACTGTGTGACGTTGAAAGTTGCTCTACAGCGACCAAACTGAAGACAACACGAGAAAACCAACCCACATAGCAAATCTCAGTATGGCTCCAATCAGGACACGCAAACAGGTCCGTTTCAGGGATCAATATGAACGACCCAAGAGCAAGGCCTCTCTTACTGAGATGAGAAAACCAGATGGCATCACCATTCTCACGAAAAAGGATGAAGTATGCCGTTTCATCACCGGCGCCCTCTCTCGCTTTCTCAAACCACTTGAGATCCCTCCCAACACCCATCTCATTGAACATCGTCCTTGGAGTGCAGGAGGAATCTACACCATCCGCTCTGTCGAGCCTATTCTGCCCAACACAAGGTATGATATCGCCGCGCGTGTCATTATACACCATGAGGTAGGATGGGTGCAGGTAATTTTCTCCATGGCCAGAGGTTTGTTTGATAGAGTCTCACTTCCACCCGTGCAATGGATCGGAGTGCCAAACATGGAACTTTCCTTGAACAATGGTATGAAGGTGTGTGTTCAGATCGAAGACTCTATCCATGGACAGTTGTTGGCATCTTACTTCAAGAAGCTGGGCTTGCTTGAGTTGCATGCGAATGGAACAACTGACTTGGAAATGGAAGGCCCGCAATAATGTGTTCGGGAAGATCATGCAGATAGGGTTTATAAAGGTATTGATATCGAATGAGGGGGTTGTGGCACTCGTACATAATGTAAGGTCTTTTGGAGTCGGGATTTACAGCGGTGGAGTTAAACTAGAATGCAGTTATATATAAAGAAAGGCTTTACTGATCTAAGCGAGTAACATCAATCAAATTCCTCATTTGCACATGTTTCCATTTATTTGTTTGAACAGCTTCTGAATATGTTTCTTTTCGTTGTCGTCATAACTCGTGAGCCCAAGATAACAAAGTTGAAGATGAGAACACGCCAGGGAACCAGAGTCTTCTTGGACTACCTATGCTGGGCAATTGAGCTCACAAAATTGGCAAGAATTCATGACATTAATGAAGTTTTGACATGCATCGACGCAATAGAACCAGGATGCAGTATGCAGTGGCATTAGTCTATTCTCAGTATTGATCTATCGTAGCACTCAAGCTTATCCGCCTCCTTGCATCCTCCGTAATCTCTCCTCCGCAGCTCGTGCTCTCCTCTCACGCTCCAATCTCATCCTCATCTCAGGCGTTAATCCTCTCTCTTCCGCCTCTCTCCTCTCCTGTGGTGTCTTCTTGAGCCCCGCCGCCAGAGCATTTCCCTTCTGTTTTCGTCCTTCTGAAACCTTTGGCCCTTCAACCTGTAATCGCTCCTCCTCAGCGCGCCGACGCTCAGCCTCCTTGTCACTAGCTTCCTTCTTTTCTCTCTCGTCACGCTTATCGGCTTCGGCCTTGGTCATGGCTGGCGGTACCTTTGCATCATCCCACGACCACTTAGACTCTCCGAGCTCGGAGCGAGCTACCCGGAACGCATCACGCGTCGAGCGTTCACCAGCCAGTTCGAAGGGCGTCTTGCCATCTTTGTTCTTTATTGTAGGATCTGCTCCACCGCGAACGAGAAGGCCAAGTACTAAGGGCGCAGCGTTTTGAGCCGCGGCGAGGTGGAGTGGTCGTGGTGCGTGATGGTTTTGCTCCACAGGCTGAAACTCAAAGTCGGCTGATATGTTGTTGTTCTTGAGGTATGACAGCAGCGCAGGGACTTTTGACCTTCGTACGAACGCTTGAAGTTGAGATGTGTGGAGTAAAGCAGTCTCTTCCTCTTCTGTCAACTTCGGTTTTGAAGGCTTTGTACTCGTCTTAGTCGGAGTCGCTGACCCAGAGTCTTTCTTCTGTTCCTGCACAGGCTCGATCTCACGGACTTTTAGTCGCGTCAACTCGATGAAGGATCGCATAAGTTCATTCTGCGTCGCTCGCCGTGTGCTGAATGGAAAGGCCCGCAGCCGAGTATCATTATGCTTCAACACCTGTCCCTCGTAGGGGCCAAAAAGCGTTCTTCGGTTTGTCATACCCGTTGCCCGGATAAACAGTAATTCTGAGGTGTCGATGAGGGCCTTCCAGTCTTGGAGAAGGGTTCTCACATCCTCTACCAAAGCCTGTTCGTTATATCGTCGCAAACTCGAACCAGCCGAATGTGCAGCACCCTTCGCGTTATCGTTAGCCGATTGAGAACCGCCTTGCTTTCGTCGGGTTGTGTATCGATGGAAGGTCTTGTGAGCAAGCACAGTAGCTTCTCGATTCATAGTTGTGCCGTTCTTGTTGGGTCGCGGGGCGAGAGATACAACCATGGCCGCAAAGTGGCCACCTCCAATCATACAGAGAAAGATATGAGGACCCTTGTACGCGACCTCTGGTAACGCGCCCTCCTTAGGTATCTTGGGCATGGATATGGGCTCGACCTGCTTCTTCTTCAACACCTCCACAAGATCCTGGTTTCTTTGTTCCTCGCCCGTCAAGATTGCGCGGTACATGCCGAAGTAGGTCTTCTCTGGAAGCAGCGGAGAGCTGAACCATACCAGAGGTGGTTTGCCACGGCCTGGCTTCCCTCCCGTTTCGTCTTCGTCATCTGCGGTTGAATCATTCGCCTTGTCAGCCAACCTCGCCTGCTTCTTCAGCAGCGCAGTCAGTGTTGAATCTGGTCGGCCATCTTCCTCTTCTTCCGACTCGTCTGAATCGGAACCTGATAATGATTCGTCTAGGTTGCCAACGAGCTTCTCGAATTCTGTCTCTGACACGGGTTTTTGACCTCGCAGTTTTTGCTTGAGATTATAATGGTGAAAATCAGACTTGAGATGTCCCCGCTGGTCAATCACTGTTGTGAATGTGAGGCCACACAAAGAGCACGCTTGTGTCCCGACAAGATTTGTATCTGACAACGAAGCGCTCTCGGAAGGTGTTTTCGTGGATTCGGCGGCAGCGATAGCTTCGGCTTCGGCGTCTGTATCAGATTTGAGCACCAAAGTGTCCAGAACTTCGGCAGGCAGATCATAGACTGGTTAACTCGTCAGCACTTTGCGACATCGAGACACGCCGATCAATGGCGGGGTAGGGGTTTGGGACGAATACATACGATACAAGGGCCGCCGAAGAAGATCCTCGTTCGTCTTAGCCATGGCGACTGACGTATGTGACTTTGTGCGTATAGAGAGTCTAGCGAGAATTGGAGTTGTACTGAACTGCTGCCTCTGTTGCGATATTTGAACTTTTCAACAGCCCAACTGAGGCCAAGCGTCTGCGTCATAGCGATAGACTCTGCGCTCCACCAAAGCTTGAGTCAACCGGCCAGAAAAGGACCCCGCAAAGCCACAGAAATGATAGAGGCACCGCCTCAATACTCACAGTGTGGTCACTGTTAGAAGTGGAGACCTCTCCTTTGAGCTCTATTGGCATGCTCTATCTTATTGGACCAGAGCCCCCATACTCATTAAACCCTCCGCTAATGACACCCCTCCTCTATAGGTCCCCCCAAGCTCTCTCTTGCGATTCTTCTTTAATCACATCAAACCATTTTGCTGTGCAGTACCATTGTCTTCGATATTGTACTCAGGACAATCGAATCCAACAATCAAGTCACATTCACGTTTCCCCGCAATTCTTTCGACAATCTTTGCTGTTCTCTTCATTGTCTTCACAATGGCTTCAGCCCTCGAATCTATTCTCAGCACTGTCTCCAGGATCGAACATGAGATTGCTACTCGCGAGGCCCTCGCGGCTGTCAACGCATCCAAGCTTGACGCGGTCAAGAGTTCAATCAAGCACTTCTCCAATTCCAAATCTCAACTTGCTGGCAGTGACCCAGAACGTCTGAAAGATGTCATGCAGACTGAGCAACTCTTGCGTGCTTCTTGCCTCCCTAACAGCCATCAGAGAGCCCATGCTGTCCAATTTCACGCCCAGGGACTGTCTAAGCAGGCTATCGCTCGAAGCGTCAACTGGACTCAGCCGCTAACTCGTGCTGCGACTCGCGTCAAAGCTCGTCAAATATCTGACAAGTCGTCTTGCACCGACGCCCGACCTCCAGTACCCACCATCATTCAAGCCCGAGAGCTTGTCAAGTTCGTCAAGTCTTCTCCCCATGCCCGTCGCATGCCCCTCTCCAAGATTGCTGCTGCCCTCGGATTGGAAAGTTCTGACATTGCCATTCGCAATGCTCTCGGTCGGTACGGGTACAAGTTGTACCCGGCCGTCATTCGTCCTTACATTAGCGAAGAAACCCGAAAGCTTCGACTTGAATTCGCTCTCGAACATGTCAACTGGACTTTCGAGCAATGGAACAATGTTCTCTTCACTGCGGAAGTCCGTATTCCCTTTACAAACGCACACAAACCGTTGGTCATTCGACAGTCCGAAGAGGAATACCATCTTGACTGTATCAACGATGTGCCTGCCGAGCCTGCAACCTGCAATGATAGTGAACTGTACTTCGCCCACTTCTCAGGTCTCACTGGCAAAGGTCCTCTTATTGCTTGGAGTCGCGACGCGGACAACAAGTTCGGGCCCCTCAGTCCTGTGAATCACTACAAGGTCATCTTTCCAGGATTCTCCAAGTGGATTGACGATCAGCCTTCTGAGTCTCGCTTTGCTATGCGTCCAGATATGTGTGCCCACGCTGCTGTTGCCGTCAAGGACGAGATGCGAGGACGATCTATGCCCACCGAGCACTTCCCTCCCGCCTCACCCGACCTGAACCCCATCACCGAGATATTCAACTGGGTCAAGGCTAATCTCAAGAATGACAAGGACCGATCTCTTTACGGCGAGGTCGCCGAATGGCGCATCAGACAAGTTGTCCGAGCCACCTGGAACAGCATACCTCAGGAGAACATGAAAGCGCTCATCGAGAGCATGCCTCATCGATGTCAGGCTGTCATCGACGCCAATGGGATGTACACCCGGGACTAGAAATAACAACCACAACCTACGAGCTTACGATGAGATGAAAGAAATATATTTATGCTGACGCCTGAGAAAAGTCACGACGATACGACAACAAAAAACGGCGATGGTTGAGAGATTCCGGGCATAACTGGGCATCAATCGACAAGGGTGATGGAGGGGAGGCAGAGACTGAGTTTATGTTTATGATACCCATTTGTTTCAATAATGCTACACATTTTATTCAAACATGCGTGCTGTGCATGTCTAACGATTATGTATTTCCTGTGATATCATCAACACAAGGTTGGCCCAGCTGCGGAGTAGAGTACCTAGAGAGTCCTGGCAAAGCTTACCCCGCACATCAGCGCTCCAGTTCAACGCTCCAGGCAGTCTACCACCCTAGAACTTGGCACGCGAGCTTAAGCTTTATGCTACCGCCGCACCTTATCTTGGTCTGTCAATCCCTGTCGAGCTGTCCACCAATACATTTTGGTGTCAACGTCACTGCACATCATTTTTCAGCTGTGAAAGTACAAATCCCCCGGTCTCACGTACACGTCCTTGTTTTTAGTTGCGTCAGTGGTTTCCTTTGCCATACAATGAATCAAGAATTGTTCCTTCCCCCGCCTGATGTATAGTGTAACTAGTTGTATAAAAGGGAAGATCTCGTCCACTTCTTGATCTTTCAATCTTCATACTCATCATCCTACATATCCAAATCACAAATTACAACTTTAAACTCCAAACTCAAACTATCATCATGGATTTCGTCAAGAACCTCGCTGGTGGCAACAACAACGCCAACAACAACACCGAGGGCCAGCAAGCTCCTCCCGAGGCCGGCGGTAGCTTCATGGACAAGGTCAACGGAATGGCTGGCGGTGGCGCGCAGGGCGAGAAGAACGAGGATGGCCTTGACAAGGGTAATCATCTCCATTGACTTCCCATGTATCTCTGTACTAACAACCGTTGCAGCCGTCGACTTTGTGCAGGAAAAGTTCCTCGGCGGAGGCGACCAGAGCAACGAGAGCGCCGCTGAACAGGCCAAGGACGAGGCTATTTCCGATGCCATTCGCGACCAGTACAAGAGCGCCACAGGCAGCGAATTCCCCATCTCCGACAAGGACAAGAATTATGGAGCTTAAAATGGTGTCGAGGACCACGCGAGCTCAGAGGCATGAGCGAAAGCAAACAATGTACGATTAGATGAGGACAGTACCTGAATGATCACGAACCCTATCATGTTCCAACAAGTCAATCCTTTACTTGTTGCTGTGAATGCTATTTAAGCTATCCCCTTTGTGAAGCTGTCTTTACCTACTCACCATCGTGAGAAATGCCTTCCACTCATCACCTCAAGTTCATGCTGCCTTGATGAAAGATTGTCACCAAAAAATCTCATCAGCCACTATAGTTTAGCGGTCGGTACGAGGCCATGTCCGAGTTAGAGGATTATCCTCATACTTAGAATGCCAGACCTTTGCTAGACCTTTAATCGCCCGACCTACTCCAGCATCTTCAATGCCTTCATTCGCATGAAAACAACCGTCTGCAAATGATCAACTGCAAGAGGCAAGTTCTCGCTGGCAGCCAGGATTCGAGCAGTCTTGACGGCGCTCTTGATCTGTCGGCCGTTCAGAGGCATACTGGCCAGCTTCGCAATCGCATCACTGTCTCCAGCCAACGCCTTGTCCTCTCTGATAAGAAAGTTGCACCAGACCTTGGCTCGGGAGGCTGGCTCAAGATCCTGGAAGACAAATGAAAGGTCGATTCGTGACTCGAACGCGGGATCGATTGCAAGGTAGCGGTTCGTGGTGAGCATCATGATGCCCTTGTAGTATTCCAGGACGCGAAGGAAAACTAGGAAGCATGTCAGACAGGTTCACAACAACCACAGGGAGTAACCTACTGGTAGTCATCTCGTTCTGTGTAAGATTGCTGCTGGTGCGCTTTTCAAGGAACACATCTGCTTCATCAAGTAAGAGGATGGCATCCCATCGGGCGCAGCGATCAAGAGCAGTCTTGAGATTCTTCTCCAGGTTCTTGGGATCCATCCCAAGGTCCGAAGTATCAACGCGGTATAGAGGGCGCTTGAGATTTTCGGAGACTATGCTTCCATTAGCAAAGGTCCCATTTGTTGAAAATCACTGAAACGAACCAGATTCTGCAGTGAGTGTCTTTCCCGTACCGGGGGGACCACACAAGAGCATGACAAGACCCTTTCCTGTGACTAATGTCAGTTCATGACTAACCATCGGTGAGGAGAAGCGAACCCTTTCCGTCGACAAAGTCGTCGAAATCCTGCAACTTTCCGTTCGTTGCTGCTCCTATAAAGCCGACTAGGAGTCTCTTCTCTGCTTCATCGATGACGAGGTTGTCAAAGGCCTGAGTGTTCCACTCAATGTCTTTGAGATCGTCCACCTGGGCCGTACCTAGCACAGGACGTTAACATATATGTATGAGTATCTTTGTGCATGTGAGCTTACACCACGTCTTGTTTTCGATCGAGAAACATTTCACGGTTGAAACGGTCATCATAGCCTGCTCATCCGTGAGGCGATTGGGATCCTCGACTTCTTCGTCCTCCCAATCGCTATCTTCCTGTGACTCTTGGTGGTCACTAGAAGTAGAGTCCTTAGAATATTGTCCGCTCCTGTACATTGCACTGCTGATTGGAAGACTGGACAGGGAGTAGGAAAATCTAGTCACATCCCTATCTTGAATCCCGGCATCGACGATCACTCGTCCTGCGATCTAGGTTCTCTGTCAGTATACAACAGCTCCAAGCATATCTCGAAGCCTTACCGCTCGGTTAGGGAGGCTTAGGATGCTGGTGGCTCCCCAACAGCCATGGGACTTTGGCTACTCGATTGTTAAAATGTTTCTCTACATAGCAAGCTCATTGAATTTCTTACCGCTTCAGGGTCCCAATGAGGGTCCATCTTTTCGATAATACCGGGATAAAAGCGGAAATGAATACCTCGTAGTGCTTCATACTTGCGGCCACGTTCGACGAGAGCAGCCTTCATGCTCTTGATGTCATCTTCTGAACAGGCCCATGCTGGTCGGACGCTGAGTTCAGAGATGGGCCGAATGCCTGCGAAGCTGGGTAAATCGAAGGTCGAATCGGTCAAACGATACTCCTCTCCTTTCCACACAACTTGATCGACTGTAACTTCACCATGCTTGTAAGACTGGCAAACGCCTGCGCCCATTGGATGGCAGGAGTCAACGAAGAGCTGACCAGGCTTGAAGACAAATTGAAGGTCACTGAAAGCAGCACATTCAGTCTCCATGATCTTCTTGACTCGGATGAGAGTATCTCGCAGTTGGCCCCTGAGTAAATTCACGAACAATTTCATGAACCTCTGGGGCTCGGAACCAGCATCGGCGACTGCTAACTCGCACAATTGCTCCCAGTGATGAACCAAAGAGGCAAACGGTTTTTCAAACTTGATACTTTCATCTCTGGATCTCCAATCGGGATCTACGGAAATATTTCGTAGAATATCCTGTAGAATGGGATTGTTGATCCAGATAGTCCGAACTTCCCAGGTATTTTCCTTGGTTGGGTAGCGACCACAGACGATAGCATAAGTATCGCAAATCCGTTTCGCCTTACGGATTAGCTCTTCTTCGTCGAGGTCAGGGCTCTTATCGGGGATCTCGTCGAGCCATTTGACCAACTCGCCAGATTTGTTGAATTCGGCAAAGGCATCTCTGACTTCGCAGATATGTCCAATTTCCACCGACTTGAACTAGATGTTGTGGTTAGCCATCACTAGCATTGGATAATCTAAGGGAAATAAAATAAGATACCTTCGCTATCGACACTGTCGGAATCTTTGACAGACCAAGGACCATCATTCCACCCTGTCGGATCCCCCGAGGCCGACATGGTTAGGCAGTTGGAAGATGGCGAGGTAATATTGAGCAAGAGTCTGTAAGCACTCGATGAAAATTATTCGAGTTGAAGAGTTGTGTGGTTTTGAAAGAGCAGAGAAGAAAAAGGGAGGAAGTCAGGGGTTTTAAAGCACAGGAACGCCTGCAGTGGCGAGCAGTGTCGCTTGCGTATGTCTAGGTTGTGAATCACTGTGGGCATTAGCTCCCTTTGGCTTTTTCATTTACTAGAAATTTTAACAGATAAACAAGCAAAGGTTTTTCCCGAGCTCTTAAGTGTACTAATGGCTGAATGTTTCCTGCAACTGTGAGGATGGTAAAGGTCAACTTCACCAAATATACCTGGACACGGAGGAAACGGGCGAACATCTGAGGTCTCGAAGCATAGCAGATAATGATTCAAGTCAATCAATAGATATTCAAGACTACAGGAGTTTCTATGAAACAGGCGCTGGAATGCTTATGAACATAAAGCAATAGCGATTCTATAGATCTTTCATTGTCCTTCACAAACAATCGGCTCTTCTTTGCTGGCCTTATCGAGCATATGTACGCATTTTAAAACAAACTGTTTTATTAATTTTAATTGGCAGATATGAACGAGATATAGGCAACTGGTGGCTCAAATCGCAAGAATGGCCTCGGAGGAACTGTCAAACAAGAGGTAAACCGCAAAACAGAAGTTCAACAGCATAATTTTGAGTAGCAAAGCCAGTTGACTTGGAAGAGGGTCAAACCAGATCCAATCTGGCCTCAAAGATCTCTTTATGCTTTGTCGCACCGTGGATGACTTGTTTTGACTTGGACTTATACCATGGCCTGCATCTTGAATACTAAGTGACATCTGTTTGCCTAAGAGTACTATAAAAGGGATTATCCTTGAATCTGATCCATCATGAATTGGGCTACGGTGTGCCTTTAGTTTTCAGAAGAAAATACTTTCAATGTAAGCTTGACCTTGATGTCTGCAAGTCGAGATAACCTGTTGCCACTCCACCCCACCACTTCAGCTATATCAGTCATACGCCGATCCAACAAGTGGAGTATCACAACATGATGATCCCATAGAATCCGCGAAAACCCAATTATATCTTTCGAAATAGCACAAGCTGAGACTAGTTAGAAAATCATCCTGGCCTTATGATCCAATCTGACTAGGGGAGGAAAGAAAACCCAGGCAGGACCTTGACCCCAAGTAATGAAAATATTTAGGTAAATGTAGCCTAAGCTCAGGGGACTCTTTGCTCAGTTTATTTTGACACCCTAGCTATATCAAGATTCGGTGTTTTCTTGCCCCCTGAGGTCTGATCATCGAGGTCGAGCCTTGTGGAGGTCTATGGAGACGAAATAGTGAGAGGCACTTCCAAGCTGGGAATGGAAGCAAATGTCTATTGGCTTGTCCAAAAGATCTGCTGCTAATCCTTACTTTAGTCGCTAATGCTAGGACTCTCGGGTATTTCCTTCTTGGTCTCGCCGGACGCTTTTCCGTCTTAGGCTGCTGCATCTAATGGCAGTCAGTAGCTGAGCTGACACTATTTAAGTCACCGCTCTCGTGCTTCATCTCACAACAAAACATCATCTTAACGACAATACATTTCATCTTCACCAAAATGACGCGCCGCAAAGAATCAGAGATCATAGACGATCTCCGCCAAACTGAAAGTGCTATCAAGAGAAAGAATACTATTCGCCAATTCACAAAAGCCTTACGACGTGAAGATCGCTTCCAGCAAGCATGGAATGCTGCCGGAGGAGCTTCAGGACTGGCCCGTCTGATGGCCGAGTTCAGCATCCGAGACGTACGTGATATGTGCAAGCGTCTTGGCTCGACCGCTTCAGCTGAAAAGGCACAACCCCAAAGGCGCGCTGCTCTTGGAGAGTTGGTCACGATACTCTACGAGGGACGAGAAGATGACAGACCTCTGACCAGCTTTTATCAAGACATAATTCCAGCATGTAACCTTGAGCTGGTAAAGAAGTTTGAGAAGGATAGGAAGATCGAGTGGACTGCTCCACAGAACAAACGTCTCTTTCTAGGTCATCGAGAGCAACACGAGGATAAGTTCCTCAGCGAGATCTTCTGCAAGGATAAAGATATCAGGTTTTATCAGCATAGGAGACTCTTTCGCGGCAACATCGCCTTTTGCGAGAGGATATTGACGACCCTCCTCGCAAAAGAGGGCAAGATCCATGTCCCATCAGATTTGATAGATGAAGTGGTTATGCCTGTTCTCAAGCGCCTTCTCAAGAGCAGATACGGCGACGAGAGGCGCATCAAATATCTCAGCCTCATACTCGAATGTACCCAAAAACACGGAGAGATTTCCCACCAGCTTGTTCTCAGACAAGGTGGCTTGCTTCAGTATACTGTCGATCGGTGGGCCAAAGCTGCCGATGGTAGTGAAAGCAAGAGACAATATCAAGCTCGTTTGGTACAGGAGATCCAGTTATTGCCGAGCGAGAAACCACCCATCGACTTGGAGAGAATACGTCAAACTTTGTGGGTTTCTTGGGAGTTAGATGTCGATGGCAGATATGACTTCTTCCGCCTCTTCATCCAGCATCACAAAAACTATAAAATCGACATCGAGAGTGACTCGGAACAAGATCTGGCCAGACTTAAGGATCTTCCTGAAAGAGCCTGGCCTTCAGATCTGTTCTTCGCCATCAATTACAAGAAGTCGCTACAACTTTTTGAAAAGCTAGAAAGCCTGTTTCCCAAGAACAACTTCCTCCAAGTTGCGAATCAGGTTGGAACAATACTCAATCAGTCGCAGGGACATATCAAACATAGCGGTTTTGGAGACGTCGAGATCGTAAGGGCGTTGCTGATCCGCAAATCGAACACACAAGATGAGCATCAAGGGTGGCTTGATCGTGCCATTGGCCTCATAAACGAGCGGAAAACCAATGCTCAACGGGCTCGTGAAGCTGTGGAGCGGGCATACTGGGCGAGAGCTGCTCTGAACCTCTGCGTCGCTGTGGGGGACCTACAGACTTTGAACGACACTGTTATTTGGTCACGGCGTTTCATCAAGGACTCTCTCACAAGCCATAGCTTGTTCAGTGTGAAAGTATTCAAGACGAAGGAGATTGAAGAAGTTCTGGGTGCCATGCCAGATGAACGTGTCAGCTCACCTGAAGCTATTGTGTCATTCACATCAGCCCTGCGCAAGAAGTACCTCGAGTTTGCAAACCAGGTTCTCGTCAATATTGTTGAGACTGCAACGCTCGCAGTCGGAGAACCCGGATTCAAGGCCCAGAATTGGACCTGGCTGTTCAACCTCGTTATGGCTGTGACAGGCCAACGCATGAGCAGATTGGAAATGTTCTTCAAGAACCTCGCAAAATGCTCAAAAGAAGATCGTGAAAGGTGCGAAAGGGACATGATGGAGATAGTCTGGAAGCCAACAACGGATTTGCTTATTGAAGCCGGAGCCGTAGTTCGAAACCCGGCTTTGGCGACCGCACATGGCGGTTCGCTGTTCGACTCTCTCACCACTTCTTCGAATCGCGAGTCTGTCAAGGGTAGTTACGTATACCGTCTACTTTCAAGGACATCTCTATCACCTGGTTTGCAGGCAGAGCTGGCACGCTTCCTTATCGATAGGACGAGGGAACGACTGGGATCCGAAGCCATACGTGCGCAGATGCAGGATATCGTCTTCGTCATTGAGCGTCTGGCTTCTAGCGATCAGCCTTCACTAGCATGTCCCTTCATTCGTGACTTGGTTCTGGACAGTGAGGGCGCCAAAGAAAGCTCTTCTTGGCATCGCCATCTTCTCAGCGTTGGCTTCCTCTCTGTGCTTCCAGCTAAGCCAGCAAAGAAAATGCTACACACAATGGCCAGTGCGATAAAGGAGAAGATGCGAGAACAAAACCAGAACACAGACGCTAAAGAACAGGCAGAAAGACCCAAGGAAACCACTGAGGAGGACGCATCAGCAGGTCCCAAGCCCTCTCAGGGGCCATCCATCAAGGTCACTACAGTCAAGATGCTCGCCCAGATCTTGCAGTACAACCTGTTCATGGATTCGCCTTCAGCATGTGAAATCCTGGTTGGTCTCCTTGCGGAAGCACGGCATATCGATATCCGAATCACCATCACCAACAGTCTCTTTGCAATCCTAGAGGAACCTACTTGCCCTCCCAGTCTGCGGAAACGCATCCTTGATGCCCTTGGGGAGTATATCGTTCCAGCAGCCGCACAGCTCAGTGAGAGACGTGGACTGACTGAAGCTGATTGGGTTGCTGCTTCAGCCCAGGACGCCCCATTGCCTGAGATTGGCGATGAAACTCCTCTTCTCCAGCTCTTGATCTTGAAGGTCAGAGGACAAAGTTTGAACGAAGAAGATAAGAAGAGGCTCGCATCCCTCGTTATGGGCGCAGTAGAGAAATCGGCTGCCAACAACACCCGCTGGATGAAACTCTTCTTGAGTAAAAACAACTTCACCCTTGAGGAAGAGCTTCCACATCTCCCTGTGCATCTCACTACAGTATCTACTCTTTATGGGCAACTTCAGCCCTACACACCTGTATCAGTCTTCAATATGGTTCGCTCCGCCGCACTCATCAATATAGATCCCAGCCCTGGCATACAACGCATTACAAAGGCCATCCAGGAGGACCGGAATCTCGTTAACTCAAAGGCAGGCAAGCATTGGCTTTCGCAGTTTTCCAACCCCGGGCGTGATTCGTTCAAGTTTGGAATCAGGCTGTCTGCGGCCATGGTACAGCAAAGCCCTGCCGACCGAGAGTCCAAGCTAGCTGGAAATGGAGTGTCTTTGCAGATGCTTCAGTCCTTCGTGATCGAATACATTGAGAGACTACTCAAGATTGGAGAAGCCGACATGGTGATGACGCTTGTCATAAGGCTTAGTGGCGGACGGTTCAAGGATCGACAGAACTGGAACGACTGGATGGAGAACTCAGTGCCCGTGATCAAAACGATAATCTCCAAGACAGAGCAAGTTCAAGAAAGTATTCGCAGCAAGCAAGCAGAGCCTCGCAGGCTGCCCAGTGTGTTTCAGATGAAACTAAGAACGATACCTGTGCCCTTGTCCGATGAAATATTTGAAGAAAATAAGGCATTCACAGAAGAGCTTTACAAGCTCATCGAGGACCTTGGAAGCCGCCAATATCACCCATACCATATGGACTTTCAGAAACTCAAGGAGGAGTTTGATTACTGGCCCCTCACACAGTCATTCGGCCGTTTTGCACTCATCTTGGCAGAATTGCAGAAATATGATCTTGCTTCCACAGAACAGCCAACACTCAAGGACTATCTCTGTTGGGAGATCATTGGTCATATGCTCACCAAGTCAAAGGATCCAAAGGATGAAAACGTTGTCGAGGATGTCAGGCTGTTGATGCGGAAGTGGGAAACCTGTGAGGATGAAGCGATGAGGACAATGGGCATGAAGTTCAAAGGATTGCTAAAGGACGCCGATAAGACTTGGTATAAATAAGTGAGACTACACATTCAACTACGAAATTACGAGATGGATCTCAGCCGAGTAATACTTCCTACTGAGCCCAAAATATAGGCATAAACTCAAAAGATGGCGGTTAGGGAGCGGCGTGGCCCTGATCTTCACAAGGGCAGATAATGTTAAAGCGAGTTCTTGACCAAGCCTGTATATTGATTCTTATAGTTGTATGACAAAACTATGAAGTCATTGCAATGTCTTTTCGAGTACAAATCGTCCAGGAACAAGTCATTGCATTTGGGTATGTTGCTATAATAATAGGAACTACAATATTATCATACCATTTCACGTGCTTCATCCGCCATCATCTGCTATCTAAACCACCAATCAATACAGATTTCTTTAAACAATGCAATGTCTTTAAGCTCCCACATTACTGGGCACCAAGGCCTATGAACACAAAGAATGTAAGCCATAGCATCATATCAGTAGCCATGAAAACATTGCCACAAACACTACCAGAACAGCAAAAGTCAGTGAGGTCCGTGAGTAGCCATGGGCTCTTGTCGAGTCGTTTGAAACAACGAACGAAGGTTCGGGCATGCCTGACTCTGTCGGAAGATCTGCTTGGACCGCTGATGCCGCTGAAGCAGGGGTAGGTTGGGCAGGGATGTCGTTACCAGGAGTGCCAAGTTCTTGACCATTCTCTTGCCTTCGCTCTATGTCAGCCATGGCACGTTCCTTCAATTGAGATGGTGATGAGTACATTGAAGGGCCATTTGTCGGCTAGACTGTCATGACCTTTGTTGCTGTGCTCTCTACTTGCGTTGGTATAATTACTGTGATGACTTGAGGTCCCTCATGAACGCCGCCAACAGCGTTGGGACCAGTAGGTTGAGGGGGGCTTGGTTGGGCAGGAGGTCCTGGAAGCTGGGCTGGAACTGCTGGTGCAGGCAGAGCGGGTTGTGCAGGTGGTGCTGTGATTTCTGGTGCTTGGGGTCCGAGACCACTGCTCCCTTTTCCGCCTTCACCGTTTCCACTTCCTTTACCGGGGCTCTCCTTTCCAGTACCATCATTATCTTGGGAACCGTTAGGGACCTGGCCTTCTTGGGGAGTTGAAGGCGGAGATGCAGGAGAAGGAGGATTGACTGGCGCTGGGATTCCTGGGCCACCGTTTGCGGGACAAGGGCCAGGCATTCCAGCACAAGAGGCCCCGTTGTCAGGATTACCATTTGTGTTTGGTTGAAAAGGGGGGGCAGCAGGTGAAGGCCCTACATCGGGAGGAGGCGCATCAGGACTATTGGGCGACGGACGGTTCGCAGGCAAACTTCTAGATCCTGGATCAGATCCGCTGTCACCTCCATCGTGACAAGGTGAGTTCTCATCCCCGGTGCAACTATTTGGAACAGCAGGGGGTGCTGTCTGAGGGGGCGGCTGAGGTGAGGAAGGCTCAGAAGAGCCACAGCCAGCGTTTGAGTTGGGGTCCGAGCACGCATTTCCACCGCTGCCATCGCCATTTGGAGGCTTATGAGAGGCAGGGCAGTCTGGTATGCCGTCTTCAGCACCACAGGGAGGTTTATCTCCAGCAGGAGCAGGAGCAGGAGCAGGGCCGGGAGGGGGGCCTTGAGGAGCGGGAGAATCCGGCGCTGGCGCTGGTATTTGAGGTGCTGGAGGCTGTGGTGCTGGTTGAGGTGCTGGAGGTTGAGGTGCAGGAGGCTGAGGCGCTGGAGGTTGAGGCGCTGGCGGTTGAGGTGCTGGAGGTCCAGGAGGAAGTTGATTCTGGTTGGCGCATGCTGGATTGTTAATATCGATCGAGCAGTCAACTGAGCCGCCAGTATTTGGAGGGGCTGGAGCAGCATTGTTTTCAGGAGCGTTCTCATCGCAATCCTCTCCCGGTCCGCCAGTCCCATCTTTATTTGGTGCTCCGTCGCCTCCATCCGGGTTTGAAGGAGCAGTCGCGGGTACGGGAGCAGGAGCAGTCGCGGGTTGTGGCTGTGGTTGTCCTGCATTGCCTTGATTGGGATCGTCAGGCGAACTGTTACCAACAGCAGCATCTGGTCCTGGCGCAGGAGGGCCGTTGGACTGGCCATCTGTCTGGGGATTGCTGTTGGCAGGAGGGTTGGCAGGGACCGGAGCCGGGGCAGGCGGGTATTGGCCATCATTGTTGCCAGATTGTGAAGGTCCATTATTGCAATTGTTTTCTTCACAATCCGCGTTGGGGTCTGACAGTTCAGTTCCACCATTGCCACCACCTCCTCCGGGACCTGTACCTCCTGAAGGACTGCCTTGACCGTTCCCTGAGCCTGCTGTGTTTCCCGGTAAGGGACCATTGCTCGGGCCTGGGGCACCGCCTGGTGGACCTGCTCCGGCATTGGAGTTGCCATTCCCAGCTCCTGGTGAGGTAGGGAAACCACCACCAGGAATAGATTGATGAGCTGAAGCGGTGGATTCGGGGAGAGACAATGTAAGAACACCATCAGATCCGGCTTTACAGTCGACAGAGAGGCTAAAACGGTTTTCGAACCCAAAGCTGGCCGAATCAGAGCGTGAAACGAGAGGCATGAAGTGCCTCGTTGCAAGGCTCGTATGTTGTATTTCCACGGGAAGGAGATCACTGATGGTAGCACCATGAAGAGAGCAAGTGGAGACCGTATATGTCAAAGCTTGACCATACTGATCAGTGCAAGAACTGGCCAGGCATGAGAACAGTTCCTGTGCGTAGTCAGCAATCCATCACTCGATGCAACAGAAGCCATAACTTACTCGTTGAACGGCCATGTCATGACAGACACCCTCAACAGTAGGAATACCATGATAGTGCATAAGTTCGCGAGAGCAAATGGTAGCACATTCTATAATCTTGTCAGAATATCCATTGACATTGGGCTCCGAGTCCTACCTGGTGTAGATGTGTCGAGGCTGTATGTACGAGTGGCTAAGCTCGATAATAAGCCAGCGAACAAATGAGGACGCATGACTGTAAGGGGAGCAAGTGGCTATTATGAGAGAAGCGTGCAGAAATTGGGTGCTGGTTTAAACGACAGTACCAAAAAGTGAGTGAGTGATTGAGGGATGGGTTCCAAAAAGAGTGAGATGCGTTCCAAAAACGAGCTTGAGCTGTAGCTGAAGACAACGGGTGAAGATGAAAAGTCTAAGATCGGGAGGTCATCAGAGATCAAGAAGTAGGCGGATGGTCTGATGCATCTGAGGAAGGTGGTGTCTGGTGATGGTGAGGGTAGGTGCCAAGTTGCTGTACTGGGAGCGGCCCCTTCCACCGTACGGGAAACCACTCAAAGTTGAATGAAGGAAATGAAAAACGAGAAGGCATCTTCTGTATTGTGGAGATGAACAGTCTAGCAGGTAGGTAAGATCTATAAGGTAAACAATCGAGGGTAAGTCTCAAAACAGAAACAGCTTCGCCGCATTCAACTGTTCTTGTGTCAGGGTATCACATCCATCTAATAGAACAACAAAGCCAAGGGCTTCTTCTCGTCACCGTATCGATCCTTGAACTCTTTTCTTGACAAGAAGCGAGCTAGAGGCATCATCGTATCCTTCATGTCCATCACACCTCGCTTCTTCTGGTCGATATGTGAAGCATCAACGACTAGCCGCTTCAGGTTATCCAAGGAGAGTGCGCCTGCTGATGTCAGTGCCTGCCTGTGATTTGGAGGGAGACAGGAAAGGGAAGGACCGAGGCCAAACTTACCGTTGTCGATGAGATCCATAAGTCGGGCAGGTGTACCGACACAGATGCCAGTTCTGTGGTTCTGGAGGAACTTGACCTGCTCCTCAATTTTCATATGCTTGGCGAACTTGTATGTGTTAGCGATATCATTCTCGTTCATCTTGAAGAGAGACGTACCAATTTCGCGACTGAATTCTCTTTGCTTTGAAACTTGCGCATCGACCTGCTCACAGTCAGTCTTTCTACCTCTCAAACTGAGTCGCAATAGCGTACCTGACAATGTCAGCAGCTCTCAAGCCCGCTCCTGCAACAATGAGGGTATGGGGCGATCCCTTCTTCTTAGGCGCCTTCTTCAAACCCTCGGGATCCTCTGACACCTTCTCCAGGAAGTCGGGAAACTTATCCAATGTTCTTGACTCTTGCCATGAGGTAGTATCTTGAATCGCGTTGGCTGGGAATTTGTGAGTGAGATTTTCAATAAGAATGGCAATTGGCAACAGAAATTCTTACCGGATACAGTCATATCAGAAATCTCAACAGCGCTCAAGTCAGTGCCGAAGCGTCCCAATTTCTGGGCGAGATGATCGGCCAAGAGCTGGTTGTCCATCTTGGTGAAGAGCGTGTTGAGACCAAGCTCAGTATCGAGAAGTTCATCATCTGGTGCATTCGCCTTTCTCTTTTTGCTTTTCTTTGGTTTTGGCTGAGCAGGGGTATCTTCCGCTTGACGCTTTTTAGTAGTCGACATGATGAAGGCGGTGCTTTGATTATGGTGTTGTTGAATTCTTTCGTTTAAGATTTCTCGAACGTCAACAAGAAATTTTGCGACGCACAGTGTAGATATTGATCATGGCTAGATTTCACGTAGTAGTCAAGATGTTAGCACTGTATTGAGCACAGTATACATGGCGTAACAGATCCACCAGCCATGATGAAGAACGCCTCATGAGAACCAGTATGGGCTAAAAGTGTTCAAATTATATCGATATTGAATTGAGATATCAGCTTCACTTTAATTGTCAGAGTTTCTCCATATGTAAGCAAGTTCTGATCTTCGTAACGGTCAATTAAACACCCTGTGTACTAAACAAAGACTGAACACAGGCTCAGTATCGTCCTGATACTTGTCTATGAACCTTTCGAATCCCTAACGCCCAATATATGCGCCCTGTAACTTAAAACCAAGCGGATGTATCTCTCCCAATTATGTGACTCTAGAAAATGCTGTTGACGATGTTTCCTCCGATGGTGGCACCAGCACCGAAGATAGCAGCGTTACCCAGCTTCTTACCAAACTTCTTGCCGTACTCGTTGACCTTGTTATCCTTGCCATCTCCCTCCTGTCCCTGCGGCTGTCCAGATCCCTCAGCGATAGCCATGGGTGGCACATGCGAGTTGTAAGGGTTCTGTTGAGGAGGAGGACCCTGCGAGTAAGCAGGGTAGCCATACTGAGGCTGCGGGATAGGTGCAACGGGTTTCTTGGTCTCTTGGTCGACGAGGACGTAGTTTCGGGGGAAGATACCCTCCTGTCCTGTGCGCTCGTTTCGGCCCATCCACCAATCCTGGTTCATGTACTCGTACACAGCGATACGATCATCCTTCTCGAAGGACAGGTCGCGACCGTCGGAGGCAGCATAGCGGTAAAGGGCGCGGGCGTTGGCAACAGTGGGCTTGACATTGCGCGGGGGAGGGCCAGGAGGAGGAGTCTGATCATAGGCGGGTGGCGCGGGCGAATGCGACTTGACTTTGAGATCCTCGAAGGCCTTGGTAGGAGGCGCGTGGGCAGCCGGTGCGGGAGTAGCGGCTTTAGGAGCAGCGGTGTTGGTATTCTTGTTGCCGGTCGCAGTCTTGAGGGGGCCCGAGAGGGAGGACTCGCCGGGAAGAGCGGTGTTGATGGTATCGTAGACGGAGTCGTCAATTACGCCTCGCTCAAGGAGGTTCTCGAGTTCCTTCACGGTGTTAGTTGACGTTCAGTGATAATGCCCAGATGAGTATGATAGCGTAAGTGGGGTTCCGGTGACGGGAATTCGAGGGCATTTACATTTTTGATGTTGCGAAGCGAACGGTTCACTTCAATAATAGTCTGGCGATCTGCGGCCATGATTACGGATGGTGCGGCCGAAAGGGTCCGGACTTGCGTTGTGGGTATAAAGATGTGTTTAAGACTGATAAATCAACGCAGATTCTGATGGGTTTGGCGACACTGATACAACGTGACAAGTGTACAGTAATGACAGGATGTCAGGTTGAAGTTAGATGCAGGAGGAGAGTTTCGACCTGTTACCAACGACTCTTGGGATTCGGAATTCGGCCAAGCCCAACCCCTACCAAATAAAGCGGGCATTTGAGGCGGTGCTGCCCCTCGCTCAACCTGACCCAATCACGAGATTTAATACGGAGTAGTTCGTAAGGTGTTGAATTTGGTGTGGTGCAACTCAGACGCCTTTTACACATGGGAGCAAACTAAGGTGCATATAGGTTCTTTCAATGAGTCTTGTTGAATTTTTTATATTCATTGGTTCATTTCAGGCGTGATATTTTCATTCTATCCAAGCCATAGCCTTCTTTGGGCTTTGCGATTAAATATGCATCCTCCATCTCCCCCATTCATAAATCCTTTATTGCACAAACTTGCTGCTCTCAACAGTGTATAGATCAACATACTCATCAACAGGGGTAGACTCAAGCTTCTTGGCGTCCAAGTTGAGCTCCACAAGCTCCTTAACGCGGGCCTCGGGGTAGTGAGGGCCAAGGTGGCGCTTGTACTTCTCGAGAATGACGGGCTTGGCCTCCTCACGGCGGAGACGGTGGCCAAGAGGAGCCTCAACAGCGACCTCATCGAGGACAGTGCCGTCGTTGAGCTCGACAGTGAGAGCGTTGGAGATGGTTCGGAGCTTGGGGTCATGGTAGTCCTTGGTGTACTGAGGATCCTCAACACACTTGATCTTCTGGCGGAGAGACTCGACCAGAGGAGAGGTGGCAGCCTCGCCACCGTCAACGTAGTCAGTGGCCTCGAGACGGCCGAAGACGAGCATGGTGGCGCACATGTACTGAATGCAGTGGTCACGGTCGGCAAAGTTGTCCATGGGCTTGAACTGCTTGTCAATGATGCGGATGCAAGCCTCGTGGGTTCGGCAAGTGATAGACTTGATGTCGGCGGCAGACTTGCCCTGAGACTTGAGGAGGTGGTGAATCTTCTCAGAGGCCTCGACGGCGGTCTGAGAGTGGAACTCAGCTATTACATGTTAGACTTGTCTTTACAGATTGACTTCAGTGATTCAACTTACCAGGGTAAGAGACCTTGAAGAGGACGTTCTCCATGACATAGCTGCCATAAGGGCGCTGGAACTCGAACTTCTGGCCCTTGAAGAGGACATCATAGAAACCCCAGACGGGAGCGGACAGGACAGTAGGAACGCCCTGCTCACCCTTCAGGACCTTGAGAGCCAGGTTAACGGCACGCTGGCAAGCGTCACCGGCAGCCCAGGACTTTCGGGACATGGTGTTGGGGGTGTGGCGGTAGGTTCGCAGAGACTGGCCATCCACCCAAGCCTGGGTGACAGCATCGGCAATCTGCTTCTCGTTGAGGCCGAGCATCTTGGAGACAACGGCGGTAGAGGCGACTTTGACAAGAACAACGTGGTCAAGACCGACCTTGTTGTAGGAGTTGAGGAGAGCCAAGCAACCCTGGATCTCGTGGGCCTTGATCATGGCCTCGAGGACATCCTTGACAACAAAGGTCTTGCCGCCAGCGAGGTTACCACCAGCCTTGTTGGTACGGTTGATCCAGTCAGCAACAGCGAGGATAGCACCCAAGTTATCAGAGGGGTGGCCCCACTCAGCAGCAAGCCAGCAGTCGTTGAAGTCGAGCCATCGGATCATAGCACCAATGTTGAAAGCGGCGTTGACGGGGTCAAGCTGGAAGGGAGTACCAGGGACCTTGGGACCGTTAGGGACAACAGTGCCAGGGACAATGGGCCCAAGGAGCTTAGAGCACTCCTTGAACCTCAAACCCTCGAGACCGCAACCGAGGGTGTCGAGAAGGATCCATCGAGCAGTGTCAAACTGTTCAAATAGTAATTAGCAATGAATTTCAACGATTGAGTGCCATTGAGTTCTCGTGATAATTTGTTGGTGTTGAGGTGAGCAGCTCCAAGGCGGGGTATTTTGCGGGGTGCAAAATCGGCCTCGGCAGAATTGGGAGCACTCACAGCAAGCTCAGAGTCAATGGTCTTGTTGGCGACATAGTCGGCAATGTCCTTGATCTCAGGATCGTATTCACGGTCGGCGGAAGACATGTTGGGCGCTCCTGATCGTCTGGCAACAGAAGTTGAAAAGGCGGCGCCGTGAGAAGCGGGAAGAGAAGAGCGAGCGGCGCCGAACGCCGAGCGGGCCACGAGAGGGGCGGCGACACGAAGACCCCGGGGAGACTGGAAGCGCAGCTGCTTGGAGGCCGTTCGGAGGGTCCGGTTAACGGCAGACATTCTTGGGGATAATTGGCTTACAGTCTTCTTCCTGCGTATCTAGGAAGAAGGACGAGGTCAATTGGCGTGGGGGATGATGATGATGAAGGGGTATCACAAATGCAAAGAAGGAGGAAGGAAAAAAGAGAACAACAACCTTCTGCAGGGCCTAATATCCTAGAGGTTTTTGTCTTGGAGAAACTTGGTAGGTATTCATATTTTACGCTCGGCTGTAGGCGCCTCAGTTTGCCGTAGCTTACCGCAACACCCTCGGCTAGCCGCCGGCTGGACGTACTTGTGGAAATTGGTCATTTTCACACTGTATATCTGTGTGAGTCTAACATGCAGGTGTACTGTGCGAAAAGTCTGTTATCTCCAATTATCACGATCAGAAAAATGAAGCCTTTCAGGGGCTTTTCTAGTGAGGGGAAACTCAAACCCCATATGCTAGCCAATCATTGCACTCAATTGTTATCATTTTGTTGTATTGGCTTCAGTCTGATCCTCACCGACCAAAACTATCCACTTGAAGGGTCGCTGGAGATGATTGTTATTGATCGTATGTGTGGCCTCAAGGGGGGCCATTGCACTGGTGTGTTTCTCGTCGTTTGTTTTGATACTGTACCTCATGCAGTACCAACCTGCTGAGCTGTGGTTTTGAGAAACCCAATGCTGATATAACGAAACGCGGGGCATTGATGCTCACTATCACAAGCCTCAACTCTAAGCATTACCTTCATGAAACCGCTGGATTGCTATCCGCCCACTTCTTAAGTCATTTTTAGAGCACTCGGCATTCCTTTTGTGATATAATGTTCATAAATTATATATTAAATCCAATATCAAGTCTTCTGTTAAGCCTCCTGCAGCTGCCATTTCCTTGAACATGTTTTTGATTCCCCATCTCTACCCCAGTTTCCCCTCGCCAAAAATCTGGGGTCATGTTCCCCACGGTGCGTCGTCGGACGAGACTCGCGGACATACGACGATGTGACCGACTCAGTCCGACCGAGGATATTTTGCCTTTCAAGTTTATCATCTCGATCCGTCGACGGTCGGTAACTGATCGGTAGTTACCGAGGGTTTTGGCAGTACTCAGTCGGTTCAGCCATGGCTGTTCATATCATGCATGTATCAGTCAATAGCCTACCCGGCAGGATTACAAAATATCAGTATAGCATCAATGACGAAGTCGGCGCTGAACAATCTGCGACAGGGTCTCAGTTAATAAATTGGAGATTACTATTGGTGGCCCTATGGTTGTGAGTATGAACCAATGGAGCTTTGTGCCTGAACCACAGTTGCAAGCGGATTTTGGCGATCTCGATCGAAGAGAAGTATGACGAACATCGCTTACAAGTTGGGTCGTTATGCATAAGAGACATTTGCATATTGCTGCGAGGAGAATCTGACTGCAGGAAGGATAAAGACCTTCCGAAGCCTTGTCTTAATGATACGGCCTATGGGACGAGTATACCATTGCAGGCGTTTGGATATAGTGATCTTCAGCAGCTCATTGGTAGTGGCTCTTGTCTTGTAATGTCTGCATCGACCTTGTGAACTCAGACATCCGATTTCCATCCCGATCTTTGCTTCTGGCAGTTCTTAACGCGCGCTTCAGTGAGACATTGTGACAACCCAAAAGAAAGAAAAACGAGCAAGGCCGAAGCCTTCAAGCGCCTGCTTATGCGAGTGTGGACCTCATGACATGGTAGGCGTTTTCAGGTATTGACCGGTTTACCATTGTGGCGTGTAGTATTGCATTTTCATGTTATCATTTCGACTTGGGCTGTCAGAGGGCGTGTCGGAAAAGATGATCCAATGTAGATTCCTTGATCGCACGGAGCAAGCAGAGATTGGGGATCGAACAGTATCGTGACAATTCAAAGTATCATAGTCTAGGGTAGCCCGGACTTAATTCAACATGAATATCAATAACAGAGTTATGACAAAATCGATAATCGAAGATTACCCATGCTAAACTCCCATCTGAATCATTAGGGAACGCTTTCAAAGTTAGCTCCAAGTTAGCTCTCAGTAGAGTTATTGTGTATGAACCCTGATCTTCGTTGCAACGTGCGATGACTTCACCATGGGCTGAAGAAAGCGCGTCAGTAGTGGCGATCCTACGCGATCTCAAATATAGTTCAAAGAGTGTCGTCATGAGCGATGTCATGTTCCTGACCGAAACTCACGAATAATCCAGTGCAGAGCAGCATCCTAGACATCATCGCGATGGGGCATCACAAGGAGAGTCGGGGAGCAGGAGAACATGAGCTGGTTTGATACCTGCAAATTCAAGACATGGGCTTGCCTAATTGTCGTCATCATTGTGCAGCTTATGCTGAAGTTTCAGGAAGATATTCCAAAGGCTGGTTATTTCTCTGAATCATAGCTGGCTACCCTGCTCATACAGGCTTACATCAAGATTCGCGGTTTCAAGACGCGTGTGATTCATTTGCATTGATTCATGAGTTGATTCCAGGACGTCTTGCAGCTCGGAACTGATTGCGACAATACAATACCCCGGTCGAGGTTGTAGTGAAAGCTTGGCTGTGATCTGCTCTGCACCCAACTCCATTGGCCACCGGAGCAACACCGATTGGAAATCATTGAATGTGGGCTTTATGCAATCGATTATTTATACAACGTTGACAAATTTGAGACACGCATGTTGCTGAGACGGGAGACGGCTGGGTTCAGGCTGAGCAGCAGGTAGCAGATCGATCGATATTGGATGTTTTGGCTTACATCTGTTGATACTGTGAGGTATCTTCATGATACCGAGTTTTTAATGGGAAAAACAAAAAGTCTGTTCATTGACAAATACCGTTTGAACTACCGTAAACTCATATCAAACAAAATGGATGCTTGCGTGAGGGTGGTAGAGCCAACACCAGCACAGGATGTGTGAGATCCATGAGCCCGATCGTCGGGAACGCACGTTGTCAACGGATATCGGAGACTGGGGGTACCTTTGATGGAAAAAGGACTGTTTCCCATGTCGGTAGAAGAAGAAAAAGAAACGAAAGGCAAAAAACATCAGGTCATTTCGGGGGAACACGACGCTCGGATTGGTCATGGATCCATTTGGACATGGGCATGGGCCTGAAAACGGGTCTTCAGAGAATCAGAACTCTCGAGTCTGGGCTTTACTTGACAGGATCTAGAACCCCCCTTGTTCGGCTCGATGGGCGTGTGCTAGCACCCTACGTGCAGATCTGAGAAACGGGAATCAGTGATGATGTTGATAGCCGTACTCTGTACTTGATAGCGATTGATAGCGGCAGACTCGTGATAGTTGCAACCATTGCAGTGAATCGTGGACCATTTCAAATATCCAAAGCAATTGCATCAGCTAAAACATTCGAGTCCAATTCACTGGTATTAGAAAAAGCCCCCACCAAGTCGTGATGTCATTGATCGGCTAAACTGACTGGACCCTGATTTCTCAGAGACCCTCTCTCTCTCGATCTCAGTCAAGTTCTCAACCATCACCACGATCACCAACACAACTGAGCAGAACACGACAGGACACGACACGCGGTACGCCACAGAAACTTTACAGCCCGCAAAGGATCCATTTCTCACGAGGTCTTGTCCCGCCCCTTGTCGTGTCTCAGAACGTTTGTATGTACTGTAGGCAGCATAACATTAACAGAGCACAGCCAAGTAAGTCAGTGTAACAGTTGCACACGCCCCCACGATGGCGATGATAATGCCGATAGCCATGCCGCTGCATCGCATCTCAATCGTTGGCGCAACACCAGATCATGCCGTGCACATTTTGTCACACACAAGACAAGACAGGGAGAAGAGAGAAGTGAGGCGGAGACAACATTGAATATGCGTACGTAAGTAGCAGGTGAGGCTTGATAGGGGGGAGCACAGCAGTCAAACGTTCATCCAGGGCGAGCAATCTGTGATCAATTTAGACATGATTGACGGTTTACGGATATGAGGGTTTCTGTTTATGGAAATCTTTCCCCTTGTCAAGTGTCAGCTTAGGAACGTCAATCATCAACGGTCTAGCTTTTATGTACTAAGTTTGGTGATGTTCTCACCATTGAGCCCCACCCCACTCAGCGCTCACTGCCTGTGCCTGAGAGACGAGACATGAGGGCCGAGCCTGGTCGGACACGTCCTGAAGCCCCCTGTAAGCCTCCGGCCCCAAAGCAGAACAACTTGAGGATGAGGTTCGATGCAAGACTGCGCGTCGTCCCGCCCCAGGGCCAAGCAGAATCACCTCACTCAGTCATGTTTGGGTTGCATTTGCTGAGAGGTAGGGGGAGCAGAAAAAGATCATCGCTTCGGAGCGAATAAAACTTGACACACTTTAAACTTTTTTAGCAGCCCCTCTGCTCCCCGTCCCCTGTCATGGCTTCTGCTGTGGCCTGTCACTGTCCATTCGCTTGAGCCTTACCTTTAACCCCTGTAGGCTAGAGCTCCCGTCTTTGGTCCGATCTAGAGGTTCGTTGTAGAGGCATGGAAATCGACCTTTGGATCACGACAAAGCAAAGCGCATCGTAGCAGCATAGCTTCACAGTCAAATCAAATCATCATAGCAATGGCGCCGCCGCAACAACCGGGTTCTCCGTCATGGGCCGATCAGGGTCCAAATGACGATTGGTCTCTTTCTGCCCTTACTTTTGCTCTATTTTCTTTTTGTTCCAAGTTCTGATTTTCTTTTCTTTTTGTTCTACCGGTATCTCCATCGCCATCTCCATCGCCGTCACCTCTTATTGCCGGGTTTTTACCTATTTTGGACCTTGCCGTGGCATAGTATCGTGTTAAACGACAAGACATCGAGCTATCACTATCCTCTCTCTCTCTCTCTCTCTCTCAAAAAAAGGCGCTTTTTATGATTGTGCCGGGTTTCTAGATCTGGACAAATCGGAGAGTTATTAGTGTATCGATCACTGCATTCTGCAGGTCCCGTCCCTGGAACGAGAAAATTCGCCGTGGCCTGGCCAAACGTTAGGACGGAGGATCTCCATTCACCTCCTGTACCTACCTAGTCTAGATTCTTATTATCAGCGTCATCATCTGCATTCAACTCTGGCCTCGTTCTCTCATTCCCCTGTTGTATTCTCCTCTTCTCAACTGCGGTTGGTTGAAGTTGATATTGGATCTATTCTTACACACACTCACTCACTCGACTCTCCTGCACTCATTCTCTGTCTCAGTCTGCCTTTTAGCTCTAGACACCCTCTTCTCTTCTCGACCATCTAGACTTGGCCTTTGAGTCAAGTTGAGCTGAACCGGGGTTCAAACAGCTTCACTCCCGCGTCTAGGGGACCTGAATGCCATCATCATATCCACTATCAACTACCAGGAGAACCCACCCGTCACTTCACTTCACGCTAGGCTCCAGCCTAGCTTCCTCCATCTCATCCAAGGATCGCGGACAGGCGATATATACACCCCTGTGGCTACATCCGCATCGAGGCTACGACGTTGCTTCACGGTATATCTGGCCAGGAACCGTTGAAGCTGCTAAACTAAGCTAAGACGAGCTAAAGTTATAGTAGCAGCCAGATCCCAGCTTCTGATATCCATGATCTATTTGATATCCTCAGTATCCGCTTGTTCCCCATCCGTCTAGTCAGACCAGACTTCTTTAGCTTGGTCTTAATCACTTACGCAATACCTACATACAATTCAACCCTCTGCCCTTCTACCTTCGAGACTCTTCTGTCGAGTTACCAGACTCGTTTGCTTCTGAGAAGTTTCTCTTCCTATACAGCTTCCCTCAACTTTGTTCGGCTATCATCACACGATATCGTCACAAGTAAGGTATCCAAACCCTTGTTAACGCCCACAAATACAATCAACTTTCAAATCGACTCAACTGCTGTTGCTGTTGCTGTACCGTAACGGCCCAACCAAACACCTCTCCCCCAGCCGTTTAAACGAAACCACTGAGTGGCCCGAATATTGAGCCCTCATCCCAGTCCCAAAACTAGGCCCCTCCCGCACAACCACACAGTGGAAGGTCTGACGACGTCTCCGCCACTTCAAGATATCTCCCTTCGGATCCGAAACTAGGTCCCTGAACCATAGACCATACCATAAACGCTCCATTTACGCCTCAACTTGTATTACGACAACACAATTGTAATCTTGACATCATGGCTGGGAATAAACTCCTCGTCTATCTACTTCGACGCGATCTCAGGGCAATTGACAACCCTATCCTTCACCACCTGGCCACTTCTGACCATGGCTTCACTCATCTCCTGCCCATCTATATCCTCCCCCCTCACCAAATCGAAACCTCAGGCTTCGTTGCTGAAGGACAAAAGTCTCCTTACCCCGAAGCTCGAAGTCAGGTAGGCCGCTTCTGGAGATGTGGCCCCGCCCGAGCCAAGTTCCAAGCTGAGTCTATCTGGGATGTAAAACAGAATCTTGAGGACATCAGTAGTGGCATGCTGGTTCGTATCGGAAACTTCGACAACGTCCTCAAGTATTTGATCAAGTCTCTGCACGATGAACATCAATCTGTCGATACGGTTTGGATGACCGAGGAAGTATCGAAGGAGGAGGTTGATGATCAAAATGCTGTAGCATCTGTATGTTCGGAGAACAACATCAACTTCAAGCTTTGGCAGGACGAAAAGTATTACATCGACGAGTAAGTTCAGCCTGTCAGTCTACTTGACTGTCAAAGTGTCCATATTGAATAACTCACTAATGCCTGTAACTAGTCGCGACACTGGTTTGAATGACCCCAAGGATCTTCCAGATGTTTTTACAACCTTCCGCAAAACTCAAGAACCCCTCCGTGAGCGTCCTCGCGCCTCTCTCCCTCGTCCGCAGGCCGGATCGTTACCACCGTTCCCTTCATCGTGGGCACCACCTCAGGAACCTCCGTTTCAGATTCCTGACAACTACAACGACTTTGAACAACGTCTCCTACAGCCCATCAACAGTATGGTGCCAGACCCTCCAGCCTATCCTGAAGATGCTCGGTCTGCACATCCATTCAAAGGTGGAGAGAACCCTGCCTGGGACCGCCTTTACCATCTCATCAAGTCGGGCTCCATGACTACTTACCAGGAGACCCGCAATGGTCTACTAGGAACAGATTACAGCACCAAGCTTTCAGCATACCTGGCACTCGGATCGATTTCAGCCCGCTGCATTCATGAGGAACTTGTCAAGTTTGAGGACGGTCAAGAACAATCCTACTCTAGAGCTATAGGCTTCGGACAGGGAGAGAACGAAGGTACCAAAGCTGTCAGATTTGAGCTCTTGTGGCGGGACTACATGCGATTGTGTACGATGAAGTTTGGCTCATGTCTTTTCAAGCTTGATGGTTTTAAGGGAGCCAGTGGCAAGTATGATAAGAAATGGAAGACAGCTCTGAAGGAGGAAGCCGATGCCGATCAAGATCCTTCACCCGAGGCACTGGGTGATATCATTGAGAGGTTCCTTCGAGGAACAACTGGCATGGGGCTGATTGATGCCTCACAGCGGGAACTCTATCATACCGGCTACACCTCGAACCGAGCTCGACAGAATGTCGCCAGCTTCTTCGCAAAGCATCTTGGCATTGACTGGCGCTACGGAGCTGAATGGTACGAAGCTATGCTGGTAGATTATGATGTGTCTTCCAACTGGGCGAACTGGCAGTACGTGGCGGGCGTCGGTAATGACCCCAGAGGCGATGCACGCATCTTCAACCCTATTAAACAAGGATTCGACTATGATAACAACGGAGGATATGTCCGAACTTGGGTGCCTGAAGTCAAGTACATTGAGAGACTGGAAAATGTTTTTCAGGTATGGACGACAGGTGACGATGAGCTCATCAAGTACGGCATCATCGATGACATAATGGTCACTCATCCCATCAAGCGAATCGATTTTCAGGTCGAGCGAAAACCTCGTGGTCCCCGGCGACCTTATCGATGGAGAAGAGGAGGACCTGGACGTGGTGGCCGCCGAGGCGGAGGTTCGGGAAACGGTTCGGGTGACTATCACGATGGTCGACGCTCGTACCACAATGGGCCATCCTCACCTGAAAGCGATCGCCATTTTTACCACGGAGGCGAACCCTATATGCAAAACGGTGGCCAGCCACGAAATGGCTGGTCTCAGCGCGGAAATCAGATGTCGTGGCGAGGCAACTCTAACGGGCATGGTCCTAACAACCACGGACCTTCTTCCGGCCGAGGAGGCCACATGACTCCTTTCCGTGGTAATGGTTTCCAGCGAGGATTCAATACCAATCACTTCAATGCAGCACCTCCCAGGCAATACATGCCCAATCCTCCTTGGCCTCCTCAACAATTCTCTCCCCAAGCCTATCATCACCAACTTCCTCCTCACCTTGGACCTCATGTCTAGCAGACAGTAGTCAGGCCACTCTTCCCATCACGGTGGGCTTTTGATCCCGTTGGGCAGCGCTGGTATCGGTACCAATAGACAATGGACTATTGGAAAGCGTAATAATTGGATTTCGTCTCTCATTTGTCGGTGGAGCAAAGCGGTAGTGACACACGATACCTGTTATTTTGGACAAAAGTTGGCATTACAGTCAATAGAATGATTAAGGTTGCTAAGGTATATATGTATTTATAAGAAACATCCAGCGGGATCATGCATGTCCTCTCATAGGACATGTGTGAATACACACAAGTTTGTTTGCTTATACTATTATCACTTCAAAATCTTGCCACTCGTGATGTCTTCTGAACCGTGTTCATTGTGATACTAACCACTGTCCGTGGTCTCATTACAGCGTCTCGTTCCAGGCTTTCCAAGACTGCTTTTCCCAAGTGGGCATGCACCTAACCTGCTCTGGTGGATCGTATACCCAATCTATTACGCCATATTCCTCCTGTCTTTCAACCATATCCGACACATAGCCCTTGAGCTTCTTGATATCTGCGGTCTTCTCATCAGAATACTCAAGATTCACACTCGGCACAACTGCAATCTTGCGAAAACCCCGGAACCACATGTCCTTACAAAACAACTGGGGCTCGCCTTGGAAACATTCTCCTTTGTGAGTATCTCGAAACCGAAGACCATGTAATAGCGGCGCTGCAATAAACGCTGCAGCCCCGTTCCAGCAGGCAAAAACCTGAAAGGGCTGTTGAGCGTCGTAGCGTGAGCGTGTATCAGGGGCGTTCCAGAAGAGGTTCCAAGCAGAATTCCAATTTCCATCGGAGCCGACTTCGAAAAAGGAGTCTCCTGCTATGGTGCGGGCTATCCAGATATCGTAAAAGGTTGGGTCGGGTCCTACGTAGGTCCAGTCCATGGCGCATGTCATGTCTGCGCTGAGGCTGCGTCGCTGAAGAGCGAGTTCGAGAATATCTTCTGTGCAGGCGGAGACATCGTTGATGAAAAGCACTGTTGTTTCGTCTGTAGCCTTTACTTGCTCTTTGTAAAGGGGTGTGAGGGCTAGGTTGCGAAGTTGGGCGAGCTTATGGATACGTGCATTTCCTTGTGCTGGGTTGATTTTGGAACTGTTGTAGAAATAGACCAGACCCAAGTCTTCCAAGAAGGGCTTCAGAACCGAGAGAACATCGGATGTGCCGTCAGGGGAGTTTCCCTCAACGATAGATAACGCGCAGCGATGGGGTCCAAGGAAACGAACAGCTTCAACAATGCTGCCCATCAGGCGCGGGAGAATACCAATGCAGTCCCGTAAGTTGAGGGCAAAGAAATAAGCAATTTGTGAGTCTTGAACTCCATCTCCATGCCGAGATTCTCGAAGGATCTTGTAACGATTTTCGTTCAGAGCAGGACACTCAAGACGAGGAAGGGCCGTAGACAATGGGTCCAGTATAGCTGCTATGTAGGGTGATATACGCTCAGCAGACAGTATAGTACCTGTAAGAAATGAGTACTATATTAGACATAGGAAATATGATATACTCACCGTTTGAGATTGTTGGAGTTGAAGCAGAGGTTGCAGTTGCAGTTGCAGTTGGCGTTGGTGTTGATGTATGGGAAGTAACCTCTTCAGTTTTCGAACCTTGAGTCGTGACTGTTGTCGTTGATTTTAGACTGGGGCCGTTTTCAACCTCCTCTTTCTGTACAGGAGTGTAAGAACCAGAGCGCCAAGTGAGGTGATCACGCCCAAGATAGAGACTTGTAACGACAAGTAAGAAGCAAAAGACTGCCAGCAGTGGTGCTATAAACCTGCGATACATGACTTTAACGAAGCAAAATGCTCACCAGATGAGTCCATTGCTAATCTAGAAATTATGAAAAGAGGAAGAGAACGAATTGGGGCAGAGTAGAGAGGAAATCGGTTCAGTCACAACCAACAACCAACAGCAAGTTCCGTTGTAAGTGACAGGGGACTATCATGCCAGGATGTGATGTATATTTTTGGATTGTCTAAGCGCCCGAGTTCAAGTGAGGATACCCTGGTTGTTTGATCTTCCTGAGTAGGCCAATGATGACCCATAAGGCTGAATGGTATGCTTAGCACTCAATCCGATGACAATTTAATGAATAAATTCTATACACAACTGTTTATTAACGTATCTCGAAACTTTGACAGAATACCCAAGTCTTCCCAGAGCTGAGAAGAGCAATGCCGATCTTCTTCTCGATGCAGCATCACCCTGGACTTGAAGCTGCATGTTGGTTGTTAGTCGTTGCGAGAAACTCACTCTTAAAATGACAGGACATAACATTACAACTAACAACTAACATTTCATCATTAAGCATTGACGAAAAATCACGAAAGGGGATCCTTAACTGATACAGCCTCAGAGAGATCCAAGTGCCAAAGTCTTCTGTTGATATATACTCAAGTACATGCTTGAGATGACTCTCAGAGACCTATACTGGATGATTGACTACGGCGAGAATGTGTAACCAGATAGAAGAAGTCCTTCATATGTTCAAAAGTTAATTATAAAGAAGCCATAGCAAACTAAAACAAGGAATGACCCAATGGTAGCCTCTGTGCATGCGCCCCAAGTCCTCGGGTCCTGGTGGCTCAACCAACAACTACACCCATGTAGGTTGAGTCTTGGAAACTGAGAGTCAGAGCAGAAAGCTTGGATCAGTCTAGAATGATAAGGAGACTTGGGAGCCCCCTAGCGTCTTCATCGTGAACTACCATCGTGTATTCTCTCCGAGACTTTCTGGCCCTCTCTTCATGTTGGAGTAACTCGACCTTCACGATGAGGTCTCTTTCCTTGCACTATCTACTCACAGTCTCTCAAATCTCCCCATCGTCCAGTCTTGCTCTCCATGCGGTGTTTCCCTCTGTAACGAAAGCCCCCTTTCTTCCACAACCGAGCAGTATTCTCGAGCCACGGGCTATTAGCACTGAGCTCTCGACCTGTGGCTACCTAGACGGTGATCCCAAAAAGAAGAGAACTGCCGATTCTGGGTTCAACTGTCGAGTCGACACACGCAATGGCCTTTGGGGCTTTTGCCCTACAACTGTTCTAACAGCTTCGGACTGTGGACTAGCTGGGAGTTGTGTTGATCGCCATGACTGCTCAGACGGATGTGGTATGGCTGGTAGCAAGGGGTTGACGACATTTACGTGGTATGCACTACTATAGATCAAAAGGTTTGAGGTCAAGTACTAACCTAAAGATTAGTGGTCGCAAATCATTCTGTTCCATGGCCCTTCTTACCTTTGGCGTGGATCAGACATACTCCTACATTGCCTGCGGAACTAAAGCCACTACCGACCATTACTATATAACCCCGACCATTGGCATCACGACAACGTCCGAGTCCAGTGAATTAAGCACATCAGAGACATCGCAAACATCTACAGTCACATCCAGTGATGCAGCATCAAGCACCACCGATATCACACAAAGCGTTTCGACAGAAGCGATTAGCAGTTCTTCGGAAGCAGAAGATTCATCTGGAAGCTCCTCCCCTAATCCTGGTGCCATCATCGGAGGAGTCATTGGAGGGCTCGTTGTTATCTGCGGTACCATAATTGCGGCAATATTCCTGCTCCGAAGAAACCGAAGTAAGGATACACAAGCGGGCACAAGAGAACAAAATACAGAGGACCATTCCACAGGGCATTGGAGACGCAGAAAAACAAAAGAGCTCCAAGAGCTTGGAGGCTGGAGCATATATGAAATGCCAGTTAGCGAACATAATCAACGCCGAAGTCCAGTGGAACTTGCTGCGTGACTTGGCAGAGAACGACATTTGAATGAATGTGGTTATCGATTAGCGCGAGTTTTAGGCTATGGAATATTGTGCTATTGATTACCTTATTAGTGCAGCCGTTGGATATGAATCGCAAAAACACTGAATTGCGAAATGCATGAGACATAAAATATACATGTTCAACCAAGAAAACCGCTGTGCCCAAAGAGCAGCTGGACTCTGATACGCCGTGGACCGATGATGCTAATAATAAATCCGGGAGTGCCCCAGGGAGAGACAAGAAAACTTCCAGGTCATGTCTGGTCAAATTGAGAACGCTACAAGACCCTGATACTGACAGCCTGTCATGGATCCAGGAGCTTTTCTTCTTCAATCCCGTCTTCATAGAGGGCAATAGATGTTTCATGACTACTAGGTAGGTACCCTCCGGGGGCTGCTCAAGCGGAGGACAACCCAATCTGTCACCTACGGCACCGGAAGGACCTTCCATGTTCTGGCTAATCGGTACTTTGACCTCTGTCCATTGCCTTGATTATGCGAATACCTTCGCCTTTGGGCAAGACCCCCGTAGTAGCTGTCTTTAATCAGCTGATGGCCAGACGGCAGATTCCTTGGCAAACTCTTATGCCCTTACCAAAGAGGCAAAGCCGGAAGGTGCCCTTCTCAATACGTTCTGAAGTAACTCTTCACTTGCGGCTTTGCCTAATAACAGTCCTACCTGCCTCGAAAGGAGCCTGCAAGGTTGTTTTGGAAGTCGCTGTCCTAGGCCCTCCCTCGGCCGGGTAGATAAAATAGCCATTCCATGATCGAGTGAACTCTGCGTTACAATCAATCCACGGTCAAGTTGCGAATTCGATCAACCAATTTATTCAGGTGAGAACCGCACCACCAACGCTATCAACATCGGACTTAACAAAGTCCTTAGACCTCGAAAATGCCATCAAGATTGCTGTCCAGATGCAGTCCACGCTGCTCAACTCAAGAAAGTCTTGAACGATACTCTCCTGGAATCCTAGAAAAAGGAGAGGCGATCTATCGTGTATAGACTTACAAATGTCGAAGCTAGCCTCCAGGCTGCAATGCAAGAAGAAGAGGAACTTTAAGGTATATCATCCAATACTAAAATGTATCTAATTACTAACGTTTAATCTCCAAGCTACACTATCGAAACACATTACTACACTATTACCGCCAACAACAAACCTGAGGGCTTGAGGGTTGAAATGACGCTTGAACATGCATGGCGAGTGCGAGGGAAGAGGATGGAACACATAGCATTACTATCAATACATCAACCATTTTCCCGTTTACCTTTGTCACTGCTCAACGGTGAAACGTTGGTTGTGATGTAGACTACTATCCTAAGAGATGAAAAGACTTAGCCACGTTTAGGATATTTTAGAAGATTCTTAGATCATTTCATTTTGGCACCATGCTTTAGAAGTCAGAAGTTTTCTTAACCCCTGAGGCGCTCGTATCAAGTAAGAGTAACAAGACAAAAGCAAAGCCAGATACAGACCCGAAAGCAAGCACTTCAGCCCATGGACATTGACATTGACAGTGAATGTGAATTAAGGCAGCAAAGTTCATCATGCCTCTTTTAATTAACTCAAGACTAGCTTCCTCGAAAATGCTGTGGGCCAAAATACCCAATGCTCAGGCCTGATTTTTGATGCGGCCGTTAAAGTTAAAATATTGTACGAATGGTAACATGACGGTCGTAAATTCGGAGAATGGGGTATTATATATCAAGATACACTCAGACAGGAGTCCAGTCTTTGAGCCATGGATGAGATTGGTTCAGGTCCGGAATGACAGCTGTGCTCAGGCTGCGCTCTCCAACTATGTTTCCCAGGGAATGGTTGATCATTTGCAGAGTAGCACGGCGGGAAGGCTCGATAGTGACGGGAAGAGCAGTTGGGGGTGGAATTGGCGCAAGAGAGTTGGGAGAAGGAATGAGATCGAGGTTATCTGGGACGCTTGAGTCAAAGCGACCAGTCTCTTTGCGATAGCCAACATGCACTGAAGGTTCAAAAGATGCGTCGTCCTTTGACCACCAAGTCCAATGGCGGTACTCTCGATGGTGGCCTCGTTCAAGCCAAGGGTACAGATCAGGCTCGATAGTTTCTTTGGGAATTGTGCCAAAGGGGCGCCAACCGTAGAAGAGGGGCCATGGATCGCGAAGAGTCAGCGTATGACGATGCTGAAGTAGGGCAGCACGAGGAACAGCCGTGCTGAGGTCATGGTAGGCAGTGGCTGTAGGGTCATCTTGATATGATTGTGGTGCCCCTGTCCATACCGCCGTAACAATATCTGGACGAGACAGGGTGTCATACGAACATCCCTCGTCAAGCGTAGTCAGATAGTTGCGAATGAAATCCAAGATTTTGGAGTTACCCAGAAGGAAGAGGCCGTGCCACCACATGGCTACCCGAGGACGGCGGAGCAGGAAGATTTTGATAAGCATCTCGAAATCGCAGTGTTTGAAGGCGGGCTGAATGACGCTGGTAATGGCAGCCAGCCAGGGACTAACGAGGTTGCACTGGATATCCGGTTGCCAAAATATGCTCCAGAGGACTGGCCCCAGAGCGTAAGGATGCATGCTCAGCGTCATGTAGTAGCGTGCTTCCGCTATATATCGATGAATATTGGCTGCCTGATCAGCATCCATGGGGGTACTCTTTCGTGGTTTCAGAGTTGGTCTAGGTAAATGTGGTTCCAGCTTGGCCATACGATAGAACGGAATTGCAAGGGCTGCAAGGAACCCAGCCTTGATCGGTGACAAGGTACTTGGATCTTTGGACCGGCGGGGTTCATGGACAATACCAAACAAGTTACAGAACTCGATCAAGAGGTCCGTAGCTTCGGTAGGAGTTGGGGGCACCGCATCGCTGTCAATCGAGACTCGACCTTCAGTAGCAATGATGAAGCGCACGTCACTAGTGAACTTTGCATCCCATGGTGTACATGGGCCCCCCTGACCATCAGCGGCCCAACCTGATTGTGACGCCAGAATCGCACAGAGCCAATGCACGAGTCGTGAGGAGACGCCTTCAGGGAGGTGAACTAGGATCTCATTCTGGGCGAGATCCCCGATCGTGTTAATCGGGACTGGGCGGAGACAGGAGTCGGTGAAGTGGATCTTCCTGTTCTGGAGTTGCAGTAGCCGTGTGGAGAGAATGTAGGACCAACACATGGTCAAGATGGCGAGCCCTTGCGGGGCATTAGAGGCATCAGCAGTGCCAGCTGGATTGCCATAGTGGCAGGCACTTGGGTCTGAAGAAAGGATGCAGTTAATAGGCGATGGATAGTTGAGGCGGAAATATTTGGTGGTGCCGGTAACGTTATCGAGGTCAAAATCTAGTCCGTCCTCAATGTGAGGTTCCGGATCCGGGACATGCCAGGTGGGGGCTCCGGCCAGGACTCCCTTTGGCGGCACGGATTCGGGGAGAGGCGGCATATCCTGAAGCATGATAGACGGGTCGAGGCCAGGAGGAAAGGTGCCTCTTGGTAAGGCCAGTGCCTGGCTCACGAGCTGCTGCCATGTATGGCGGCCATTATGAAAGATGCGGCGGACGTTGAGTTGCTTTGGAATCAGGGGATCGTCCACATCGTCAGCAACGGCAAGGAATTGTTCCTCGTTCAAGGCTGGGAAAGGTTTAGAGGACCAAAAGGAGTCTGGCGCAGTAGAAGCAGCGGTCAATTCAGTGATTTGGGAGGTGTGAGCTTCTCCCTCAACATCTGAATGAGCACTTGCATTTTCAGGCTGGGGCACAATGGCAGCTTCAGAGAGGCCAGTGACAACGGTAGAACTCCAAGCAAACGGACGATCGAAAGAATTGTCCAGCTCGTAGTCACCGTTGAGGACCCAGGACCGGACATGGTCCATTCCTAGGTCCCATGTCATCTTCATTGTGACAGAGGAGGATGTGAGCTTGCTCTAAGTGGTCAGCCAGTCGGTGTAAGTGAAGTGTTCAGGACGACAACAAGTACACTTGACACAGGGTTTTGGAGAACCGGTCACAAGCAAAAGCAGAATTATGTTGACACAAGATAAGAATAGAGAAAAGGGTAATAAAAAAGAAATTGAGGTGCGAGAGAGATTCGAGGTAAATATGAATGAGAGATATGGGGATAGAAAAGACAGGGGACAGTGTAACAGAGAAAAGCTGAAGATTCCGGTGGCCACCAACCCTGGGAGACGTTGTGTATATATGTATAAGAAAAGAAGCAAGCAAGATGCAGCAGAACTGACTACAGTCAAAAGCGTAGAATTTCGGGCTGGGGCGGGTATGGCTGTAATTATTTGGGCTATTGAAACGCGGCGGGCCTCATCTCGCATGCCATGCCATGCCCATCCATTGTTTGTGCTTGTCAGTTGGACCATGATGCCTGTGTTTGACATGAGTTGTCCAACAAGCCATGACAATGTCCTTCCTTGACCATACCATGTGTGTAGAATACCAAGAAACTATAGCGGGTACCAACGCTGGTTGGATATGGAACGGGCTCAGCTGGTTCAGCTGGGGGTGTAACTGTAAATGGAGATGGATGGAGTGTCGGAGGAGCCGGGTCAGAGTCAAAAAGAGGATCTGAAAATGACATGAACAGTCAGTTGAGAGGGTTGAGAACAGGAGAGAGACACTAGACTAGACAGAGAGGGTCAGAGAGCAGAGCAGAGCATCAGAGACAAGGCACGGGAGCTTGCAGGAAATGTCAAAGTTGTGGACATATCAGAACCCCTGTCAAGGTTTTTGGTGTCTGGCAGCGTTTCCGCGACAAGACAAGAAACAGAGCAAAAGCAGTCTTGTAAGATGGAGAAAAGCAACTTCAGGTGGTTCTGGTTGCAGCAAACTAGGCAATTGGAGGGACGGGGGGGAAACATGGGTGTCACAAAGACAGGGAGCATAGTCTAATGAGGCGTACAATAACTACGAAGCGGAGATCAAAGCCGTAGGCGAAGCGGAGATGGCGACGACAAGTTCGGCAGATAGAGACGAGATTTAGAATTAGCAGAAGCGTTGAAGAAAGAGCAAAAGAAAAAAAAGAGAAAAGACGGTAAAAGACAAGAGGAGGACATGACTGAGTCGAGTGGACATGGCTTGATGATGGAGGATGACGGTTTAGAGAGGGTTGAGTGGATGATGGGGCATTCAGCACGGGGCAGGGACAAGGGATATATCGACAGGGATGGAGCCTTTCACTTTACTTGTCTAATATTCTTTCGTCTTTCTTTTCTTTTTTTCCTCTGCTTCCTCCACTTGAACACGCAGTCAGGTTACACTTTTTACTTTTACAGGCGGCTGTCACTGTCAGTTGCGGCGCAGGGAGGTGCCGGACCGTAAGGTATCCCAATCCTAACATCTCTTGCTTGCATAAGGGCAGTTTAGTAAGGTGGATGTGGAGGGGGAGGGGCATTTCTCTAGACACTTTTGTTTAGTGTCGAGTCTTTGCTTTTGCTTGTGCTTGTGCTTGTCGACAAAGAGGCAGTGCGGCCGTTGGACAGTCCACGTTTCAACGCTATTGAAGACCCTTTTGCTCTTCGATCGTCATACAACTGAGGTGAATGACTCGCTAGATGCGGTCAAATAACTACAATAGTCGACTCCATCAATAACAGTACCATTCCGTTTCAAGGGTCCCATCCTTGATATTGGGACATCGGGATAATGGAACGGGTTCCCCAACCCTCGACCTTTCAGCTGGGTCAATATGCACCAAGTTGCGCCTCTAAGCTGCAGATGGCCTCGGCTTGATCAAGATATGTCATATGGGTCCGAGAGCCTCCACGTCGGCTGCGCAGTGGTCGATTAGACGTCCACCGCATATTTCAGGGTTGACTCAACATCAGCATCAGCAGCAATCATCTGCAGCTGCACGCGCAGACGCACATACAGGTATGCACCTGGGAGCTAGGGTACCTCTGCCGTAGCGTAGCGTTGCAGCGCGGGATCTGGAGTCTGTAGGCCAGTCGCTGGCGCCATGACATCGCATGGCATGACGGATAGTCGTGATAGCCGCTGCTTAAGTCGAGCTCGTGCGTGGACCAAGAGCCCGGCTGGCATTACAACCTGAGACACATCATGTACGTGCGTGTGTGTGCAGTGCAGCGTGTCTTTAGTGGCATGAATTACGTGCCGGCCTAGAGGGAAATAACTTGAAAAAAGAAAGGTTCCATGAGACCAACACAGTCGGGCAAGGAAAAAGAAAGCAGTGAGCCCCTAGACCCGAAAATGCAGTTTGACAGTGAGGACACCTGGGCTAGGTTTTGATAGCCTATCACTAGAAAAGAATAGGCCATCATTACGATGGACCGTTTTCTACCAGGAACCTGCAGTCTTTACAGTGTCTGGTTGACTCTATCATGGAATGGTACCTAGTGGAGAGTTATTATGGAAGGCAACTGCTCTGGCAGGCAGGACCGTTATAGTGGCCAGCCAGTAACTTTAGTGCATTCTTATCCATGATATTCCCGGCAGTCAGTATCTCGGCCTCTCCCGCCTTCCTAGCTTCCCTTACTATTGGGTTGGGTTATCACATCCACCCTCACATGAACGACCGATCCTACTCTGTTCTCATATTTCCTGTACGTCTTGTCGCGCGCAGATCGATTCTCTTTAGAATTCCACGCCCCGAGTGCAGCCTCAACTGGGAAACCATTCGATAGGTTCACTGAGGGGAGGCACATACGGACGGATACTTACACAAGCATCAGCGGTACGCTTCCGAAACAGCGCTAGACTAGTTCTGTCCGGAATATTTCCTGCCTCAAAAAAATTGTCCTGCACCGACGATCAAGTCAAGCAAACAACAGCCGGCGGCACGACGCAATCCTCCACTTCCAGGACTATACTATCACACTGCACCGAATAGCCTGTAAGTTCCCTCGATCGAACCATTGTTTGCTTCCTCTCCAAGCCACATGTTTTACATTGCGATATGGCACAAGGTTACTGACTTGATATCGGCAGATTCTGCATCCTCAGCTCCACCTATACGATACTATTTCAGAGCAATCCACCGTAATCACCGACCATGAAGAGCAAGCGCGCAAGAGAGGCCGCCGAGGTCGATGATAAGCCCATTGCTTCTGTTGACTCTGAGGCCCCAGCCAAGAAGCGCAAGCGCAGCGAGGATGACGGTGCCGATCTGAAGAAGGCTAAGAAGGAGAAGAGAGACAAGAAGTACAAGAAGGAATCGCGCAAGGAGCGCAAAGAGAAGCGCAAGAACCTCCAGGACCTCCCCGAACAGGACGATGACGAAGAGGCGGCCGAGGATGCTCCAATGGCTGAAGCTGATGGCAAGCCTGTGGATGCGCCAGTAGAGACGGATAAGCCTGCGAAGAAAGACAAGAAGAAGAAGGACAAGAAGCCCAAAATCGACGAGTCACAACAAAAGGACGACACCAGCGCCGATGCCCAACCCAAGGAGGAACCAAAGGAGGAACCAAAGGAGGAACCAAAGGAGGAACCAAAGAAGAGCAAGAAGGACAAGAAGAAGCAAAACAAGGCCTCTGAAACAACGACCACCAACGATGAATCTGCTGCCGGCGCTGATGCAGAGGCTGCTGATGGCAAAGGTGACCGTCACATTGTCTTCGTCGGCAACCTGCCCTTCACCGCCACCGCCGAAACAATCAAAGCCCACTTTGCCTCTCTCAACCCAGTGTCAGTTCGCTGCATGAGCGATCCCAAGGATAGCAAGCCCTGCCGTGGGTTTGCCTTTGTCGAGTTCGAGAAGGTCTGGCATATGCGAACATGTCTCGACAAGTTCCACCACTCCGAGTTCTCAGATGGTGTCTCTTATCCCCGCCGCATAAATGTCGAGTTGACGTAAGTTGCTTTCGTGCTTCTCTGTCTTACATGATAACTCACCTCATTGCTTTGACTCCACATCCCTTTCCCTCAGCCTGATTCAACACAAAAGCACCTAGATTTGTGTAACCATCCCAGGGTGACTAGTCTTGACTTGACTCACGCTCACTACTGCTTCACCGACACTCACCTGCACGAACAGCAACTTCATACATGACTAGAACACACGCTAACTCTGTGTAACAGTGCCGGTGGAGGTGGCAAGACAAAGCAGCGCCAGGACAAGATCAAGGAGAAGAACCGCAAGCTCGACGAGAACCGCGCCAAGCGTATTGAGCGCGAGAGGATGGCAAAGGAAGAGAACAAGGGCAAGGGTGACACTCGCAAAGCTGGAGAGGATGGTATTCATCCAAGTCGACGCGCCCACATTCCTGGCAACCGCTGGTAGAAACAGCTCAACAGGCCTCGAGTCAAGGGTGTGAAGCCTAAGAAGAAGTAGGTTTGTGAGGGTCTCTAAATATGTTTTAATGATTGTACTGGGATCGGATACACAAAAGTTGATTGTGCATTTATATGATAGGTAGTGAGAGATACCCAAAGGAAGTGGATCCTTGACCTCACGAACAAGAGCATAGAACAAACGATGAATTATATTTCTATATCCACTACTTCATTCGACTGATTCTGCTTCAGGTGAACGCCTATATAAACAGACTGTTGATCGTATATATCAACCAGTGTACACTGTAGGTTCTTTTTTGTTTACGCTCCGATTTAAGTGAACGTACACTCCATTGGGAGCTCTAACAAGCAATGCAATATCTTTCGCCCATAGCAACAAACCAAAGACATCTGAATCGAGACGGACAAATTGACCGCTGCTGGAAGAACTCCAACGACTATACATCGCAGAAACGAGTTGCCAAACTGCAAGTCTCGAGAGTGAATGCCAGATACGAGACATGATAGCCTACCTCCACAGGTAAAACAGACACTTGTCGGACAAAACATCACAAAACAATCGCAAGCAATCATCCGTCCAAAGTGCAATCCGGTTCTTGAATTACTGGCAAAATCGGTATAAACTCCGCGAGGAGGCCACAGCATGAGATATGAGCAAATAGAGATAAAATAATAAAAAGCAACGGTTGGAAACACGTAACCGCAGATAGTAAAAACCCAAAATTCATTCAAGAACCGCCTCGCAAGTAAAAGCCATCGTCATATGCAGTTGCCTCCGCATGATCGTTGCGAGGGTCATGTTCTGGGGTACGGGTATCGGGCCTTGAGAAAAAAGCAATAGCCTAGTCTAGCCCCAGCCGCTCCCAGGGGATATTCCGTCAAGAGTCGCCGTCTTGTATCGCTGAATGTCTATTAAACATTCGTCCTGAGTTCTTCGTGTCATTTCGCGTCGTCCAGACGCTTTCGTTGAGAAAATCGAGCGCGTGCCTTGCCACGCGCGGGAATAGCGTTCATTAGATGGATATCTACAGAATGGAGCACTTGTTCTTCTTTTGCTTCGAAGGTGTGGGCCGAGGGTTAAGAACAGCTCTAAACACGAGTTAGATGCGTACTGAAACACATAATCACTGTTGATGCTCACCGGATGGCCTCGTCAAAAACGCTCTTGAGGTTCCTTTGAGTGAGGGCAGAACACTCGAGGTACTTGTAGGCCTTGATCTCCTTGGCGCAGGTCAACGCCTGCTCGTACGACACAGGCTCCATACGCTTCTGTCGAAGTGATTCGAGGGTGGAGGCATCTTCTCGAAGATCAAGCTTGGTTCCGACAAGGATAATGGGAATGTTAGGCGCATGATGATCAATCTCGGGATACCACTAGAGAGGGTGTTAGCGGAGTCGACGTGTTGTGGCGATAAGGGGGGCGGCGTACCTTGGCCTTCACGTTGTCGAATGAAGGAGGGCTGACGATGGAGAAGCAGATGAGGAAGACATCGGTCTGGGGGTATGAGAGAGGTCGCAGTCTGTCGTAATCCTCCTGACCAGCAGTATCCCAGAGGCCAAGGCTAATAGGCTTGCCATCTACCATAACACTCGCCGAGTAGTTGTCGAAGACAGTGGGGATGTATTCGCCGGGGAAGGCATTTGTGGTGTAGGAAATGAGTAGACAGGTCTGGAAGCACGGTCAGCGGAAGGCTCTTGTTACGGAAAGCCATCGCGTTGTAAGCGGCTGTCTGTTGTCCGACGTACCTTTCCAACAGCACCATCACCAGTCACCACGCACTGTAGCAGCGGTCAGCCAACCATGTATTGCGTCAGGTAACCATCGGCTCAACAAACCTTCAATGACTGCACGCCGGGCTGAGCCATTGTTGCGATCGTTTATTAGGAGAAAGTCGAAGGAAATGGATATCAGATCGACGAATTATGTGGATGCGCAAAAAGTCGTCGAGGGGCAGATGGAGATGATGGAAGCGACAATTGTTGTGTCTGTACGAAGATGGTGGATGTAATGCAGACTAGAGTGTAGGTAGTAGGTAAGGTTAGAGCGCCTGGAGAGGGGCAGGTCAAGCAGGCAGGCCAGGGACTCGAAGGCCGGATAACGGAAGGGAACGAGGTGCGACGATGACGATTTTGTTTTGGATGCGACAAGCGGCGACAGAACTCGAATGGATCCTCAGGTGAGTTTCACAGCTGCATAAAAAGATAGGTCAGAGAAGAAACTTGACACAAAACCGAGGTGTAGTTCACGCGTTTTGTGCCGCAGAAGGTGAGGCCACAGGAGGAGGTTCAACGATGGGAGCCGCTCCACCTCTAATCAGTACTGTATCACTGAGTGGACTAGACTGGCACTGGACTAGACGCCCCCAAGGCCAGCAAGCCCAGGCAGTGGAGGACCACGAGAGAGGCGCCCAGGGTATGCCACCAGTAGCCACCTCCCGTGCCACCTCAGGCCCTGTTCGCAGTAATAAGCCAAGACCTAGCCTCGCCGACTAACTTGACCTACCTTACTGGAACTTATCCGCTTGGGATGCCAGGAGTTGATCGCTATCAGAAGCTTGCTCAAGAGGTGGGCGCCTGGGGGTGGGGGAGATACAAGGGCTCAGGGGCCAACCAAGCACCGTAATTTGGGGTAAAGGCAGCTCACCTGCTGTATCGCTGAACCCTTTCGCGGTAAGGATTCGCTGTTAATGGCCGTCTTGGCTAAGATGGACTCTCGGTTGCGGCTGGGGATGAGAATGCAGATGCCGGATTGGATGGAAACCGAACAAAGATTGCCGGGTTGTGAAAAGAGATGAAGACGGAGAGGCTGCAACAGTTGAGAGAGGGAAAACCAAAGGCAAGAAACAATGCTCAAGCTGCAGCAGATGAGATTATTATCCCAAGACTGCACAAGGCGCGGCTATTCAAAGTGCAGGTGGTGGCTGTCGGTGCAGATGAAAGGCGGAGAGAGGCTGCGGGAATGTGGATTGGGCGGAATACCTTTTGACAATAAGCTCTGCGCCAGAAAAGAAGTCGTTCTTTTTTTCAAAACAATGTGATCGAACGATTATGAGCGGTGACGGAGAATTTAAGAAACACCTGGAGCTTCTGCTGTCATTCTATTTATTTATCTGTTCCTCTTGTCCATTGGATGGCCATGCCCAGCTGGGAAGGGAATAAAGGAGAACTGCTACCGCTACCGTAATGAACAAAACCACCGAATCATGAAACCTGGCCGATCTCTTCAACTAAATTCAACCTCCATGACTCACGCCAACCTCAAAGCAGAAACAATTGATATCATCACAAGCTCTTTCGTTAAGAATCAGGTAGCACTTCAGGACAGGGATCAACAATAAAGAGGTTGGAGATAAAGATATGAGGACCAGGGATGCATGTTGATAGCTGTTGAAGCCTCCACCAGGCGCTTAGACCCTTGCTCAGACCACTGTTACTGCCTCCTGCTGTGAGAATCTCCATAGAGCGGCATTTCGATGCTGCTGACAAGTAAAATGGATCGATAGCTCAGTGGTACGAGCGAGGGATTGCAGATCCCTAGGTCGCGTGTTCGATCCACGCTCGGTCCTAGTACTTATTCTTTTGGCTCTTTTTGCTATTGCCTGGCGATCTCATCTTACTGTACATAGCTCCTCCAATTGCTTACAGCGAGACGTCAGCTTATTTGTCTCAAGAATGCTTGGACGATCATTGCTTTGAACTTTATTTTCTTTTCTTTTTACTAGAATACCGATCGGTTAGTGTCTACCTATCTTGTTAAACTTGAAACCATACTAATAGAAACATCAGTTTCGGGCTGATATCTCACAAAATGGCTTCAGGCTTGTTCTCTGGTGTCTCTCCATGGCATATTCCCGCCATGTTTATAGGCACCGCTTTCACCCTCGGCGGTCTTCTTCCTTTGAGAGCCCCAGACCGTGCTATGCGCGAGTACGGGTTGCCTGAGGGCATTGCCAGGTCAGAGCCAGCGCAATTAGCATTTGGTATCTACGGGACTCGTGTAGCTGCTTATGGCGTCGCTCTGTGGACGTTCTATCTTCGTGGCGAGTACCATGTTGTTGATACGCTCATGAGCTTGCTCTTCTTGTGGGGTGCGGCTGATTGTTGGATTTGTATCAAGGCTGGTGTGCCCAGAACAGCAGCCTGGAGATTTGTGAGCAGTATCATGATCGGCGGGTATGGATATCTTGGTTTAACTGCGAAGGGATCTCTCTGAAGCTCTGCATTGCTGCTTACATAGGATTGTTTGGGGATCTCGAAGTTGTTGGTGAATAAGTCCTAGACTTATCGTCTAACTTCCGCCTCATATCGTTGATTTATGGTAATGTTAAAGATGCATTCACTATACAACATAATATATGTACAAATTGATTTAATTATATTTCGAGATATCTCAAAATAATTGAGACCATGATCATTTACATCAACATCCAGGTGCCTTTGGTGAATGGTCCGTGCACTCAAGCTCCCCTCGTCGCGTATGGCTGAAACTTGTCGCGTTCCCACTTGAATCTTGAATTGACATTCATCATTGACATGGATCGATAACATCAACAGTAACCGAAAATACAAATAATTCTCCGAATCGCTGTGCTCGAACCACGCCCGGATCTTCTCAAAGTTCTATGCATGACGGCCTCCACGATTTCGAGACATTATCCGCCAGTTGAGCGGCCGTAGCTCCGCCAGCCATTCCGGCGCATCTGAACAAACACCACCACAAATATGTCGAGTCTATCGCCGCCAGGAAAAGCGGCATCTCAAGAAACGCCCGCGCGAACTCCTTCGAGAACTCCGAACCGTCGCGCTATCAGCGCTGAGCCGTTTTCTGGCGTTCACACACCCCTCGATCGTAGCGGTGCTCGAGACCTGCGTGCCTCTCTTCGCCGTGGTACACCAGCATCTGCCGGTCGATCCAATGCGCCAACTCCTCATGCCAAAGCCGCTCGTCGGCTGCTTGACCAGCGCCGAACGGCAATGTTCACCCCTGGAAAGAACCGCAGACAGAGCATGTTGCAACAGAGAGAAACACCCTTGGATATTTTACGAATGCTCGGTCGAACACTAGCACCTAAGAGTCAGCCTATTCACTCGTCATCTTCGTCGTCTCCAGGGAATAAACGGAGCTCGTCACCGGAGCGGAGGGAGGACAGCAACTTGTATGATGATGACGATGATGAAGACGACGATCTACTAACGAGGCCGCCAAGACTATCCTTGCCGTTGGACATTGAAGATGCTTCTAGTACCAGCTCAGATTTGCCTCCACCAAGGTTGTCGCAATTGGATGAGGACAACTTTACTATGCAGTCTATTGAAATGCCTCGAAGGATTGCGAATGACTCTCGGCTATCTCGAGGGAGTCCCGGCAGCGAACGCATGAGCGACTACTTCAATGAAGCCATAGAAGACGATATTGGCCAACAATCGGATTTCTTCCCCGGTCTGCTAGAGGATCTTCAGGCGAGAGCTGGGCAGGACGATATGACACTCGAGCCGTAGGTCTATAACTGACTAATTAGATGCAATGCATTGCTCACATAAAAACAGGATTGAAGCAGACCAGACCCGGCGAATGACCGAAGGCCCAGGAAGCGACTTCAATTTCGAGTACCCCGGTGGACTTGAGGATGGAACTGTCTTTCAAATGTCTGACCCCGCCAACGATCTTCAAGCAACATCACCAATCGGCGACCCGTCAGTAGTAGAAGCCAGGGCAGATGACGCTCAGGATCCCCGCCCTGATGTTGTGTACGGATCCGACTCCGATGCTGGTGGCGGGGACTTTGGAATGGACGGTTGGGATTATAATGATGGTGGCGTCGAAGATCACAGCTCGATAAATGAGGAGCCAGGGCCAATACCAGAACCAACAGTCACAACCGGGTTGCGTCATGAAACAGCGGATGATAGGCTACCTCGCGGCTTGAAAGCAAAGAAGCGAAAGCGGATATCACAACATGACATTGAATACCCGTCACTGCCTCCGGCTTTTGTCAAGCGAGTGGCCCAGACGGCTCTCCAATCGTCAGGTCTGAGCAACCAGCGTCTATCGGCGGAGACATTAGATGCTCTCATTCAGTCCTCGGAATGGTTCTTCGAGCAGCTGGGTGACGATTTAGGAGCTTATGCGGATCACGCGAAGCGCAAAACAATCGAGGAGAGCGACGTCTTCACACTCATGAAAAGGTATGTTATTCCACTGGGGTATCAGCTCCGTATTTTGTTCTAGCCAGAAATTCTAATATCGTACAGGCAGCGTCAGATAGGGCCGCGTTCCTCCATGTTCTCCTTGGCACAGAAGCACCTCCCCAGAGAACTCCTCCAGGAGCTGAGAATGCCAGTTCCGCAACCCGCTAAGCAACGCAAGGCAAGACGTGTGTCGGGCCGAGGCGACGAGGCAGAAGTTGCTGAAGATGCTGAAGACACATGAGTTTTACATGGTGCATGCGTTATGAGATATACAGTTTACAGGCCCTTTGAGCGGGCTACACGACGAGCGACGTCGTTGGCAGGCTTTTTGACCACCATCCAAAGCATGATGGATGTTGCGGCAGCAAGGCCATACCTAAAGCAACGACTTAGAGGGCCCGGCGCCGATGGGCATGAATGAGGGCAACTTACCAGGTAAAGATATACTGGGCATGGTTGTTTCGCAGGTTTACCTCCGCGGGTCGGCCATAGGGAATACCGCGAGCCTCGAAGTCGACCATTTGCATGAACTCGGGTTCTGGTGTCGTTAGCAAGACATCACGAAATGGAAGATTATGACGATAGACATACCCATAGTAGCCTCAACCCAGACAGGCTGGCTACCGGTCAAAGCAGCCATCTGCTTCACATCCGGGAAATAAAACATGCCCTTCTCGGGCTGGTTCTCTGGCGTAAACATGTTCTTCTTCCACGGCTCTCTTAGAAGTCCTTCCACTGTGACCTCACCCGTCGGTAGTCCATCAGGTCGTGTCCTCTTATCTCTGTGCTTCTTGTCGATCCAGCCTCGGTTCACGAGAATTGTCGTGCCGTTCTCTCGCTCCAATGGTGTGACTACCATGTATCCATCTGTACCATCTCGCATACGCGGTCCGATGAGCATTTCTTGATCATGTCGGAAATGACCCTTCGCTACGACACGGCGATAGTCAAAGTCATGGATGGCATCGGGATCGATGGTTGGTGGGAGGGGTAGAGGGTCGCGGATCAGTCGGTCTTCGAATTTGGCGATGAGTTCGGATTTCCAGCCCAGACGCTGGACTTGCCATGTTCCGAGGACGAAGGCTGTGATGGGGATAATTGCTAAACCAATTAGACCATACTCCGTTCAATTGGTGAGTCTCAAAGCATACCGAGGATGATTAGACCTGGGCCATGGCGTTTTCCAACACGGACAAGCTTTGGAGGTCCGTCGAGAATAGAGACGAATTCTGGATCGTCGGCTGATGGCTGTTGCTTGCGACGGAAGAAGGATGATGTGAATTGTCTCCTGGGCGGTGCATTTGTAAGTCTTGTACACCGGGGGATCTGTCTTGACAAGCGCAGACTGCGCAAGACTGTATTGGGTGCGTTCATTATGTCTGATGGCGCATTGAAGGCGTCAGGTTAAGTGGTGATAGCTAGCTGTTAATGATGTCGATTGTGGTGGGTTCAGTCGGAAATAGACCCACTCTCGACGTTTGAATCCCCTACGATCTGATGCACCTCACCAATATCTTACAGTGGGCAAAGCTTTGTAATTAGATTATAGACTTCCGTTAATTGATTACTCCTATCACTCCAAATGTATTATTAAATAACCCAGGTAGGATTCAGCCAGATATTGAATAATCAACACCGAGTCTGGCATCCACGAATACCATTGGTCGTTACAGTCCATTTGTACAGTGTAATATGCTGAGTCAAGAGGGGCCCATGTTTGCTCACATACTGTGTTGTGTAACCTAGCGTCTCTGGAATTATTTTCAGAGCTTGCGCGGGTCGGTCAGTCACATAAATCTATGGTCAACAAGGTGCAAGTTGAAAGTTATGAACACATATTAGGTCTAAGTAGCTAAATGGGCTCTGAATTAGATTTAATATGTCAATTGCGAGAACATACCCATCCTGCTGCCTTTCCTGCCAATCTGGCCTGTTTGCCTTGTTCTTGGTGTTTATTCTGATGATTGATACATACATGACGTGTTTCCAGGCACAATTACACGCTTTTATGGTACTTTGGCCACGAGTTGAATGGTATTTCAGTCATAAGTTGAACAACACTGATATGGCAACTCTTACACATAATTGGTTGACCCGAAGAATAAGTGGTTCTTGATACAGTGTGAACACCGCTTAGTCAAGAGGGGTACCATGTGCGATGTGATACTGTATTGTGTAACCTAGCGTCTTTCGAATCGCTTTTGACATACCCTAGACCCCCAAATTGATATCATTTTCCGGTCAAGACGTGAGATATTCCTGATTCAATGCTGCTGCGTATAATTGGTTGAGCTCAGGATTAAGCGATACAGTGCAGACACTGCTTAGTAAAGAGGGCTTCCATGTGTAACATTATACTGTGTTGTGTAACCCAGCGTCTTTGGAATTGCTTCATGGCACACCCTGGATGAAAGTGGCTGGCATTTCAGCCAAATGTCGAGTAACACTGCATGTGCACATGACGAGCTGAACCCAAACGATTCTATACAGTCTAGGACAGTGTATACATAGCTTAGTCAAGAAGGGAATCATGTGTGACATGGTACTGTGTTGTGTAACCTAGCGTCTCTGGAATAATCAACCTCAATATCGGAGCAAATAAGGCTGCACCGTGAGCTTGCCTCAAACATCAATTACCCCTTGAATTCCGAAAAAGCAAAAAACAAAATAAATACCCGTAGCTTCCTACAGAATGTACCTAAGTAGCTTTTTGTCTAAGAATTCATTCTTGGGCGGTCGGAGATGGGTTCACAGCAATATTCGTACTCATCTGCAACCACCTGCGGCCACCCGCGATGTTTAGGACCTTTTGGTCCGATTCCGAATAACCAACACGAATATTTCCTCTTCTCTCACTCAACAGATGCCTTGCATTACAAACAGGTTTCGTCATAAAACTGAGACATACATGTTGTTGAGATAAGCAAGAAACGCCACGAATCACCTGCGTACAAGTAGGCTGAACTGCCCGCCTCACTTTCTCTTCTTCTCCCTCACCTCTATTCTTCTCTTTGACAAAACTTACATGGTCAATCATCATGGAGAACCTACCAACCCGAGAGCGGCCCGGGTCGACGAGCTGTGCCGAATGTCATCTTCGAAGAGTGAAGTGTGTATTCGACGGCGACCAGGCTGAGTGTCAGGAGTGCAGCAGACACTCCCTCACCTGCCAGTCGCAGAATGACGCCTCATCTCCCGAAGACAGAGATGACATCCTTCAAGAGTTCTCGCAGTTTGCCAGAAAAGTCGAGTCACGAATGAGTCTTCTGCAGACTGCAATCGAACTCTTGGCTCGCAGAATCGACTCGCAAACTAGCAACCGAGTTGAGCCCAGAAGCCAGCCAAGCTACCGGGCTGTGAGCGAGCCATTTGAGGTTGGTATCACTTTGGGGGCTCTGAAGGTCATGATGGCTCAAGTAGTCTAACCATCTTTACATCACAGATACCGCAGACACCACACACGCGTTTGACGGCATCACTTCAGGGGCTTGTACCCGACCAGCCGGCTCTGACCAGGATTCTGCAACACAGTAGCAGGTTCACCCAGAATTGGGCGAGCTGGCCTCTAGCAACGGTGTCACACCAACAGCAAGACGATGACTCTGCCGCTGTCAACACAGTTACCGTGCTTGATGCTGGATTCCCAACAGACGTCAAGTCAGCTCTCACGTTCATTGAGAAGTCACTGTCCCCAAACCGCCAAAAGCCACCAGACCCTGGCGCTGCCGCAAAATGTATAGTGTGGCTATGCCTCTCTATCAAAGAGCTACCGATGAAGTTCAAATACGCCGACAATCGAGCACCAGCACCCTTTGAACCAATGCTACTTATTTCCAGCTGTATCGCCAAAGTTGAGTCTCTGTATCGAATCAGCTCAACACCGGTCTGCAATATCGACTTTGTCCAGGCCCTGCTCCTCCAAGGCGAGCTTTCCCTTGCCATAGGTCGCCCGACGAAGGCGTGGAAGTGTATCAGGACTGGTATTGAGAACGCCATGCTCCTGGGAGTACACCACGGCCGGTCTAGCCTGGATCGAGCCATTTGGGAAGAGTTATGGATTCAAGACCGACAGCTTTCACTCTTCCTCGGAATGCCTCATGCAGTCCCCGCGCAATTGGGGCCCAGGGTTTTTGAGGAAGAATACCCCCTCGCAGAAAAGCAGGCTATTCGCCAGATAGCCATGCTATCAGGTCTTCTTACAAGCCAAACCCTAATGAAAGAGGACATTACTAGTGCAACCATCACACGCACTCTTGAAGAGATGAAGGAATTGAACTACATGATTCCGGAGCATTGGACGAGAGGACACCTGAGATATGTCCCCTATCTCCCGCAGGCCTTCACCCGTGCCAAAATCAAGATCCTGTATCACTCGTTTGAGCTCATGCTGAACTGGCCTAAATGTCAACTGTCAAACATGAATCCTGGGAAAGTTGAGGACTTTGAGCCGGCAAGGAAGGCGATACTGGCATCAGCACAGGAGATCATAAAGGCGCAAGAAGCCATGAGAGCCCCGGAAATCGAGAAGGAGACGGTGATGAGGGCTGACTTTGTGGATTTCCTTGCCTTCAAAGCTGCGCTCTTAATGATTGCTATGATTAAACACAGGGCAAACCCCATGCCGGAAGAAGAGAGCAAACCTCTCTGGAAAATGATAGACGAGCTGGGAGACAGGTTCCAGGAGACGACCAAGGTTTACGACGACCTATTTGCCAAGCAGGCTTGCCTCGTTCTCAAGATTCTGTTTTGCGCAAGCGAAAAGGATTATATCTGGTGTGGAACGTATGAAGCAGTGATCCCCTACTTTGGGAGACTTCAGACTCAAAGAATCATCATCGCGAGGGACTGCAACAACCCCAGCCACACCGGGAAAAACCTCGCCAGGATAGCTGTCGTGATGGAGTCGGACAATGTCGTTTTTGGGCCGCGGTATGATCGTGTCCCGGAGCTGGAACTCGCAGCGGACTGGACTGAGTTGGGACGTCCAAGGGTCTATGGATGGAGAACATCTTTTGACTTTGAATGTTTGACTCTTCAAGGGTTTTAGGATGTGTGCTAGGCGCCAATACGTCAATATGGATGTGGAACTAAATATTGGTCAACTTTGTGACATAATGAGACGTTTTCCTTATACAACTTTTGAAGAACATTGGATCCAGATGTGCTTTAGCACCCTCAGCGACGGAGCGATGAAGCATCCATCATGCTCATACCCATCCCTTCCATTCAACCTCCCTCCATTGCAGCCATCATCTTTCTCATCTGTGAACCATCACCTCCTCCAGGAGCGCTCAGATACACAGCCTCTCCGACCATACGCAATTGCATAGGGAAACGAGGATCGCCATAGTAGTCAATGATCTCCTGCTTACTCGTCGTCTTCTTCAAGTTCTGCCACTGACTCGAATCCATTCCCAACTGCTCACACTCCTGCTGCTTCTCTGGTGTCCACCACGAAGGAAGAAGCCCTCTTCGGACTGATGCTTGCCGTAAGAAACGTTGGAAACCTCGAAGTCCGTTTGAAGCACCGCCGTAGAGACTGTCTCCATCTGCTTGACCTTCGAGATTGTACATGTCATCCATACGGAGACGATAGGTGTCAATCAGAAGGCGATAGACGTCTTTCTCAGGACGGTTGTGCAGGTAAGTGCCGTTATCGAGACGAGTAAAGGGGTTGGGAACAGACTTCTCCAGTCCCTTCTTTGGGGACTGGCTCATTTCGTCTGGATCATGAACGTTGGCACTGGCAACTGAATCTGCCTGCTTGCCACAGATCTTCTTGTGGACTTTCCAGTCGATCTTTTGACATTCCCGAGAGCAGTATTGCGTAGTGGAACACTTGGCACACCGCTTGAGCTGAACTGCAGGCTCTTCCTTGTTGCAGGTGTTGCAGGAAGCCATAGTGAAATGAGTCGTTGGATGTCTGTCTCAGTCTTCAGTCTTGGAGTCTTTGCCCTCTTATTTGATAAGAGTTGACGAGATATCAAGAGAGGAGATGCAATCAAGTGATGTCGGTGGCTTAAGGTTTGCGGGGATGTGAATCAACCAGGATCACCCTGGTCACTATCATCAAATTCTCGACTCTTCTTCTACGAACAATAATGATATGATATTGTTCTGCAACTGAGGCTCTTTCCGGCTTAGACTCTTCGATATTCCCGTAAAAGTGACCAATGGATGTTTCGACTCTCACTAAAGGCGGCCTCTTTGAGAACTGCCTAAGGCACAGTGTGAATGGTGTCAAGCTCAAACAAGTTAGTGACTCCCGTTGAGTGGTATGTAAGTCGCGAGTAAGGTTTGGATACTTTACGTTGAACGAGGTCAACGAGGAGAGTTGCCGATATATATAGTGTATGTTATCATGCAACGTTACTCGCTGCCCTATGGCTTGCATCTATAGCCAAACAAGAGTGTGGTCTTGGGCTTCTTAGCAGATGCTTTCTGCAGCCTCATGCTCTTCAAGCCGGATTGCCTTATGATGGTTTATGAGTGATATCACCAATCAGACATGTTTAACTGGTCGAGACCATTTGCATGGCGTCTGTAGTGCCCAACAACACCAGTCTACATAAGTGAAGACAACTGGGAAGATGCTTGTTGAGAGAAACATGTGTTGCTTGGAGTCTTTGCTAGCATCTGGCTAATTGTCCCTACTCTCCGGGAAAAGCTAGTGATAAGTTTGTGTGGACTTGGCATTGGTATCAAGCAAAGGAAAGCAAAGGAAAGCAAGCAAGCAAGCAAGCAAGCCAATGACTTGTGAGAATATTCGTATTGAGTGAGCCCTGGAGAGTTTCTTCCCAAACCGTTGAAGCCCAACCGAACCTGTGCCTGTTGTCGGTAGGAGGTGGCCGAACTTATCGTACGACATCTATATATTATATTGGTAGCGCTTATACTAAGTCAACTTAGCCAAAATGTAACCGCGGTCGTGGACCAATGACAAATACCAACAAGTACCGAACAGGGATCTATTACGGCACAACCAGAGGGATTTGGCTACATATTGCCTTTATTTCCATCGTGGGGTTCTGTCTGTTTGTTGAGACATGTGAAAACAACCCCCAGAAATCGCCATTCGTGGCATAACTTGAGTACGTACCAAGATCTCTGACAGCCGACAACCTTGCAAACAGGGCCGGATCTTTTGAGCCGGATGGTGTTATTACCGCTCCAGGAACCAAGTGCGGGTATGCATAATAAGTGATGGTCATCGTTAACAGCTTAGGTTGCGATCCGTGATCTGCAAACCGCATAACCGGCAGTAGTTTGATCTTGGCTTATCTTTGCTACTTACCTACCTATCTAGGTAGGTAGTAGCTATATTTCCAGCGGGATAATTGACTCACTGTCATATACTGTAGATGTCTTCCTGGATGACAATGACTCACGAATGAAGTCGTCGGCATGTCTCTTGGCTTTCAGATTCAACATCATACTACTAGCTTGCGAGACAATACAGTCCATCGCCGATACCGAACCCACTGGGAGAGCTGGAACCCAATGCTATCATAAATGCGCCGGAGCCAGTAAAGCACCCAGTGCAAAGAAAATATGCAGATGACTCGATTTGCCAGTTAAAATGCGACTTGAAGTATATGGTCACTCGTACTGGGCAGCTGGAGACAGTCATCGGGGTTGTTGTGCTGGATGAACGTTAGCATCGAGGGCACTGGACGATGGAACCAGCTATACTACCTTTTCATTCACACAGAAATGCTATCGCCGTGGACATTAACTACTTGAGCTCCCGAAAGGAACCATGATCATACATTACCCAATGCAGATATTAGGATACATACAGAAAGACTCATGAAAGTGTATCTATTGTCTTGGTCACCATGGCCTCAATCTGCTGCCATCTGCGCCTTAAGAGTTCCCGCTGGCTACTTGAGCCGCCTTCTACCTCATCTATATCACCCAGAGTCTTTCCGATGATGTTCAAAAAGTCTTTCAATGCTGTCAACAGTAATTCATCAACCTCAGCCTGCGACGAACGCCCCTCGTCCTGAGCATCAAAGAACCGCTGCCATTGCCTTTGTGTACAGCATAGCATTCGCAGAGCGACCTGAGTTCTGTGGCAGCCTAATGTCTGGTCATCGAGAGTGTATCTTCCAAGAAAGTTGATACTTTCAAGGTCGGCTCGCTGTGTCTTGTTCAGCATCGGAAGAATCACTTCATCTAGGTAGACCTCGTCCCAGCGATTCGTATCTAGAATGAAACCGTATTCGGAGAGAAGAAAGTCGTTTGAGTGAGGCCCATACGATACGTAGACTTCCTCACCTTGGCGATAGACTCTATCCGCCTGAACGCTGTATCCCAGGGCTGAATAGACGAGCTTGCATCCTTGGTCAGCATGATTGAACAGGTCGGCTGTTGGCATGCAGACTAGTCGGTCAGCATGAGCGTAGCTTTTCATCTTGGGCATGCTGTTGTAGAAGGTTCTGGTGTTGATGAGCACCCAAGAGTACAAGTACTCATCCCTGGTCAACTTGGGGAATGCTTTTAGAACAATTTCGCACTCGCGTCTGAATGTAGCATTCTGATTATCCAGGATATCCTTGGCCCTCCTGGGGAGAAGGGCTTGGAGTCCACTCGGCCACATCATGGGCACACCAGCCTCTAGATCTTCCCGGGTTGGTAGTACTGTTTTCCATACAGAAAAGTCATCACTTTCGTCAAGAGCAATCTCAGCAGCCAAGACGCCGTGAACTGAAACTCCTTGAAGGGCTTCCGTGATGTTCTTCGGCACCGTATCAATAGTGCGAACTGCCTTCATCGGCACACTCAAAATAGTTTCATTTGGCTTCGAAAACATTAGAATAATTTCGGAAAGAGACTTATTACTCACCTTGATATCGCGAGTTGCAACAATACCAATACCACGACCTGGGAGAATTCGAGGCTCAACACCTTTTAGTTTGACTCCTTTACTTTCTGCCCAAGGCAGAAAAGCAGGATCAATGAGCATTTTGGGATAAATGCACTCTCACAAGGAGACGCTAGAAGAAGAAAAGAAAAGTCGGACCAGCAAAAATATATGTTACATGTTCCCTTTGACTCATTCATTCACTCTCCCATGTTAGATCCTTTGCAAAGTTTCTACTGGATGGCGAGCTCAATACCGCTGAGTAAGCCCCCGGAAACCCGAATGTCGGCGCTGAAGCTAGGGCCACGTGATGCCATAAGCGTCATAGCTAACTTAGCTCTCATAGCTGCTCTGCCTTCACTCATGATGGCTTGGTTTACATCCATTCAAATTCAAGCCTTGTTTAACCAGACATGATCGGAGTTGATTCTTAACAGTGACTTTTTGCTTTACTTATTTGACCGTCTGATTTAATTGCTACACCACTAATTAAGACGTCTTTGTTCTTTATTTACATGTCAAATATTCACCAAGTCTCACAAGGGAGTAGAAATCAAGACGAGACAGCTCAAACCTTGACAACACGTCGCAACTTTATCTTGCTCACAATCGCTCACTCACCCACTATTTTCAACTTTTCCATAATCTAAGTCAAGAGCTCATCAACATCAACACAATTCACCATGTTTTATGAGGGGACTCTTCAGGAAGGCATCTCGACAGCCGTCGGTCAGCAGAAACTTGTCCTATGTTTCGTGACAGGTATGTTTGGTCATCACCCAGACCCACGCAATAACTCACATGCATTTTAGATGAAAGCGACGAGAGCACACAATGGGAAAATGAGTTTCTGGTTGATGATACGGTAGGGATTATGGAAATCTGCAGATCATATGTGATGGGACTAATTACGGTGTAGTTGAGCGACTTACTCAAGGAGCATTCTATTGCACTCCGTCTCAAAGCTGGGTCCGAGGAAGCCGGATATCTAGCTCAGATCTTCCCTCTACCACGGACTCCGACTGTTGTTATCATTAAGAATGGAGAACTAAAGGAATACATCACACCGGGGACCAGCAAAGACGATTTCTTGCGGAGAGTTCAGACTGCTTTCAACTCCACTGCTGCACCTCCAGCTCCGGCTCCAGCTACAACCCAACCAACCCCGGCACCAGAGCAGGCCAGTCCGCCACAGCCCCAGACAGAGACACCTGCAGCTTCAGAACAGCGAAACACTCCACCAACAGCGGCTCCTTCAACGTCAGAGAATGTTCGTCGGATACTAGCTGAGAGGGCTGCCAGGCTGCAAGCCCAAAAGGAGGAGAATGAGCGCAAGGTGAAGGAGGAACGCGCAAGGACTAAAGAGAAAGCCAAAGCTGAGGCTGAAGCTGGCATGGATACGGACAACGCCCGAGCTCATAAGCAAGCAGAGGCAGTAAGGAAGAAGAAACAGAAAGACCAAGAGGAGAAGGCGCGGATTCTCAAACGCATCGAGGACGACAAGGCAGAGCGACGCCTGCGTGCTGAGCAGCGTGAGAAGCAGAAGCTTGATAACCTCAAGGGTGGCGACGTTGCAGCATCTTTAGTGAGCGCACCAGAGACAAAGCTGTCAAACTCTTCCAAGTCTGGCGCGATAACGGCTCTTCAAGTCCGCTTGTTCGATGGATCAACATTGAGGAATCGCTTCAAGACGACTGCGCACCTCAAAGAGGTCCGGCAATGGGTGGACGAAAATAGAGGCGATGGCTCGCTGCCATACACGTTCAAGCAGGTCCTCACGCCTCTACCGAACAAGAACATTGACGAGACTGAGGAGGACAAGCCGTTAGGAGATCTCGGCCTCTTCCCGTCGTCGACATTGGTGCTTATTCCCGTCAAGAAGTTTACGACCGCCTACGACGATTCACAGGGCATTGTTTCGAGACTTATTGCATTCATTCTCGGCATTTTCACATGGATTTTCAGTCTGTTCGGGGGTGGTGATGACCGCACTGGGCACCGAGGGCCTACGAGCGATGCGCCGGCCAGTTCTCAAGAGCGTGTTCAGTCATTCCAGAATCGCAGAGATCAGCAAAGAGATCAACAGTTGTACAATGGAAACTCGGTAAGACCCCGTATCCCACTCTGTATCATGAATTTGCTAACACGACAAAGCTGAACTTTGAGCCACGGCCGGAAGAGGAGGAGAAAGATGAATGAAGGGGTTTCCCAATTTGAGTGGGAGTAATGTCTTTTTTTGTTGTATTATACAATTGACAGTGCTGAGATGTAGCAGTAATATTTCCCCACCGGATTCCTATATGTATTCACGCTGTCAGGAGATATATATCCCCGATGTTGTTTCCTTTCCCATAGTGATATCAAGTCCCTTTTGTTCTCTTTTCAACCTCTAATTCGTCCATGCTTACTGACCAGCGGCGGCCTGGCAAGCCTTGAGTTGCTCAAGGTACCAGTTGCAGATCTGCATATTTCCGTTGTTCTCATCCATGCACTTTGTGAAGTTCTGGGCGACGCCGGCGCAGTTGTTCTGGTTCCAGGACTGCTCTTGGGGAGCGGCCTGAGCCTGGACGGGGGCAGCAGCCTCGGAGGAACCGCCGGAGAAGAGACCGCCGATGGCGTGGCCTACTGAGGAACCGATAGCGACACCGCTGAGAACAAGTTAGCTACACGTGTTCGAAGTATGAGCTCTACAGGTGCTCTGAAGTACATTGCTCCGCCCGGAACTTGGAACTCCGAAGACACCAATTGTTGTAGATTCGCAAGGGGATGCTTACGCAGCAGTGCTGGCCATCTGGCCGAACAGTCCAGGGCCCTGAGAACCGGCAGCCTGAGGAGGCATGGCCTGGGCAGGAGGGTGAGCGGCAGCGGGAGGAGCAGCGTGGGTGGCGGCAGGGCGAGTCTGCTGAGGAGTAGGCTTGGGAGCAGCAGCGGTAGGGCGCGAAGGAGCGCGGCCGACGGATCGTTGACGAGGCATTGCGGTTGTTGTGTTGTGAGGTTTCCGTGGGAGATTTGGTGATGTTCTGTTATGGAAGTGTTGAAGAACAAAGTTCGAGATGTTGAGTTATGAGGAGAAAGATCGGAAAGAAAGAATACCGGAGGCACGGATTTCGGAGGCGCATATCAAATCAGCCAATCATGAGGGGCAAATTTCAACGAGGGATGGGGAAGATTGGCCAGTAGGGCCTCGGTAGAGGCATTCCCCCAGGCGCCAGGGGTCCAGCGCACTCCAGGACCTTCCGTTGACAGCCGCTGGGCAACTTTTTAGTGGGCACCTCCATTAATTGAGTCATGAGGTTAGTGAAGGCTACGATTGATTACGACCGCTTTCAACGACGGAGATATCGGGCATTTCACTATCGGATATAAGTCTTGTGCCAATGTAAATGCAAACAGTGAGTAAAGCAGTTTCGCAATTTCATTCTAGACGTTAACTCTAGAGCGGTCTGTTCTACTATATCAATGCCCCGTACTCCATTTTCGTTATACATCTCATAAGCGTAGCGTTTAGGGTGTGCATCTGCCCATGTATCGGGGATACAAGCAAGCTTCTCGCACTGTCCAGAGCTTGAGGAGCCACGCCAGGAATCTAAACAGTTGTCAGTATGCATCAAATCATAGAAGTACCGAATAACGTACCGCTCAGCTCCCAGACCGTATCCTCCGTGAGGAGTAGATCCGTACTTGCGCTGGTCAGTGTACCAGAAGTATCCTGTAGGATCAATGCCCTCTCGCTTGTAACCGGCCATGAGCTCCTCATAGTCCCAAATTCTCATGCTGCCTCCGACAATCTCGCCAACTCCAGGCATCAGAACATCGACGGACTCGGTCACGCGGGGGTCGTCCTTGGCCCTTGACATGTAGAAGGACTTGATCTCGACGGGGAAGTGAGTGAGGAAGATGGGGCGGTTGATCTCGTCGGTCATCTTGCGCTCAGCAGCCTCGGCACTGGTCTCCAGTCAGTCTGTGTGCATCGAAATTGGCGAAACACTTACATATCGTCGCCAAAGGTGTGGTCGTTGCCATCCTCGTTCTTGATACCACGCTCTCGCAGCCAATCAATGGCATCGGAGTATCGCATGCGCAAGAAAGGTCGAGAAGGCTTCTCGAAGTCAGGGTTGTACTTCTTGATAGCCTCAGCGGCAACAGGGTTCTCGAGGGTCAGATCGATCACACGGCAGATGACGTGCTCAAGATGGTCCAGGAGGTTGTCGAAGGTAATGAAATCGAGTTCAGCCTCGACGTGGGAGTACTCAGAAAGCTGCATTAAAGTTAGATGCGATCACTCGGATATAATATCTGGCTTGTTGCCTCATATGGGTACTTACATGGCGACGGGTAAGGGACTTCTCAGCACGGAAAGACTTCTCAATGCAGTAGCAGTCACCAAGGACAGGTAGGACAGTCTCGAGGTAAAGCTGACTGGACTGAGTCAAGTATGAAGTCTCGCCATAGTAGTCGAACTTGAAAAGAGTAGAACCACCCTCGACCTGAGTCTGCACAAGAGCAGGAGGGCTGACCTTCTTGACATCCAACTCCTTGTAAACGGTGTGGAAAGCATCCTCGACGATGTCGCGAACGAACATGACGGCGGCGGGCTTCTCGTGGCGGAGGGTAAGGTGGCGGAGATTCATGAGGGTGTTGGTATCACCGTCAACGGGAACCAAGTTGGTGAAGGCCTCATCACCACCAGGGGCCTTGGCGATGACCCTGAAGTAGTCGGCGCGAAGTTCTCGGTCGAGAGGGGCGTGAGCACCGGCGGGAACCTCCCAAAGCTCACCAATGATCTCGAGGGAAGTCTCTCGTGAAAGAGTAAGGGCATCGTAGGTCTTGGAGAGATCTCCGGAAAGGAGACATTGCATGTAGTTGAGACCGCGGCGCAGAGTCACAAAGATAAGACCGCCCTGCTTAGCGACACGGTTGACACGGCCCTGAACGGAGACGCGCTTGACTCCCTCAGTGGGCTCATCCTTGCTCTTTCGGAGTGTACCAATCTTTGAAGGATCGGTCTCCTGAAGGTTGATCGCAACAGGCTCGGGAAGTGAAGGGTCGTTAGTGATCTTCAGCTTCTTGGCCTCCTCCAGAACAGCCAAACGAGCGGCCTCGTCTTGAGCATCCTTCTCAGCTCGCTTAGCAGCAGCCTCGGCCTTCTTCTTCTGCTGGGCAGCGTAAGCGACAGCCTTCTTCAGGGCTGACTTGGCAGCAGGCTTGTAACCCTCCTCATCGTCCTTCTTCTTAACCTGGTACTCGGACTCGGCTCCGTGGCGGTAGTAGGCTTCAAGAAGAGACTTGAATGGGGCGGCCTCAGTGCCCTGAATCTCGGGGAGATCGCTTCCGGCTTCTTCGTCGACGTAGATAACCGCCATTTTATGCTGTGCTTTGTTTTCTGCTTCAATCGATGCGAAAACAGAAATCGCGGCCTTGGGTAGGAACTTGGAGGGGTTGTGGTGCCCCGCGATTGCTCCCCTTGACTCACGTCCGATAATGGTGGGGTGAAAAATTGTTAGTCACCTCTCTGGCTTATCTTTCCACGTATTAAAGCGATAAGAGCTCAACTTTACCATAAATCTAATGCGATGCCGGATGACTAGGGAGATGCTGTCCAGTAAGGAGCTCTTTGTAATTGGATGTCTTATCTTAACTTCACAAGCATATGCCAATTGAAACACAGGTTCGTGCCCCCTCTAGATGCAAAGTTCATTGTATCCCGCAAGAAAGCAAATTTCGGAAGCAAGCTGCGTTTCAGAAGAGTCCGATGTCTAAGTGTAGTTGTCTCATCACTATCTCCCCAAATCAAAAGTCAAACCCAAGTTCCCAAACGCCATGCCCAGTGAATTCAACTTTTCAAGGGGGCCGTATAGGTCCCCAGCCATCTATTTGCCTGACACAATCTGGGTATCATTGTAAGCCTCCTCCTGAAGCTGCATGCTCTGAATTCGACCATCAACAGCTGGCGCCAGACTTCTGTGCGTCTTCCAACCATTTGGCCCGTCAGCATCATAATTCTGCTTTGCAATTCAGCTTTTCGACTTGTTCTTTTTGTTCTTCTTCTGCTTCTTCTTGTTCTTATCTATTCCTTCAACAGAAGAGCTGGGCTGAGATGGAACGGGCGACTCCTCTGCTGGCCGCTTTCGGTTCTCAAAAGACTTGAGCAGTGCCTTGGCTCGTTCCTCTGCAATCTTTTCGGCAAGCTTACTGCTGATTGTTTTGTTGTCGCCCTGTAAAAAGTCAGTCTTGGATCTGTCATGGCTTCGCCGCTACATACCAGGTCCGCCTTGAGGATACGCGCGGTAGCCTCTTGGTTAATAGTCAAGGTACGCGTTTCAGGCTCCGGGGGAGACTCGATGTTCTTTATCTTTCCAAAATATTGCTGAATTCGCTTGAGTTCAGTAAGAACGGCTTGTGTTTGAGCCTCATTGCCCTCATTTAATTTCAGTGATGCTATCGTGAATGTTAGTGTGATCATGTAGCCTTGTGTCAGGTGCAAGAGAGCTCACAAAACATTAGGGATTCAATCGCGTAAGCTGTAAGTGAGAACAGTTTCGCCTTGTCTAATAGGGGCAACTGAGAGGCCATGCCTTCGAGGTTGCCCAACAAAGGCTGTAGCTTTTCTTCGAGATCATCGAGCTGATTGTCCAGCCGATCGAGATCCGGTGTGATGTCCTTGACGTCTGTCATGTTGAGTTTCGTGATTAGGAATGTTGAGAGGCGCAATGTTGCGATGTTCACGTCGTCGCATGAAAGACTTCGCACGGGCGCAGAAACTTGTCAACCATGAGACCCAATAAGGCTTAGTGGCTTTTGCATTCATGAAGTGAAGTAATGTAACTAAAGGGTACCACAGTCCGAGAACTTCCTCAAGCTGAAAACAAAAGAATGCAGAAAGTGTAAGCTCTTTGAATTGTGGATTCCTTGCAATGGGCTCCGTAGACGAATTCTGTTACGTACTTGCATTTATTTCCCTTTCATGCTGTGTAGCCTTCAACACCACAGGCTATTTTCAGCATCAGACCAAACGATATCGGAGCCGAGCACTCATTGGCCAATTATTGATGCTCCAAACCCCACTATTGATCATCGAAAACTAAGGCTCTTGTTACTCTAATTGGCCTGCTCAGTCGAAACAAATGGGAAAACGGACTCGCCTGTGCCATTCTTCAACGCATCACCAATTTTAGTATCGACATCACCAGCTCTAACGCAACTCAACGCCTTCACGAACTGACGAAATAAGAAATCGATGTATTGTTAATCAGACATACCGAAAACCGAGTCCCAAAGGCTAGCCTTCATCGCCCGTCGCTCGAGTCTGGATGCGCGCGTCCACGTATTAAATCTCGATCTTTCGGCTTCTGAGCCACCTTTTCTCTCCACGACGACTCGATCACCAACTTCAAGCTGGAAATTATAATGAAGACGCGGGCGACCACTCAAATAGCGAGAAAATCGACCCGATGGCTCCGAAGTAGCCCCAGTTTCGGCTATACACGACCCTTTGCTTCGGCAGTGCCTCCGACAGAACAGAAGAAACCAGAAGCCGTACCCCCAGAACTCAGCAGTGCGCCATCACGGCCATGGAAAAGCTCTAGTACCCAAGCCGGATCTATCACACCTACATCAACAAGCCCCTCGTCGCAATTCTACGTCCCCTCGGTTGTCATTCCAGCTGAAGCAGCGAAATCTGGACCAGTACATAAGATTCATATCCTGGGCGAAGATGTCAGATCGAGATTCATCGCCCACGCTCTATGTAGCGTTTATGATTCTGTTGAGACGGTGCCATTTCGCGAGATGCCCAAGTCAAGATATCGAAATGTGGAAAAGGTTCAACCTGAACGAACAAGGAAGAACGCATATGCCGAGAAGAATGCAGCCATCTCCGAGAACGATGCTGTACCTCAATCTGACCGCTCGCATATTGATGAGTTGATAGTTACCGGCCATGGCTTTGAGGCTGTTAAAGCGATCGCTTCAGTCAAAGATCGGATCGACGATAAAACATCGATTTGTCTTCTTAACGACGGCATGGGAGTGCTCGAGCAAGTCCGCGAACAACTCTTTAACGGAACCCAGCCTGAGCCCAATTTTTACTTGGGCCATATGTCCCACGCACTCGCTTTCAACCGGAACAGGGATTCTGTTAAGCAGTTAAAGAGTGGGCGAACAGTCTTCACCAAGGCCGATCCGGTACTAAATGCGGAGAAGGAGCTCTACATCCCTGTTGAGCAGCAGCCTAGTATGATGCGTTCGCTGAGGAGGGTCAAAGAGCTCAACACAACCTTCAGTACTTTCGAGCATTGGCTAAGGTTCAAACTACCCTCCGTTATGTTCACGGCTGCTGTTGAGCCCGTTTGTGTGCTTCTTGACCTCCCATACCAAGGTCTATTGGAAAATAGAAACGCTCAAAAGCTGATGAATCAGCTTCTAGGGGAACTGGCTCTAGTGACGGAGAACATGCCTGAGGTCCAAGACTCGCCAGACCTCTTAAAGTTCCTTCGCGGAGAAGGCCTCAAAAAGTTCTGCTACCGTCGCATTACAGGCAAGAGCAAAGCCCCCAGTGATCTGCTGACACGCATCAACAAGGGTCTGCAAACAGACATTAACTATCAGAATGGATACTTCTTGAATCGGGCTAGGACTCTTGGCATAGACACACCCAGAAATCAACTGATGGTTCAGATGATTAAGGCCCGACGTATTGAAGAATTGAAAAGGTTACGGTCTTTCATACCCGTCCGGGAGGCATCACCAGACAATTTTAGGGAGAAGTTTCAGCAGCGCAAGTTGAAAAATGACTTATTGTAGAATAGGGTGTTAACGAATTGCATCTTTGGCACTCGGGGCGTTCTATATATGGTTGAAGATTTCACAATAGCGCTTGAATTACTCATACTAAAGACACTCAACAACTCTTTGTCAGTTGACAGGATATTTGACACCAAATCAATAGTATCATGATGTTTAATGTGTTGCTTGGCTTGGCTTACGTAACCCAATGCCCCTCCTACGATGTCCAAAGCCGCCCCGCGGCGTCAGGCTGATCTCGCGACTCACCAAAACGTGAAGAACGTCACATATCAAAATCATGGACGACGCAGAGTTGGAACAGGTAGCTCACTCTTGCGGTCTCATCGGAATTCACCACTGATGTTCTTCACAGTTACGAAAAGCTCGCCTGGAGCAACTGAAGGCTGAAGCTGGTGGTAGTGGAGGCGGTTCTTCTGGTCAGGAACAACAACAGCAGCGCCAGTCAGTTGTCTCGATCCATACCGTGCGACACTGTTTTACTGACCTTGAAACAGACAGCAGCAAAATGACGCTCGTCAACACATCCTCAACCAGATCCTCCATCCCGAAGCCGCCGACCGTCTAGGCCGTATCCGACTTGTGAAGGAGGAGCGCGCTGCTGACATCGAGAACCGACTTATCACACTTGCGCAAACCGGTCAACTTCGACAGAAGGTCACTGAAGCACAACTCAAGGAGCTTCTCAACGCTATGTCGGAGAGTAAGGAGGAGGAGAAGATCGTTGTGAGTAGACGCAAGGCGTGGGACGATGACGATGATTTGGACTTGTAAGAGGTGCTTGTGATACCATTGAATTGAGGACCAGAGTGAGGAAATAAGGCAAATTCGTGGGCGGGACCTGCTTTTCTGTCTCGAGTAAAAGGAAACAAAATGAATGTGATGACTCAAGGTGCAGAATATGGGAACTCTTCCTCAGACGCTGAGGGTAAAATCTGCGTTTTCTACCCGTATGACTTGACGATGTGCATGATCAATTGACTTGACAGATCGGGAATCTTGGAACAGTAATTTTGGCCCCAATAACAACGCTAATTGGCAATTCTAAATTTGACATAATAATACAGTAGAGAACAAGTATTGCAAGAGAAGTCAGATGGGAGAAGATACACAGACTATTATAGCCCCTGCTCTCTCAGCTCCTTGAGTCTCTTCTTCTCCTCCCTCTCCCTCTTTCGAATGTCTCTCATGTCGGGTGGTTGCTCAATGCCCAGCTCTTTTCTCAAGTCACTAACATCATCCTCAAGTCTCTCTTCCCAGAACACATTGATGACTTCTTTACTCCGTGCCCCATTCTTTAAAGCCCAAGGTAGGTATATTGAGGCGAATCGCTGCCTCTCGCTTCTCTTCATGGTAGCAGCTGCAAAGATACTCAACCCCGTCATGGGAAGTAACGTGTTCGCAAACTCGAAAGCTTTGAGAGCAACCTCACCCTCGCGCACGATAGGCAGACCAGTCAGAGCGTGGTAGAAGTCATGACACTCGCGATATCGCTGCATGACATATGCGCACTCTTCGTCGTCGATGTACCGCACCGTAGCTCGAGTATCGGGGGAGACGCCTTCGCGATCGAGCCAGCCTACGTAGGCGCGGCCAACGGAGTTTTCGGGTAGTGCGCGCAGAGCTTCTAAGGAGAGGGTTTTGGAGGAGATTCGAGGTCGAGCTCGGAGGATACGACGGCCGGTTGGATCGGCGAGCATAGCGTCGCGAAGGCGGTAGATGAAGTATGGTGTAGCTGTGGCTTCGCCGGTAGCAGCGATGAGGTCTGAGGGTGATCAGCTAGAGAAACAGAGGGTTCCTGCAGGAAGAAAAATCGCATACCATGGCGATAGGGATCGAAAAAAGACATAACGCTGGCCCCAATGGCCAGCCCAGCCCGCTCAACTCTCGTTAGAGGAACATGGCCTGGGTAGTTTGGTGGGGGGCGGTTCAAGCTTGTGAAGCTCCTCGGTGACGAAGAAGAGCAAGCTACACAAGATGTTGCCCGTATCAAGGTGCCAGCATTCCGGGCAGATCCAATTGACCTTAGTTTAGGAAGTGCGCTCTCCATTTGGTCTCGTTATCTGAGGATGATGATAGTGGTTCGATGTTTAAGCTCTGGCGATGATCTAACGGGCTAGGCCATGACTCAGCTTCAAGAATTACCGAGAGACCAGAACGAATCAGCGCTGAAGTTTCTTGGGTGGAACTGTATTTATATTCGATTTGATTTAGTTCGACGGAAATAATTGAGTTTGTCTAAGTCCTAATTAATATCACGGCAAGTCGACGGAAATAATGAATAACCACCCAGCCTTATAATACTGGAGTTGGGATGTGATATCTTGGCTCTGCACTGTAACCAGGCTCAATCACAACCCTTGCGCAAAGGTAAAAACAAGAAGAAGATGATCAGAGCAATGGAATTTTCATATTGATCGTGTACTTGAAATGAGATATGCGAGGGTTTTTGTCTAGAACTACCTAGCTACCATATCCAACCCGAGTCGCACTAGTGATGAATTGAATCACTCGGTATCCTTTGCCCTCTTCATAATCCTCATCCTCTTCACACTCCGACCACTCCTCATACTCATTATACAACCTGCACTCCTTTTTCTCCTTATCTTTCTTCTCATTCTCCTTATCTTTCTTCTCATTCTCCTTATCTTTCTTCTCATTCTCCTTATCTTCCTCCTCATTCTCCTTATCTTCCTCCTCTTCCTCATCCTCGTCCCCATCCTCGTCCTCCCTTTCCCTCTTGCTTTTTTGCACCCATAGACCCTTTTTCCCGATTTGCCAGCCCCTAAGGTTATCAGCTTCTGTCACTTCAAAACCTCGAGCCTCCGGCCCCGGTAACAGCTTCATGTAGATTTGTTTCAAGCCCGGCGGGAGTGGTTCATGCTCGAGCATGTCGCAGACTAGCTCTTCCGTCTCTCTGGCTCTATGCAAGTCACACGCGCAGCCCGTCACCTCTGCTTCAATGGTGAGAGTCTCCAAGTACAGAGGAAGTTTGTCGTGCATGGTTATGTACCTCTTATTCTCATCGTCTATGGGCCCAACAAAGTTGAGCCTCCCGATGGATAGATGCCTCAGAACTTCCAGTTTTCTTAGACTTCCGATGTAGTTCTTCCAATCAGCGATGTGAGGATCCCACATTGGCCTCGTGATTGAAAGCTCAACCAGATTTCGCCCATACTCTCTGAGAATATCGCCAAACTGCTCAAGATTGTGAGTGGGGTCTTTAAGGTCTCCGTTGCCTATGAGGGCCAGCTTGAGATGGGTGAGGCTTGTGCATTTCTCCAAGATGCATTGGAGGGACATGGGCTCTAGGGTGCAGTTCTCAAGGTCGAGCCTTGTCAGGTTGCTGGGCGCCTTGTTCCAGTTGAACTTCGAACAAGTATCGTGCCACAATGCAAAGCCTTCAAATCTCAGGGCCTTGATACTTGGATGGTTGAAGAGACCACTGACTGTTTTAACCCCTATTGGGGAGCCCAGTGTGTCGTCATAGGATCTAAGAGTTACCGACTCGAGATGGCGGAAAAAGAAGATATTCGGGATACCTTCAAAACTCTGACCTGCTTTTTTGTCGGGCTCAAACCCAGCACAACCGTGGTCTTGGCCACCTACAAATGAACCAGTCAAAAGAAACGGCGTAGATTTGAGGTCGGTAATCCACAGCTCGAGGTGTCTCAGCTCTGGCATGAGAAGCATGAGAAGCACTTTCAAACTTCTGTATGGCCGTTTGAATATTCTGAATTTCAACTCGTACTGTATGAGAGCCCTCAGACCTGGGGGGATTCTATCACCTTCAGGCGATGAGGACAGCTTTTTAAAATACTTGGTCATGAAGTCGAGGAAGTATGGATGAGCCATGGGATCGTATCTCTGGGAGCAGAACGTCCTCGTGGTGAGGCCCCGCTCAGGATCCTGTTGCAGGCGTCTTGCAAGTTGCATCCATTTCTCATCAGGGTCCTCTTCGAGGACAAAAATACTTCGAAAGAGATGGAATTCTGCAATTTCGCGTAATCGTTTGCAAACGCGGCTCAGAGACAAGAGTGCCTCGTAGGAGGACTTTGTATCCCATCCGCCTTCCCAATCTTTGCACTCGATGATGGAACAAAGGTGACGCAAAATCTCGTTGGGCACGCACAGAAGCATGATGATAGTGATTGGGGTGGTAATTGGGGTTAGAATGGAATGAGGGCAGAGAAGATGAGATGGGTGCCGACGGGATTGGGGGTGATCAGGCTGGCGACTAGGTAGGTCGTGCTTAAGTACAAAAGGTACTTTTGTGAGGTACTTATGTTGTGTAACCCACGATAGGTAGGGTATCATCACGAGTACATAACATGATATGCACGAGCAAGACTGTGGCTTGAGTCAAGACTATTGTCGTAGTCTGGAATGATACCTTGCAGGTTGCCAATGAGAACTGTTTCTGCTCCATCTCAAGTTATCTCTTCTCTCAGCTGGAAATACACCGTATATTCACACCGGGTACTCGTATATATGTGATGTAATATATCTGTCATACAGCAGTCTGTTTGCTTTTGCTCAAATTGATCATCTCTTTCCAAGCCATAGTTTCATTATCTCATTAGTTCCGTAGGTAGGGAGAGTGAACCGATATCCATCTTGCCATCCTATTCTCCGCGTACTAGCTCAAGCCTCCGAGAATAAGGCTCTCTGGCAAACGAGTGCCGTAGTTGTGCCTCGTTCTTGACACTCCAGCCCTCGACTTTAGTGAAGTTAGTGATCCTGTCATCCTTGCCGTCCGTATAACAACCATATATAACTTCCTGTAGTTTGGGTAATTCATTGTTGTCAAGAAAGCGAATCACTCGGTCGTCGTTCGCAGCAGACATTGTTACCAGAATGTCAAAATTTGCCACCCTGCACACATCAACGAAATCCATTTCGAGCGTCTCAACAGACTCAGGCAAGACTTCCTGTAGCGGGACTGCGTCATTAACTGTACCTGCAAGTACAAATATTGGAGCTGAAAGGTGTCGGAGACGCTCAAGTCCTTGTAGAGAGCCAATCTTGCCTCGTGCGTACTCTTCGCAATCGTAAAATCTCAGCCTTAGGCCGACAAGGGCTTGCCCAAACTCTCTGAGAATGTTTCCAAAGTCGTACAGGTTCACCGTCAAATCCTCTTCATTTACGTCGTAGCAATCTGTAAGATCCAGGTCCAAGTACTGTAGGGCCTTGCATCGAGAAAGACTGTAGTGTAGGAAAGCTGGCCTGATCATACCAGCGTCGAGTGTCAAACTCTGTAGCCCACTCTGAAAGTCTGGAACCACGGGATGGCTGATAGTGAAGGTGGGTGCAAAAGGTGTCAGGAAGAGTCGCTTGATGCTGGGAAGGAGTAGTAAATATTCCGTGCTACAAGTGCCCGAATCTTCTAGTTTGGTCCGTGATGGCGACCAGTGTATTTCTTCCAGCTGACCGAGGAAGTTGGCAACTAGTTCTGGTCGATCTGCTGTGCCAGGCTGGGGAGTCCTCATCTCTCCCCCTAAGATCCAGGTCAGGGCCTTGGAATGTGTCTGGGGGTCTGTCAATACGACCATCCGGAGCTTCGGCATGAGGGCCAGAAGAAAACATGTCCCAGCTCCAGTGGCAGAGTATCTTTCTATGTCTTCCCTCAGCAAGTCTCGGAGTTGAGTAGGTTCAACCCGTTCAATGCTTGGAGGCCAAAAGTCACTGTTGACCAAGGAGGTGTTCCAGTTTGCTGAGGAACTCAGGTCGATTGCACGGATTTCCGACCTGAGCTCCGGGTTTAAGAGAAGCGTACGGGCGAGTAAACACATCTTTGTATTATTCTGTTGGCCGTATAGCTTTCCGCCCGATATGGTATGATACAGATTTCGCCTGGCCAATCTGTAGAATTGATGGCTGACAAGACACAGTGATTTAAGAGTTGGAATATCAGTGTCTTTGGGGGATGGATAAAGGCCATGATCTGATCCATCTTCGACATCTATGGTATCCTCGAAGTTGGAGAAGATAAGGTCCCAGATCTCATTACACAAAAACGGAGGCATATTTGTACTAGAAGCTGCATTAGTCTTGGGTATTCTCCCTTTTCCTCCTCTTCCTAAGCGAGACTTACGTGTGATGAGTGGTTTTATCGCAGCGGGGTTTCGAGTTGTCGAAGATCGAGGAAGCAGAATTAACAACAACGAGAATAACAGCTCCCAAAAGCCTCTTATAACCCCAGAGAAAGAAGCTTTTGTGAGCTTCATAACTCTTGGCGATTACCTGAAGCATGTTTCGAAAGCTAGATGCGCAAGCGATAGATACAAGTTTGGAGAGCCAAGAGCTTATTTCCAACGGCAAATATCGTCCTTGCGGTGTCGTAAGTGAAGATGGGTGGCTATTGTTAAGTCGAACTTGGGTAAAGACATTCATGCTCGAGGCAAGTCACAAATGGCTGGGAGACAACCAGCATATTAGCTAATAAGGTCTCACCCCATGTCAGTATGAGGTAGTAGATATTGGATGGCTGACGCTCTTTGAAGCGCACCTGTTACCGTTTAGAGACACGCAAACACTGTCCAAATACATGGAAATACTAAATACTATCTAAGCCATTCAAGTGTAGGTAGTTGTAAATACTTTTTCGCTTATCGTGAGCTAATTAACCTAATCGTGTTCTAACTTCATTTTGTTACTGGGTCTCATATCAACGCTAATTCTGTGGAGCATGGCAAAAGAGCCGACCTCTATCTCCCTAGTACAGGTACTGAATTATATCCAGTTCAGTATTCGTAGTGAATTTTGTCTCTTGTCTTTCATGCAATCAAAGACCATTGAAATACCTCCACGACATGAGACCAAGTTCAGTGGGGGTCTGTACTGCAACGCTCCACGCTACAAAGTCGAGATCTCTACGCCGGTTAAACACACAACTTTGCATAAATGCTGACCCAATTGACTCTCGTTGCGAAGAACTCGGGATTATTCCCACGTCTAGGAAGGCCTTATCTCGGGAGTGCAAGACTAAGATCAGGGACAGTAAGACCCAAACAAACCACTTGTGATATCAGACTAGCGTGTATTAACCAATAACGGTATTTACTTCCCTGTTGGGCTATTTGTTTTCTATTTGTTAATCAATGAGACTTATTCTGAAAAGCTCCCGAGTTTCTGTTTCTTTCCAAGGGACCAAAGTATGTCGTACGGCTTGTCAGGTAGCCTGCTCACCGCCTCTCTCGGGCAAAGGTATGTGCTACATCTATCAACTTGTGATGTTGCATACATCATATGTCCTTTATGGCTTCTCGGACATATCTATATTCTTCCAGTACCAAAGCAAACGATGCCCCTGACAAAGAGAACCGCCATTGACAACTTGCTTTGCCTTACTGGGTAGTCATGCTTATCCTCCAAAAGGTAGAGAACAATTTAAGCGTCTGGCCTCATCCATCCTCGCAAGGTACTAACTCTAAAATATATTCTCGTCGGTTGCTAGTCGCTCAACCCTCACTTTCATATCTGGAAAAGCAGCTCCGTTTACTCGGACCAAGCTTCAGTAACTGCCCGATCAGTAGGTGTCTCTAGTTGCTCTCTGTTCTCTTATGACTTTTTATATCCTGAAACCTCGCTTCCTTAAATCACAAAGACTCAGATTGCTACTTAAAAGTTATATGTCAAAAATACTGCGCGGGTCTTGGATTAGAGTGACAGTTGAGTTCACTGTCCCAGAGGGTTTCAAGCTAGGTAGACAGAGAACCAAAGCCAATCGCCTGCTCATTAGCACAGTCATCCATTCGAGCATAGCAAATCGGTGCTTTGATATTAACTGAAGTGTTACTGAGTGTAGCTAGTTGAGCCAGTTGACAACGATGGAACTTAGATCTAGGACGTCTAAAAGCGTTGATGAATTCCAGCTATTTACAGTAACTCCTTAACATAAAACCATGCTATATCAAAACAATGACAGGTCTAATATCCATAAAAAGGGCAATTGTAACATCAAAGCAAAAGGCAAGAAACATACTCGCTCTGGCAACCCTGCTCAGTGTAGACTACCAGCAGTACACACTGAGCCACTCTTATACCCAGATATCCTGAACTGCACATCATTCTCTTACCTCTCTCTCCAACTTCCCTTCTCTTCCTTCTCTTCGCTTATATACCATGCGCTATACATCACTCTTCTTCTTCTTCCTCCTCCATGATGGTATTCTTCTCCTTCGCGATTCTCTTTTCCTCTTTGGTCTCCTTGTCAGAGCAATAGGGGCATCGACGATTGTGCTTCAATGAATAGCCAGATTTGCATTTACCGCATATGGCGAGATGTTGTTTCTTCACACATCGGGGTTTGGCACTTTGATTGCACACAGGGCTGCCTTGTTAGCTTCTGTAATCAGTCATTTGGGGGGTTGCTTACCAATGATGCTTTCCGTCTCTCTTGTTGCATCCCATGATGAAAGTTTAATGATCAGTTATATGATTGTATTTGAGTAGTTGTCTTTGTGGAAATAATGATTCAAATGTTTGCGATACGATTTGTGATTAGAACTATCTTCTCGAGTCTTCTCGAGACATACTTATACAGAAACTAACATAAATCAATTCTCTAGACCTCTTTGTTTCCTCTTCAAACCCCTTTCAACCTTCTCGCGAGGGTGTGGCTGGCGAACACACCAAAGCTTTCAGCTTGTCTTTCAAATCCTCCCAGTCTTCTTTGTCAAGATCATCATCTCCAATGTCCAAAACAACACTCAGACTTTTGTCTTTGTCCACATTTAGAGCGACTTCAACAAACTTGCGACAGATCTCCAACCTGTTCATTGAGCTGAACGCTGCAATGGTAATGGCTTCAGCAATGTGGGAGTCTTGCGTGAGAGCAGAGTCTCCTTGCCCAGACAATTCCTTGCACATCTCTTTGTTGAAGTGCGCTCGATATCGTTGTAGGTCTTCTGGAGAATCCTCAAAGCCCGGCGAATGGGGCCAGCCATACATCAAAGGATCCCAGTCTCTAGTGATCCATCCTGGATAACAGGCGTAACCGAGTTGAGGTGGTACTGTCTGGCAATGGTCCCAGTCAATCAATCCAGTGACGTTTCCTTGTTCATCGACAAGAACGTTCTGGGAGTCAAAGTCGGGTGGGCAGAGAACAAAGTGAGAATGAGAACGAAGAAATGGTGCGTTCTCCAAGAGGACTTTGAGCAACTTGTCCTCAGCACGTCCCCACGAATTATCATCTTTAGTTGAAGGCGCAATGCTGCATGCCATAAACTCGTCTGTTGAGAAGTAAGTGCGCGTAGCTTTAGCATGGACACTTCCATCGTCATTCTCGTCCCATTCAAACACTGGGCCGACAAAGATAGAACCGTCTTCTGCTTGCATGAGGGAACCGATCTTGTCGAAGGTCATAGCTGAGAATTTGGCCATGATAGCTGCAGTGCTGGTCAGAATGTTGAGACGAAACTGTTCTCGCGCCTCATCATCCATTGAGTCTTTGAACCAGACACTAGACACGGTCTCTCCGGTAACAAAGCTCATGCAGATGAAAGGTGCATTAATCTCGTTGTTGGTGGTTGGGTCCCAGCTGTACACTTCGGGGACAGGCGCTCCGGTCTGTTCTTTGACGAAACGCATTGTTGCGACTTGCGATGAAAGGGCATCTTCTGCAGCCTTTGTCATTCCATCACCCCAACCTGTAGCGGGGATTCGAATAACCAGTTTGACGTTTTCCAGCTGCACAATGTGGACGATGTTGTAAGACCCGGAAACAGTGTTAAGAAGCTCTGCCTTTCCTGGGAGAACATGAAGCACATCTTTGGCGACTCTAGTGGCTAGAGCGATGATGGACTCCTCGCTAATGTCAACGAGAGGACCAAAAACATCACGATCAAGCTCTGAGCCGTCGTCAGAGTCGTCGTCAGAATCATCATCAGAATCATCATCAGAGTCATCATCAGAGTCGTATTCTGGGCCATCGGCTGTGCCATTATCTGAACCAGCATCTGAACCAGCATCTGAACCAGCATCTGAACCAGCATCTGAACCAGCAGCATCTGAGCCAGCATCTGAGCCAGCATCTGAGCCGTCATCTGAGTCGATTTCCATGAGGTCGTCTGAGTTGATTTCCGAATCAGTGTCCGTCCACTCATCCGAGTAGTAATCCTGTGCGGTCGACATATTGGCGAAGTGGATGGAATTGAGATTTGCAGTATTGTTGATTGACAATGTAAGTGTGGGATCACTAGAGCCCATTGGGTTGAAGCTGGTTGTTGTTGTTGGTATTGAGTCTTGAATCTTGGGCCGTGGAGTTAGGTATTTATAGATCAAAGGCCATCGAATCTCTTCACACCATGTGCCGACCTGGAACAAACAAACAACAACTGTTCATTGGTCGACACATGTGATATTTCGAACATTTTCTTTGTTCAACATCTTTAGCTCGAACACGGATGGACTCGAGTCACATTGACCAGCACAGACCCTGAACGAATGTTTGCCTCTGAGGGTTTGCAGTTAGCCTTGGCAAAGGCGGATAAGTTGAATGGCGTTTTGAACCAACAGCCGGTAGCCTAATAAAGGGATATGCAAGCAGCCGACAATTGCAGACTCTAACAAGCTCTACGTAGCACTGCATTGGAGCAGTTTTATTGAATATAGTAACCTTCAAAGAGAGCCAGACATACTAATGCTGTTCCAATGCAGGTCTCCGTGCCAGAGAGGAGGGAACCATGCATAACAATTGCAAACACATGCTTCCAGAAGAATGAACTGTGATCTCTATTTCTATGAACATACTGAAAGCATTGCTTGTTCGTCTTTCTTTGACAGGAGCCGGGAAATAGCAAACCTAAAATGCATTGTTGAAACACACAGAGTTAAGATAATGAGGTTTACGGTAACTACGTATTGGAATCACGATTCCCAATGACACTTCACTCAATTGACGGGCTTATATCGTGGTTCCTTAGAGTCTCTAGGTCAATCTTTACGGTAGAGATAGCAAGGCTGAGGCTCAGATGGAGCTCCCCAGGCCAGTGACTCTCTAGAAAATAACTAGAGTTACTTTCTCCTAATCTTCACAGAAGCTTTCTCAACAAGGATGTATTCTATCTCGATTTAATTAATGTATCTTTTGAGATAAGTATATTGGCAGTCAGCTGCTCCAGAAACTGAATCGTGAGTTTCGTTACTGTGACCTCGTCTCTATGAATCTGAACGGAGACCAACTGCAATATGTATAAAATCTTCCTTTCCAATATCGGCATCGAACTTCTCACAAGCTTAGGAGCCTTCTCTAGGATCTTTGGGGCATTAGATCGCAGAGTTCGTATTGGATTAGAGCTATAATTCGCCGAACTTATAAACTCGACTTATTACTTCAAAATGACCACATAAAATCAACAGTGAACCACGAGCGGTGGCACATCAAAGCGCACTGTTAGAGTAAAGCTTGCATCTTTCTGAAATATAACCAGGAGCTTCTCTTTCTTCATCTATTTGCATCTCTTTTAATCATACTCTTGACTCCTATTGCCCCTGGTGTGCCCCTTTTCAAGGGCAACTGCACCTTCGAGTGCACAAGATCACCTGGCAGATGCAGGCACTGCCTGACCGTGCCTTCCCCCTTTTCTTTGAGTCCGAGGTTGCAGGTTTAGGTAGGTAGCTCCTTCCTCTTGTAATGGGAGCGGCATCACGTGGGGCTTGTAGACGACACAAGAAGGTGCGGATGCCTCAGATCTGAGCACTCAACCCACTTACCTTCACAAAGCTGCACAGCTTCGTTGCAGCTTCCTTATTCTTTCATCATCCGCAACAGTCTTCATACCTACTGTATCACCATGGATCACAGGTCATTTCGTGATTCAACTGCAGAGGAAGCGATCCGGCTTGAAGACGGCGAAGTTCATCCGCTGCGCGCAAATGATCTTCACAGCAGAAGATACTTTGAGTTGCTCACTATTCGCCGGAGGCTTCCAGTCTCACAAAAGCGACAGGAATTTCTTGATCTGTATCATCAACACCAGGTAGCTGCACTCTTCACATCGTGGAGCATGGCACTAATTCTCAAAGGTGATTATCGTGTCTGGCGAGACGGGCTCAGGCAAAACTACTCAAATTCCCCAATTCATTCTCTTCGACGAACTTGGTTCTTCAAAACCTATCGCTTGTACACAGCCCCATCGACCATCTGCTATTTCAGCGGCAGAGAAGGTCGCCTCTGAGCTAGATGTCAGAGTGGGTGAAGAAGTGGGATATCAGGTTCGCTTTGATAAGCGTATTTCCCGAGTCAAAACACGCTTAAGCTACATGACCGACGGAATGCTTGTGCAGTTGGTTCAAGGCAATGGTTCTTTCGGCAAATACGTAAGTGTTGTGTCCAACGCCTTTCGCCACTTTCTAACAACCCCCTTAAAGAGTTGTGTCATCGTTGATGAGGCCCACGAACGCACCATCCCTACTGATCTCCTTCTAGCACTATTGAAGCGTGCCCTACCACTCTTCCCTGATCTTAAGATAGTCATCATGTCCGCCACTCCGAATGTGGATATTTTCCTGGACTACTTCGGTCAAGGCAGCCATCTCCCTCTATCCGGCCGCGAACATCCTGTCGAGATCCGTTATCTCCAGGAGCCAGCCTCTGATTACGCTAATCTAGCTCTTCATACTGCTCAACACATCCACCAGACTACTGGTGATGGTGATATTCTTGTCTTTATGCCGTCTACTGCCGAGATCGAAGATGCTTGTGGACAGTTGCGATCGGCAACCTGGGGTCTTGAAGTGTTGCCCCTTTATTCTCAGTTGCCCAAAGCAGAGCAGGAAAGAGTCCTTATACGATCGTCCCGTCGTCGGTGCATCATCTCTACCAATATTGCGGAGGCCAATCTGACGGTTGATGGTGTTGTCTACATCGTTGGTATGTTGGCCATTGTCGAATTATTGTTCAATTCTGACCGAGAAACTTACCATGATATCCAGACACTGGACTTTGTATTGAGTCGCGTTTTAATCCCCGCATTGGCCTCAAGGCAATTTTTACCGGGCCTATCTCTAAGGCAGCAGCAGAGCAGCGAGCCAGTCGCGCTGGTCGAAATCAGCCAGGTGTATGCTATCGCATTTACACGAAGGAGTACTACGATGGGGATCTTCTTCCGACAACACCCGCTTCCATTCACACAAGCGACCTTTCTCGCTTGGTTCTACAGATCAAGGCTATGGGATTCGATGATGTGGCCAATTTTGATTTTATCGACAAACCTGATCCCGAAGTCTTCTTTCGCGCTCTCGAAGATCTTCTTGCTATGTACTGTCCTCCGTTCCCTTTTCTCGTTCTTTCTGGCACTAACTAAGAATAGGGGATATCTTGACGATACTGCAACTATCACTCCTAAGGGCCAGATGGCTTCAAAACTTCCTGTCCACCCGGTATGGTTCAACGCTCTTGAAAAGGCTCATGAACTCGGCTGCAGTAGTGACATGATAACCATCGCCGCCATTCGAAGCACACGGCATCCGATCTTTGTCCGTGGTCAGGGCCCCTATTCCAGTGCAGGTCAGGCACAGCGATTTGCCTGTTTCACTTCTGATCACATCACGCAGCTCAACGCAGTGGACGCATATATGAAGAAGGAAGATGAGGCCGAGGATCTCAGACATGAGGGGGTTTACATCGACATATCGGGGTGGTGCTCGGACAATTCACTCAGCATGCGTGCTCTCGAAGAGTTCAAGCGTATTCGCATGAAGCTGAGGAAGTCATTTGCCGATTTATTCAAGGATAAGCCCAAGCGATTCGCGCTCGAGACCTCTGAATGTGATGACAACCTCCGCCAAGCGCTTGCTTGGGCCTTCAGTCATCGCGTGGCCTTCAGCGATGTCGGCAGTGGGAACGACCGCTACAGAGTTCTTCATCACAGCTGGCACGCTGGTTTGTCTCCTGAAAGCAACCTTGTGGGACTCAACCACAGATGGGTCATTTTTGACTCTTTCGTCATGACCAACTGTCAGTTTCTGGAGACAGTCACGGCCATCGAGCCCGAGTGGCTCCGGGGATGCGAGAACTTTCGAGAGGAGAGCTGGGCGTTGAAACGTGCGGGCAAGACTGGCCCTTATAAAATGCCGCTTGCGAAGGCATCGTTTGAAGAGGCTTGTGGGCTAGGTACCAACAGGCAGACGGATTGGTGGTAATCTACACGTTGAGCGGCTTTGTTGTACTAGGTACTCATTTTGTTCACATGTATGTATGTCGAGAAATAGCTATGAGTTGGCCAGATGATCGATTATTTTCACCCTAACACCGCCACCTAATCCACTCCCTAATTCTTCATACTCTTCTTGCCGTAAGCCATTGCCAGGTCATCCTCCATGTGCCATTATAAACTCTCCATCTGATTGACAAGATTGTTTCATGTACAAATCTCAGCATCTGACAAATATCTCTCGCTCAACCTTCACTAACATCAATGTGCCTCATTTCCTCCTTTAGTTCTTGCTATTTTTGAGCTTCTGCCACAGGTTGGGTTTCTTGAGATTTCTTCGAGATTCAATCTTGGTCGAATCTGTTCGTACAATATGAAGGCAGCCAGTCAACTCGGAAATGAAGGTCACATGGGGATAGTTGGATTGCTGAAACTTCTGAGCTCGGACCATCGATTTTTGGACCTAAATGAGACATTAGCTGGTGGTCTTCAAAGGTTTTCAATCAGTTGCTTGTCCTTACCTTACGGCCATGTAACTGCCATTCATAGAAGCGATCAAAGTCACCCCAACCAAGTCCAACTCCTGGAGGACGCTTGTACGAAACAATGTGACTTCGGCATGTCGCCGAAAGGATACTGGTACTCATGTCGGCCGGCCTGACGAAACTTTCGGAATGAGAGATGCTGGCCCTCTCTTGGTGGTCTGGTCCGAGGACGCGACCCGGTTGCCAATACAGCTGGGGAAGTGGTTCGGTCATTTCTATGTCCATACTTCCATCCTGTGACTCCTATTTCTCAGGCCTGGAAAGAGCTACTGCCCCATCTGGAGGGGTCTGTCCTTGGTTGACCGTGATTGCCAGTCCCGAGATCTTGATCCCTTTGGCGAAGATGTTTGCAGTGCTAAGGTAGGGTTTGTCTGCGATCCAGACATCCTGCAATTTTGGGATGTGACGGTGATCCAGATGCTCCGCCTTTTTTGGCGGGTAGCAGTCTGAGTACTGCACTGCGTAGTTAGCACTCTGCCTAAAGGGGGCCGCTGGTCGTCCGTTCTTCGCCGAGGGGTAAAAGCCAGGATGCTCGGCCGGCCGATGGTAGTGATGTGCTGAGTGGCCTGGGTATCTCAGCTGGTTGTAATCCTGAAAAAAAGTGTGGGGATTGAAGGCCTGGAATCCGTTCGGGAATGGAAATGGGTTCTTTCGTTGAAACGGATTATCATAAATTTCAGGGCGGTCCTGAAAGGACGAAGGCCCGTCTTGAAAGCGAGCGCGTTTCTTCAGATGATGTTAGTTAAGCACTGTGATCATTCGCGCGCTACATCTTGAAAGATGCTTCTTTCGAGGAGAGACTCACAGAGTTGGTGGCTACATGCCCTGTTCTTAGCCTTCTTCCGCAGAAAATGGCACCGTTGAGATTGTTGATCGCATGGCTAGCATGGTCATGATGATGGAAGCGAGCCCAACACCAGCCACCATGAGACCTTTCTCCGGCTTCAGGCCAGTAGATTGTGCACGATATACCGTGGTCCTGAAGAAAGTGTTCAAAGTCGGCTGGGGTGGCATCGTAGTGGACGTTCCCAACATAGATAACAAGGCCCTGGTACTTGTCATATTCTTCCACGTCACGAGGACGCTTGCGTGAAGCCATGTCTGTGAGAATCAGTACTGACGAGGAGGTTTTCAGAAAAGAATGCAGATGTTGTTTCGGCTAAAAGAGAGTCATCTCTGCCCGCGCGTGGTGAGAGAGTGTTGAGGTGAAGGAGGGGGCGGAAGGAGGGGGTGCTCTTTCCTTTTTGAAGATCAGACGAATTTATGGCTGCCTTCCACTTACCAACGGAATAAAACTACCTCCAGGCGCGAGGCTATAGAAATTGTGGCACTGAAGAGAGGATTTCGAATTGTTCTGTTTGATCTGAGATGCCCCCTATTTAGCATGGATGCTTACGGTGGGCAATTTGGGTATCAAAGGCTGCGGGTTACATGCAAGAACAATCAGAAAGACAATACAAAGCCTTAGACGACTTGAGCCATTCACAGTTTATTCCCCTACCTCACGCATTTTTTTATATTCTATACTTACCTAAGTCTCGCTTTGTGTCTCCTGGCTGTGATCAAGCCGATCGCTACTGTTGCCGATCAAGTGACGTACGATGCATGACTAACAACCCAAGTTAAGCAACCACCTTAATCCTCATCAACAACTTCACCATTTCCAACACAGCATTATTTACTTTCCATTATTTCACTCAAAATGACAACCAGAAACCTCAACAAAACCTGGAGGGACGTCTTATTCGAGCAATATCAAGCAGATCTCGAGGCAGATTCCCCCTTTCCAATCCGTTACCTCATCTTTGTCTACCAATGGAAGAAGGATATCTTCATCAGCATCCCCAACAAGATCGAAATAATGACCTTTCGCCACGCCATTTTTGACTTTGCACGCTCTAGAAATAGAGAAGAAGATCCCACTTTTAGCAACGAGTATATCTCAGTGTGGCCGCGGAAAACCTTTCGCGAACGTCAGGAAGAAGAGGCTGCAAAGGAGAGCAATGAGACGAATGAGTCTGGGTTCTCGGGGTAGAACAGTGCTGTATTTTATTCTTAACGGCAATGAACCCTATTGTGCTTCATTCCCACTCCAGTTCTGTGGTCCTCGAGTAATCAAATAAACGCTATATTAGACTCGGTGCTGTGCTATCCCAGCGCCTTCTCTTGACGCTGAAACTCAAGTGGTATTCCACCATCCAACGCCCGCTGGCTGCATTCTCAGCATTGTCTCCTGATGTATTGTGTATCCATGATCCAAAGTCATATCTCTTAGTCAACAGTCATCCTGGTGAATGACCAATTGTGCTCAATGTGAACAACAATGTCCATCCACCCCCTCTCACGAAACTCAGACTCGATTCCATCAATAATCCCATCCCACTTGGTCTCGTCGGAATCTTCAAGGCATCCAATGTACACGGTGATCGGGCTCTCCTCGGGCTTGGAGAAGCCTCTTCTGGTGAGGGCGAGAGTGCTTAGAAAGTTGCGTGTTGCGGAGGAGGAGTCGAGATGGCGCTTCGCAACCGCTCGAATGTCATCCCATGGTACATCTTCCTCGACCTCGCCGATGTACGCCGTCTCGTACTTTTGCGGTGCTATCATCTCAACGTGAAGGCCTCTTTCGATTGCGCCTCGGAAGTGTTTCTTCATGGCATCAACGATTTGTTCGACCGCTTGCGCCCACTTTGTCTTGCTGTCTTGCTTCCACGGTGATTTGATCAAGACAGTTGGGTTCATTCGGCGTACAACCAGTTCGATTTCAGTCTCTGGCCCTAGGATGTTGTTCTTTTGGAGGATCCTCTCAACTCGGTCGAAGATTTGGCCTTGTCGATCCTGGATACTCGATGGTAGCTGCGTTCGTGAATTGTCTAGGGGCAGTCGGGGAAGAGAAGGCCAGGCGGCACGATATCTGATGCAAATGATGGGCTGTTCAGTGTCCATCGCCATGGGCGGGTGCATTCTGGGGGCGGGATAATCCATTGAGTGATAAGGATGTGTGATGAGGAAAGTAAATTGATCCGGGAGAAGACTTCATGCTCTTTATGTGCCCAAGCCCAGTCTAGGTTGGCAAGAGCACAGTTCACGTAGGTAACTTTCTCTTCAGTGACTCACGAAACTTAAACAAAACGCTTTCTTGACGCCAATGCCCTAACCTTAACATCCATAATCTATGTTACACGTGCCCAGTTACTGCCCTCCATTATCCTTCAACCTTTTTCACTCGGTAGCATATCCATGCCGGTTCGCAAACTGCCCAAAACGCACTCTCCTTGGCCTAGAGATCGGAATTAAATGCAGACATATGAGACTCTCATTGCTGTCCCTATTTCCCCTTATCCACGCTTGTGCTTGTGCTTGTGTTCATACTCGGAGGCGCCATTGGGATCATTTGGCGCGGAGCATTAGGCCCAACGACGGGGTTCTACTCTGGTCGTGGTCTCTTTGCTCCATGCGGGTTGCCCCAATCGCCGCCGCCCTGGTTCTGGTTGAAGCCGAAGCCGGGGTTGAAGTTGGGAGGCATTCCTTGGAAGCCTGTACATGTTAGCATTGCACTCAAAAAGCCTCGTCTGTCTACGAATAGGATCACTTACCAGGCATACCGTTAGGTCCCATCATGCCCATGCCCATATTTCCAGGCATCCCCATAGGCATCCCGCCCATGTTCCCACCCATAGGGTTCATACCCATCATGCCTCCTCGACCACCTCGCATACCACCAGGGCCACCACGCATGCCCCCTCCCATCATCCCTCCGCGGTTGTTGAAGCCAAAGTTACCGCCTCCGCCGCCACCCATAGGCCCATTGTAACCACCTCCCATGTTATTGTAGCCGCCCATATTATTGTTGTTGAAGTTTCGGTTGTAACCACCTTGGTTCATACCACCACGGTTGTAGCCTCCACCCCTTCCTCCTCGGAAACCACCACCAAAGTTACCACCCATATGGCCACCGCCTCGGTCATTGTTGTATGAACCGGATGGTGCACGATTTTGATCCTTGCCTCTGGCAGGGGCATCTTTGGGTAGGGTCTTGAAAGGATTGTTGGTAGTGGCCCAGTAGGTCAATGTGAGCTTCTTCTGGGCCCCTTGGCTTTCGGCTATGATCTGTTCAATACGCCGCTTAATGGCTGTAGATGCTTGGGGCGAGTAGAACTCGATGTAAGCTTGGCTACGAATCTGTCAGTCATCTAGGTCCCGACACTTGGAGCTGAGGAAATCGTACCCCTTGCTTTTGCCATTGACCTTGTGTTCGCTGAAGGTGATATCCTTAATCTCATCTTCGCAGTCGGCTTCTCGCGCCCAACCTCGAATATCATCATCTGTGTTCCACCAGTTAAGTTCCGAGATCATGAGCGAAGTTGTCGCAGATTGGTCAACTGGTCGACCATCATCCTCCTGTTTCCTCTTCGTCCCCTGTTGAGAGCCATGTGCTTGATGATGACTTGAACTGTGGCTGTCTCCAGCATGGTGGTGGTTGTCGGCGTGGTACTCTTCCATGTTCTGGTCACCGTGGCTATCCCTTCGATCATCGCCTTGGTGATGGTCCTGGTTATTGTCATCGCCTCGGTGGTCATCTTGCTGATGGTCGTTGCTCTCATCGCCGTAGATATCGATTTCGAAGTCTTCTTCAGCCATTTTTACCGACTTAAAGCACTTGGCACAGGTTAATGCCGTGCAGAGATCTGGGGAGTAATGAGGATATTGTCAAATGTGATAATTAGGCTGCCTGCGAGATACAAGAGTTGGCCTCTGGTCTTTACACATAAGTTATCAGCCATTGAACGTTCCATCGCTAACAAACGCCGCCCGCAAGACTCAGAGGCCTTGTACACCCGAGAGAAATGAATTGGACTGGAAGCTTGCAATACGTACACTCCTCGTAACAAGATTGGGGTCCTATTATAGGTATAACCCCTGATATGATGGTTCTTGACTCAAAGATGCGATACTCAGGACGAAGCTCTGTGCTTGCAATCCTCGTTGTCTAGCTCCCGATATTCCGAGCGAGCGCTCAGATACAGATGGGGAACAATGTAATAGAGGATGCCGTCAGCCCGATCAATGCCCTCCTTTCCCAAACCTCGATATCGAAACAAATCGCGATCGGACTCGTTTCGCGAAGAATCGCCTAGCTAAAGGGATCTACGTGTGTTAGTGATCCCAACGCTCGTGCTCCAACGTCGATTTTGGTCGACGATTGAAATCAGGCTCTGGCGCGCTCCAAGCTTGATCGCAAAGAAGGCGGGTTGAGCAGGCAATTTGTCGTATTCAGAGCGTGAGAAATACTTTGGAACTTGGACCAAGAATTGTTGTGAGAGTGGAGGACGATGGAAAGATGAAGGAAAAGAGGTTAGCGGATGACGGAAGGAAGAAGAGAGCTTCACGCTTTCTTTTCTGGGGAAGAGCTTCGCAAGCAAACGGAAAGCACTGCAACTCGCGGAAGCTGGCGTCTACCTGCTAGCGCCTGCGCGTTTGGGGCCCGGGGAAATAAGCTGGGAAAGAGAGCAGGCACAGGCACAGGCACAGCGCCCTTCTTCCCCACAGGCCACCTGACTCCACTGTAATGTAACTGTCAGGCAAGTTCAGGTCGAGGACCCGGGTCATCTCTCGGCCCGGGCCTTGCCCCAATTGGAAATTAGATAAGGTAATTGTTAACACGTCGTCGCATGAGAGGAGAGGCCAGAGAGCAGAGCTGTGCTGTCCATTAGATTAGCTAGGATCACCACCGAAAAGAAGTCCCCTTTAAACTTCAACTCTCCTTTCTTCAACCCCTCGCGACTCCGACTCAATTCGACGACTCTACCTTTTCTTCTACTCAACGAAGCTACATCTCTTCTTTCGCGGCATCTAATTTTAATAACTCCTCTTTCTTTTCCCCATACACACATACAATATGTCCGACCAGGTTCAAGAGATCCTCGAGGTTCCCTCCGAGTTCGTCAAGGACGGAGTTCAATTCGTGCGACGATGCACCAAGCGTATGTCGACTTATTGCGCACTCGCATATTTAACCTCTACTAACATACCACTCTGCAGCTGACCAGAAGGAGTTCCTACGCCTCTGCCAGGCTGTTGGCGTTGGTTTCCTCATCATGGGCGCTGTTGGCTACGTTGTCAAGCTGGGTATGATATCCAATCTCCTTCAGGTGTAACGTTCTCTAACATGTCCTCAGTGCACATTCCCCTCAACCACGCTCTCGTCGGTAGCGCATAAACGATCACACGATCAGGCGATGAAGAGATTCTGGATAGTGGCGACTTGACAATCCAAAAACCCGCACAGCGGGGGTGGACGCGAGGGCGATCACAACAATTTTCTTGCTGCGAGTACGTTCACTGGGGCGGAGTTAAATGATATTATGGCGGGCACGCGACACACTTCTTACGCTGGAATTCGATCGAGCGCCGTGAGGATGAGAAGGATGTGCTTTCACGTCTAAGGCGCGGTTTGCATGGGGTTGAGAGATATCCTTTACAAGACTGCTGGCTAAACTGACCAACTGTACAAAATATATCCAACGCTGTTTCTTGCAAACTTAACCTAAACGCAGCCCATTTGTATATGTTGAGTTCTGGTATAGCTCAGGCTGTTCCTTGAGCAAGTGGTTGACACTCAGGCCCATCGGTGGTTCTCCTTCATCATCCACATTGTCGTTGTACGAATGTAGCGTGCAAGTTCCTCTTGCCATGTTGTAGCCATTCCAAGCAGACGCTGCTGATGTTAGCTCATGTTTTCGAGCGAAAATGGGGGAACATACCAACAAGGAGAGGGGCAGTGGGATGCCAGCTTGCATCGCGGACACAAGTGCCCCAATTGCCTGGTTCATCGAAATGATAGAAGTGGTGTCGATTATCCATGGGACGAGTGCGCATGGTAGCTTTCTTAACATCTATGATTCCAGCCAAGCTCGCATCCATATTCCAAATATATACCTTACCATCGGTACTGCCTGAGTATACATATCGTGAATTAGTGGACATCGGGGGTGAAAAGTGACATCGAATAAGAGTTCGAAGGACTTTGTGACCTCGGAAGGTCACGAGCGAATTATCATGGGGGTGCACATCCCAGTCCTCGTCGTCATATATGCCACCCCGGTAATCGAAGCCACTGGTGTTTGCATGTGCTGTCGGATCAAGTTCGTTGAATCGGTCGGTTGACATGGCCATTCGTATATCCCATAGTTTCATTGACTGGTCTTTTCCATTACTGAGAATATATCGTCCATCTCCCTTGCTGTCGATGTATGTCAAGCCTTCGATGTGGCCGACAAAAGCGCCAGCTTCTCGGTGATCGCCCATGCTTCTCCGATCCCAGACCTTGATCGTTGTATCGTCGGAACCCGAATAAAGGATGTGCGGTGACATCTTGTCAGCGAAGCACACGGCGTTGACATCATCCGAGTGGCCGCGAACGTGGTGAAGAACTCTCCGAGACTCAATGTCATATACCACGATTGAGGCCGCGCTCGTTCCAGCCACCAGTTCTCGTCCATCGCCTGAGAACCTGACAGACCAGATACCGAAGCCGCGTCGCCCGTGCCATCCATGCGACGGGCCGTTGTCTAGATCCAGTGTATAGGGATCTCCAGTATCATTTGGATCTGTAGGAGCTATGGAGACCATACTCTGAATTGAAGTATACGCGAGCCATTTGTTGTCGGAACTCAATGATGCATCTGTGAGTGTCCATTGTCCCCATGGGTAGCTGACTGTCTTGTAATGCTTCCAATTGTATGGGCTGGAGGTGTCGTACATTCGTACTTTGAAGTCTTGAGAGCAGGCGAAAAAGAAGTTTCCATCGTCCGAAAACTGTCCGGAATACACGGGGTCATCGAAATGGATGATCTTCTCGGCTCTTGATTTTGGTAGTAGACTCTGGACGCTGTCAGTCAAATCATCTTGATAGAAAGGTCTGGGCTCGTGCCTGGTTGATAAGAGCATTATTTCGTATCCGATCTTCGCGGTTCCCCAGGGCCAACTCCCGCTCGAGCATCCTCACAGCAAGGTGCCTCTTTGCTCTGGGGTTGTAGTCATTTGCACCAAATGCTCCTGATCGCATAAGCTTCAAGCCCTGCTCACTTGGCACTTTCGGGAAGCGATCCGGGTCCTTGGGTGTTAGACGTCGATTGAAAGGCCAGTTATTCAAGAACTCGGCGTCCTCCCCAGGATTATCTTGGAATAAAACACTGGTAAGATCAGGGCTCTGCATCAAGGCAATAAGTTGTCTCCGTGTTAGTAGTCCTGTTCTAGCACCGGCTAATTTCATCCCCAGTGTCAGTCATGTCTTTCACGATCGCTGAAAAGCCGAGACTTACTCCGTACAATGTTTACGAGTCGTTGAGTGTCAGTAACGCCTTCAATCTCGTCCTCGTCTTCCTCCTCATCGTCGTCATCACCTCCATTCTCCAGCAATATTTCAATGTCATGAGTACCTATATGATGCGATTTAGTGAAACTTGCTATTACTCAAGCAACGGTTTGAACTTACCTTGAAGATCGTCTTCATCCTCTTCATCGGGTTCATCCTCGTAGTCTGGGTCTTCCTCATCCTCGGCTTCGTCTTCGTCCATTGGCCAGTAATAAGCCGGTGACTCCGATGATTCACGTGTGCTCTCATTACGGTTCTCTTCGTCACTTACATCCGCTGAGAGCGGTTGCGAACTCCTCTCACCCTCAAGAGGCGCCATGTTTCAAGTGGGTGAGATCTGGTAAATCGTGTGAAGGACGAGATGAAAGCAGATAAAGAATGCTTGCTAAGCACGAGAGCTTGGAGGGGCGATACGGTGAAGATATAAGTGATGTGGTCGGTAAAAGATAAAGTAACTATGCTACAGGGTACATGGGAGCTTCAGGCAGTACGGTTCTTCACGAGGTCACGGCGGGTTAATAAATATCAATGATGCGATGAGTGTGATGCTTCAAAGACAGGTACTGCATCTGTTGGGTGAAGTCGACTTAGAATGGGGAGCTCCCGGAGCTTGTGACGACATCAACCGGAGATAAGATAAGCCCCGCGACAAGCTACCCTGGACTCAGATTCTGGCAAATTGGAGTTTAAAATAACCTCGTGTTTTGATATCAACTGCATATTTGGACACATCAGCAAAAGATACATAAGTTACACATAGTGTTGTAGCGCCTATTCAATAACAGTGGGAGGTCAGAACTGCAACAATCTTCATTTGGAAGTGACACGAAACAATCTGACGACGCCTACCTTAGTGAACATGTGTACATTGACATCGTGCTACAGAGAAGTGTGACCGATATGTTAAATGGTACAAAAAGGAAAAAAAAAAAAAAAAAATTAAAACCAGAAAAAGGTATTCCCAGCTCACTGGAATATATGGTATATGACTCTTACACCTAACTGAACCGAAATGATTCGCTCAGGACTCACTCAACCATTACCTTCATCAGATGAATACTGGCCGTTCCAAGACACAACATGCCCATCCTTTCCACGTCCAGCTTCTTGCAAAAGTCCAGAAATGATCGCAGTTGTTCAGGGCGTCTCAAAGGCTAAACAGGGAGTGAGTCGAGGTGTACATTGATAAGTCGCAACTGAGATATCTCGTTTATTGGTGACGAGGGCACAGAGACATCACAACAAAGAGCGTCCCTACCAAAGCAATTACCGTAGCTGACTCTCCAGACTTCCTACCTAGGCCTGAGCTGATAAATCGGTCCTTTCACAGTAGCATCACGGACGCGAAGAAATGACCTCCCCAATCAAGCAAGCAACTCTCGTTTCAGTATCATGATTGGCAGATCCAAAGGTGCTCCAAGAGATATAGCAGCGGCTTGGAGACTCGTTGGAAAAACATGATATCAATGTGGTGTAAGCCAAGAATGTGACAAAACGATGGGCTTCCGCGCGTTCAACTGAGAACTTTTCCCCTGCGTCAATGGTCCAAAACAACTATGAGGTCCAGAATATTATTGCCGACATCCGATGCTGCTTGGCAGCTCGTGGTTGTGGTTTCAACGACAGCCCAAGATTCAGTTAATGGAATGAATTGGTGTCAATTTTGGTGCCACGATTCGTGAGTGGAGGCAATGTCTAAGGAGTCCCTACCAAGAGCACGAGACTCGCTGTTGATGATATTAATAATATCAGGAAATTGCTTTTTGCTTGCAGCAAGCAAATGAATAGTGTTGTTCTTTGGATTTGTAAATGAGTAACCCCCTGTTTAGCATCATGGAAATGCCACTTCGGCCCCTGAAGCTTGGGTAAAAATACTTGGCCTCTAGGCAGCATAAGGCTTAGCGCCTCACGGCTGGGGCCACGTCGCCACAGAAGTTAGAACTTGAACGTCCTAGGGTCCCGTCCTCCTTCAGCAGGGTGACACCCCTGTAGCCATTATTTTAGGCTCGTTCAAGGCTGCAGCTGTTGGGACGGGCTAGACGGGGCAGGGAGAGGAGTTTCCTCCATCGTATCGAGTACGGAGCGGATCTTCCATTTGGTTGCCCCTATGTAAATCCAAGCCAATCCAGATCATCCAATTCAACATCCAAGCCTCCATCTTCATTCCTGTTCCAACCTTGCAGCTCCCTTTTTGTCTCTTGAAATCAAGTAGTCGACGTGTAGCTCGATCTTGGCTCCGCCCGTTGATCGCCTTGCGGGAAACAGACCCCTTTCTTATTCCCTTTGGTGTCTGTCTGTAACTGTCTGAAGTCAGCATCAAGGCTATCTCCGCAAAGTTTATTCTACCTACGCTACGTTACACGCGACTTCGATTGTCGCAAGGTTGTCAGCTTCAAACTTTACTGATCAACCATCCTTTTTCGACGCTCTGTTTCTCCTTTTGAATTGCGGCCTCGACCGCCGACAGTTTTTGCGACCCGTCGTTGATCGAACCTCTTTTCTTGAACTCAACAACAACGATCCCAACTGCCCATCATGAAGATCCGAACCACACACTCGCCTTTGGTCCTTCTCCTCCTCCCTGCCGTAGCAAATGCGCTCGCCTCTAATGATGTTGCCGACCTACCTGCTCCAGGAGCCGCGATTACAGAACAGACCGATGGCCTGCCCCAGGCTGGCGTAAAGCGTCATGATATTCCAACGAAATATGCCCCCGTTGATGGTAGAGACGGAAAGCCTCACCACGGACCCTTTATCGAAATAGATGATCACAAGAAGACCCCTGAAGTGGCCCTTGAAGCTGGTTCCGACACTGCAGCAGGATCTGGCTCGGGGGCCGGAGCCGGAGCCGCAGCTGGAGCTGGAGCTGGCACAGAACCCAAAACTGGAACCGAAGCTGCTCCCAAAATCGACAGCAACCCGGATTCCCTTCCTGGACTCAAAGGCCGACCCGAAGACCCGACTGTCGTAGATGGCGAAAAGATCCCTGAAACCAATGATGGTGTCATGTTCGACACTAACCGAGTCCACGCCCAAGAAGGCACTACTGGAACTGAAGGCGGTGTGACTGAAAGGTCCAGAGCCCGAAAACTTGAAGAGGAAATCGCTGGCGAGGAGACCTTCAGGAAACCCTCATCACCTAAGGAGGCGCCTCCGCTGCCACACAGTGAAGAGGAAAAGATTCGTGCTTCTGGTGGGGACAAGGCCAAGGAGCTTGGCGATGACACTGGCAGTGCGAAGGCAGAAGACGTTGTGCCCAAAGCTGCGAAGCCCGTTATCAGCAATGATGACAAGCACGACTACACTGCGGGACTGGAGGTGAGCAAATACTGCCCTCTGCAATACCGTAAATACAGCTAACAATTATACAGAAACCTGCCGATCTTCCCGACCGACCCGTTGGACAGAACAAACCCGTTTCAGACGCAACAAAGACTGAGCCCATCGATCTGAGCCGAGGGAAGACACACGATGGACACCATGATGACGAGAGTATTATCCAGCCATTCCACTCCTTTGTGCTATCCTTCACCATGATTTTGGTCTCTGAAGTTGGCGACAAGACGTTCTTGGTTGCAGCTCTCATGGCTATGAAACATGACCGTATGGTTGTGTTCACTGCTGCTTTTGGTGCTCTTCTTGTCATGACTGTTCTTTCGGCTGTTCTGGGCCATGCTGTCCCTACTCTCATCCCTAAGCGTGTCACCAGTTTTCTCGCTGCTGGCCTCTTCTTCGTTTTCGGCGCGAAGCTGCTACGAGAGGGTATGCAGATGGACCCTAACGAGGGTGTCTCTGCTGAGATGCACGAGGTTGAACAAGAGCTTGCCGAAAAGGAAAAGGAGATGGGCCGAAAGCGAGGCGACTCGGTGTCTGCTTACACTCTTGAGATGGGTATGAATGGCAATGGCCGCAGGTCTCGACCCAGCAACCGTCTGATGTCTCCTCCTCGATCGCCTTCTCAGTCACCTGTGCGAGATGCTCGCTCGGGCTCAGGTGCTGTTGCCAGCATTGTTCAGGGTGCTACCAACCTATGCTCTCTGCTGCTTAGCCCTGCCTGGGTTCAGACCTTCATCATGACCTTCCTCGGCGAGTGGGGTGATCGAAGTCAAATTGCTACTATTGCTATGGCAGCCGGTCAGGATTACTGGTGGGTGACCTTGGGTGCTACGTGCGGCCATGCCATCTGCACTGGTGTTGCTGTTATTGGTGGTCGAGCTATTGCCGGTCGAGTCAGCCTGAAAGTTGGTAAGTCGACAGTCTGTTGTCCTCTTGTTGAATCAAATGAGCTAACACTCAGTAGTCACTGTGGGTGGTGCCACTGCTTTCCTTATCTTTGGCGTCATTTACCTCCTGGAGTCTCTCTACAGCTAGAGGTGCCCTCTCGAATGCCAAAATTTCTTTTCTCGCTAATAGACCACGGTTTGAGGACCTATCGTCATCTGACACCATTTGCCTACTTGACGCCTAACTCGTTGTAATATTTAACGGCCTCTCTTTTTTCTGACAGGAACAAGCGACCAAGGGACCAAGATCTTCAGGCGTACTCTGCTGGGGTAGATCTTTTGTATAATTACGTGGCTGAGACAATCTCAGCCTCATGTTCGATTCAGTGCACATGGACACTGATCTCCTTTGCCAAGACGCGTGGCTTGGAGTATTGGGAAGGGGAATGAAGACTAAGAAAATATACGCAAGGGAGGAGCAGGAACTGGAAAGGAGGTTAAAAGGGGGAGAGAATCGATTGGACTGTTCATCAATTCTTTATATGAAATGCTGGGAATTGCTTCAAGCTTTGTTCGGAATGGAAAGGAATGAGCGTGAATGATATTCATGGATTCGAGCTATGATTAGCTGTAAATAGCAGCTGTCTAGGTATAGCCGTGATGACATATTAATGTACGATGAGGCATCACAAGACATGTCCGGGTCAGAAATACTGTTTCTCCTGTAAAAATTACGCCCATTCACATAGAGGCTTCCATGCGTTCACCGTTATCAAGTCACTGCATGAATGATCTTGAAAGGAGCAGGTCATTTATCTCCACCTGTCAATCATTAAATCTGCCAGAGGTATATCCTTCTATCATCTCTCCTTGATCAACGACCGGACCCAAGCATCCTTCACGTTCAGAACCCCTCCCTCCCTGTTGACATCCACCAACTGAACAAGACTCCGACAAATACTTCAGCCCTGGGCCAGAAAAACCCAGCTCTGGACAAACTTTGACAAATTCGTCACCATCAGCGAGTGGCCTTTCATTTTCTTCATGATAGACCTTTGTGGTCTTTCTTTTCCCACCGTAGAACAAGGCAGTAAAAACAACATAGCAAGAATGAGTAAAAGCAAAGCAAAAGACAAACCTCCTCAATCATCGTCAAGGTATAGCGTAGTCCCCAATTTCCAACGTTGGGAATACATGCGTGGTATCTGACAATCAATCTCAAACATCTTGATGTGCTCTCACAAGTCGTTATTGAATCAAACAAATTCTCGTGACAATTGTCATTGGACTGGTTTTCGAGACCTCTATACTGGAAAAGACGCGCTTCCTTCAAACGTTTCTGTCGTCATTCATATAATCCTCCCCCATCATGCCATGGAGTTCTGGGTATCGTAGTCTGACGCTCAATCCTCATCCTCTTCGTTGATCGGTGCAGGTGTCCGTCGTTCCGTACGCCTCTTAGGTCGTCGGTGTCGCGAACTACTGATGTTACTGGCCGAATCATCGGGCATGATGTCGACATCATCAAATGCCCAGTCATCGTCACTTCCCGGATCACGATCGCTCTCGCCAGCCCAAGCCGGGCGCTCATAGCCCGAAGCTTGGGAGTTTCCAGAGTTGGGACCGGACAGCACGTCAATGCGACGGCGGTTCTGCAAGTTCTGCATCAAAGCAGCTCCTCGCTGACGCAGTGCATTCCGGACAACTTCGGCCTTCTTATGCAACTTTTCGAAGGCATCCTCCAAAGTCTCCATTCCCTTATAGATCTCTCGTTCAATCTCGGCAATGGCTGCCATCTCCATCTCCTCATCGTTCGAGACAGCCTGTCGACTTCCGGGCATTCCTGTGGTGTTTACACTGACGAAAGAGGCTGGTGTCGTACCTCGTGAGTAGACCGAAAAAGGAGTCGTGTTTCTCGAACTGAACGACGATGAAGCTCGAGGTCCGGGGCTCAGCGTTCGGGTATTGTAATAGGCACTGGCCGGAGTCGGTCCGCGCGATTCGTTGAGCGGAGTTTGCGGCACATCATCATCAGCTCCTGACCAGAGGAAGCCGTCGAAGCGTCCAGAAATGAGAATCTCCCACTCTGAATTGTTGATGTTGGAAAGTGCAACGAGGAGATCATGCGTATGCGGGTTCTTAACCAGATACGTAGCCGATTCAGCGTCTCGTGGCACTTGCTGCAATCTGTATAGCCGCTGCAGGGCCAGGCCGGTCTTAATGAGGAAATCGGTTCGTGGCCGATGCCCAGGTGTAGGAGCACGAACTGACGACTTCAGCTCCTTTGAGCCAGTCATGATAGCGTTAAAGTAAGGGCGGTCCTCAGGGTCAAGGTTTGTGAGAATAGCAAAGGACAATGTCTCATCATCGACATCTTGGGGAGGTGGCACTGGTGTTTCTCCAGTGTTTGATAGCCATCGGTCGACAGCAGAGCGAACTTTCTTCGACTGGCGAAGATAGTGCTCCCTAAACTCCTCCGCAATATCAGGGTCCAGCTGGACAGGCGACTGAGGTCGAGGAGGCCTGTCACCGGAGATTTCAGCAGCTTTGGTGCCGACTTCAGCAAGATCAAAAGGCGGCCACTGAGGGAGGTCAATCCGACCGCTCACCCACTCCAACACATCGCCCCAGTTGAGACCATCGTGAATTTCATGGGGATTATCGCACATGATGCAAGTGCAGCCATGAGGGGGCAGGTCGCGAGAAAAGACATTTTCGAGGCGGTCTAACAGCCTGCGAGCAACAGAACGGTGTCCGGTAGCAACGGCAATTGAGCCCTGCTTGCTAAGTACTGTGTTGTACTGGTCTAATAGATTATGGAAGGGAGCAAATAGGGTGTCTGTGCCGACCAGAGGTGGGTTTGAAGGTCGGTTTCCGTTCTGACGGGGTAGAACGGAAAGGAAATTCTTAGGGGCTGTGTAAGCCAGGCCACCATTCTGAAGCAAATAGTCGACTCGTGGCATATCGTGAACATCGAGCGCGGGAGGGGGAGGAGGTGGTGGAGGTGGAGGAGCAGCACCAAAAGCAGACGCAGGCGTTGCCGTCTTCGAATGCAGATTCGAGTCGACATCTTGGACGTCGATGACTGAGGGAGTCTCAGGCTTGGCATCCGGGTATCCATGAGGGAACGGGGCCTGGGTTGGTGTCCTGGGAGATGAATCCTGAGCACTTGAAGGAGAAGATGCTCCATCGACATCATACCTTCTGTGACTTCGAGTAGATGATGTTCGGTGAACAGAGCGATGAGAAGAACTGGATGCCCGGGAATCAGAACGGCGAACCTTGTCGCCAGAGCGGCGCGATGAAGACTTGACGTAGGTAGCTTGGCTCGAGACTCCGGACCGACGACTCACACGGGAGCGCTCCTCGTTTCGGGATGCCGAGCGAGATAGACTTGACACTCTTGATTTTGGCTGTTCATGACCAGCCTCGGCTGCTGGGAGTTCATCTGTAGGCGTTCGCATCCTTGGGGTATCCTCTCTAGGTGTCTCAACCTTTGGCGTTTCATTTTCGGGGGCTTCCTCTTTTGGATATTCTTCCTTGGCTGGATCCTCTGGTGTCTCCTCGTTCACTGCTGTCTTGTCCGCATCAAGGTCAGTTCGGGGTGGACTGAGCGGCACATCTGGCTTGCCGCTGTCAGAACCCTTGGGAGATTTCGAATCTTCGGCATATGGAGCATCCGTAGGTTCAGGAGTAGACGGTTTGGGACTACGTTGGCGAGGAAGCGATAGGGAGTCGCGACTAACGATGGCCTCCTTACTGTGTGCCTTGCTGAAAGACGGGTAAGGCATTGAAATGCGATCAGAAAGTATAGAGGTGGCAGCTGTTGACGTCCTAGCCATGTCTGAGCTAGCCAAGTCACTGGTCGAAGCTGCACGGTGATGGCGGTGGTGATGCTCGTCGCTGTCCCTTTCCCTTCGGTGACGGTGACGGCGACTAGATGTGTGAGAAACGGTGTCGCTCACCTCACTGAGCTTGCTTCTAGAAGATCGTGAGGTGCGGTGTCGGCGACGCTCGCGGTCGGGGTCCTTATGCTTTTCCCGATCATGATCTCGGTCGCGATCTTTGTGGTCCTTTCGTTCAGATTTGGAGCGTCTTGGCTTTTCGCGCGGCCGCTCATCGGCTGGGACCTCGATGTCGTGGTCCTTGGAGGACATGGTGGACCATGGAGATGTGGTAAGAGTATCGTATGGCGGCTGGTGAATTTGCGGTTATTCGTGATTGTCGTCGATAATTCCCAGGGTGTACAGTTCAAGAAAGCGGTCAAGAATAGTGGGCGCAAGGAGGAGTCGATAGTGATATCGGCGTATGACAGGTAAGAAAGCGAGGGTTAAGCAAAGTGAGATTCAGGCTGTAAGAGTGAGAATAGTCGTAATGTTGGGCGAGTTTGGGTACAGCGAAGCAAAGGAGAGTCGTGAGGAGGGGATGGTTGTACTGGCTGTAGAAGTGTGTGAGGTGAGGCGCATTGAATGGAAGCAAGCTACCTAAGCGCAGTGTCAGGCCCGGCTTGGTTGGTTCATTCCCTGCAGCCCAGGTCTCAGGTCAGGTCAGGTTCCGGGAGAAAGAATCAGGCACTAAGGCAGGACAGAAAGACCCTCAAGACATGCAGTATCATTCATTCCTTTCCTTAGGTATTCTTGTTTCTCACCGTCAGAAGCACGGCTGTAATGAAATGCGGGCGATGAACTCAATGCTTCCTGATTTAGAGTCGCTTATTAGCTCCCCAGCCTGCCATTTAAAAACTCGTTTAATAGGGGATCGGAAAGCTTGGACTTTTGCTAGGGAGTAAATTCAACGGCGGTGATCAACTGAAACTGTAGGACCTACGGATACCTCGATGATGTCAACCTCTAGAGGCAGGCTTCGACTCCAAAAACCAGTAAAAATCACTAGCAAATCACCACCAATTTCAATTTCTCGTCATTGACAGAGCCACCACAAACACACAAACGCATACGCAATCTTGACTCTACACAGCCCGATCATGGAAGCTCCCGTTTATCCCGTCTCCCGTGGCCCGGCCCTTGGGGAGCAAGAAATCTTCTGATCTTTAGTTAAGGTGACAAAATTATTTAGTCTTATGGCTGATCAAATTTATGTAGCACCTGCCTGGGTATTTCTGTCAATCAGGATCGAGGCCTTTCGTTTTCTTACCTCTCACAAGACCCGTTCCCCAAATTCTGCTGTGGAGCCCAACTTTGTTGAACAAAACCGAAGCCGAGCACGGCCACACACCATAGATTTACAGGCCTAGACAGGGGAGTGCTGTAGATGCGAGGTTGGAGGCTGGGCACAGAGTGAATGACGACCAACCACCTTCGACATCTTAGCCGCCTGTGACCCCCTGGTAGAAGCATTTGGAAATCATATTTAGAACATGGGAATGTGTGACAGAGGCTTTTGTGTTGATACCATTCTCTGAAGAATGCAAAACGGTGCCTATCTACTCTGTATGCTAGACTAGATTCACATGACTCAGAAATAATATCTCATCATCTCCATCCACAGCTGCCTGCCACGCATCAATCTCCATCTTAACGGCCCATATTCTCACTCACTCAATTCTTAGCGGTGCTGCCCAATCCTTCAACCAACGATTGATTAAGCGCTCAGACTGTCACGAGTTCCTGCAACATCCATTCACAGCCTAACACAACTGACAACCGTCACACTGTCATTCGTGATAGGCCGCCGAGTACGCAGCCCACGTATCACTTGCATATGCTCGCTTCTGAAAATAGTTTCATCATGATCTTCATTGTATCGATCCTAATCTATGCTATGCCGATACTTTCTCGTCGTCTAATTGATCCAGGAACGTGATGTAACTAATTCATCATGTTCGCGCTTCTTTTCCCCATCCCGTCTCATTCAAATTAACGCCAATTCCGTTTATCACTTGCGCTGTTATTTGCAAATTTTCGTAGAGCGAGCGGTATAGTAATTATTCATACCACGACGCTGCTTATAGCCACGCCACCCATGCGTATCGAAGCGGTAGGTAGATGTAGCTTGCGGGTATCTCCCTCGGCTGAATCCCGAGATAATTCGTCCAACATCACCATTTACAGGCGGTCAAGGAGACCGTTGCTCTCGAGGAGCAGGACAATCTGGTGCACAATGGATCGGACGTTCTGCTTCTCAAGGTCGACAACGAGGTCGGGCTTGGCCGGGGCCTCATAGGGGTCATCGACACCAGTGAAGTTCTTAATGTCACCACGGCGAGCAGCAGCGTAGACACCCTTGCGGTCAGTCTTCTCACAAAACTCGAGAGGAGTAGCAACGTGGACAAGGAAGAAGGGTCCGGACTTCTCAACGAGGTCGCGGGCAGCCTTACGAGCATCCTCGAAGGGAGCAATAGGAGCGGCGATGACAGCGGCACCAGCCTTGGTCAGCTCAGAGGCAACAAAGGCAATGCGCTGGATGTTGAGGTCACGGTCCTTGCGGGTGAAGCCAAGCTCAGGAGAGAGCTCGTGTCGCACGTTCTCACCGAGAAGCATGGAGACGGGGCGACCACCACCCTGGTTGAGTGTAGCCTGGAGAGCACGAGCGATCTGGTCCTTTCCGCTGTTCTGGTAACCAGTCATGAAGACAGTGAAACCCTTCTCCGCAGGAAGAGGGTTCTCCTCGCGAAGAACCTTGACGACCTCGGGGTAGGAGAACCACTCGGGGATCTCCTTGCCGGTTCGGAGACGGTGTCGGAGCTCAGTACCGGAGATGTTGAGGGTGCGGGTGCCCTCGGGGATCTCGTTGATGGGGAGGTACTCGTCAGAGTCGGGGAGGTAGATCATGGCCTGGAACTCGACCATCTTGATACCAAGCTCCTCCTGGTGCTCCTGGACGAGGACCTGAGCATCATAAGGACCGTAGTGGTCCTTACCCTGCTTGTTCTTGCCGGGACCGGCGTGGTCACGGCCAACGATGAAGTGGGTAGCACCATGGTTCTTTCGGATAATGGCGTGCCAGAGAGCCTCGCGGGGACCACCCATTCGCATGGCGAGGGGTAGAAGAGCGAGAGCAGCCATGCCGTTGGGGTATCGGGGCAGGAGAGCCTTGTAGACACGGACACGAGTGAAGTGGTCAATGTCACCGGGCTTGGTGAGACCAACAACGGGCTGGATCAGGACGTTGGCCTGCTGAGAGCGGGCGGCGCGGACCGTCAACTCACGATGAGCTCGGTGCATGGGGTTTCGGGTCTGGAAAGCGACGACCTTTTGCCAGCCGAGCTTGTTGAAGTGAGCGCGGAGCTCAGAGGGAGTGACTAGTCATTGTTAGTCTCATGTTGCGTCTCAATTGCTCGCAATGACTTACATCGGAGGTCAAGAAAATCGTAGTGCTCGAGACGGTTGATAGCTTCAAGCTTACCACCAACGTAGAACTCCTTAGCGGTGTCAAAAAGGTACTTGACACCGGGGTGAGTGTCATCGTCGCTGCCAAAGACCTTCTTGGCCTCGTTGACCCTGTTGCATCCGTATTAGCACCAATGCCCCATGTAAGTGGGAGCTGCCATGATCACGTACTTGTCAGGTCGGTAGACATCCTCGACAGTCAGGATAGCAAGGTTTCGGTCGTCACGGAAATCGCGGAGAGTGATGCGAGCACCAGCCTTGATACCGAGCTGGTCGATCTGGGCCTGGTCAACATCGAGGTTGATAGGCATGGAGAAGAGGGCGCCATCAGCGAGACGGTTGTTCTCAACAACGCTAGAGAGTTCTGTTAGCTCATGAACGAAGCAATTGAATGATTTTGCAGCGCAACTTACCCATTGTAGTCCTTCTCAGTCAAGAAACCTATTAAAACACCAGTCAATCGCTATTCTTTCTCACTCATGATAGAATCGCCGCCGTCGCAAAGCGCCCGCCGGAGCCGGAAGATGCGGGGGCGGGGCACCGAAGTCAAACCCCCATCATCACAGCGGGGGGACAAAAGATCTTCACGAATAAATCAAGAGGCGCTTACCTTCGAGAGGGGAGAAGCCACCGTTGAGAATCAGCTCAAGATCGCAAAGGTGTCGCTCGCTGAGAGTAAGAGCAGGGAGCTTCTGAGACTCAGCCTCGAGCTCGGCCTGGCGAGGCAGGTCGCGAGCGAAGAGGTCCTTAAGGACACCACCGTGAGGAGTGTTGGCCATTGTGATGTGAAGTTTTTGTGGTGTTGAGGAGGGAGGAGGATGAACAAGAATGTCAAAAACCGAGTCGCTTCTCGGGGTTTTGTAAAAGAAAACAGAAGTTGAAGCACGCAATCGTGGGGGTCAACGATTGCACAGGTGTTACTCGGAGAAGGACGACGACGAATAGACCAGAAACAGAGGACGAGAAGAATGAGAATGGGATAGTAGGAGAGAAGGATGTGCTTTGATTTTAAATCGAATTACCTTACCCAGCGGGATATAGAAAAGTACCTCGATCTTCAAGCCCATCCACTACGAGAGTACGGATACCACATCCACCACAATATCCATCCATCCAATTCTTACATCCACCCTGTCATGATTAGCCCCCTCTCCCCGTCCCTTATTACTGGGGTTAATTGGACTGGAGGGGTGTGTATGGTGCAGCGAGTAAGGCAAGAAAAAATTGCGTTTCCATAGGCAAAACGGACGAAATCGGCCAATGCACCCAATCCTCATCCTCTGAACGTATCCTCGCCCTCGAAAAGAGGAAAAAAACAATGGGGTCGTGGTTTTAGCTCTCAATGACGTGCTCGGAGCTTGAGGCTTATACATGCCGCCGACGACCCAGAAGGCCAATCAGAGACGAAATGACCGGACAAGGCGGCACTAGGTCGTCGGAGCATCGCTCTCGGCGGCGTTGGAGCGCATGGGGGGGGCATCATGATGAGAAACTCGAGTAAATTCTACTGTTTCCGAGGAGGTTATTCCATTTCTTACAGGTGCAATAGGTTGAGATACAGGCACTGATGTTACGGCTTACACACTGAAGAAATGTCTACAATGCTCGGAACTCGCAACACATTAAAATGCGATTACAAAGCGGAACGAGATGCACAACATGGATTATCAGTTTCCTATTCAAATCTCTCATTACCAATTCAGTTCCTGGTACCTTGGAAGCGGCAAGGAAACTCTTCAAGCGCAGCTACAGCTGCAGTAGGGTCCCTCTTTAACCCCCTGTCTACGCTTCAGTACCCATCTTGAGCGAAAGGGTAAACGAAATAGATCCAGCGGACATGTTCCATGGCATGACCAATTGACCACCCATTCATCCACATGTAACCCACGATTTAGATCTATATCCACTAATAGCTTGCTTCCATGAAGAATCGTGGCTTATTGGGGCTTTATAAGATGTTCTCTATCAAATAGATATCTTGTTCAAACTGACTTGTCTTGTCATGAGGACACTTGAGTTTAAAGCATCTGAAACATGATGTCTTCTTGTCAACGTCAGAATGCAATTGCTCCTCCGATCATGGTCCTCTATAGCCTTGCATCTATACGGTTGCTGGGGCGTCTTTTTTCAGTTTCCACCGACAACCGGGCGATCGCCCGCAAATGGGGAAAAGACGAAGCACGCCTTTTTTTCACTTCCCCTCAGTCATGATGGATCAGATCCTATCTTAGTAATCACGCAATTATGTGACGTTGATACGACACTTTTGAAGGGTTGACTGATCGGCAAGGCCTCGCGCAAGTAAATCTCTAATTTGGAGATCGTTTTTCTCTCTCATGTAGCGCAAACATCGAAATTTTCCAATCCGGCTCACTCGTCTTCTCTGAGATCTGGTCATGACCCAAGGGTCTATGATAACAGTGGAGGCCAACAGAGGTATGGCTGGACAACATACCCAGTTTCGCAGTACTCTTTGAAGCCCTGTAAAAACCTGTGGGATTGTCCTCTTTGGCTGTGAGGTGCTGGCATTTGTTGAATGATTTCTCTACAATTGAGTTCTCCCTCGGGATAAGCATACATAGGCTGTTCTTGGCAATACCCTCGTTGACCTGAAATGAGCTCAGAATACCCGTTTGGATACTGTATATCAAATTGTACGCACTGAAGGTGCCGGAGAAAGGCAGCAGCTGACAAGCTTGCCTCATTTTGTGGCATTTAGTCGCAATCGTCCGCCAAGACCCAATCCCACGATCTAGCCCTATTCACCCAATCGCCCACCCGCACCTTGACGGCAGCTGGCACCTCAAGGTGGATGAGGAAGCCAAGAGTCATTGCTTGGATCAAAGCTGCGAGCGACGGTCCGAAAGCTGGTTATATATAACGCAGACATGCCCGTTTCTGAAGCTGCTGGTCTGCTAATCATACACCATGAAAACCAGGCCTCGCATTGTTGATGGACAAGACCAATTACAGTATTGCGAATATGCTGTCTGCGCCTTGAAGAGCGGCATTGACCAAAACATCAGTGGGATAGCTTGCTTGCTCTCTTGCTTGGAATGAAAGACAATTTGCCATAGATTGTCTCAACTTGGCACATGATTCCAGTCAATTATCCGGATGCTGGGGTAACTAACTTCTGGAGAGGACACTAGAACGCTTCGTTTGCAACGCTCTGTAGCCGCTATTGTCATGATGCATCACTTTCACTGCTCTCCCCAATCAAAACAGTCCAAGAGCTACCAAGTTGCAGAAAACAGTCGCAATCGTTGCAAGCCCGACACGTGGAAGAAAGGACAATTCCCCGCCTCTTGATTTTTAGTTTTGGAGAAGTGTCGCTGGCCAATCGTTTACAGCCAACTCCCCGATGATGACGCCAGAAGCCGGTGACAGCGAGCAAAACCTTGCTATACTGAGTCGTGTAGTGAGTATGTACTCAGAACGAAGTTTCGGTGAGAGTAGATTGCACCGTTTTGAGTGAATTTAATGCCTTGCGCGCAGTATCTCCCATTTTGCACGGAGTAGATATAAGAAGGACTTTTGCCTGGGGTTGGTTGGTCTAGAACATGTCGTGATAGAAGTAGATACCGAAAAACGATAAGCGTGGTCTGGTAAATTGAGAGTATTCTCGCTACTGCTCACGCCAAATTTAGTGCATGCCCAGAAAATGTGGTTGGATCAGACTTCTCCAAGATCTAATCCCAACCTTCCCTGTTTTCGTACATTACCAAGATTCAATGCTTGCTCTAGTCTCAATTTGTCATTATCTCTCTTTTTGACTCGAGCAGAATCAGTTCAGTCTCTCAAATCCAACACCTCGCATTCTTCGCCTGTTGCGAATTAAATCTCGAATTTTTTTCTTTCTCGTTAAAACCCCTGCAGCTGCCATCCCGCCAACCTTAAATTCCCGTCCATCAGGTCGCGAGGTTGCCGATCTTTAGTGGCTTCTCCCGGCCGCTGCGCCACTGTTGTGTCTCTCAAAAAGTCTTGGGGGGTTACACCTACGTCAAGCAAACACGAGATTTTGCATTGGCACAAAGAACACCAAGCTTTAATCTCCCGCGCGTAACTGGGCTTCTTCTCCCTCCTCTGACTAGAACAACCTCCGTATGCTCGATCGTCGATAACACTGCGTTCACTTTTTTGCGCCGAAACCCCCTTACGCCGTTATAGCCGCATGCGAAATTATCGAAATATTGCTCGAGAACGTCAACTTCCTATCTGAGACCTGCAGTTCCTGATCTACATGCCTGAATCGACCGAATTTCTACCACCAAACTCCTCGATAACGTTACATACTCCGTTCTCTGGACCAAGATAATATTCGAACCGAAGAGATTGACGACGATATCGTAAAGACCGCCCTGGCGGGCTTGCCCGCGTTCCGCTTCTTCCGACCCCCTGACTACATCTCATCGTCAAGATGTTCGCGACACAACGACCTCTGGCGGCATTGTCATGCCTTCTCTCCGTTCTAGGTGTTATCCCAACTGTATGCGCCCAAGACAAGGTTTACATCAATGGAACTGGCGACAATGGAGTTTTCCACGAACGGCTCGATGTTAGTCGGACACCATCATTATATACGGGCGACTTTGACGACTGTCTGAATGACGGAAGTCTTTTCAATGTGACGGGCTTCGACACAGCTTATTACTCTGATAACCTCACTGTGTCATTTCACGTCTATGGAAGCACCAATATCCGCCAGGAAAGTGTCATGAGTACGTTGCAAAACTTTATTACGCCCTGCTTGATCTGTCTAACCAGATTCTAGTGCATCTTTCTATTGAGGTATATGGAGAGGAGCGTTTTAACAAAACCTACGACCCTTGTGCGGAAAATGTCACAAGCCTTTGCCCGTTGAAGGCCGGTCAACCCATCGAGGCATACATTACAACTTCAATATCTGCCAATGACATTGCAGGAATTCCGTCAATTGCTCTCAATATTCCCGACTTGGAAGGTTACTCGCGCATCCGGATCTTTGCCAACTCAACACAGACAGAAATTGGGTGTTTCCAGGCTACTATGAGTAACGGAAGGACCTTTTCCCAGCCTGAGATCGTGGGATCAATACTGGGAGCTTTCACCGTGTTCGCGGTGTTGGCCTCATTCGCAACAGCGATCTATGGCGTTCAGATCCCGCATATAAGAATGCACTACGCCCATTCTTTTTCGATTCTGATCATTTTCGAAACCTTTCAATCAATTTTCTTTTCCGGGGCACTGTCTGTCAACTGGCCTGCCTTGCTTCCTGCTTGGTGGAGCAACTTTGCGTGGACTTCTGGCATGTTTGCAAGCCTCGACATGATTGATGCTATTAGCCCGTTTGCTGGCGTGTCTGGGAACGCCAGTCAAGTTGGCTCTGCAGGATCGGTCCCCATCAACAACGGCGGTGGTCTTGCTCAGCAGATCTTTGGCAGAAGCCTTGGAAGACGCTCTGTTCCCCAACTTGAGAGTGCTGTCCACTCGTTAACCCGTCGCCACGACTTCAACTCCAGCAACCCATATGACTATGACTGGGCTGGGGAGCCTCGAAATCCTGGAATGCCACTCCCAGGCGACTATTCTGGCTTCCCCGGTGTATTATCTGTGGTCGGCATTCCCCGAAATGACGCGTTCATCATTGGGCTCATCTGGTTCCTTGTTGTCCTAGCCGCCGTTGCCCTATTCGTGGTAGCGGCCAAGCTTGTGCTTGAGCTGTGTCACAAATTCAAGCTTATCAAGTCCGATGGCTTCGACTTCTTTCGTTCACATTGGGTCGGATACATGGCCGCGGGCCTACTTCGAACGTTATTTATCGCTTTCTTCGTCATGATGACACTGGCCATGTTCCAGTTCTCGATCAACGGTCCGCCGGGTCCGACTGCTATTGCTGCAGTCATTTTCGTGATGTTCTTGGGCTTTGCTGGCCTAACAGCGTATGCTTGCTCGTCCAGGCTGCGTGAAGGCAAGTATGAGGTCGTATCTGATACGCTTCGCTTTGAGCAAGGGTTGATCTTCAAGAAAATTCCATTTGTGGCAACGACGCTTGCAAGCTCCATCGGCGAGGAGGAACAGGCTCACAAACCGCGCCTCTTTGCCAGTCTGCCTATTCGCCGCATCAAATTTGTCGACAAGAACCCTGAAAGACCAAAGGTTCATCAAGATGAGCCCTACATCAAGCGTTATGGTTGGCTTTCGGCACGATATCGACTCTCTCGATGGTGGTTCTTTACGGTCTACTTAGCATATCAGTTTGTCCGAGCATGCTTCATCGGCGGAGGTCGAGCAAGCCCCTTGGCCCAGGTCTATGGTCTCTTTGTCTTTGAAATCGTCGCTTTGGTCATTATCATCAAACTCAAGCCTTTTGAAGGATCTCGCAATACGACAGCAGCGATTTGGTTACTATCGATCTCAAAGATCATCACTACCGGCCTTTCCATCGCATTTTTGAGAACTCTCGACCTCAGCCGCGTTGCAGCAACAGCTATTGGCATGATCATCCTTGTGGTTCAGTGTTTCCTTGCTGCAGCCATCTTGGTCCTGATCGTCCTCGGAATGATATCGACGTGGATGTCTCTGTCTCGCAACCGCGAGGACTTCCCAGATAAAATCGATGATTTGCGAGTAAGGTATTTCGAACACATGGAAGATAGAGCAGGTACATCAAAGCCCAAGGAAGACGAAGTGGATGAGCTTGCGGAGTTATCCAAGTCAATCTTCAGTGTCAGCAACGTTCGACGCAATACCCAGAGCAATGCGTTCCCAATGGTAGAGGGTTCAAACTTGCAGATCCCTTCTCATCCAGCACATCCACTCAACCGACGCAGGGCAAACAGTGGCGGTTCGAGTCGTCACTCAGTCAACAGTCTGCCTCGAAGCGGCCGTACCCACCGTGCATCGTGGAGTGCGAAAGACTTCGCAGAGTGGGATGCCGACATGAACAGAGGAGACACATCACGAATGAGTCGCATGCGAACTAGCTCCTTGCGTATGCAAGCATCGAGATACTCTGGTAGTCGGCCACCAATGACGCCGACTCGAGAATCTGCTGAGTTTTCTCGTACGAGTGTCAACACCATGAGCCCAGAGGACAAAGATGCGATCGTACAAGACAAGATTGAAGAGAATGCAGCTACGCCAAAGAGAAGAAAGAGGACCGTGAGCTGGGCAGATCAAAGTTCAATCTGCGAGGAACCCATCAACGAGGCTCAGAAGGTGGACGATAAGCCACTCGAGAAGATAGACTCGACTGGTGGCCGAGAAGAAGAAGAGGTCAAGTTGAAGTCCGAACCATAGTCACCTTAGACCTTTTTAAGGGAATCTTGGATTATGCCTCGCAAGGTGGCATCGTCGTTTACTTGCATTTGGGTTTCATTATGACCATGGATGGCGCTTTGCATTTACCCATATCCCCCCTGTACCCAGTCAGCAAACGCATGCTTGACTGCTGGGTTTCTACCATTGCATTTTGTACATATCGAGCATGATTCGGTCGTCCTGCCGGCACAGGAAGCGACTTGCGAACTATTTCTATTGGAGTATATTGAGACGCGACATGAAAACACAAAGACTATAGAGGAACTAGTCAACAATGATGTCTGGAGTTCCAGGATTTGGGACCTCAGATTGAGAACAATTATAGATAGTTAATACATCACTTGTTATTCGAGCACAATACATTTGCATTGACGTACAACGCATCGGACTATTATCGACTGTACGTGGCATTGGCCTTGAAAGCGCTGCAGTGCACAAAACTCAATGGTCAAGCATCGCATTAAACAAGGCGTGTTGCACGGTCATTTCAGTGTCTAGAATACTAAGACTTGACAATTGTCATCTAACTCTAATAATAAATCATGTCTAAAACACTGGGAATTGGCCGTTGTCATCGAAACCTAATAATAAACTAGAAATTGAACACTCAAAGCATCTCTTGTTGATATCATCGGGCTCTCCGTGGTTACTATGTTGCACATCCTACAGCCTTTCAACCATGAATTTGCAGATATATCTCTTGGTAGAAGCTATAACAAGTTCTCGAGTGCCTTATTGTTGTTGAAGTCTGCCTACATATGAGCTCATGGTTTGTTGGAGTTGGATTGAATGAATGCAGCAGTGAGTGCCGTGCCTGCTTTGGCCATTGAAGCAAACACTCGTTCGCTCTCTATCGAGAGATCCCCTCGTTTTCTTTATTGTGCTTGATGCTATTATTCTCTCTTTTTCTCTCTACGAGGTACCTATTGAACTGCGATGCAAACGCTGCGTCAATGATAGGAGACCTCAATGAAGCAGTTGACTCTATTGTCAACGTCGTTCGCTCCTTCTTGACGACTTTCCTTCCATTTGAGACTGATCGTCACGACTGACTCTTTTCTTCTTATTCTTGTTCATCATTCATCAACATCTCGAGCTTCATTGAACTACTACTACAAGATACATACATCAACTCTCATCAAGTAAGGTATACATCATGGCAGACAACAACAACAACAACAACAAGAAACCCGAGGAGAAGAAGGAGACTATGAGCGAGCAGACCCGCGAGGATCTGCGCCGCATGACCGTCGGCCTCACAGACCAAACCACCATCGAGACGCTCTCCCGTGCCGGTATGATGGCCAAGAATAAGAGAGAGCTTTCACACTTCCATCGCGATAAGACCGTCGCCCGCGTCGAGGCTGCTGAGAAGAAGGAGGGCGAGGCTGAGAAGGACAATGACAAGGATACAGGTGGTGGTGACAAGGAGCAGAACAAGAAGCAGACTTGAGCATAAGTTGCTTTAACGATACGGAGCTCGAATTTCAATGGCCACTTGAGCTTTGATCGAGCATCTTAGAGGTATTATACTATTACTCCTATCTTGAAAGCATGCTAATAGTGAACTAACCAGGTAGCTTGGCTGTTCCTCCTTGTAAGATCAACGACCAAAAGCACACACGGACACAAGAACTACGAGTTGATATCCCAAAAGGACAATGGACCGAGAGATTGACCAAGGCCCAAGCGGGGGATCGGAATATACTGCGAACTTGAGCGTGACTCACGAATCTCGAGATTTTCTCATCTTTTCTTTTTCCGTTCTTCTATCAATTTCCTTTGTCTTACAAAACTAGGACATGGCGGAGCGTTTCTTTCTTTTTTCCCCCTCCTCGTCCTGTAGCAACCCGCAGGAGGAGGCATGGCATGGCATGACATGGAATCAGCGAGAATTGAATTGATCGACTGAGCACGAGAGAATAAGCTGCAGCACTTCAATCATGTTTCCTCCGTGAAAACCTGGTAGAGCGCGCTGTGAATATGGAACATCCATGTGTTTGTATGTGCATTAGCGTGAGACAACAATACGAACGGCCAACAGCATAGTACAGTATCCGTTTGTACGATTTCGAGGCTTGCATGGAGCGTCAGATCATGGCTTCTTTGGAAGATGAGGAGGTCATCGTTTTTCAGGCCCGTTCCCGTTTTCCAAGAGTTGAGACAGTTTGAGGCGACAAGTGGAGTGGCTGTAAGCTCAAGCTGTAGCTGTAGGCTGTAGGCTGTAGGCTATGCGATGTGATGTGACGACTTCTCTCGGGCTTGCAGCTGCAGCTTCAGCAGCAAACGATGAGATCTGTCTCACCCAAAAATATGCCGTGTCTCTTTCTTTTGATCGTCATTCATTGCCATGCCATGCCATGTCTCTCCCATTCCACTCATTCGTTTGCCTGCTCCGCCCGCTTGCATACAAAAATAAGCGCTTTTCATGCTGTATCCCGTCTCACCGGTCTGAGGGAGATGCATATGCGGTTGTGTTGCACAGGCGCAAATATCAGTATCATAGTCCAGTCTGGCCTTTCAGCCTTTACACGGTAGAGACCTTGTTATCTCTGTCTATCCAAGTACCGACGGTAATAACAAGCTTGACTAATTAATTAAAAGCCAGACCCCATAGTCTATGTGCTTACTGTCAGGGGTCACCCTTGTTCAGAGCGACCATATCCTGCAAGCACACGTCTTGGCAAGCCTGGACTCAACTCTCGAGCCTGCCTCTCCAGAGTTTCAATCTCGCAATCAACTCTTAGTCCGGGATCACGAGATAAGCTGAACAAGTTTAGCTTAGGCTTGACGGGACGGAGCAGGGGACCCGGGCCAGGACCCAGGGGCCAGGGTTCAAACTCCAAGATCGAATGACTTGATCATGACACGATCTCGTTCAAACACCGCAGACGATCTGTAAGCGAGGCGCTTCAGATCGGCGGGATATCGAATCAAGGCCAAGGGACTATCCGAGATCTAACGAGACCAGACCCATCGAGCTATTCTCTTTTTTATTTTTAAGTTAAGTACGTATGTGATATGAGACAAGTCCACTTCGAACCTCGATCTTTTTCTCCGATCTTAGATACGTCCAGGGTCTATACGTCCCCTGTCTCTTATAGAGCCCATCGACCCGGCTACAGCTCGATCGAGGCGCACAGGTTTCCATACAAGCGCTGATATAGAAACGGTCACCCCCAATAGTGTGTGGGCGGACTCTGCCGGATCAGTTCATTGCCGTTTGACGCCCGTTGAATAGCATTTGGGGGTGTGAGTTGCAACAAACGGCTGCGTACATACATACATCCAAGACAGTACAGTACTGTATATCATAGCTCACCCGTTAATTTATGAGCAAGGGTGAACACCCTCTCCTTCTGGTGACCGACAGACTCGGAAGTCTGAGCCGTCTGCATCTACCCATAGCGTAGCGTCCTGCGCCTTGGAGAATAGAGAAATCGAGTTCCTGCGAGGGGGGTTGATGTCAGTTGCTGCAAGCACGATTCGCCCCCAGCCCTCGTGGGCTATAGCACGTTCAAACGACGACGGCAGTAGCATATCTGAACTGCATGCATTGGGCCAGATAGCCGTTTGTCCTTCCACCCTGGTCGACACTGGGAAAAAGCAATCGCCCGAGACTTCCAGGGGACAACAAGCCTCCTGAAGCGACGACAACTCTCCACCGTGAGATCGTCACTACCATCCTGACAAGTCAACTGACGACATATTTGCTTCTGCCCAACGAGGCCGGGCCTATCACTCACTACGAGCCTGACAAAAGAACACTGAGACGAAGAGAAAACGTGGCGGCGCCATCCATAGACCTTTAAGGCCTTCGACAGCAAGACTAATGCCGTTTCCCGCGGAGATGGAAAGGCATCCCGTGAGGAAAGCCGTTGTTCCCGCCTTATAGTGGAGTTCTGAACTGAAACTCGAGGCAACGGATGCAAGATGGACTAGATGTGAGACTCTTCGTGTACTCATGCTGCAACTAACTCAGAACAAAGACTCCCAAAGTCAAGGGAGTAGAAGGAGAAAACAGAAAGAACTAGCACTCATTGCCTGATGTCCTAATATTTGTATCACCGTCCATTCGTAGCCAGAAAATAGAATAAATACTCCTCCTTGTGCAACATATTCAAGCCAAGTCTCTCCCAACGGAAACCTGCTTCGCCATCATTACACCATCTTCACACTTCGCCAATCAACATAGGAAACACAGGAAACACTGCACATACCCACAAACCCTATAGCCTATCTTCTTTACCAGTTGCTGTCCGGCTACTTCCAGTTACCATAAGCAAGCTTTGCCCAAGAATTAGCCCGCCGCCATGTCCCAGTTTCAGTATCGTTGGGTCTTCGAGTATCCTCACTTGGGCTTGAACATGGTCTCCGAGTCTCCTCCTAAGCTCCACAATCTTCATGAGCCCAGTGATGGTTCCGGTCCCAAGATTGACCCACAGGCCTGCTCTCATGAAATTGCTTCGGATACAGATACAGATGAGGAAGACGATTTCGACGACGCGAAAGACGTGAAACAAGACGATCCAGGATCCGACAACAACCAACACAGTGGTCGCTGGCATCCGCATGCACTTCATTTTCTCGCTCAGGTTCCTCAAAGTGACGACGACTGGTCCCGCTACCTCAGTAGCAACGTCGATGTCGGCTCCTTGTGCCATCGTCTCAAGTTGCCCTACCTGTTCCCGGGCATTCAGGCCCACCTTGATTGGCCACGGTTCTTCAACGAATGCACCTGGCATCTTGCCCGAGCTTGCAACAATCCCTCTCTTGGTTCCCTCTTCTCCCTCATTTTCGTGGCTGCATGCCATGTGGCACTCATCGATGGCTGCCCAAAAGAGGAAGTGTACAAAGGCCTGAGGGCCTGCGTGAGACAGTGCGGTATCTCAGAGGAAGAATTAACGCTACCCATGTTAGACAGGATAAGAGAGGGAGTTATCACAGGCATCGGGATACTCAGAGAGTATAGTAAAGTGGTTGGCTGTCGTGCAAATGAAATTCCTTTGCATGGTAAGTTTTGAAAGATTCCAGATTTTCCCCATCCCAGAACTGTCCCTAAGCCTCTTCCAGCACACAATTGTCTCCAAGTGTTCCAATGCCGCAACCCTGCCTGCGCCCGCCTCATTAAACAGCAGATATCATCAACCTATCGGCCGACAACACCCCTCGAATCTGAATACCTCGAGATACCTTCTCTGGTTTATGAAGTGCTGGGGGGCCGGCACTCCAAGTGGGAGTAAGGTCTGTCCGTTTCCTTGCTGACTCTGTCCTTATGCCTGACTACTGCTCATAGATACAAAGCCATCTACCGTATGCTGTCCCCTCGAGAAACCGAGAGTATATGTGTATATGGCAGTATTGATGTGACTAGTGTGATGGAATTCGATGAACGGGATGATCTTGTTGAATGGGACGGGAGTTTAGATACTGAGTTGGCGTGTGTGTCCAGTATCGTTGATGACTAGTGCTGTACGCGTGGAGATTGAATAGATAAAAAGAATCCGCCATCTCAACCCATGTGTCCATTCTCGTTGAGAGCTCTTGGGATAGAAAGTTTACCAAAACTGGCGTTTGGGGCAGGGTGCTGTCTGGAACAAGATGTAGATGAACCGAACACTCCCATTTCCTTGAAACTGGAGTCCCATTTCGTTCAGGTGAATGACCGTTCGTGGATCCCAGTTGTGCGTGATGGCCTCATTGCTTCCACGGGGAATCAGTTCGATCTGTGCGTTCCGGTTGCTCAAGGGCACGAGCAGCGCAGTGGAATGATATCCCGGCCACAGGGCGCTGCCTTTCTGCAGTCGGAAGGCCTCGGATCGGAAAAAGGGTCTCTGGAGATCTTGGATGACAGCACCACGGCTGGTAGCCCATCTCGCAAGTGGTCCACTCTATTACATCTGGTCAGAAAATACTTGGTTATTGATATATACTGAGACTTACGAGGCCTCGAATCACTTCATCACTCAAGTCTGCGCACGGCTTTTCCAAGCCATACGTGCCCAGTCTCGATTGCTTCTCTCCAGGTGTAGAAGTGAGCACTTCTACAATGGCCTTTTCCTGGAGGGACTTGATGTGGTCGTTGAACCGATAGACTTCGATGTAAGGCACCTGCGCCATGGCTTCTGGGTTCAAGGGGTTGGGCTATATTGGGCTTATGTCGAGGAGAATGCAACGTTAGGTATTCAAGAGGAAAGTAAGAGCACACTTGTTGAACTGTTGAAATTCCGTGATAAGATCACTGAGACGAGGATGGAAATAACGGTGGAGAAACCCGGCGGCTTTATACTTATATATTTAGAGCCGTAAGCGTAGGCGATCGAATATGTGAGCGTCGAGTTGCACTGCTGTTGGCTTCCACATGGGTGTTTGCAACGCATAAGCAGCAGCAGAGCGGCAAAGCTCCCTAGGGTGGCCCGGCCTGTATACCACCCTTATCCAGTGCATCCGGCCTGAAGAGGTCCCTCGATAAGCATTGCATTGCATTGCATTAGTTCATCATTCGCTCATTCCACGCTCCGGCAGCCCGGACCCTTGTGCCGTCACCCAAGGTGTCTCAAAACTTCGGTGGAAATAAGGGAGTGTCGCTTGGCGAACGGCTACCTGCAGGAGGACATTTCTAACATCAACGTTAGTGCAGGGAAAATCCGTTTGCTGTCATTCGTCCAACAACGCGACTAGGGTGTTATGATGTTTGCTATAATATCCCGGTTCATGATGCATGGCCGCTGATCAGCGGGAAGGGAGCTGCAGCCAACCGTTGAAAATGGGTCGAGCTGGCGCCGCGTCCAAATTCGAGATGAGAAAGAGGGGGATACATTCAGGCTCGAGAAAGACAAAGTCGGGCCTTCATTTGAAGCTGGCCCGTTCTCGCGGGATCGCACTAATCAATCCATGCTATAAGGAAGCAAGATCGAAGCACTAACGACCCTCGTAAACTCTCATCGAAACATCCCGCACGGTAGCAGAGCCGAGCGTCTAAGCGAGGATGAAGGTCATGGAACCGGATGGCGATCGCAAAATGATAGCTCAATTTTATTTGTCCAGCACATTTGTCCCAGGCTTGTGTGTGTAATATTTCCATAACATGGCTTGCGTGGATTCCACATCAAGAAGCGGCTGCAGTACTCATGCATGAGCAAACGAAACTGTCACATTCTTGGACCAATGCGGACAATTTGCCTCGGCTGTATGACGAGAGTGATACCGTGTGGGAAGCATTGGACAACCAGCTTTCGTATCGCCAATCCCTGATATACACAGGGTCGTGCAGCTATTGAAGGTCGTGGACACAGACAGTCTGGAGTACCGACATATCGAGAACGAATATTCCGAAGGTGGGAGCTACTTAGTCGATCGGCTAGACGATCATCTGCTGCGCCCTTCTAGCCCCAATCGCAATATGTACGGCATGGAGATGCGTTTGCATATCTAGTTCATTTTCTGTTTGACAAACCACGAGCATCGTTGACTGAGGTGGCGCGGGCAAGTGTGTGTTCAAGTTGGTGTGCTCAGTGTCCTCTGGGGGATGATTTGAGCAGCTTAACAACATTGTCGTAATACCCTTGTACTCCTCCGTACTTCTGCAGTATCCCGTGTATATCGACCTCTTCAACCTTCCTTGTGTTTTCTCGGCCGACCAAGCCTGTGTTTCGAGTACTTGGTATCCTCAACATCTCCGTCTCAACGTTCCACCCGCAATCTTCCGCTATCTGCGTAACCCAGTCGACTAAAGATGCAAACATACTTTTTGATTTGGTCTTGTCTCGAGGCGGAGGTGCCCGCCACCTATCTCCTGTGAGATTATGACTGCAACATGGTATCATGATGAACGGGCATCGAGATATGGCGGCAAGAATTGGTGTCCAGGGTGTAAGCTCGTCGGCGTGGTTAGAGATTATGAATGTGCCTTGAGGGAAGAGGCCATCATGAATGTCTTCAGAGCTGATTACTCTAGTATCATCACTCGCTGCCTCCCTGGGAATGACACTGGGAAGTAAGAGCAACCTCTGGAGGGAGTTCCCAGAGGGTGATCCCGTGAATGGTGAGTTGTAGTGAGACCACGACTTACGCTCGCGGGCATCGAAACCCCAACCAGCATATCCTTCCATCCTGAGGATATGAACCAGTAACCCATTGCCGCAGCCGATGTCCACAAACCCTGGAAAGTCCCTATTGTGGTACATCTCCTTCCACAGCTCAATCAGAAATGCTGCGATACCTAGATCTTCAAACACATGTTTTGTGGGATCTGTAGTCTCAAGCCAGGACTTAACGAGAGTTCTGGCGTATTTGTTCTTTAGTTCAGAGTACCTATCCTGAAACCTCTCTCGGGGTACAATGACATCGTGATGAACTCTTTTGACGTAGCCTCGAGCGGTGCTGTGACCATGCTTGTGGATGGTCTGGAGTAGATGGTAAGCTATCCTCCCCAATTTGACTTGGTCGACCTCTTCCTCGCCTGTCTCAGGTTCAAAGAGTGCAAAGTGGACGGAGATGGTGCCTGTGTTGGTGGCTACATCCCATTCATGAAGCTGGCTGATACCCTTGACCTTTGGGTGATAGAAGGGTAGGTCTGCAGCAGAGGAGGTATGTGGTATATACACGGCCAGTGATCTTGACAGGGTGGCTTCCCCGTCAGCCTCTTTATCCTCATGACTATTTGTGTGATAGAAGGAGCAGGTCTGGTCTAATGGAGCATCGCGAAGTGTGTTTCTGGGTATCAGTCGGCGCACAATGGTTCTTTGCCGGCTGAATCCTTGGAAGTCGAGAGCCCTGAAGTCACTTTGGATGGCACCGTCAGCTTCAGGGGCAAGGTTCTGACTGTCATCATCGAAGAGAACATCTGCACGAAACAACCACTTGGAGTTGAGGTTTGGGTTCTCAACAAGGTTGAGCATAATCTCGTCGAAATGCTGAGTCTCAAACGTGCATGTGTGGCGGCACATAGGTAACCAGGTAACTTGGCCGCAACGTTCGCGGATTACGGGCGGCGATCCCGGAGGAAACTCCTCGGGCTCAAAAGGTGCCTTCTTTTGAAACTCCATGCTCAGACAAAATCCAGAAACGGAAGGGTGGCCGACGGGTCCGAAGATGCAGGCTGCTGAAAAGTGGTCAGACACTGTCTGGTGCCAACAGCCGTAAGGTGCGTTCGGAGCGTTACCTCGACCCTACGGTGATCACCGCCGTTAGGAAGCACTTAATCGGATTTGGTCCGGGGTTGATGGCCCCTGTGATAGTGACGGGTGGTCGTGGAGATCGCGAATGATGTGAGCAGTTTTGAAGACTTCCTCCGAATAGGGCTAGCTGTGCCCCAGGATCGAGACAGCTGAAGCCCTGACTAGTACTCTCGGTTCCGAGAAGCGAAGTGAGATGGTTCGATCCAGGGTCCAAGAGCTGGGCGAAACACCCACTGATAATGACGAAATGGTCTACAGTATGGATCAGAAACAGGTGCTTTCGGTCTTGGGAGAAACGACGCAAAAGTGGCACCGATTACCGACTGTGGAAGCGGGATACTAGGGCACGACCCAAACTTGCGTGGGAGAAGCAATGCCACGGTCAAGGGTAATAGAAATGAAACAAGGTGGAAGGGTTAATGCATTCCATGTCAGTCTGTACAGCACACTATGGTGATCTGATGTAGGTAGGCATAGGTAGGCTGCCTTGGTGGTGACCTTGGTTTACGAAAGTCCCTCGAGTTAACAGCTACCTTAACTGTTTCGCTCTTCCCTCGCTCCCGCATACTTTAGGTTGTCTATAACAGAGCGGCCCGGAAGGAGCCTTCCGTGCTAACATCGCTGCTAATAATAAGATCTGTAACATTCACCACCCCTGGCCTGATTTTGGCAGGTGCCTTTCCGATGGATCCTTCCAGGCTTGGAAAACCAGAATCCTGCTTAATCTGGTCCATTTCTCTGCACTATTGCGATTTGTTTGCATCACAAACGGGACCTATGACTGCGTTTGCGCAGAAGTCACTGAGGAAATGACTGAACGAATCAGGAAGTTCAGGGTAAGTGGCGGTGTCTGGCTTTGAAAGGCTGACTCTTATCTGAGTTGCTAGGTTGCCTCCCTCCAACCACATGTTGCATTGACAAGAGTCACTCATCACATCAATCCAACCCAAGGTATTGCAACACTAGGGTAGCTTTTCGGATGTCAGGATGTGGTCCTGCGCGTCACAAGCGAAGGCCGTGTGACTTGCAGCAATAGTGACAGCCAACAACTTCTGTTAGACCACCACTGGCCTCAACGCAACGCAATACAACGCAATACAACACAACACCGCACTTTTCAGTTGAACAGGGACTGCACAGGCTAGACAGGATGATGGATCACAGATGTCATATCACAATGTGTACGAAGGCGCAGGCCGCAGTGCATCCAACAGACAACAAAATGTCCGACAAATGCTACCTTCTCGAGATATGTGCCGAAAAGTGGACACCATAAGGTACCCGTTGAGCTTTGACTCAATGACAGGTCTCGACTTGATTGAAAGCGATTGAAAGGAGTCTTCCGCTTTCAACGGGCTTCCCGAAATAAGGAGACAAACAGCGGTGGCTGGGTTGGGCTGCCGTGTATTGGTTGGAACGTGCGGTAGGCTACTCCGTCGATCTTGACCAATATCACTGCTCGAGTGAGCCTTCCAAGGCCTTGTAAGGAGAATGACTGCTTGCACCAATGATCAAAATATCTCATCGGTTTTTAACTTCTACAGAATGTGTTGACTCTGAAAATAGGTACGCCTCTGGAAACAAAAATGCAATCCACCTAAATTATGTAAATTGAAGAAGTTATTTTATTCGCAGACCGGGCTATGTATCTTCAACGATTTTCAACTGCTAGCTACTACCTTACCTATCGTGTTTCGGCCCAGCGACGGGCTCTGATTCAGAGCCCCATTATAGATGACAGTGGATGCTCACCGAATTCATCTCACAAGGCTTTCTGCCTGAGAAATTAGGCCAATACACGAGCCAATCAGCTAGCACGCCCGTGCTGCCTCCTACCTCCCACCAAAGCCCAAAGCCCACTTACTCATCTTTGCCCCTCCCGCTTCTACCAAACTCTCCCGACTCTTTCTTCTCCCTAACAACGTCACCAACACAAATACCCGCAAACTCCAAAGACTTTGCAGCCTCGCAAACCTCGTCGCTAGACATCCTCATCGCTTACACACACTACTCGATATCTTCACAGCGAGGCGCTACATTGCCAGCGGTCGCTGAAAACATCCTCCTCCCCCTTACAAAACCCATTTCCCAAGGTAACCCCAGTACCTCCGAGTTTATGTCCATCGAAAATCTCAAGACCTACGGTGAGTCTCTTTGCTACCCTCGAGAAGCCTTCTCCTCCCGATTTTGGTGTTCATCTGCGCGGCTCGTCTCGACTATCAGATATCGGCCTGGCGTCTCGTCCTTTCGTACCTGCATTTGTTGTCGACAAGCCACATGTTGAATCTCCACTCATCCCTGTATCCTATCACAACAATTTCGATTTTGAGGAACACCATAGCTGATGATCGCGACCTAGACCCCTTCGCCGAAGCCGACGAGGACACCGGAGAAACCAAGCAGACGCAGAATTACATCCATATACGCATTCAGCGTAAGTCACCTTCTACTCTAGTCACACTAGCCAAGGGCGCATCGAGGATCACATCACACCGTAACCTCACGTGAGATTTCTGTGTGACTGAATGACTCCATGCTACACCTGGCTCTAGGTGGCATCGTTTTCGCGTATTATGCTAACATGGTTCCAGAGCGTAATGGACGTAAGACTTTGACCACTGTTCAGGGTCTCCCCAAGAAATTTGACCAGAAGAAGATTCTTAAGGTCATCAAGAAGAAGTTTGGTAAGCTCCACACTCCGTCGCCGCCGATTTCGAAGCTAATGCGACCCAGCCTGCAATGGCACTATCGTCAACGACTCCGAGATGGGAGAGGTGATCCAGCTCCAGGGTGATCAGCGCAAAGATGTTCAGGAATTTCTCATCGACAAGAAGGAAGGCCTCGAGCTAGATGCCAAGACCATTAAGGTCCACGGCTTCTAAAGCTCTGCATGCCCCGTCGTCCTGTCAGTCGCCGTTCCCGGGCGTCATGACGTAGAGGGACAGGGACGCATGGCCTCTCCGGCTTGTGCCTTTTCCGGACGTGTACTCTTGCTCTCGCAACAGACACACCGAGGCTCGGCTCCGATTACTCTAGGACGACGGGCATCCACTCAGGGCGAGTTTTACTCCTGGTGGCTTTTTTTGGAAGAGTATTTATTCTTATGCTGCGCGTTTTGCAGCAGGTGGATGAAAGCTTTTCGGCATCCATCTTGCTCACGTGCACGAAGGACGAGGCTATGGGCAAATCATTTGTTACTCCAACATGGCTTGCCAGTCGCTCGTTAGTCAGATATGTCTACATGGGCAAGCCCCGCAGTAGTCTCAGGCAAATACAAAGTCGATTCCGAATCTTTTTGCTAAAAATTGTTGTGAAATTGTTTCAATCCTAGTTGTGGTGGTAGTTTGACGTCAGGTCCCACTTGTAAGGCACAGCATCTGGAGTCGTGCTAGTCAAAACCCAGGTTCCAAAACGGCACACTGCTTGGGATTCACAGACACTTGCGTACATGAGTTTTACAGCTCCGCATAATAATCAGACATGTTCAGCCCTAGCGTGGGCGGGGATATCAGTGTTCAAAAGAGAAACCAAAAAGTCGCTGAAAGTCATTTGTAAAGGAAAACAACAACGGTTCGCCTGCTTCTCTGCGTGTACAAATACAGAGGCATTTCATTCGCCTGAAAGACAGCCGAGAAGCTCTACAGGTCTTCATGCTGCTCGATGCTTCCCCTGATCTGAGTGATAACGCGCGATGCTTCATCAAAGGCGCGCCGACCAGAAGCTACAATTGGCATCTGGGGGTAGTCAGGCGTGGACTGGTGAAGGTGTACCAGCAGAGTCACCATAGTGATGGAACAGGCTATGGAGAAGACGTTGATAGAGGTGGACGTCTCCTTGCGAATGTTAATCTTTTGGTGAGTGACGTGATACATCACGGTAAGAGTCTGCGGCGTAGTTGTTAGCTGAAGTAGCAAACCTTGGTTGCGGTGAGTGCCGTGTGTCGCGTGTGCGGGGAAGACATACAGTGGCTATGCCAACCCAGCCTGGGAGGAGGAGACGAGGGTCTTGGAAACCACCCGTGAAAGAGAGCACAAACGCAGTGAGATATGCGTTACAAAAGTTGGTTGTAAGCAGGCGAACCATTGTCGCTTGTGGGGTATAATTGATGAGCCTGTGAACTAGTTAATATGGTGTTGTACAGCGAGGATGTCACAACAGAGACGACCCAATAACCTACCATCTGGACATCAGGCAGTCCGTGAAGAAGAATGATAAATATCCCGAAGCAAAACACTAACGTCCAGCATGTCATATCAGCACAGCACTTTTCGGCCTTAGATCTCCTCGAGGAATATCTCAACGCACCCATATAGTTGCGAGCCCAGTCTCAGTCAGGGCGTACCGCGCATCCGCCTCGACACTCATAGCCACAGATCCTCCCGTCGTTGAAGGCACAACAACTACAATCTCTGGTCCTGGCAAGACACGTAACAGTAGTTGGAGCGCAGAAGGCAATCCCCACCACAACGCCGGCAGAATAGAGAAGAGGCGCAGGGCAAAAAGCCACGGGTGCCATGGCTTGGGAACATTGAGAACGACGGCGACTCGGGGTTGAAGAAGAGACGGATGCACGGGACTATCGATCTCGGGAGGAGCTGTCTTGGTCGTGTGCGGTGGCGGCGGAGGTTTGCCAGACGTCGAGGTCATGGGCGCAAGCGGTTGTGGAGGTAAAGGTAGATGGCCTGTAGAAGAGCCCCGACGAACGGGGGGAGGATTGGCCATCTCACATCGATCGTTCAGGCCATCTGAAGCAATTCGCGATCAATTGTGTGGGAACTAAAATCACAGAAGCCAAACCCAAGAGAGGAAAAAAAGAAGGGGGGACAGAAATCAGGTCGACGCAAGGGGGGGCAGCCTTGGTAAGGTAGCTGTTGGTGATGGCGTCAAAGGAGGAGGACAAGCTGCCACCTCCAGAGTCCAATGCCTGCACAATTCAGATTGAACCGACAGGGGTCGTGGGGGTTAAAATGCGCCAACCATTGGAAGTGGGAACACAGGACCCTTTCCGACGTGGCTAGTGGAACTCTGGAAGCTGGATCACACCTCATGGGTTAGGGTTGACCATGGCAAAAGCATGGCTGCATGGATATCAAGAGTATTAATTTTCATTGACGGCCACCAAATTCATAAGCCGTTTCTACAAGATGAGAAACTCTGGAGCATGCATACATGTAAATATCTAGAACTATCTTCATAAATCGCCAATGAACTTCACATATCCCTCAAGGTTAATGTAGCTTCGTCTTATAAGCTTGACCAGACTCCGTTTTCCTGCTCTTACAGATCCACCGTGCCACGTACATCCAAGTGATTCCTAACTCGTCCTCGAAACCACAATAGATAGACGACTTAGGGGAGGAAAGAAAACTCGGGACCTCGATCTTAAATGACAAAAAGACTTAGGCAACTTGGTCCAAGTTTAGTGTACTCTTTGCTGAGTTTATTTTGAAATCCTACATCAAGGTCTGATGTTTTCTTGCTCCCCGAGGACGACACCGTCAGCAAGTAAAAGAGATTCCCATAGAAGCATAAATGTGACCCATCATCTCCTACTCTTATCTCGCTTCGTCTTCATCATTGTCCACATGTTTGGAGCGCTTCGGGAGAACATTGCTGTTGGCTCGACTAACTTCTGCCGAAATACTCGCGAGACGCTTTTTGCTTTCATTTCGTTGCAGCCCGGCAAGTGTGTCCATCAACTCGGTGCGAGAAGAGTCAATACTCAGTTTCTGGTCGTCGCTCTCGTCGCTGTCCGTCTCGAAAAGCACCTCGGCATCCAGATGTCCTGTCGAAGGCGGTACGCCAAGATCCTTCTCTATCAACGGGACCTGTTGCCGCATCCATCGTAAAAGCATCTGGTGTCGCAGAGCTCCACGCCTTGCCTCACGATAGGCAGAGGTGGTCTGGAGAAACACCTTGATCGCATCTCCCCGACGTTGGAAATGATCAAAGGCTTCGATTGCAGAGTCAAGCTTGGCTTGAGTCTCAAAGAGTTTCCGTTGTGCTACTGGCCCCCTGACACTTGGGTCCAACAGATCCCGTTCCGCTAATAAGACGTTTGAACTGGCCACCTCCACGGCTTGTCTTAATTTGGTCCTTTCACCATCTGATGCTGGTGTATATCCTGCTGCTTCAATATGATCTCGGTCTTCATGCAATTCCAACAACTTGGAGTCAACGAGTGTCTGCCATGCGCTTTCATACTGCTGGTTATAGCGCTTATACCACGAGTATTTTTTACGCTCTGACACCTCAAAGCATAGGTACTCAAGCCATTGTGATAATGGATCCTGGTCTGCTGGATCTGGTTTCATGTGAAGTGGCGTGGTGAGAGACTGTTTAGAGAGGCACTTGGTACATCGCGCCAGGTATTCGTCAAATGTATCCCGGTTTCGTCTCACTCTCAGCTGATAACGGCAAAACTGGTTCCACCTTTCCAGCTGGCGTTCAAACACCATCCATTCTTGCTTCCCCGATCCGATAGTGTCTTGTTTCCAGTACTCTAGAAGCTCGGTGTGGTGTTGTGGATTCTGGGCGACTTGGTCGATGAGCTCACTGGAATACCAGGGGCGTCCCCCAGCCTTGGTCAGAAGGTCATGAAACGCCCTCTCGCGTTTGATGTCGTCAGTATGTTGCTCATCAGGAGACAATAGAGTCTTGACCTGGGGAATCGGGGTAGCCCTCTCGGTAGTTGTTAGAGTTGTACTAGACTCATAATCCGGGTTCCACCATGGCAGCATGTCCATGTAACTGCCGGACTTGTCAACTGGGCGTACTACGCTGGAGATGTCCGGCAGAAGATCGCAATAGAGAACCCTGGGGATCATCAGAGAATGAACAAGACGAGCAGAGACGCATGAGAGATGGGGTTACCCGTACTGTAGTCCGTCTCTCATCCAACGGGTGACCTTGTCTTGCCCCTGCGCCTCGAGGGATCTGAGCTTGGTGTCAGACAAGTTCAAGAAGGAGTCAGAGCAAGAACTTACGAGCGTCTCTCGTTCTGCTGCCGTTCATCTTCTTCCTCAGACCACGTTACGGCCTTGAAGATGTGATCCATTGGTTGGTCCCTGGATTTGACGTCTGGATCTGGTGCAAGTGTGACTGGTGGGCTTTGAGGCTTGTCCTTTGGGTTACTGTGATTTCGCCGACTTCTCTTTTGTTTGTCCCGCCGAAATTGACAAAGTACTTATCTATGTGACAGGTTGAACTGAATGTCGCTGCAGAGTAACGATGTACGAGTGTGCGCTTGTGAAAGGAAAGTTGAAGGACCGGTGATGGATGAAGAAGGATGTCACAAGTGAATGCGTCACAGATGGATTTTGAGTGAGACAAGCAAGGGGAGAAGAAGGAGAAGAAGCAAGACAAATACGGGACGGATCGCGAATGAGGCTGAGCCTCCCTAATGGCCGAGAAGCCTCAAGGTGAGGTGAGGTAGGTACCTAATTTGAATTTTCCCTCTTGCTTTCCCTTTCATTTCCAGCCCGAGTAGGGAAGTTGCATGTAAGGTCGTACGCACGAACCTGCTTGGCTGTCGCAGAATATGAATTAATGAATGGAAAGCGCGGCCCAAGGACCAAGCGCCCCTGTATCTGAGGTCCGGGCAAGCACTCCCGTGATCCGCGCCCTGCAGCAACAAACCTAAAGAAATGGCAAGACAAGACCCGGGTGAGTACCTTAGGTATCCGCGATTAGCGTCGGGCAACTTTGATTGGATGCCGACTGAGTGTTCTGGCATCTGGATTCTGGGCTCCAGGGCAGGGAGGGGCAGAGGGGGCCTGAATCTGATGGAGGGGTGCCCGCTGTGGGGAAGATCCAATGGAAGAAGCCGCCCTGTCCTGGAATCGAAGGCTTCTATCCATCCATTTCGATTGTGTCACTGTTTCCATTCAGCCAACCTAGACCACGTCTGAAGTCTCCCCTTCCATGGTCTCAGTCTCATCTTTGCCATTGCCGCGGGTTAAGCGCCAGAAAGTTCTAGGCAGCTGTCAATCTCTTAGCTTCAAACCATCTCAAGAGAACCCTTTCTAGCCTTTCTCATGCCTCGGCTCAATCGTCTAACTAGTCTACATAATATCACATCACGGAGATCGATGCTATCATCACTGTTACCCTGGTCCTTGACCCACGCACCATAAAGAGCATGCAGCTCATTCATGACCTCGTGCATTTCCATCGCCACAAGGTACAGGACAGGACAGCTCAAAAGTTGGAAGTGACGGCGAGTTCCTTACATGCATTATGTATTTCTGTTCTTGTGACCACTTCCAAGTTTCCAGGTCCATCCAGTCCATCCCATCTCCCTTGCTTCGTATCTGGCGGCATTGACCTCTCTTTTGTCATCAAGTTCCATAAAGTGGAAACCGATGATGAATCGACACTCGCTGTTTTATAACCATTACCAAGCGCGATATCCTCAGGTACCTTTACTAAGATAATCGCCGAGTTCGTGCCGGTCCCGTACTTACACGGGAGAATGCCTCTCACTCCTCAAGGAGTAACGAGCAAGAAGCTCAGGATCTCTATTCTAAAAGTGATAAGATTTGGGTCAACTTAAAATAGATTTGGGGGCCTTTTGACCAGTTCCCTGCATCACTAGGAATAGCGGTCATAAAATATTGTCACTCCAGCTTTAATCCAATGTAGGCTCCGAGGTCCAAAAAGTCTTTGAGATTCAACCAGAAATATAGACAGGCTACCTTGTGATGATTATGGGGAACCTTGTATCTGACTGGTCATTTTCTTTTCATCCCCTGGCCAAAATGTTTTAGTCTTTTTGCATTTTGAACATATACTGATGAGAACGGGCATCAAATCAACGGTTCTTCGAATGCAGGTCTTTTGGTCACCAGATAACAGTAGAAAGACTTTCTTCACACACCGTGGTTGGGTGTACATGGAATATGTAGATACTTTCACTTGATGATTGCCCTATGCCAAGATCCAATGCATACCTGAAGGATCAAGATGCAAAGCCAAATATAAGTAAACCTATTCGGCTTTTACTAGTCGAATCATACAATATAAAAGGGGAGATGTTATCCACAAGTAAATCAAGTACCTCGTAGCGGTGCTGGTTCTATTCATGTTTATTAGTGCTGGTATGAACAATCTGACTTATACCCATCAGCGAGTAAGGGCGCTGGGGCGGCAAAGCATTGACACCTCGTAGCTCCATCATCCTGATTTGTACATTTATTCTAGGCTTATACTGACTCCTCCAGAATCTCCGTATTTGCGTTTTGAAATGCAGTTGAATCGTCTTTGGCACCATCCCTGCGCTTGAACTTGCAGCGCCAGCGAAATATTACAGTCCGCAGAGGCAAAGAACATCACTGAAGCCTTGACAGAGGCGGCAACTCAACCATGAGTTCTTAAGATGAAGCCTGACCGCCGACAACTTAGAGGAGACTTCGTAGCCGGCGTGAATCGCACCACTTATCGAGTACGCCCGGTTGAAGTAACGGCAGCGCCGACTAAGGGCGCCCAGGACCGGATCTCATTGCACAGATCTCGATGGGTCTCTCTTACAAATCCGAGAAGAGGGTTCACTGAAATTGGTTCGCTCTTCCGTGTTCTCGTAGGGTGATAACGGGAATCGGTGAGCTGTCCAGACTAGCCGCCGGGGGCAAAGTATAAGACAACACGGGTATTCGTTTCTCGAGGGTTGGAAATTCGACATGACTGCAACATGCACTGTTTGAATGGCCAATACCGTCGAGTGTTGGAGAGAGCTGGAGGCAAGTCGTGCGGGAGTTGTATCGATGTCAGTCTCGGGGAGAAGGGGAAATAACATCTGTACATTTCTAAAGTCAGCACGACTGATAATTCTAAACGTTATGAGAATCAAGGATAGTGAACTCAAAGGAAGTCAGCAGTTCTTTGTTCACCCATATTTAGAATCTTCCGGTCTGCTTCGGCTGGTATGGCTCAAGATATTATCCGTCGAATGGCTCGGCAACTTGTACATCCACACTTTAGTCGCTTCCTTTCTTCCGAGTCGTGGTTCGTTAGGGCCAATTTGGTTGTCAACGGTTGATAAGCCTGTATCCTAATTAGATGCTGATTGTTTTATACAAGTCGTTACAATAAGATGCTCTGCACAAAGAAATGGAAGAAATGAAGGACACCCCCTTGATAAGATGCAGGCCACCCTATGCACGGCTTCATCTATCACTCAAGTCTTTGGGAAGCGGTAGAGAGACCATGTTGTCTATGAGAATACGGAAGCCAGAGGCTAAAGTATACGACCCCCCTTTAATCCTCAATGGGACATACATCTGTAGACTCTGTATATGAAGATATCAATATGGGCATTCTGTGTGCTTCATACTGAGGAAGCACCATGTTTGAATCCTTCCCCAATGCCCCAAAGGAGACGAGTGGGCCTTAGATTGCATCATGGACCTTTTAGAGCCATACTAGGTTCGTATGAGTTAAGAATTGGCCAAAGGATGAATTCGGAGCCTGAGTTCGTTGTGGCTTTGAAATTGGATAAGATCAGTGTTAGAAAGCGCCTTCAACTCAGGGGTAGACAACGCACCTTGCCATTGGAAGGCTTCTTTTACTAGAACTCTCGACGTATAGCCGCTTGACACAGAGATATTCCAATAAATCTCACGTGCAATTGGTTTGATTATTGTATTGTTGGACGTCCTGTAGGATGGCAATGACTGACCAGTTCTGTAAGCGTTAGGCCTCACCGGCATTCCGCTTATATTCATTTATAAGATTCGTAGCTCATTCTCGATGTCCAAGTGACTAATGTGATTAACACAATGATGGGAATGACTTGCTTAAGCCACTTGATGTGACGTGGCTTCTGGATCGGCTCTGCGTTCTAGTTCTTCGTTGCGCACTCCTAGTGTCTGTCGGCGGTTCAAACAATGCAACTACACAACACCCGTTAGCTCCCTTGAACATGTAGACAACAGTGCCTCAAGCTTGAAGCCTGTAGGGATAGAAAACTTGGTAGACTCTCAAGACATCATGTGATGGTATCGCGAAAGGAGGCCTGAGCGTGTAAGCTGAGTCTCACGGCGGAGCCCCTGAGAACCATACTCGCTCTCAATAAACTGGAAAGAGAAACGAGGAACCCTAGCCGAGCAGAGTATGTCGAAACCCTTGAATGAGCAATCCGGATACCAAATACCGGGACAAGTTAGCCCCTGAGTGTCAAGCGTAGCTTATGGATGTGAGAGATTCTCTTACAAATAGCTTTTCTAAGCGCTTTTCATGAGCATCGACTTTCTAAAGGACGGAAGGGTTCTGGGTACCCTTGAAGAGCCTTGTGACTCGAACTTCGCCTGGGAAATCTGGATACTTCCTTGAATACTCGGTATAGGCGATCTTGGTGTTACTCGTAGATGAAGAGGGGTCGAGACTGGTCTTGGGACTCGTCTGTCAGAAAAGGAACGGCCAGAGTATGCGAACCCTGACAACAAGGTTAGCAATGGCTTTTGAGGAGTGGATTGTAATCTGAAGTGCTTAGGGGAAATCGTTCCGCAACCTTGAAAGAACAGGATCATGCCGAAGAGCAGATCGGGGCCATTGCTTGAGGTCTGAATGTATATGAAACAGAATGCGAACCTGTGTATTATGGCCCTGTCCTCACCAGTCTCATTGCGTCGTGTAGCGTGGAAGCTTGAAGTCCTTGCCAGTTTACTCAAAGGCATGATGCGTTCTTCAGGCTTCTTTTCTAAGCCTCAAAGGGTCTTTCGGTAAGTCTGGGTGTCCTCCAACGAGACCCGGAGTGCTTATTGCTGCCAACGCTTTATCCAGAAAGGGGATGGAGAAACTCCTAGCTCCTTGAGAGTCCAGTTGTTCTAAGACCCCGTGATTTCAACTTGTCTTGGTAACAGCCGCCGCTGAGCGAGCTACGAACAACGGCTAACTCCGTGAGTTCTAAAGAAGCAATTTGGCTTTCTCCATTATAAAAGACCCCGGCCTTGAGATCTGTCTTTGCGGGATCCGAGCCCTCAAGCCGCAAGTTGTCCGACCTGACTAGATAATGCCAACGAAGGCCTCTAAGACATAAAGACGGCGGACTAGTCGCTGATAGTTCTCAAGCGCTCAAGAACGAGTGAAGCGGCATTGGCGAGACGAAGGGGAGATGATGGGTGTACCAGCGGCCTCGGCGGCTGCCTCTGTAGGAATCAGGGGTGACCTCAGCCTACGAGCTTTTCTGCTCAGCTTGAGTTTAGGGGGATTCGGTTGCATCTGAGCTTTCAAGTTATCTGAGCTTTCAAGTTGAAGACCTAGCATAAGAGGAACTGCCAGTGACTGTTTCCAGTGTTCTGTGTAAGAGATATCTGTGGTGATCTGATTTGGGTCTTCCGACTTACATCCTCAACTCAACGTAACTGAGCCCCTGAGTGATGGCTGTCGTGCTCATGAGGTCTTGTTACCCGCATTTCGAAAACAATTCAAGCGCCATTTCCAATGCTCCTGAGGCGACGGGGGAACCGGGAGCGCTGTGGGATTCCTGTCCCTGTCGCTTTGTACTGAAGCGTCCTGTATGGCCAAGGGATCATGGGAGTTTGCCCTGAAAGGAGTCTTCGTTAGTATACTGATCAAGATTCAAAGATGTGAGATATCCTCAACTGTACGAAGAAGGGACCAAAGCCTCGAGTGCTTTCACACTGAGAGCGACCGCAACCTCGAACTCAATGACCACTCTGCACTTGTGTTGACACTAGACAGACTCAACAAGCTTCGCGTTGCCTCCAAGATACATACCTCTGTTCACGAGTGAATCCAAACTTGCTGCACATCAGGGAAGGGCTGGTGATGGTTACAGAGGGCTTAAGTGGCGGTCTTCGCCGCCTTTCGATCAGATTGCCGCCCAACCCCCTAGGGAGCAGCGAGCGCTTAAGTGTAGTTGAGTCTTGCTCAGTCTTCGATGAATCTCGAGTCTGTAGCTGGCCGAGGGAGGCTGATGTGTTGAACTTGACTTGGAGGTGCAAGCTGTTGATGCTTCTTCTCGGTCGGCGGTCGGTAGCGCCTCAGGAGCAAGATGTCGACATCAACTCTTGGTGTCTCTTTAGAAGAGTGAGAGCAAGTGCCATACCTATAAGAAGCTGACGAGGCAATGTGAGAACGTTTCTAGGTACGTGAGAAGACTGTAGAGTGATCCTTACCGTGGTGATGTCGTGTAACGTCATGCCAGGTGGGGAGGATCATGCACCACCAACTTCAGTGATCTTTAGCATGAAGACACACAGAAGCTTCAATATGATAGAGCATGCTTGAGAGGCTTGGAGATATCGTGAAGCTTGACGGGAACGGTAGAAAATGCTGCGTTGGTGCAATGTGGCGGAGTTACCACTCGGCGCTGTAGACCTGAAAATGGCTGGTATGGGTCCAAGATTGATACCTTACGAAATCAGCAAAATTATCAGACATAGGCAAGAAAATCAGCGTCATAAAGGTCCGACGGGAATGCTGAAGCAAAGTGCCAGCAGGTCAAAGAATTGTTGACGAGTGTTTGCTGTTTGCACCCTGTTATTGTTTTGTCTTACTACTTTTCTTTGACATTTAGTAGTTTACCAGCAGCTTTGTAATTCATCAATATGCGTTACAGAAGAAAATGAGATTGCAAACTGATTAGAAACACAGTTTCTTCTCAGGTACTGTTCCAGCGTAGTAGGCATATGGATATACCTACGGCATTGCAGTACTCATGAATTCTAATAGGCCTATGGCATGCAGACTACGAAAACCCCAGTGGTTTATTGCCCTGTAGACATCCCTCAGGGGATGTAGTTCTCGTGTAACAGTTGATGTTAGCTCCTATGCGAGAAGTCTCCGCTCCCGCCAGCGTCGGTATCCGGCACTATGCCATGTCGCTGCACCACCATGAGTGCTTCACAAACACATTAAATCACATCAATGAAGCTTGAACATGTATTAGTGGCACCAGAGATCACATTCAGATAGTTTGCATCACCGTATCTTGATGATTCGTGCGTCCAGAGCGATCTGTCGTAGCTGTCGAAACACAGGCTGTGTCACTGAACTTGCCCTACCCCTGGATCCCAAGCTTCACCGTGTCGTGACCGCTACCGCCGGTGTACTCACCGTGGCCTGGCTCTCTACTGTATCTCCACTCGCTTCCCAAGCTCACAACAACTTCTCCCCCTCTTCTCCTCCAGCATCACCAACAACAAACACGGTAAGTCTCTTTCTTTCCTCAACGTCAGCATATCACAACCCATATCAAGTGCCCTCTTATTGAGAAGCTCTTTCTCATCATCTTCATCGTTTTCTCGTGTTCTGGCGCTCGTTGTTACCCTTGATTTGTTGCAGTTCGCGCGGCTCTCTGTGTTTTCCCGCGAAGAGATCACGAACTTCTCCTTCTCAACTTAACACACAACAAACAACAGGCTTCAGTTCGCGATAAATACTGAGCGGAAGCCTATCTAATCGTTTCCATCGGATTCCTGCGTTCTTCCTCTCGTTGGCGCCCCTTAACTTGTGGCCGCTCACTTCAACCCTGCATCTTCTCAGGAGGGGATCACAACCTTCACCTTCTCAACTCAACACCACAAAATCAACAGACTTCAGATCACGACAACTACAAGCTTGAGAGTTTCCTCATCATAATAGTCGTCTTCTCGCGTTCTGGCGCTTCTTGTTGCAACTTCACTTGTTGCCGCTCCTTTGGTCTCCTGTGTCTTTCGCGAGAAGATCACGAGCTTCACCTCAACTCAACACAACACACAAAACAAAACAGACTTCAAATCATAATTAATACTGACTTTGAGACTATCTAGTGATACTATCGATCCCATCTCTAAAATTCAAGCAAAAGCGCAGAAAAACGCGCCGACAAGGTTAGTGAATTGCTGCCCCCTTATCAAACCATCCCCGCCGTTTCCTCTTCCTACAAGTTTTTCTTCCTCCTTACAACATCCATCTCCCCCCTTGCAACACGCATCTTCTTCATTACAACAACCATCTTTCTCCTGAAATATCTACCTTCTTTCTTGCAACATCCTTGTATCAACTTGAAGAAGTTCCCATCATCCTGTTGTCACTTGTCGGACCTCACTTCGCCGACGAGGTAAATGAACTGCTACCCCTCCTTCATCAAAACAACAAAGCCATCACCTCCATCATCTCTTCCTACACACTTTCCTTCTTCTTCACAGCATCCCTCCATCCACTTGAAGCTCGCATTATCGTGTTGCTACTTGTCAGGCCTCACTTCACTGGCAAGATTCATGATTCACTGTCGCCCGTTCAAGACATCAAAACCAGCACCTCCTTCTACTCTCCCCATACTTCTTTCTTCTTCCTTCAACATTACCATCTTACTCAAGTGATCTTCTTGCTACTCGCCAGACCTCAACTTGCGAATGAGGTCCATGAATCACTGTTCCCACCCAGTCCCCCTTATCAAGACATCAAAACCATCTCCTCCTTCTCCGCTCCTCACACTTCTTCCTTCTTCCTTTCAACATCCTCCCTCAACTTAAAGCTAACATTGTCGCGTTATCAGCCAACAGGACTCACTTCGCCCCTGGTGCCGTCATCACCATGTCAACACCCGAGTATCGAACGCCGCATACGGTTGCGTCTACCAACCGTACGCTTCGAAACGCTTTCTCTGCCCTGAACATGCACTACTCGGGCGATGAGGAGGAGTCGGAGAGCGATGGCTCTCCCAAATGTAAGTATCTCATTCCAGCACATCTGATTCGTCTCCCTGTTCTGCCTTGGCTGCGAGCCCATCACAAGATGCTTTGATTTCCACCGAAAGCACGCCAGCTTCTTGAGTCTTGTCTTCTCAGTATCATCTTATCTTTCATGTCTTCTGTTTTCTCCTCCATCACTTCCTTCTCCAGCGCCAAGTCGGGCCTCTTTGTTTTATCGCTGGCCTCAATCTGTCAAGAGACGATTGTCTTACATGGCTCATCTCCTGGAACTCCTCTCATCACTTTTGTATCGCATCCAAGAGGAAAGACTGGCGTTTCTACTCTTTTCTCCCCTCTCTGTCTTGCCTGTCCTTCGACATGAAGTCGGAGTCTTTGTGGTTTGATTTCTGGTGAAGACACCCGTTTCTCACGCCAAACGTCTTTGAAATACTTTCATCCCCTTCTCGTTTCTTCGATGAGAAAAGATCCTCGCGCTTCCTTGGAGTGTCAGCGGCTACTCTCGTGGTGTCGTGGTAACTCTGGGGATAGCCCCTTTTCGTGTTTTCTGGCCAGCAAGCAGCCCAGGGGTTTTTCCCGAACAAGCTTCACTTTTCATTATTTTCGCCATTTCTGGAACAAGCAGATGTACTAACAAAGTTCAGCCTCTCCTAGCCGACCGCTCTTAAGCTCCAAAAGGTAGTTACTGGTTTGAGCACGAATTCAAGTTGAACTTTGCTGACAGAAGTCCACAGCATGCCATCTCTGATCCAGAAAGACGATGTTTCCCAGCCTGAATACAGTTTTTACCCCTACAACAACCCTCATCAAGCTGGCCAAGACAATGTTGAGCCCGCCACTCGGGTCGTGGCGAACCAGGCACAGCCGGTGCCTATAGGCAGTTTTATGCCTATGAACGAGTTCGCTGGACCTATTACTACCCTGCCGGCTAACGTGGGAGCCGTCGATAACAGACACCGAGAGTTTGACGCTCAGTCTATTTACCCTGGGGATGCCTGTCTGTTTGTGGCCAAGTGAGTAACTTGTTTCTTCGCCGTGTAATACATGTACTAACCTTGGGCCCAGCCTCCCTCAACACGTCGATGATCTCACTTTGAGGGTTTCTCTCACCAAGCACTTCGGAAAGTTTGGTACAGTCTTCGTCAAGGTCAAGCGCGACCGCATCAGGCATATGCCAATGGCCTTTGTTCAGTACACTGTGAGTTGACTATGATAGTCATCAGTTCTCTTTGACACACGATGGACTAACTTCTTATTAGCAAATCAAGCACGCCGATGTTGCGGTGCGTGAGGCCCGTGGAGATATGATCCATGGCCGTGCTATTCGAGTTGAGAAGTGCGGCGGAAACCGTACGTCCTCCCGGCAAAACTTCTATGTCCAGATGCTAACTTCCAATAGTCTCCTACATTATCTGGCGTAAAGACACTCGCCCCGTTCACGAAAAAGAGGCTCTTTCTATTTTTTCCCGCTATGGACCAGTTAAGAAGGTCGAAGTTCTCGACTATGATGCTCAGACCAAGCTCGCCGTTCCTCCCAGTCTTCGTATACTGTACTCCAGATTTGACCCCAAACGCAATGTCATTCAGGTCAGTTCTATCCCAGACAACTCCATTAATCGTAGAGCTAATATAGTTTAAGGATGTCGGCCCTAACACGCCATTCGTCATCATGGCTTTCGATCCCAAGATGGTTCAGAAGCGTTCTGACCGCCCGGCCGACGATCAAACCTTCATGGAGATGTACGAAAAGGACTGTCGCTCAGTGTTCTTCGGCGGACTGCCTCATTATGCTGACGAGGCCATGGTCTACCGACTGGCTGGCATCTGCGGTCATATTCGTTCTGTTGATCTACGAACTTCCCCTGACCAGGACGGTGGTCGTAAGTAACTCCCGTCCATGAACGTGGTCTCAACTAACTGTTCCAGTCCCTCACCCTTGGGCATTCGTCGAGTACGACGAGTTTGATGTCCCTGACAGAGCCATGGAAGAATTCGTAAGTTCTTCCTTTGTCTTCCGTCGGGATCCGAGTGCGTACCGAATGTCTGCTAACACCTGTCCCAAGAATGGCAAAGAAGTTGAAGGCTGCATCCTTCGGGTCGAACGAAAGAGAACCAAGCCCGCCCCCGAAGCTGTCGCTGTTCCTCAAGCCATTGGCACTCGTCTGCCCGACTCTGGCCCCAATTACCCCAACCATGGTTTCCGCTTTCCAGACCCTGGTTCGCGTTTTCACAACACTGGCCCCTCCCGTGTTATTAAGTCTGGCTCCTCCCGAATGCCTGGCAGTACAGATGATGCGCGGATGTACCCATCTCCTCTCCGTCCGGTCAAGCGTCCCCATGGTCGCTTCGATTCTCGGGTAGTCTCTGCGGTCGCTGCTCCAGTCAGCCATCGCCATATTATTTCGAGCGTAGGTCTGTCCCGGGAGGAAGAAGAGTTCCTCCAACAGCATCGCCCCGAGGACCTCTTAAAGCCGGAGGATGTCCTACCCAGGCCGCTACCAGTCCCGACCTTAGCAGTTCCAGCTGCCAGCCTAGACTCGGTCACTCCAGTCCAGTCTCCGGAGAAGTACGAGTCTGGTAACACAGTTCGGTTCGCTCCGTCGCCGAGCACCCTGCCGTCTCATGCTGGGTCATCTCCAATTCCCCCTCAGATACCTGCTCCTCCTGCAGAGTTCAGTCCGCCGAACCTCCGAGCTTTCAAGGACCGCCTCGCTGCAGATGCACAGTCGCGGGTTACGGCCTTTTCACCTGCTGCAGAGCTTGCTGCGAGACGATGTGAGGCTGCTGCTGAAGACAAGGCCAACGGCAAGGGACATCGCCGTGCTGTCTCAATGTTCATCACATCGACCTACCCGCCTCCCCTTGACCTTTCGGAGAGCGACGACAGCACCTGGCGCGAGAGTGGAAGCTCACCAGACGAGCAGGGCACGCGGAAGAAGAAGGCCAAGAGTTGCCTTATCCGACGTCGCCATCTATCTGAGGAGAACTTGAAGCGCAACCTCTTGTACCAGTCCAAGCTTAAGGGAACCTACGCTTCCGAGGAAATCATGCGCGGCAGACCGCTCACTCGCGAGACCGACGAGGCCCGTGACAAGAGTGGCAAGAGTGGCAAGTCTCGAAAGAGTGATGCCACAGAGCGAGCCAAGGAAGGACAGGTCGTTGTTGCCTCTCAGCAAGCCCCGGAGGGTCAGCTTGTCGTTGCTGCTCAGCAGCAAATGTACCAGCCCGCCATGCCGTATACACATATGGTCCCTCAATATCCTCCTCCTGTGCCTCCCATGGGTTATATCCCCATGCCACCTTCAGCCATGGCGCCGGTTGCTGCTCCAGGTGGCTTCACCTATATGGATGTGCCTCAACATCCTCATCTGCATGTCCACGAACAGATGCAGATGTATCCAGGCACCTCTCACCTTGGGTATGCAGGCCCAGGGCCATCCCAGGTGCAGTATGCTGCTCCCCCACATCCCGCCCCCATGTACCAAGGGCAACCTCAGGTGCCATTCCAGGGACACCACCAACGCGAGTATCACGAGCCCATGACTGTGTCTCAAGATGCTCGCAACCACCCATACCAAAGCCATGGTCGACCTCAGTACCAAGGTCGCCGCCATGCTTCATACGCGCATCCTCAGCAGATGCATTACCAGGGGAATTACAGCGGTATGCCCCACTCCAACTTCACTCCCCGGGGACCAAGAGAGTCCTTCCACCAGAGCCGCCAGCGACAGGAAGCAGAGCGCTACCGTCGCTATAACTCTTAGATATCCTGACACCCTGCCACAACCTCTATATCCAGGTATATAGTAGATGGCCTCTTTATGTTTAACTTCTCTCCGACCACCAAACCTAATCCTCCAGCTCGATCTTTTTGGCGCCTTTATTCGACATTTCTGATCTTCTCTTTCGATTTCCTAGCTTGCAAGTGCTATCCACAGCTATATATCCATGCGAGCCTAGGAGCCTAGGCTCAGTCGCCATTTCTAAAGCTGGACCTGATCGCTCTTTAATGACTTTTTTTTGGTTCTCAAAAAGTTTTATTCGCAACCAGCCACAGGTTTTTTAATCCCCTGCCAGACACATCACAACACAAGCATGCTAGGCATGCCTTTTCCCCAAGCCACAGCATAAAGACAGACGCCAGGATTTAGAAGAGACATCACACCAATCAATCATATCGGCTTGGATGCCCTTAGACAGAACAGATCTTCGACACGGCAGGGTTGGATGAGACTGGATTGCTTTCGGAACCATGGTCAGATACGAGAGACGAGGTGTCTCTGTGGTTTTCTCGTCTATGTACGGATTTGTTTACTTCACGGTTTCCTTTCATTTCGCTTCCTTTCTTTACTGTTCTTGATTTATATTGTCAACCCCCCTAGAAAAGCACAAAAAAAGAGAATAAGAGAGCAATCTCACAAATGGGACCTTGTCCCACCAAAACTCCTGTCCCCAATGCACGCAATTGTGAATGAATGACTGAGTGAGTGAGTGAGTGATGTGACGATATGACTGAGACCGACGAAAAGGGCCGAAAGTTGCCACCTCTGATGATATGATATGATGTCCCTCAGCTTGCTCAGCGCTCAGGTAGATTCAGCGTCGGCCGATCATCCATCGTGGGCCGTGATCATGCGGTTTACAGTGGCCCAAGGATGCTACAGTGACCCCCACTCTCCGTAGTAAAAGCGACAAGCATTTGATGGTCCAGATTTCCTCGATGCAGTCAATTTGGCGATAGAACGTTACTAAATCGGGTGTAGGAGGTTGTTCTATTCCTACGCTAACTAATCATCCCAGACCAGACCAAACCAAACCAAACCAGGAGCGACTTTTTTTTAATTGACTTATTTGCAATTTTTCTCGCTCTCTCTCTCTCTTCCTTCGTCTTCACTTACATCACGTTAATTGACAATTTCAACCGAAGGAAGATACAAACGCATCTCATCAGCAAAGAATCGTCAACTTGAAATTCACTCATAATGGGCTTTCCCTCAAACACGGCGTCCAATGCCGTCATCTATGTCACCTATGCCCTGTTCCTGTTTGTCTCCGATCTCGCTTACATTTTCGTATTGAAAGCTAATCATCAGAACAGACTCATGGGAACTGGCATTGCTTGGAAGATGAGAAATCAGTCAAAGGCCGATTTCCTTTCAGGAAACGGAACTCAGACGGGTCAGAAAATCCCCAGTTACGAAATGCTTGTGAGAGGCGACAAGGCAACTTTATTGCTCCTCTACTCACAAACATCTCAACTTTCAGCCCAACCTACAACACAGACTAACCACAAGAACAGCTTTCCCTCTGGCCCTCAACTTCATCGCCTCCGGTGAGTAGAGCCGAAAGAGCTCTTGCTACAACAACTCCGGAGCGGTGGCAAACTGCAACATGTCAGCAAAAACGAAGAACACGGGCTGTGAGACCTCGCACAGAGACCACAGCCTGAAACTTCTCGGTCGAGTATATACCAGTCAGAAGATGAACGAGCAGGTTCGTACATTGAAAGAAGATCTTCCTTCTCTCCCCCCTCACCCCTCCTGAGATGCACTCAGACTCTGTTGCTACTAACCCCATCCAGCTCAGTTGAGGTCTTTCTTCACTGGGCTGGGCAACTCGAACTACCTGCTCCAGAGAGGCAATCTCGGGAGGCTGGGGGGAGAGGATGCGGCTCACTACGGGCGCTGAGTTGACGTATCGTCTGGATCCAACCTCGGAGCATGTTTGCGATTGCAGATGTGACCTCTCTGGGGAGATCCTGGCGTGCGACGACGAAGCTGAGATTGTACCGTAAATACTCGATCAAGTTAATGCTTGCGTGGGAAAAGTGTTGCCGCTCCAATCCATCCCCTGCCCCCCTACAACGATGGAATGACAACTGACTCATGTAGCTCTCGGATCCGGTATTCTCTTCTCGTACCCTGAGTTGGCCACTATTTCCGGTGTCCAGGGCATGATCGTCTACGCTCTTGCGTCATCGCTGCCCATGCTCATCTTTGGATACCTTGGCCCTATCATCCGACGACGATGCCCTGAGGGTTTTGTCCTCACTGAGTGGACTCGCCAGCGATATGGTGTTATCACTATGCTGTATCTGAGCTTCATGTCTCTTGTAACCTTGTTCTTGTACATGGTTGGTGAGCTGTCGGCTATTGGACAGGTTGTGAATGCCATGACTGGCCTCAAACCTCTTCCAATTATGATCGTTCAGTGCGCTGTCACGACTATCTATACCTGTGGGTTTCCCTGTGTTGAAGCCATATGCCTTGCCTAACAGTCTGCAGCCCTTGGTGGGTTCAGAATCTCGTTCATCACCGATGTTGCCCAGGGTACCATGGTTATCGGTCTTGTCATTATCGCCGCCATCACCATTGGCGCGAAAACTGAGATCCAGCGACCCCTCATCGAAGAGTCTGGTCTTACCAAGTCCAACCTCCTCGGCTGGCAGCTTCTGTACATCCTCCCCGTTGCTGTCCTGACCAACGACTTCTTTCTCTCCTCCTTCTGGCTCCGAACCTTTGCCTCCAAGACTGACAAGGATCTTCGAATCGGTACCACCATCGCCACGATCGTCATTCTGTGTATCCTCACTCTCGTTGGTTCCACCGGTCTGATCGCCGTTTGGTCCGGAGCTCTGTCTCTGGAGGACGCAGCTGGTTCTGGATCAGTGGCCTTCTTCGTGCTCCTCGAGACCCTTCCCAGCTGGGTTGTTGGCATTGTGCTTGTCATGGTCGTCACCATGAGCACAGCTGCCTTTGACAGTCTCCAGTCTGCTATGGTCTCCTCCGGTTCCAACGATCTCTTCCGCAACAAGCTCAACATCTGGTACATTCGTGCCTTTGTCGTCCTCATCATCATCCCCGTCATCGTCATTGCTCTCAAGGCCCCCTCCGTTCTTCAGATCTGGCTCATCACCGATCTCATCTCCGCCGCTACAATTCCCGTCCTGGTAATTGGTCTCGTCGATAAGTTCTACTGGTGGCGTGGCTTTGAGGTCGTCGTCGGTGGTCTTGGTGGTATCCTGACCGTCTTCATCTTCGGATGCGTCTACTACGGTAACGCTCAGGAGGCCGGCGAGCTTCTCCTTGTGCAGAAGGGTCTCTACGGCAATGACTGGAGTGCCTTTGGTGCTTTCGTTGCTGCCCCTGTTGGAAGTATCCTCTGGGGATGTGGTGCTCTCGCCCTCCGTCTTTCCTACCAGTACATGTCTGCCAAGATTCGAGGACATCGCTTTGATGCTCTTGATCGCCCCGTGGACCCTCGTCGTTCGAGCACCGAGGAGGATGTTCCCACTGAGAACCTCGTTTCTTCGACCCCTGGCAAGTTCTTTTAAAAGGGGGACACTAAGCAGATGCCTTTGGATTCTGTTCTATCAAAAAAGGTTGACAATCAATTGGGGGTTTGATATAAGGTCGGTTTCGTGGTTGGATGGTTTGGCGAAAAGTAATCAATAGGTTAATCAAGAAGATTTACACCGGGATTTAAGCCTAAACCTAATTGTTCAACTCGGTAGTTCCCATGCTGCAACCTTTTTACAGACCTGCAGCACTAGCTCAGAACTCGCATAGCATGAGAATTACTATGTCTGCCAGCTTAATCATTTATTTTATCCTGATAAAAACAGAGCCAGGACAGGCCACTCTCTCCCCTGGTGATAGCACTCAGTTTATATGTCAAGACACCAGGAATGCCACAGCCACGGCCTGCTATAGTGGCATCCCCAGTAATTCACAATCCAGCACAAATATCACCTACACAACATCAGCATCAAATCAATTGACGTGTTCTCATATGCCTTTCAATGATACTGTCTCCAATATCACCTTCTGCATCTGAATTTCAGTTATGCTCTCAAATATGCCATCACACACAGCAATTGACCTCATGAACTGAATTGGAGAAGTATTTGATAACCGTCCATTCGCCAGTCTCAATGCAAAGGTATTCTAGAATATAGTACAAAACATGCTCATCGTACAATATACAGTCTCATTTTACATGTTCCCTCCTCCTCCTCCTCCTCCTCCTCCTCCTCCTCTGCTCACTAACATCATGAGCATTCCAGCGTATGTATACAATTTTGTACCTTTTTTATTTTTATTTCAGAGGCCCTTCCCATCCAGCTCGCTTAGCCTGTTCCCTGGTGATCCAATCCTGCTCCTCCTGAAACGCCTCTAGAGTTGTTGGAGAAATGGTTCCCCATATGCGCCATGGGCCAGATTGGAATGTCTTCTCGCTGATCTGTCGTGAGACCACCACGTATTCTATCTTGTCCTGCACCTTTGTGCTTCCGGGGATGAGCTCGCCCGTGGCCTTCTTGTATTTCGCTACCTTTTGTGTTGAGGCAATCGCAACGACGGCCTGCTCTGTGCTGTGCTCCTTATCGTGAGGGTTCACGTTGTGGACCTGGTGTGCCATCACACGAGGGTACGCCCATGTCGAATTGAGCTTGACCAACTCAAACGTGACACGCTCAGCGGGGTTTCGACGATCGATAGCGGCGATGAGCTTCTTTCCGAACTGGCCCAGACATAACTCGTTGACAGCAGCCTTGTCACCGGCAGCAAAAGCACCGAGCATCTCTATGTACATGTTCTTCGCTGTAGGCGCAATCTTGCTTCGGGCGATCTTCCACTTGGGCCGTGTTGTCCAGTCGGGCATAGACTTGAGCTTCCACTGAAGGAGAGACAGGTATTCGAAACCGAATTGTCGGAGTCGGTACCATGAGTAGTTGAATAGGTTGGAGGCGCCGGAGGGGTATCGTGAGAATGGGAGAGAGACAAACGTGCCTTTGAGCTGTTAGTCTTCTCTCATGGTTCAAATTACTTGTCTACAGTCTCAATTGGCGCATTGAGAAGTCGGGGATCCTAATAATCCTCATTATAACTCACCAGGAAATAGAGGACCACCTCCACCCTTAAAGTACTCATCGTTGGCCTTTTTCTGAATTGCCGACATCGATTGAGTATCCGTCTTCTTGGTATCCTTATGAGCCGCCTTCTGCATCTCTCGCAGAATCTTTCCCTTGGAGGGCATGGACATGTATCGACATTGGACCCTCGCCGCTCCGAGCACGCTCTGGCGCAGAGCGGCCGGGCGTAGCGCCTTTGCCGAGAGAGACATTGGCCAACCTTTTGTTACGAATTTGCTGAACCGAGAGAATCGAGACGTAGGAATTGTTTACAGGGACACCCGGTGGTTACCCGCGGCGCAGGGTCATTATCGAGCTCGAGCTGGCTTCGGCAAACTACGTCTTCTGCCGTTAAAGAATTTCTTGGGTTCTGGGCTGATGGCGGATCAAATATGCCCCGCTGACCGATGCCGGTGGGTGGTGAAAATGTGGGGGATCTCCAGGCGGAATCAGACCAATTGGCACATGCTAGACATGTGTAAATTATCAATATCCCCCAGTTGCAGAACCGCAACTTTATAACGGCATCACTGCTCCACGGCCTGAAACTCGACCAAAGGGTCAACTTTGGTCCTGTACCGTTGCTATTATCATATCTCATGTTATTAGACTCTCGGTGAGCCAATTGGGCTCCAGTAAACAGCTTGCGACAGCTTCAAACTCGATATCATACATAAACACCAAAATTACCCATCATGAGGGCCACACAGACGCTCCTCTCAAGAGGCTTCTTCGGCCGTAGTATGGATGAGCTCAGGCGGCGTACGCAAATAGGTAGACTCCACCCAAACTTCGTAATGTTCTGAAGCTAAATGTTGCAGCTGTGAGCTTCGAGGCCATCAAAGGCGCTACACAACCCAAGCCTCTTTACGAGTTCAACACCCCCGATAGCGTTCGCGACTGCATCGTCATGACTGACAAGACCATCGGCGGCTTCTCAGAGAGCAATTTCGACTTCCACAAGTCCACGGACGCCAACAACGACCCCAAGATACCCTCTGCTTATGCCCGTTTTCATGGCAACATCTCTACTCGCCTCCCCTCCGACCGCCCCAATATTCAACGAACTGGCTTTGCCGGCTTTCGGTCTCCGGATCAAAGGCCAACTGCCTTCGGCCGTTCCATGTGGGATATTGATCCATACATCTACCTCGCCCTGCGTGTCAAGTCGGATGGCCGCAGTTACTTTGTCAACTTACAAACCGAGAGTGTCGAACCATCAGATTTACACCAACATCGATTATTCCCTAAGCGCCCAGGCCAATGGGAAACAGTGCTCATAAAATGGAACGACTTTGTCAGGACGAATCACGGCTTTGTGGTGGAACCTCAGACTGAGATGCTTCGACAGAAGGTCTTGACCGTGGGTATTGGACTAACAGATCGTGTTGATGGTCCATTCGAGTTGTGCATCGAGAGAGCGTGGGCCACCAATGATCCCAGTGAGGTAGAAGTGACAGAAGAACCCAAGGCTGAGACTGTGGCAGAGGGAGGCCAGCTAAGGAACAAGAAGGGCGAAAAAGTACGGTGGTAGACAAACAAGCATTATTAGTGTTGCATGGGGCATACAGCATGATTGCGTGTGTATTCGTAAAGTTTCATGTTCTTGGATATGAATCCTCTCTAGGACTGGTTGAGATACAACCCGTCTCTGTATCAATAAATGGTATAATGAACTCCCATATGTCGTTTCTAGCAATGCGAATGATTCAAACTTGCCATTACCAATGCCTACCCGTCAAGACTGAGTGATTCAGCAGTTTTTCGCAATGACACATACGCTGCAGCGTAATCTGCAGCCAGAACCATATCCCCAGTCAGCTTCATGATCATCGCCTTCTTTGCCATCATTTGGCATTGCATGTTGATGTCTTCGACACTTGAGTAATGATCAAAAGACTTTTGCACCGCCGCGAGAGCTTTCGTCATGTATTCCGATCGTTTGGCTGACTTGGGTTCGCATTTACCAGCAAGTCCCATGTTGGCATCAGCGAGGTAGCTGTAGAGCTGGGCTGTCAGACTCTCAGTCTCACACTCCAGAGAACGGGGTATGATAGCCAGCAGAAGCTGAGAGGCTGCTTCGAATTCCTTCAAAGAGACCAGAATATTCGACACACAGCCGATTGCTTGCCAGAGGCAGGGTATCAGACGAGCTCCCCACGATATGCTCGCTGCCCGCATTGCTGTCGTGAACCCTCTCTGCGGCCGGCCACACTCATCAAGAAGGGAGGCTTTTAGGAGCAAAAGCTTGACCTTGAGTACCACATCCTTCTTCTCATTTTCTAGCTGCGACATCATGCTGTCGACTTTTGCAAAGGCTGCTTGAAGATCTCCACGACGAGTAAGATAGTCAATGTGGAGGGTGTCTACCAAGAACGCCATATCAGGTTCTAGATCATCCATCTTTGATTGAAGGATCTGAGATAGAAGCCGTTCAGCTCCTTCGAGATTGTTGTGATGTAAGTCTCTTTTCAGCTTGATGACACCTCGGTACTTGTGCCAGTACTGGCTGGGCTTCCAGGATCTCAGTGAGTTATCCTCCAGGTTTTCCAGTTTAGTCATTGCATCGTCGTATTTTCCCTTTGAAGCAAGTAATAAAGCGAGTCGGCAAGTCAACTTCAGTTCATCATCGAAGATGGCATTGCGGGCGTGGCATTTCAGGAATACCTCGCAGGTTGCTGACGATAGGGTCGAGAGGCCAAGCCTGTCCCAGAGAGCTGAAGTGAGTGAAAGGTGTGACCCAAACATGTTGTTCATGTTCCTCTCGACGATGATGTGAGAGCTTCGCACAATCGATTCAAAAGCCGTAGCCACGCTGTCACCGTTCAATAGTCCGAGCTTTGCTTCGCTGAGGAGAACTGAGCTCCAAAGCGTGAACATGCCTGTCTCTCTGGCCTTAACACGGAGAAAGGCCAAGCTTTCTTTGCCAGTACCGAGCAGGCTATTCGATTCCAAATCCTGGACGAGATCGGGATGGGCACGGCCGAAGTGGAAGAGCCAGTTCAAAGCAAAGTTGAGGCAAGTCATGTCTCGGTTCTCTCGAGCTGTCGACACGGTTTCAAGCATGGCTGCTACAGCTTCTTTGTAACAACCAAAGTCGGCTTGCAAAACAGCCAAGTTCATCAAAGCGTATTGGTAGAACAGGCGATCTCTGTTCTGCATGGTGTAGTCAAAGTAACGGTGCAAATAATCAAATGCGGTGGGATAGTCTCCAGCTCTCCATGCATCGAGGAATCTGCCCCACGTTAGTCGAAAGGTTCATCTACGTTGATGAGAGATAACGTACTTGAGATAGTGTGTGAGGCTGGGAATGAGATAGCTGTCGTTGAGTAGATCATGAAACTGATGACGAATTTCGAGGGGTATCCTGTTTCCAAATTCTAACTGTGTCAGCACGCAAGATCATATGAGTTTTGGGATGACTGACTCTGCATCTGCTCGATTTGGAACTCCAGGAGACTCTCGATGTCATCTGTGCTCACGGGAAGCGATCCACTTTGGTCTCCTGTGAGCATATCACCATACGCCACAGAGGCCAAGTCCATGACACTCTTGAGGTCCCAATCTTCCTGCTCACCCACCAAGAGAACATTGTCGAAACTCAGCCGTCCGAAGCCCGGGATCTTGCGCTTGAGATAAGGGGCTGTTGGTTGTCGATATCGCACAAATTGTTTCCATAGCTCTGTACAGTCGTGAAAGCGTAATCGCTGGTACTCAAGTCGCGATCTGCGCACAAAAGCACCAAAGGGAGAGTTGGCCGAGAGCCTGGTGCCTTCTTCCTCTTCCACTGGTTGGCCCAACTCAGCCAGTCTCTTACGCTCCTCCTTGGTTTTGGCCAACAAGCCGGATAGGTTGTCGAAAAAGTTGTGCAGTGCATCCAATGAGTTGATATCCCATAGTTTGTCCAAGAACTGATCCCATAACCTCCGTCCAGGCATACCCATGAGAAAGGGGTAGCTCCCAAGAAGCTTCTCAAACTCTTTGATGCTTATGACGAGGCTGACGGTTTTCTCTGCCTTGCTCCATCTTTCTGACTGATCGGCGGATGATTTTGGAGAACAATGATCCATAAGATGAGAGGTGGCAAAGGAGAGCACAGGAAGGATAGCATCACTTGGTACAGCTCCTTCAACGTAGAGCTCTATGAGAGCGAGAAGGCCAATCTTGGCCGGGTTGAGATAGCGAGCCATTTCGAGTCGAAGCAATCACACTTTTATAGCGAGTGATGGTAAATGATGAAGATGTGAACAGTCATAGAGCGAGAAGGGATCAAGAGAGCGCCCTTCAAGTCGGCACCAAGACGCGCCTGTCGAATTGTTAACAGATGAGATCACTCCTGCCCAGATATGATCTAGCTACCTTAGTGGTATTCTGACCTTCCCATCTGAGTCAGCAACTCCCATTCGATGAGATTAAGGTATCAATAGTTGCCTCTCGGTTGGCGCGTTTGGTTGTAGAGCGTTCCGTTACTGTTGTTGTTGTTTGGCCGGGTCATCTTCGGAGTATCTGTGTCAAGGCGACTTAAAGCGGGATGACACAATCTCAATTGGTGGCCATGTATCGCGCCATCCAAAGCAGAAGAGTCGGGATACACTGGATAAAAAGGATTCTGATCATACTAATCCAACCCTGATGAGTCATTTAGTCGCTACAGTGTTCCGTTGAATTTAAGTTCTTGACTTCAGTAACTCTGTCCAAAGCCTGAGTTCAAAGAATGGGCTTAGATGAAGAGAATAATGGGTTTGAATGATGTTAAGACAATATTTAGAACATGCTTGGAACAGAATAGAGTAATTTTGGTTTGAACTTGAGGATACATGATCTAATATGGGTGGCTCCTACGACAAGACTCGCAGGCGTTTTAGATGAAAACACAAGAAACTTGATAGCACATCCGGTCTCATGACACTTAGCATGCGTAGGAATGATGGTTCAGATTTCAACAATCAGTCAATTCGAGTCTAGGGAACATGTACAAGGTATCTCCAGAGGGAGTAGTCCATGACGGAGTAGTCCAGCAATTGTCCAACGCATGAGCTGTCAACAGATCACACTTAGGAAGCCTTGTCCTTGTTGTGGTAGTTGACCTCGTCGTTCCAGCTGTGTATAGTTAGTATGATATTCACAAACGTCGTAGAGCATGATAGCTCGGAGCTCAGAGGCGTGAGAGCAGGCATCCAAGCTTCTTGAAGCTCTTTTGAAGCTCTTGTCCGGAATGATGTCACAACTTACAAGAGAGTCTGTAAAATGTCAGTAAAGCGCCATTAAACCAGAATATCCACTGCAAACTCACCTTGTCACCGTTACCCCACTGGTAGTTCTTGGTGCGGATGTTCTGGTAAGGGTACTCGGTGCGCTCCTCCAGAGGAGGCATGTGGTTCCAGTGCTCCCAATGCTCGTTCCAGAGCCAGTAGGCGTTGGCACCGGCGGCGATGAGGCAGGGAGTGACACCACTTCGATCTTGTTAGCCATTGCTATCTCAACGCATCATCACGACCTCGTCAACTCCAACTTCCGATGCTCCGGGTTCGAAGACAGATTCGTAATTCGCTCAAGGGTTCGGATTCGGACGTACTAGAGGGAGATCTTCTTCCACAGCTCTGTCCATCGTCAGCAACCAGATCCAAAGCTTCCAATTGACCCAATCCTGCGTCGTCGGGTGTCGAACTCACCAGTGGTACCGGCAGCGTGCTCCTTGATGTGCTGACGCTCCTTGATGAACTCGTTCTCGGCGGTGCTGGCAAATCGGCGCTGGAGGGGAGCGCGGAGCTGCGCAGTGGCGCGCGTGGCAGCGCGGGTGAATCGTACAGCGGACATTGTAGACGACGACGTTGTTGTTCGCTTTGACGGTTGGTGAGTCTAAGGCAAGTTTGTGATCGATCAGGTCATTCTTCGGTTAGAACCGCCAATGAAAGTTGCCTCAATTGTAAGGTACCAATTTCCCCCGGCCGATGACAGTGCGCACGTGATCTCGTGCTGGGGGCGCGACGTCGAAGGCTCAACACCACGCGGTGGGGCTTTGCGTCATTGTAAGGATCGCGGCCTCCTACTCTAAGTGTCTTGTTGTTAAACGGCAATTACTTGATCAAAACGATTCACGCCCTTCTCATTTTTTTTCTTTCGGGCTTATATACGACAGTCTCTCCCCGATATATCTCTCTATAGCTGCCAATTCGTCCGTCTTCCAAACTCATCGCGAAGTTCCTTCACCCTTCAGCTCATGGTCTCCACATCGTCAGTACCGTGGGATGAGACGTGAGGCGCTCATGGGAGTTGATTCCTTGTACTCTATGAGACTTTTCAACACCAGATTCGATAACTCATAAGTTGCAATCATGACGTTTCGGATAACCACCTGGAACGGTGAGTTTGGCTGCCTCTCTCTTGGCTTTCCCACTAACACCATCTGCAGTCAATGGCATCCGGTTCGTGATTCACAGCAGAGAACCCTAAACTCATCCTAATGACCCATCGTCACAGAAATCCTTTCGGTTATCAACCTTGGAGAGAAAAAAGAACCTTTCAAGTACGCTCTCTCATCTAACAACCTGCACCTAACCTCCTCAACTCACAACCACGCAGGCTATGTTTGAGATTCTCGAAGCAGACATCGTTGTTATGCAAGAGACCAAAATCCAGCGAAAGGATCTTCAAGATGACATGGTTCTTGTTCCAGGCTGGGATGTCTTCTTCAGCCTACCGAAGCACAAGAAAGGTACGGCACTCGCCCTCATTTATTCACCACAACGCCTGACAATCTTCAGGATACTCTGGCGTCGCTATCTACACACGCAATTCAAAATGCGCGCCTATACGAGCAGAAGAAGGAGTCACCGGCATCTTGACAGCTCCCAAGTCTACAACCAGATACCGCGACCTCCCTGAAGACCAGCAGATTGGTGGCTATCCCCGGCCCGATCAACTTGACGGCATCATCGACGAGGCGACTCTTGACTCTGAAGGTCGCTGTGTCATTCTCGAGTTTCCAGGGTTTGTGCTCTTTGGAGTTTACAGCCCTGCAACCCGAGATGAGAGTCGTGATGACTTTCGCACTGGTTTCTTCCAAGCACTGGAAGTGAGAATACGGAACTTGGTCGCCGCAGGCAAGCAGGTCATCCTTACCGGTGATTTGAACGTCGTACGCTCCGAGCTGGACTCAACCAATATTTCAGAGACACTACGCAAGGAAGGGATTGAACTCAGCGACTGGATGAACGCACCTGTGCGGCGCATCTTCAACCAACTCATATTTGAGGGAAGTGTGCTAGGCGAAAGAGATGAAGGCCGTGAAAAGCCTGTTCTCTGGGACCTCTGTCGTTGCTTTCACCCGGAGCGAGTGGGAATGAACACATGTTGGGATACCAAGCGGAACACACGACCTGCAAACAACGGCAGCCGGATTGACTACGTCTTGTGCAGCAATGGCATCAAGAGCTGGTTCAACTACTCCAACATTCAGGAGGGCTTGATGGGATCTGACCATTGCCCAGTCTTTGCGACTTTGTCTGACAAGGTGACGGTGGGCGACAAAGAGTGTGCGTTGCTCGAGATGATGAACCCCCCGGGTATGTTCAACGGGGACGAGCGTCTTCGAGACTGGACCCCAAAGGATCATCTTCCTTTGTCTGCGAAGCTGATACCAGAATTTGACCGCCGGCAGAGCATCCGCGACATGTTCACAAAGAAAGCCGCCCCTCCACGAGAGTCGACGAGGACAGACACACCTGCAGAACCCTTGAAGAACGGAAATAGTAGCGCCTTAGGATCACTCGACAAAGCAGAGGAAGCTTCAGGGTCGCCGACCAACGCCTCCTCCACACCGAGGCTGGGCGAGACTACCAACTCAACCAAGCTTTCAGCATCTCAGCCTAGCTCCAAAAGACCTGGAACGGCCGCCGACACGACAAGTCGACCATTCAAGAAGACCAAGTCTTTTACAGGCGCCAACGACACCAAGAGCAAGGTGGCGCAGGGCCAACGAACATTACAGGGATTCTTCAAGCCAAAAGCTCCCGCGACTCAAGAAGGCAAAGCAGAGCTAGAAGCGGCAAGTTCGACGCCATCTACAACAAAGAAACCTGCAGGATCAGGGAAAGCGCCAGTAAGCGCGCAGAGACTATCGAATACCCCGCAGGCTACACTTACAGAAAAGTCATCACCAACAGTCCCTCTACGCGGCAAGGATCCCGAAACCTCGGACAGGGTGTTTGACCCGATCGAGGCGAAGGAGTCGTGGTCCAAGCTGCTGGGTAAGAGGGTTGCACCGAGATGTGAACACGACGAACCCTGCATCAGCTTCACCACCAAGAAGCCCGGAGTCAACTGTGGTACGTTATACGGCGGCAGCTGATCCAAAGTGCATGCGGTGGCGTTGCTGTTACACAACGCTGCGGCTGCAACGTCGCTTGCCGATGCAAAGTCAAACTCAGAAGCTAATTTTGATGACACTACAGGTCGAATGTTCTACATCTGTCCGCGACCGCTAGGGCCATCCGGGGAGAAGGAGAGAAACTCGGAGTGGCGCTGCAGTACATTCATATGGAGCAGTGATTGGACTGGCTCATGATGGGAGTCCAGGGAGCTGGGAAGTGCAGGAGTCTGATTGGGAATTTTTTACATACACTACGTTGAGAGCTGTACAGTAGGGAACTTATCTGTGTTACGATCAATAGTACCAAGTTGCCATGTCACTGACAGCATCGTAATCACGATAGACTTAAGACTTTGGTCTCTCTTGTATTTTCTTTCCACCATAGAACAACGCGATACGTTGTCAATGTGCTAGCTACCTATCCATTGCGCTTCCGGTCTTCAGAGAAGAGATATGTCCTCCACCTAATACAATAAGAAACGAAGCGAGTGGGTTGCAGACACATTTTCTCCATGGAGCCCATCCTTGTATTAGTAAAATTCAGCTCCATGAGAGCTTTCAGAAACTAACTGGTACATCAACGTGGGAGAATGAAGCAATATCCATGTGGAGGGTCATATATTTGTTTCTGTTACCGATCATATGCGTCCGTTAAAGGTCTCCTTTTCACGTCCAGAGAGCGGTTTGGCTAGTTTGAGCGTTTCAAGGCAGCTCTTGGTCGGGCTCTTTCGCGGGGATGTATTTGTACCCGGGGTATTGTTGCTTGTGGTTGAACTCTTCTTTCTCAGCCATGTTGTACCAGTAAGCTTGAATCTCAGGCGTCTCTTCATCCCACATCCTGCCGATCACTCTTGCTACGATTTAAGTTAATATTGTCCAGCTCTCCAGGACGATGTACTTACAAAGTTCAGAGGCCGTGATTCCTTCAACACTTCTTGTGATCTCCTGTGACTTGGACTGGCGATATAGAAGCCAGCAGTTCCTAGGACGTGGGATTCGACACCCTCCCTCGCCAACAGTTGGATCTTCTTCGGAAACCTTCACTGGAGTGGATTGGTCTATCAATATGTCAGAGCAGTACCATTCAAATGATTCCTGTGTACCATACCACGAGTGAAGCAGTACCTCCCATAAGTCGAGGTATCGGGGCTCACATCTTCAGGAATTGGACAAAGGCGGTACTTGCTTCGTGCTTTGTCATGAAAAACTCTCACCGGTTGTTGGACGCGACGACTATAATAGTTAGCTGGTAGGGTCGCCCAAAGATTTGGTGTTCTACCTGAATTTGTCTGCAACATGGTTGATGAGCGTCAGAGAAGCGTTCTCTGGGAGAAAGATGTGAATATCGGCTTGCGACTGGCTGTAGACCATAGTGATAGGAACTTCGGCTTCAGGGGGCATGAGAACGCCCAGAGGACCTTCACGTAAGCGTCCCTTCGAAGTTCCGGGCATTCTCACGACAAGCGATCAATAGTCAACGATGGGTGGTACTTTCTTGTAGGCAACTGAAATTCGAATGTTCTCTGTGGTAAATAAATGGCAAGGAGGAAGTTGATGGACCAGCAATGATGGAGGAACGGATGCAGGCGACAAACTGAGGCAAGTCAAGAGAAACATGAACAATAGGACATTCTATTCAGATTGTCAATAACAAACGGCTAAGGTGTGCTCTGAGCTTTATTGTTCACTCGTTTGCTTATTACGTCATATAATGCAGCAAATCTGTGAAATTTGTAGCTGTCACTGCCAGACGGCTGGCGGTGATGATATCTTTCGCATCCTTCAGTTCTTTTTCATTTACTTTTCTTCTTTCCTACAACAACACCCACACTTCTCAATATCGTGTCCTCTGATATGGACAGCGCGTTCAGCTTCCTCCCTTTATGGGACGATCCGGCGATTATCTATAAGCCCGAGGAGGCTCTCAACGCCCTGCATGCCAAGATCCTGAGCATCATCTTAAAGAAGGTCGACTTACCCAAAGAAGGGGAGAAATTCTACCCCCAAGGTAATCATATCTTCTACTTCAGTCATGATAGGAAGCTAATATCCTTAATAGATGTTCTTCGCTCTGTTTTCTTTGTCATTAACCAAGTAATGACCGATCTATCCATCGATAATGAGCTCCTCAACGGCATCCGAGCTACTCATATCAGACTAGCTTTGTATGGCTCGCCACTCAAGATCATTGATGCCGTCCTTGTGAGATGGTATACCGAAGCTGCCGTTGTCCTCTACTCCCATCAGACTGCTCGCTCTCCAGATATCGCTGGCATGTGTCGTGGGTGGACCCCCGGGTACCGGCGCAATCACCATTCAATCGCCAACTTAGGCTTCATGACGATTCTTAGGGGTATCGAGGTGTGGGCTCATCCTAAGCACCCTAAGCTTCAGGCTGCCAGCCTGATTTCCAAGGCCACTCTCGCGATCCTTTACGCCACCTATACTATCGGGCCTCATCTTAACGGCTTCGCGTTCAACTACCTTAGCGAGATGCCTGTCTCTAAGTCGCGAGAGCTCTTCCTGAAGGTTTTTGTCTCCATTTCCGGCAACGTATACAATGACGACGAGGTCTTTGCGACGCCCCCGGCCTTTGAATTCGGTGCGGTTCGGGGCAACGTACGGATCTGTCAGCAAGGGAAGAAGCTCCTCGTCAGATCTCTAAGTGAGCAGTTCTACCGCGAAGCCCCTGACTGGCATCCGTATCGACGAGTCCCCGGGTCTCCATGGAACAATTTTATCAGAAACACGGAATTGCCTGTCTTCTCCACCGACGAAAATCCTGTGCCTCACACGAAGATCAAGTTCATTCTGCCGTACAACGCAATCGTTCTCGCCGGGCAGTTCAAGGCAAAGTACAATTGGGCCCGCGCTCTTCTCCAGTCCAAAAACCGACTTCCTCAGGTCTCCGAGGAGTCAAAACTGTTGCAGCTCAAGTGGTTTGCTCAACATTCCGGGCGACGATACGCCAACAACGCCCCTGATATGCACACAGCTGAGTCTTTTATGAGCGTTGGGAACGACTTCCTCTACCATACTCCTGCAGTTCAAAAGCCCCGCGCAGACGCGAGTGGATTTCTGACTCTCCCCTTCATGTCGACTGCGGTTTATGCAATTGGGCGTCACGGGGATCCCGTAGACACTCCTGTGCAAGGCTTTCTGGTATTGGCCTTCAATCAAGAGCTACCGGATGAAGTGGCCAATTAAGCTATAAAAAGGATTCTTGTAGATTGCAAAAGGGGATATACGTAGTATAAGTTTCTAGCTACCTATCTTTAAGTAGTCAAATTCATGAGGTCAAACCCAGTCACGAATATTTTGGTTTCATAGGTTTCGCCCTGGCACTGTCAAGCATCTGCAAAACTGCCCGTGATACGCTAAGAAAACGACGGCTGTTAAACACTGCCTGCCACCTCGTTCTATTGTTCAGGTACTTGTTATTAAGTACCTATCTAAGTTCCTGCCAATGAAATTATTCATACACCCCCCTTCTCGCCCCCCAGATCTCTTACTTATTAACACCACTTCTCTCCACGCTCAGAAATTCTTCTCTCCAACCTCTGACAACTCATGCTTTAAGACTGGTACTCTTTTTATCCAGTGTTTCTCATCATATACTTAAATCAAGCTCCTACTTTCTCTCACTCCTTGCTGTCAACATGGAACTACTGATCAACGCTGCCAAGGATGAGCAAAAGGTTGCGGCCTTGAACGACGTGTCCAAGATCGCAACGATGCGTGCTGTCTCTCAGACTTCTCCAAACCGTCTGGCCGAGGCTCTCTTATCTCCTCACATGTTGAAGGAAATGCTTGACCTGTTCGGTCATGAGTTTCTTCCTGTCTTTGAAGACCAACTCAAACCTCATGGCGCTCTGGGTACTGCGGATTCGAAGGCTAAGCGCCCTCTTAACGCCTTCATGGCCTTTCGCAGTAAGTGTGAATTCTTTTACCTATGGCACCTATTGACCAGATCTAGCCTACTATCTGAAACTATTCCCCGACACCCAGCAGAAGAATGCCTCCGGTTTCCTGACCCAGCTCTGGGGCGGCGACCCTCACCGAAACAAATGGGCCCTGATTGCTAAAGTCTATTCCTTTCTCCGCGATCAACTCGGCAAGAGTACCGTTAACTTGTCCGCGTTCCTTGGTATCGCTTGCCCTTTGATGAACATGATTGAACCCTCCTTGTACATTGAGGTCCTTGGCTGGCAGCAAACTGCTTCTCAAGGCATCGTGACATTTCAGCAAAACACTGATGTCATGAAGGCGAACCTGGCATGCCGTGTCAATGTCCAACCCACCACCGAGATCGATCTTCTCACCAGCGTCCTGTCTGCTGGTTACTTCACGGACTTCTCTCAGGTTCTCCTGATGCGCATGTGGGCTTGCCAGAATGGCATCATGACCACTACCAGTGCTACTGCTGGCAACAGTGTCGCCACTACTCAACCGCTCTACGAGTCTGTTCCAACAACCGCCGAGAAAACCAGTTTCATCAACGCAGTTCGCGAGAGCCGCAACCTTGCTGCTCAGGATCTTTTTGGTGCCGAATACGACGCCGCGTTGTTCGGAAATCGTTTCGTTCATTCATGGGAAGTGCAGGACCTCGCTTCCTTCCAGAATGTTCAGATTTCTGTGGCAGACTCGCCTATGGAGAGCAACACTCTCTACAACTTCCACATGGATCGGCACTACCGCCCTCAGGCTTCTGAGTTCGACCTCTACGATGTCATCGACACAGGCATCATTGACATCTCCAGCGCCTGGTCTATTGACCAGTACCTATATGAGAAGCAATCCAAGATGCATCAGCAGTGTCAGTACTTCCTGTCCAAAAACTCCGATTATTACTGACACATAAACAGAAATTCTGATGACGTAAAAAAAGATCAAGGTGAATTACGGTGGCTCTTGATCTTGGATTACCATCACGAATCCAGCATACGGTGCGACTAGGCAGTTTCGGGATGGAAATGGGATGATTTGAAATGATACCTGACCGGCGAGAATGTTTTCGTAAGACTGAGGTTACAGTTGGGGGAATTCTTTACCAGGAACTGCATAGCAAAGTCAATACACACGATTACTATAGTAGTCTTGGTTTTCCCTCTGAAGTCGGAATTATGTTTGGTACGGCCCACAACGAGATCTGAAGGTGGGGAAGCGCAGCGCTATTGACAGCAGGAATGATTGGCTGACAGACTCTTGGCGATGCTCGCGGTTAAAGACACAGGGTTTAAATTACAGTGTGAGATCACACAGTCTGTAGACCCTGGTCCTTCGACGTTCTGGGCAAGACAACCCTGGATCATAGGTCAGACCAGGGCGGCACATCCGAATGCCTTTTAATTCCAGTTCTTACTTCGACCCTGACAAACAGATCATTCAGTCTTGAGCTTTGATGCCAATTTTCAGAATTTGCGAGTGAATCATCGCCATGAGTATCATACATATCTACAGCGCAACCTGTCGTTTGACTGGGATCAAACGAAACATTGGCTACGCTAGCTCTATCGGGTTGGAGCAATCTTGGCGTGAGACGCTACAGGGACAAGGACCCATCCAGAGCTCCCTTGACAAAATTACCCCAACACAGGGTGGTCACTCTTGAACATCAAGCCCAGATCGAAGTAAACTCTTCAATTGCCGTCTCAACAGTTGACTTTTCGTGATTTCGAAGTAATTATGGTTAGGCTAGGGCTCTTGTGCATGAATCATTACTTAATTAGCAACTTGAGCAGAATTCCTGAACTAAACCAGCTGGATCTGCCATTCTCCCTTCCTTGTAAGTAGTCCATCAGCCCTACAGCTCAAAGCGGGTATAGCATGGGGGCGTCAACATTGGCGATCGCGGGGACCAAGAACCGGGCTAAGATCACCAGCTAGACTATCAGTCCTAAGACTGTCCACTCTAACGTAGGTACAGTAGGTTTTGTTTTAGGTCAGTGGCGGTAATAAAGCACCGGGACATTTCTAAACCGATTTCCAACACCATCAAATAGCTCTGTTTCGAGGAATGCTGAGTACTGTATACTGTAAGGGGCAATTGCTGCTGCTACTATGATTTGGTGGCGTAACCAGTGCAGAATTGCTTTTGGAAGCAAGGTGTCCTTGTAATCGACCTTGCTTCTTCGAATGCAATTGATCATCTGATGATATCTGTTGGCTACAGCCCAATCGACAGGGGCAGCGTTATCGTCAGTGCTCTAGGGGAGGATACAAAACTTAGAGGACAATCTATCCTAAATGACGAAAAGACTTAGAGTAACTTTGGATAAGCTTAGGGCATCTTTATTAGGTTTAAAATACATTTTCCGAGTTCGTTTTGATATCCCATATCAAGGTCTGATGTTTTCTTACTCCCAAGGATATCTCAGCTATCAAGGACCCAGCTCCTCTGTACAGTATCCGATTGACAGCTTCTGACAGTTTCACATTCACTCGACGGGCTCAGACATGACCAGGATACAACTGTTTGCGTAACATCGTTGACGCAGTTTGCACAGGGCATGTGCATACCTACCACTGCGTTTTCGCCAGTGAGTGAGTGTGTCGACTCTCACCCAGCCTGTCTGTCTGAGCCTAGTCAATCGCTTCACCGTCCGACTCCCCGTACTCAGCTCCAGCAGCACAGGAAACACAAAACAAATCTCAACACATGTCTTACAGATCCAGGAATTCGGAAAGTGAACATATTTCGCTAAGCTACGCCTGTTTCTAACTAGTAACACAAGAAACACTATCCGCATCGCCGGCCCAACAGACGAGACAAGACAAGACACTAAGATGGACTAAACTAAAACATGGTTCCATCGACAGGGGACCAAGACCACGGCTTTCGTTCTTCAGGAAATCCTCCGGCACTGTACGGACCGGTGACGGTTACGGGTAGTCCGCCTAGTCTATATCTCGCGTCTTTGCTCGCGTCGCGAAGTGAAATGTAAGAAATGAGAGTCTAATCGTCCATGCTCAAATGCCCAGACTTTCACTCCTCCGCGTGTCATACGAAAATCGACCAAGGCTACGCAAGTGCAAGCCATCCCCATCAACTCTAATACCTTGCTATCCAAAGAGGGGCTCTGGGCTTGGTGTGTGTGTGCCTCCTTTGGTTGTGCAGTCTCACTCCTGTGCCATCATTGGTCGGGTGTCGATAATTGAGGCTGAAGCCGCGAATGCCTTCAGCAGGCCCAAATCTGCGCCCTTACTCTTCTTGGTATGAGATCTTCCGCATCTCGCCCAAGCGATGTCGAGCCGACGCCAAGGCATTCTCCAATTGGAGGATCTCGACCTGTTGATTGTTGGTGGCTTGTCAGTCCATCATCTTACACGAGGGGGCTAAAATAAACTTTGCCGGATATAGTAACCGTTACGAACGCACTGGCCCGGGAATGAACTGGACCTGTGAGGAGTATCGATGTGTCATGGGAGTCGTGATGTGATGTGTGATGCCACCACGACAGGGGGACAACAGAGGGAGACGGCCAGGGGAAAGGGTTGCCAAACACATGACGGGGGAGGCTGCTAGACTTACTTGCTGTTCCATCTCTCGCACCTTGAACTCGTGCGCTCCAAGCTTCGAGTAGTCCACCTGGTCCTCCTCTTGGCTACGCTCCTTGATCAAGCTCTGCACCTGGCGCACCAGTGCTCGACATGCCGCACCCACCGCCTTGCTGGCCTGCTCGAGCTTTTCTTGGCTCTTGGACATGAACCCTGCCTTAACTCTGCTGGCAGCCACAAGCTGGGCAGTCGACGCCGCAACATCGTTCGAGGCCACGATGAGCTGTTCTGGACTGTTGCGCCCAGAGATGACTCCATCTGCTGTCTCGATCAGTGTGTTAGTCGACGACGCCACAGCCTTGGCGGCAGATATCAGTCCCTCAGTCCATCGGTTGTTCTTCTTGTAGAACGCTGTTCGTGACGTCGACCCACGACCTGCCTGTACGATCTCCTGCTGTGTCACTGTCGCCGCCTGAATCAGTTGCGTAATGGCGTTGGTGATCGCCGTCGCCGCATCCAGGATCGAGTCGTTCACCTTAAGCTCATAGGTTGAGTAGCCATCACGAGGCTTGTTCTTGAGCTTGGCCAGTCGTGCTGCTGCTGCCGCAATTGCATCTGCAGCTTTGCTGAGCTCCTGGTCGACGAGGTCTCCCAAGTCTCCCTTCTTGTTGGCGAGCTTGCCAAAGCCAGGAGCAAACGACTCAACAAGCTTGTTGAGCTTCTGCAAGTTCATCTGGACGTCGTTGTTGCTGTTGATGACCACGTCTGTCTTCTGCAAGGGATCCATGCCCTCAAGTCGGAAGCTCTGAAGACCTCGGAGGAACTGTACAGCTGAGATAGCGGGCTGGCGGGTTCCATTCATGAGAGAATCGGTCTTCTTATCATCCGTAGCTAGACGGGTAAGACCTTTGGTGTTGCTGCAGACATCGGCAATGGCGCCAGAGAAGACGTTGATGGCCTTGATAAGGTCGGCATGTGTCGCGTTTGGTCCATCTGCGATGAAGTTGTTGAATGATGTAGCAAATTCCATAGCACTAGCTGAGGCCTTCTCGATCTGTGACAGTACATAAGACGGAGACGCATTCTGATTACCAGCCTGCATGCTGGAATCCAACTCGTAGAGCGCATCATCCACACGAGCAACACCAGCCTGGAGAACAGAGTCGATAATGTCGTTGATCTTGTCAAGGTTGGACATGATGAGGGCATCAATCTGGCCATCCAAAGCATGGTCGGTATCACCCTGGTTCATCTTGAGCTCGTTGAGCTCAATCAGAGTCTGATCCATGCCAGCCTTGTACACCTCGAGCTCCTCCTCCTTATCGCGGAGGAGCTGCTCAAGGTCAGAGCTGCCATCGCGGAGGTTCATCTGGGCATCCTCCAGCTGTCGTGTCTTGTTGCGCAGTGCCTCCTCGAGATCCGCCATCTCACGGTTGTACTTGGCAAGCATTGTCGAAAGCTCGTTGCCCTTGCTACGCTCGAGGTTATCGGCCTTGTCTTGGGCCAGGCGAAGTTCGCGCTTGAGCTTCTCAACCTCGTCCTTGCTGCTACCAGTCGCGCGGTCCTTGTCGTGAAGGGCGCGGTCACGCTCACGGATCATGTCGGCCAACTCGAGGTTCTTGGTCTTGATCTCACGCTCGAGCTTCTCACGGCGATCGATAGCCTCCTGGGCGCTCGCCGCCTTGAGTTGAACGGCCTTGAACTTCTGAAGGAGATCGAGATGCTCATGTCTCAACTGAGAGTAGAGCTTGGCCAGTGCCTCATATTTCGTCCTCCACGTGTTGACCTGCTCCTGAAGTGCCCGAATCTGGTCATCCTTGCTGTTCATTTGCTGGCCGAGACTGTTCTGAATGTGCGACAGCTCACCCTCGAGAGCCTTGACTCGCTGGTCGTATTGTTGGAGCATCAGTTGATCTCGCTCATACTGAGCGCGCGCATTCAGGTTTTCACGCTCCAGCTCGGCCAGCCGTCCCTGAGTTTGCCATTGCGCTTGTTGCGCCATGAGCGCCTCCTGCTCTCGCTGTTGCTGTTCCATCAATTGCTGTTGCTGCTGCTCAAACTCACGCTGAGCCTGAAGCTGGGCCTGCTGCTGGGCCATGAGAGCTTGTTGTTGCTGCTGCTCAAGGATGCGCTGCTGCTCTTCGTACTCTCTGTTCTGACGATCCAACTCGCTCTTCCAGAATTCATTCATCTCATCGGGGGCGTCGTTCTTGGGCTCAGGCGGAGGAGACGGCTTTCGCTCAATCTCCTGCTTTGGTCGTGCGGGCAGTGCAGGTGCATCGTCATCTTCCGCCAAGAGGTTGGGAGGATCTTGAGGAAGCTTGGGGATGGTGATGAGACTGGTAAGGTACCGCAGGTTTGAGCATTCGTAGTAGAACTTAACTAAGCGATAATGCTGCGCGTTGTATCGTTCACGAAGGGGTTCAAGGGCCTCGTCATCTCCGGTTGCTTTGTTGATGTTAACCCTAAGGATCCTAAAGATGGGGGTGGGGGGAGTGAATCACTGACTTGAATGCATTGCGCGCAGCATGCTGGTGATGAACTTGTAAATTCCGTAGCTCTCCTGAACGAGGGGCACGAGGGCGGCAATTCGGCACTCGTTGTTTCCAACATTTCGGAAGTGCGAGAAGATCAGCTTTTGGAACTGCTCGATCTTATCTTGCAGCACCATCAGATCGCTGATGGTCTCGTAGCCTTCGTTGGGGTCGTTGATGGCCTTCAAGCTCAGGTACTCCTCATACTCGAATGTTCCGTTGAACTCGGGGTGCTGGTGGTGGAAGGAGAGCTTTGCAAGTAGGTAATAAACGTATTCGCGGATCAGAGGCGCATAACCGCGCATGCCTTCTCCTCCTCCGCCCATTCCGCGGTTCAGGCTATCGATCCATGCACGGTTTGCCATTGCCTCCTTGAGAGCACTGGGGTGGCCTTCTTGGAGTACCTTGTGGATCGTGATCAGGGCCTTGAACGTCTGAACTTCGTCGGCTAGGATAGGTTGGCTGTTGATGGTCGATCAGCGTGAGTTGTCATGGTGAGGACGTATGAGACGTACACCTTGATGCCTGACCAGAAGGCGGCGGAGGACCGGTGGTCCCATGTATAGACGATACATGCTCGGACATGCTTTCGCTTTGGGGAGATCTCCTCGACGTTCGTAGCCTTCTTGATGTTAATAGCGAGCTCTTGGTCGGTTCTGCGCACGAAGATGGGGTTAGCTTGGCGGTCATGAAACGTGAGGGTGTCGCTGACTTGGTATGCTCGGTGCCGCGCACAGCAGCAGCCATGTTTGCAATTGGTGGCGGGCAAGCTCCGCGAGGCTATTATTAGATAATGGGTAAAGATGTTTGCGCAAGGAAAGTTGCTCAGGTCTTTGGCGATGCTATAGTAGCCCCTGGAAATCACGAGACAATTTCCCAGTGAAGCCGGCGCCGCGCAAGCTTAGGAGATTAGGCAGAGAGTAAACAGTAGGAAATGAAACGATGATTAGAGAGATCAAGGGACTGAGGTTTGTGAGGATGCGACTGTAGATCGAGTATCCGCGGTCGTCGTCAGCCTTGACAAATCTTGGGCGACTCTTGGGCGTGGCTCGTCTCTGCGATTCGATGGATGTCGTAGTAGCTTCAGTGGCTGGGCCGCAAGAGCCAAGAGAGGAGCGTCATACGGGGAACGTATCGCCCGTTGTGTGGGGCACGGCTGTTGAAGATTCAGTGAGCCTTGAATTGGTGGCCAAATTAGGTATCCCACTTAGAGGAGCACACTTTGAGAGATTCAAGACTAGATTTTATGGCATAGCATGAGAATAAAGCTTGCAGTATATGCTAGTTTTGCATTGTGTTGTTCCAGTAGATGTGTAGCTCGAGAGCTTGGCTGAATAAATATTGTATCCAGTGAATGCGTAAGAAGCCTCTAGATTTTAGAGTTAACTTCTGATGATACCGTAGGTAGTTTAAATAATTCATGAGCATATCATATAAAGTCCACTAAATTTTACCACGAAATACTCTTCAACTTTGAATATTTTAATTTTCATACAATTTGGGAAAACATCATTCAGCTCTAATCGTTCACGCAGTCATGCTTCAACAACGCTCTCTGTAATTATTTCAAGATGCATCTACCTTACTTGTTAGGACATACTAGCTCGGAGTCTCATGAGTCTCATGGAACACACTTGCAGCTTACAAGATCAACTCTGTCTAGGTAAGCACTGTTATGAAAGGCTTCATAATGTAATTGTGATCCTCGGCATACGAAATGACCCTTCTTGGGAATGTAACAACAGCTCATAACGGCTTCTTGAGTGACCTATCATAGGTCCTATATTGCTGTCTGACGACGAGTTCATTCTGAACTTTCGACTCTTTCATTCTTTAGAAAATGAAGGTAAATATTCGGTTATTCCTATAACGTCGGATACGGGGAAACCGGCCACCCCCAGAAACCAGCCACCCTTAGCAAAACACTAAGATTAAGATCGTAATTATAACTTAATTAAAAACATATTACTATATTTTTTATATTAAATAAAATTTCTATTAGTAAATATTTAGATAGAATTAAATATAAAGATCTTTAAGTTTTAATCTTTTAATATAATATAATATTCTTTCTAACTATAATACTTTTTATATCTAATTATAAGCCTTTAAAATAGCTAGAACTTTATAAACTTAATATTTCTATTATATATAACTTTATTTCTCTTTTTTAGTAAATATTCCTCCTTTTTTAATTATATTATTTTAATTTCTTTACTTTAGTATTTAATCTTAAAGTTATAACTATTTAATTAACTATTAATCTTATAGAAAAGCAGCCTAATAGTAAGGTCTTTAAAGATAATACTTAGGATAGCTTAAAGGGCCTAGTAAAGCTATATAGATAATTAAGGTATTATGAAAAGATAGGAATTCTTTTCTTTAGCTAGGGAAATAGCTATAATAATAAGAACTAGTATCTTAAAAGGCTAAATAACTATTAGGTTTATTAGGACTTTTACTAAATTAACTAGCTATAGTCTAGTTACTTTCTAGCTAGCTAGGGTATTTAACTTTATAATAGCTTCTTTTTAAGCTTTATTATAAATATATAAGAAGGTAATCTTACTAATATAACTTAAATCTATAATAGAAGTAAGATCTAAGAGGAATTTTTAATATACCCTCTTTAATAGTCTAAAGACTATAATATTGTTAAGACCTGACTTTATATAAAGGTCTTATTATATAATTAAGGAATATATTATGTTCTAGATGACTAATCAGGGCAAAATATATATTAAAATAATGAGAAAATTCAGGGCTTTCGATTGGTGTGCTTACCTAAGCAAATGTGGAGATTTGAGCAAGTTCCACATATTAAAGTTTTTCTATAAACTTTATATATTTCTTAATAAGGAAATATCAGTGGGAAAGTCACGTGACTGGGGTCACGTAATAATTACATAATAAGGATTATATATATCAGATTTTTACGGAGGTCCATATTAAAAGTCTTTGCCCAAGATGACTTACGCCACAATTGCTAATTCCTGTCAGGTACATGTATATACAAGAGATGAGAGAGGTATAGGGGGACTGCCCTGTAATAGCTCTATAATTACAGGTCATTCAGGGGGTCTTTCTTACTCAATTACTGACCTTAGCTGCTATGGTTTAATTGTGATTAGTGAGCGTAATCTCGTCAGATGTACCGCTGGTATCTTATCAAAAGTGGGTCTATAAGCTACAGTCATCTTGGGCAAAGACTTTTGGTATGGACCTCCGTACCCCTCAGTTAGATGATTTATAACATACCACGAGAAATTCTGTTTTCTTATTTAAGCTTTATAAGCCTACTAAAGCCTAGCGCCTTCCAAATTGGGTAAAAAGTATATCTTATTTTTCTCCGAATTTTGGCGGTTTTTATGATATCTATTACATCGACATTGGACCTTCCCCTCTTTAGGAATAACAATGCCCGCTCTTTTAGAGATCTATATAAGACCCAGGATTTCCTACTTAGGGAACTCCTTCTTTAACAGAGACTTATCAACTTTTCTATTATATAATATATATCATTAAATCCGGAAAAATTCGCTCTATTTAACGGACCCATTTTTATCTTATAAATCCTACCCTATGCCTTACCATACAGCAGTTTCGACTTTTTATCCACCTAATACCTCCTCTTCTACCTCTTCCATCACTATAGTATATCCTATTACTTATAGTGAATTTATAGGCTATTTTATTCAAGCCTTAACATTATTATAAGTAAATTCCTAGTTTTCTAGGAAATCTAATTTCTTAAGAAAATGTTATTATTAGACTGTTTTCCCTTTAAAGATTACTAAAAGTCTTAGGACTTTCCTTATTACTAAGATATACTTAAGAATTATAATCTAAAACCTTAAACTAGGCTAATAAATAAGTACTAACTTCTTATCCTTATAACTAAGAAATAAACTATTTAATCCTATCCTTTTTATTATTTTAACTTTATTAATATTATATTTATTCTTTTACTTAATTATTTAAATTATTAGTATTAATAATAATATAAAGAAGGCCTTAATAAGTTTAGTAAAAGCTCTATTATAATAGTTAGAATCTATACTCTTATCTAGTAAAGTCTTTACTTTTTTATTCCTATTTATAAAAGACTATAATTAGCGTTTTCTAATACCTTTTAGGAAGCTATTATATATTATAATGTAGTTTATAAAGTATTAGACCTATTAATATAAAATAGGGTACCTTAAATTAGCTTAGACTATAATCCAGTCTTATAATCTTCTTTTCTAAATAGCTAAAAGCTTTTATTTAGGTTTATAAGCTTATCTTAATATTATAGTACCTTTAATTCTATCTTAAAGTATTAAATAGTTAATACTATAAGCTATTATAGCTTTATTTATAAAAACTCCTTTTAAAACTATTTAAAGAATAATACTTATATTTTCTTTAGTAAATTTCGTTATTTTAAATTAATTAGTATACTTTATAAGTTTATATAATTAAAATTAGTAAAGTTATGAATTTTTTAAGATATTATTAATTAGGAGGTTAGGTTAAAAAGCAGGTAGCTGGTTTCTGGAGGTGGCCGGTTTCCCTGTATCCGACGTTATCACCTATTTTTTTTTTCTTTGAAAGTATTGTTTTAGGCCCTCCGCTACGTTTTAAGTTATTTTTATAAATTTTCATGGAAATAAACACTACTGAGGAAAAATTCACTTCTGACGGCCTCAATTGACAGAAGTTTTGAGTGGCACTTGGACGCGACGCCTAGAATGAAATGCCGAGCGCAGTAATTTGCGCGTATAAGTCATGGCTGGTGGACGCTTGAATAACATGAAAATAATGAGAATCACATAAAGGTACAGGGTAAGCGGGTTTGGGAAAATATAGAGATGTCCAAGAATGATAAGCCTCGAATCATATTGAGCGTCTCCGTGGACGACAAGATGAATATTGCAAAACTGTACTCACTGTAGATACAGGGTGACGAGGACTCGCATTACAAGGTAACCTGACCTGATAAGCCATGATGTGACACTTGTCGATGGAGTCATGGAACCGAATCTGTATTTGGCATCCACTGTGCACCTCAATATGTAGAAAACAACATCGGTTTATCACATAGAATGAATGAGTGAGAAACGCCAGTTCATTCATACGTCAAGCAGACACCATGCCCACTATATGGACCAGGCACATTTCACTAAAGGTATCTTCAAATACAGACAGCGGCATGCTTCAAACGATGTCTTTTTTTTGGTCTCATTGCCTATGGACATCAAAATGCAAGCCCTTGCCATGCAGAGTTTCCCATCCGGACGCAATACCCCAGGTAAATAGAAGCCAGCACCACCAACCCCGCAATATCTTTTCTTTTAGATCGTAGTCTCGTAGGGGAGAGGAGTGACGGTCTGAGGAGGGTTGTCGGCGAGCGACAGTGTGTGAGCCTCACGGGGTCCAGCGGGCTGACGCTTGACCTGGACGACGGTACCGTTGGCCTTGGCCTCCTTCTTGGCCTCGGCGTTGGCCTTGACTCGCTTGAGGAAGTCCTCACGAGATCGGGACTGCTGGATGTGCTCGATTCGGACGTTGATTCGCTTCTCGATGTATCGGTGCTTCACCTGCTTGTAGATGATGACACCGACAGCAGACTTGGTGACGTTGTAGATGACACCAGTCTTGCCGTGGTACACCTTGAAGGGCATACTGTGACCGTTGTTAGCCCTCCTGTTCCAATGCCCACAGGAATTCCTCCAAAAAGCGTCCAAGTCTCGCAATTTCGCGTGTATTGTCGCATGATGGTAAAGGGAGCTCTGCTTACCCCTTCTGGACGGCACCGTTCGCCTTGATGTCGACGATATCACCAACGCGGTACTGTCGGAGATAGGTGTTCAGGGCAATCATACCCTTCTTGCGGAAGTCCCGGCTGAAGGCATACTAAAAATTTCACATCGTCAGTCTCATGCCGACGTCGTCGAATTTTCATTCTCGCAGGAATCGGTGGTTGAACATACGCGGGTGCCCGCTCTCTTTCCGTAGGAGTGACCCATCTCGAATGTGATATGCCGGTACCGGTCGGGTTGGGGTTAGTAGTCGTGGTTGGCGAAAGAGATGGTGAAGTCCTTCGCTTTGGTGTTGTGGATTTCTCGTCTCTCGAAGGCGGCCTTGTGGGAGCGGGTCCTCTGATTTTCCGAAAGTTTTCCACGTAGGGCAAGGGCGATTGTGGGTTCACTGGGTTGCACCTTCCAAAAATCTTAGGGTTCTCAACTATCGCACGTGACGTGGCCGAGCTCCGCCAAATTTCTGTCCGCACATTTTGCTACGATTCGTGTCTTGTGAGAAAGTTCAACTCCCGCAGAACACCCAAGGAGCAAAGCCAAGTGAGTATATCACCGCCGCCACGAGTGCATCGCAAGAGGATATCAATTAACAAAGTCTTCAGGATGCCTCCCCGCGCCCACTCCAAGACCTCTCGTGTCCCCCGCCGACCCTTCGAGTCTGCCCGACTGTCAGTATCACCGGCCACTGAACATGAGCTTGTCTCTGTTTAAGTCGTATGTGAATGAAGACTGACCGAATAACAATAGTGACTCCGAGTTGAAGCTCGTTGGCGAGTATGGCCTGCGCAACAAGCGTGAGGTCTGGCGAGTCGGTCTGACTCTGTCCAAGATCCGTCGTGCTGCCCGGTATGTGAACCTTTGCACTTTTTTGTGTGCGCTGGAGAGGAAGAGTTTTCTAACCAATTGCACAGTCAGCTTCTTACCCTCGACGAGAAGGACCCCAAGCGTCTCTTCGAAGGCAATGCCCTCATTCGACGTCTCGTCCGTGTCGGTGTCCTTGACGAGTCCCGCATGAAGCTCGATTACGTCCTGGCTCTTAAGATCGAGGATTTCCTTGAGCGCCGTCTCCAGACCTGTGTCTGGAAGCTCGGTCTTGCCAAGTCTATCCACCACGCCCGTGTTCTGATCCGCCAGCGTCACATCCGAGTCGGAAAGCAGATCGTCAACGTTCCCTCTTTCATCGTCCGTCTCGACTCCCAGAAGCACATCGACTTCGCTCTGACCTCGCCCTTCGGTGGTGGCCGTCCCGGCCGTGTCCGCAGAAAGAAGGCCGCCGCCGCTGCTGGCGGTGAGGGTGGTGAGGACGAGGAGGACGAGGAGTAAATGCAACCAAAAATGCAAAAACGATTCCCCCTGTCTAGGGCACTTGGTGATGGAATACCACTCATGGGAAGGGGATTCTCTTCATAGCTTGCGGCGTTGGCCAGAGGATAAAAATGGAATGATTTCACCGGATAACGACAAACAAAAATTTCCCGGTGTCTCTCCACCTGTGTACATGAATCTCATGAAACATGAATCCAATCACGACATCCACCCATAATCTTGATTTGCTGTGAAAGTTTCAATGTCAATGTAGCTGTCGCCGTGTATTTGATGCTCATGGTATGTAACAGCATTGTAATTATGTATAGTAATGCATCGCTATGATAAAAGTTCATCCTTGCCCAGCAGCTTTGCCATTGGGTCGTTCGTCACCGTCCGTTTCCTCCTATACTCATCCATTTCCTCTTCTGTCACACCATTCATCATTTCTTCTCTCGTCCGCTTGCGCGGCTGCTCTTCCTCTTTGTTCTTCTCCGCCTCCTCCTTTGAAGGCTCTTCTATCTCCTCTTTATCGTCATTGACCAGGTTCGCTCCAGTTCGTTGACGCTCAGCCGCCTCCCATGCCAATTTTCCATCATCACCAGTACAGTAACTGTTTTTGATGAATGAATGACAGCAAGCATAGCCCCATTTGAAATTGGACCACCAGCTTCCCCATACTGAAGTATGATTGTTGATGAGAACATCTTCAGCGTACTTGGATTTGGCCGCCTTCTTGGGCGCACCCTTGATCAAACCAGCCTCATCGTACTCAACAAACGTCTCGGATTCGGTGATGGCCATGTTGCGCAAAGTAGCCGGCATAGCCTTCTGATCTCCACCGTACTTCTCGAGCAGTAACTTCTCTCGCTCCGCACGCTTTGCCTCTGCCTCCTCCAGCTCCTTCTTCCGATAAAACTCTCCTGCTGTGGGGTTTGCTTGCAGATGCTGGCTAGTGTTACCAGACTTTTCTTGAGCCTCCCAAGCATATCGCTGAGCATTCTCGAATGCGCCAGCATCGCCTGAGGATCGCATGAAACCCTCTTCCGCGAATGCATCTGCTGCCTTGTCTGCCGTTGCACCTGCATCGACCAGTGATCGTGTTTTCGGATCGTACTTGGCAGATTCTAGATCGAGGTTCAAAAGATACTTAGCAGTGTCCTCTCGTATTCGCAGTTGTCGTGTTGCTGTGCTCTGATGTTTGCTCATATCATTCTCTTCCGCGTACTTGTCGCCTTCTTCTGTCTCTTCATCGGCATTTCCGTCCTTGGTGGCCTGCTTGCGTAGCTCCTCCATCTGGTTGAACTCATCGACCACACTGCGATACTCCTTTGCATCATATCCATTCCAACGGTCGCGCTTAGCGTCCCATCCCATGTTGACATCTTGAATCACCTCATCGGCTTGGATATCTTTGCCTGTCCATTTTGCGCCCTTGGCTCGTGGTCGACTCAGGCAGTCTTTCTTCTTGTGTGTCATGGCGCCGCAGTTTTCGCAAGCACCTTTGCGATACTTGGTAGCCGCTGGGCCTGCCTTTCTACCTCGATCGTACCATTGTGACTTGTCGTTCTTCTCTTCGCGACGCTGATGCTGGAGGTAGTCATTCTCATCGCCCTCTTCGCCGGCATAAAACGGGCGTTTACTGATGAAAGATGGAATGTAGATGTTCTCTTCCTTCAGAGCGGCACCAGCGCCTCCAGGGCCGGTATTTGGGGGCGGTGGTTTGGCGGGTGCAGTAGGCATGACGAGTAATGTGCAGCTTTGCCGTCTATTGAAGCGTGCGACTTTCACACAACGAGATAAAAAATCAGAGCCAAATGTTCAGAAGCCAAAATGGGTGATGCCTCTGTCGTAGATCACTGAGAGCCCAGAGCGGGAAGTTGTTTAGATAAGCAGTCTTATCAGCACGTGATCGCGCGCGTCTGTAAGAGGCTGGTAGCCATGGCAAAACGCGTCTCATAAGCAGTCGAGGTTACACAAAGACCTTCAGAATGAATTGAGCTTGTTGAGAACACTTTTTTGAGCAACGCTTGGCTCTTTTGTTCTTAATAAACAGCCTGAAGCCCCTGATGGATCCAAACTTCAGAGAATATGGACTTGTTCCGGGTCAGACTAAATTGTATCGATCACTATCAAGCGACACCCTCGCGATATGACCCCCAGCTTCGTAACGACATCCGCCCCTCTCAGATATCCAAAGGACCCAGAGTCCCTGTTGTTCGCGTGTTTGGATCTACTGAGACGGGACAAAAAGTATGCGCTCATATCCACGGCGCATTCCCGTACATGTACGTGGAATATGAAGGTGGCTTAAGTCCTAATGAAGGTTCGTTGTGTATACTCCAGTAAATATCTATCAGTGCTAAAAACTCTAGTCGGTGCTTATATATATCGATTTCATCTATCCATAGATCATGCGTTAGCAGTCAGCTATCGACGAGATCAGAAAGGTGACAGTGCGAGGTTCGTGGCAAGGATCACTCTTGTCAAGGGTGTCCCCTTCTATGGCTTTCACGTGGGATATCGCTTCTTTCTGAAGATTTACATGTTCAATCCCATTGTCATGACGAGATTGGCGGATCTTCTTCAGCAAGGCGTGATTATGAAGAACAAGTTTCAGCCATACGAAGCACACCTTCAGTACCTTCTTCAATTCATGACAGACTTCAACTTGTATGGGTGTGATTATCTGGATGCATCCGTTACTCGGTTTCGATCTCCAGTCCCAGAATACGAACAGGGGTCGAATTCATCGCACAAATGGCACAGTCGATCAATCTCTATGAATCACATTACCGACGAAACCACGCTCCCTCGAAGTAGCCACTGCTCGATAGAAGTGGATATATGTGTACAGGATATTATAAACCGACACAATGTCAAGGAAAGGCCTCTTCACCATGACTTTACGGAAAGAACCAATCCCCTCCCCGCAGACATGAAGCTGGTCTACAGCATGGCTGGACTGTGGAAAGATGAGACGAAGAGACGCAAACGAAAGATGCAAGATCCGACTGAGGGCAGCAGTCCATTTCCACCAGAAGTCCTTGTGTCGATGTCAGCCAACGCTCGTGACTCTCAACCGCAAGGCTGGCTTCATGAGGAAGAATTCAGGGCTGAGATCCGAAATCTCATCTCTGAAGAGAAACTCAGTGGCGACTCGGAAGAGCTTACTTTTGAGAAGTTTGCAAAGCCGCATCCATACGAAGAGCATGTCAATACTACTTTGGAGTCAGTTGAAGACCTCTTCCCATCGAAACTTGCACCAGCTTTAGGATTGCCCTTAGGTGTGGAGATGGAACAAGATTTGCGAAGCAGTATTGTCGTCGATGAGGGGAAAGTACGTCAGGCTGGAGAGGCACACAATGACTTCTATCCTGAAGATTCCGATGAAGAGGCCATTGCAGCGCTCGTGGCAATAGAGAAGGCAGCCGCAAAAGTTTCTCGGGGACCAACAGACCAACTACCAGAAGAGGATCTTGAGCTAGCGGCTGCTCTCAACATCAGTCCCGATAAATTTGATAAAAAGACATTTTGGAAGTCGGCGCTCGGGGTCTGTCAAAGTGGTCTGGTGACTGGCGAACTTCCTGACCTCCCAGTAAACCAAGAGTTGCTTGATTATGCAGAGAACGAAGGGTTTATCGGACGGACGGAGAAAACACCGACGATCACCTTGTCCAGCTTGACCCAGCTGAAGCGACCCCTGGATGATCTTCCATCTTCTCAGGCGTCGAACAAGAGGACAAGACTCAATCAACCGTCGATGATGGATGAAGATGAAATGGACTTGGTTCCCGTTCCTTCAACAGACGCCAACAAGATTCTCACCTCCTTCAGAGGGGCTTCCATTCTCAAAGGTCCTTCATCACTTAACAAAAACGCCGGTTCTATACTGAAAGGTGCTTCCGGCTCCAACCAAAAGCTAAATTTTCCTACCGTCAAAGATCAGAATGATCCGAATACCAAGCTTCGTCTCAGTCAGATGAGCCAGAAGTCTGCTTCTCAGCAGACCGATGATGGTCGTCACACCAAACATGTTTCATTTGATCCCAGCAGTTTTCTCCCTGCTGAAGCAGAGTTGTCTCAAATGACTCTGTCATCTTCCATGAAATCATCTGGAGGACGAGGAGACGATGAAAGTCATGAATCGAAGATCCAGAGAGCCATGAGCCGATTCACCAGCCCGCAAGTGCACTTGGTTTCTTCTCTACCCCCTTCTGCAGCTGCTGTGGCTTCCTCTTTGAAAGAATACGGGCTTCCTGATGTGATCTATCAAGATGCTTATTACAGCAGGGAAAAGGATGTCCCTGGGCGGATGCGAGAATATGCCGGGAAGGAGTTTCGACTGGAGGGCAACACACTGCCTTTTCTGCCTGAATTTGATCCAACAGGGACAGCTCCAGCCAGCTACGGGCTCAGATTTGAGACCTTTGACAAGACTGCTGTAGAACTTAGGTATGAGCGACAGAGGAAGAAGTGCTCGTTGAGGAGCTGGGAGCTTGCAAATCCCCCGCCCACATATCAAGAAGTCGAGGAGTGGTGGGCAGAAAAGCAAGGCAGAGCAAATTCAACGGAAGGGTCCATGATACCATCTACTCCCAGGCAATATCAATCTCAGATCGATGGGCCCACGCCAAAGAACAAGCACGGATTCAAGTACACCCCAGGCAAGAAATCAACCAGCGTTCAGCATGAGGTGCAATACATGAGCATCATGAGCTTGGAGGTTCACGTAAATACCAGAGGGAAGTTCGTGCCGAATCCTGAGGAAGATGAAGTCCAGTGCGTGTTCTGGGCGATCAAGTCTGATGGAACTGCTTCCGGCAGTCAAGATTCAGCTGGTATCCAAACAGGTATCCTGCTGTTGTCAAATGACGCCGAGTTCACTCAGCGTATCCAGCGACAGACAAATGCCGAGGTCATCGAAGAAAACTCGGAACTAGATCTTATGGTTCGAATGGTCGAAATCGTAAGAAACCATGATCCCGATATCCTTACCGGTTACGAAGTGCATGGTAGTTCCTGGGGTTACTTGATTGAGAGAGCACGACTGAAGTATGATTACAATCTTTGTGATGAGTTTTCTCGCATGAAGACCGAGTCTCACGGCAGGTTTGGCAAAGAGAACGACCGTTGGGGTTTCAATACCACATCCACTATTCGGGTTACCGGACGACATATGGTGAACGTCTGGAGGGCAATGCGAGGAGAACTCAATCTTCTCCAATACACCATGGAGAACGTCGTCTGGCACCTACTTCACCGAAGGATTCCCCATTACTCTTGGCAGTCTTTGACAAATTGGTATAAGGGCGGCAAGCATAGGGAGCTCAACAGGATGTTGAGATACTACCAGAACCGTACAAAGATCGATCTTGAGATTCTGGACGCCAACGAACTGATTTCGAGAACCAGCGAGCAGTCGCGACTTCTGGGCGTGGACTTCTTCTCAGTCTTCTCACGAGGATCACAGTTCAAGGTAGAGTCGATCATGTTCAGAATTGCCAAACCAGAGAATTTCCTACTTGTTTCACCAAATCGCAAGCAAGTCGGTGGTCAGAATGCTCTGGAGTGTTTACCACTTGTCATGGAGCCACAAAGCGCTTTCTATAATAGTCCTCTCCTGGTTCTTGACTTCCAGAGTTTATACCCGAGTGTCATGATCGCTTACAACTACTGCTATTCAACCTTTTTGGGACGAGTCACCGACTGGAGGGGTATGAACAAGATGGGTTTTACTGAGTATAAGCGCCAGAAAGGTCTCCTTGCCCTTCTGGAGGACTACATCAACATTGCTCCTAATGGCATGATGTATGCAAAGACGGAAATCCGCAAGTCACTTCTAGCCAAGATGCTGACTGAGATACTGGAAACTCGAGTCATGGTGAAAAGTGGCATGAAGCAAGACAAGGATGATAAAACCCTGCAGCAGCTTCTCAACAACAGACAGCTTGCTCTCAAATTGCTCGCCAACGTCACTTATGGTTACACTTCAGCGTCATTCTCTGGGCGTATGCCATGCTCCGAGATTGCCGACAGCATTGTACAAACCGGCAGAGAAACTCTTGAACGAGCGATTGCTTATATCCACTCTGTTGAGAAATGGGGCGCTGAAGTCGTCTATGGCGATACTGACAGTCTTTTCATCTATTTGAAGGGCCGAACAAAAGATGAGGCTTTCGATATTGGTAATGAGATTTCCAAGGCAATTACCGAAATGAACCCTCGACCCATCAAACTCAAATTTGAGAAAGTATATCATCCCTGCGTTCTCCTCGCCAAGAAGCGTTATGTCGGTTACAAATACGAGAGCAAAGATCAGGTGAAGCCCGAGTTCGATGCCAAGGGAATCGAGACTGTCCGTCGTGACGGTACACCCGCAGAGCAGAAGATCGAGGAAAAGGCCCTTCGTCTACTGTTTGAGACTGCAGATCTCACTCAGGTCAAGGATTACTTCCAAAAGCAATGTCAGAAGATCATGCGCAACAATGTTTCGGTGCAAGACTTTTGCTTTGCCAAAGAAGTACGCCTGGGCACATACTCGGACAAAGGTACAGCACCTGCAGGAGCTCTCATCAGCACCAAGCGTATGCTTCAGGATGCTCGCGCAGAACCGCAATATGGTGAGAGAGTTCCATACGTCGTTATCACTGGTGCTCCAGGAGCGCGGCTCATTGACCGATGCGTTGCGCCTGAGGAACTTTTGAGTAACCCTCACTGGCAGCTCGATGCCGAGTACTATATCTCGAAGAATTTGATTCCTCCTCTGGAGCGTATCTTCAACCTTGTGGGTGCAAACGTACGCCAGTGGTACGACGAGATGCCCAAGGTGCAGCGTATTTACCACGCAACTACACTCGGAAAGAAGAAGACGACCCTCGAATCATACATGAAATCCACAAATTGTCTCGTTTGTGGGCTCAAGTTCTCTCAGGAAGATAATGCTCTTTGTCCATCCTGCCGCAAGAACGTTCCCTCGTCTCTTCTTACACTCCAGACACGGCTCACAACCGAGGAACGTCGTCTTCAGGAAGTACTCTCGCTCTGTCGCAGCTGTTCTGGTCTCGGACCTATTGAGGACGTTCAGTGTGATAGCAAGGATTGTCCTGTGTTTTGGACACGCATGAGGCAGGCGAGCAAGATGAAGGGACAGCGCACTGCAAGTCAACCTGTGATACAGTCGTTGGTGGACAGTGTGGAGAAACTGTCATTGGAGTGGTGAGGATGGAGGATTTGTAAGTGATTAGGTGTTAATGATGAGGTGGTATTGTGGTTTTGTACATGCATTGCGAGGCGTTTGGATGATAGGGTTGAGTTGGATGATGCATGAAGATCATGGGTATACCGGTAACTACCCTGCAGGTTCAGTTAGTTTTACTTTTTTATACACGATATTGACAACAATTCGTCGTAAAACTCTGTTCTCTTGTGTCAAACTGTGACCAAAATCTGCTCCTTGGTACGGAGTACAGTACGGTGATTAGTGTGGTGATTGGAGAGGCTTATTAAATGTTGGGTGTTGAACAATGCCCGCGTATGGCTATTGAGATTCTCATTTGAAAAACAATCGCAGTTCAATATCTAGACTCTATTTGTAGAGTTGTTTTGGTTCAATCCACATTCTATATAACATGACAGTCACTTCTGCTTTGTTTGAATATCGGAGTATTTTGACCGTAGATTGGAATCAGTTCAACATGTTACTTATTAGATATCGCGGTCCTGGAGCCGTGATTCCGGCGGAGCGGTTTACCGCATCGCGGCCCCACCTGTGATTCGTCTGAACCTGGAGGGGCCGATTGAAGATTTTTGGTCAGTCCCATTCTTAGACAAAAAACAACGGGCGCTTCTTGTCTCAAACAGTTTATTCATAGATACGAAGATGCCAAAACTGACTCGATGGAAGTGAATCATGCAGATACGATAATAACATGTGCCTATATCGTCATATAACCCCTTGTTGAGATCTAACCCGGGCCCTCCGGAACTATTAGCTGCTGCTGGTTAGGAAGCCAAGTTCGAAGGGCTTCGAGAGAGACCCCTGTCAACAGTAAGGGACCGAATAGTTCACGATAGCGGCCGCTGATCGTCTTGCTGTTATCTGTAGCATCTAGCGCGAATGGTATGCATCAGAGCCTCTCCCTCTTTAGCCTCTAGCCTCCCCAGCCAAGGTGAAGGAATTTAGGAATCACATGTCTAGAACAGCTACGGATAGAGCTCCCCAACATTAATCTGTGCACTAATCCACAAATAGATCTCAGGTACAGGTACGGGTCAGACAATCACTGACATGTGAAGCAGACCGAGATCGAGAGCAAAGCTTGACGATCTAGATCAGGGACCAACTTGGCCAGCTCAACCTTGCTTTGGATGGGTTGGTTTGCGCGGCGCCTCCACATTCCCGGAGCCCAAAGACAGCCAGCCACATGGCATCGCTGACTCTGATACACAAAACCACCGGAGCAAAATGTGAAAAAAGGAGACGGGGAGGGGCTGACCTGGATGAGACGAGACTAGGGCTTGGCTGGGCTGGGCTGGGCTGCAATGCGTTGCCAGCAAACCTCACCTCTCACCTATCTCTTTTGTATGACTCCTCGAGATAGATTGCGCGGTGTGAGGTGTGCCTGTACTGTATGATGCGTTGTACAATGGACAGTATCCGTAAGCTCGGCTCCAATGTGGAGAAAGGAACAAGTCATTTTTGGGGTCGCGTATGGTGTTTCTGGTTAGCATTGACCCAGACATGATTTAGCTGTCAATGCCTAATCAAACGCATACATACCTGCCTGTTGAGATAGAGCAAAAGGCAAGTAAAAGGAAACATCGATTTGCCACAGGTGCAACGTCTAGACCTTAGTAGCTGAGAGCTATTGATTTGAGTTGTAGAGACGTAAGTGTGCCTGGGTGAGGGCCGGCAAGATGGCAAAGATTGACCCCAAGACCCAATCAAAAGCTTCTAGATATCAGCCAGCTCCAAGCTAGAACGTTGAAGGGGCCGAACCGCAGTGGAGGTTGCCCTTGCAGTGGAAGACTGGATGCGTTCCGTGTGGTCTGGTGTCTGATGACTGCCAATCATGTAGATCAAGTGGCCAATATCGATGATGATCTGAGGCCAGGATGCGACCTTGACAAGCTTGACAATTCGACAACTGACAGCCAGGCACAGCTTTGAGGGATGTCAATCATGTCCTGAGGAATTCCATAAGGCTCCAGGTTGTATCAAGCAAATTGTGATGAGGAACTAAAATTGTCGCCGACAGTTGACCAACCCCATCTTGCTCCAAAAGGCGCATAAATGAAATCTTTCGAAATTCTATGGGTTCCAACCATGAGGTATCGATATTATGGATGTCAAACATCCCTTCTCCATAGGTACGAAACAGCGATTTGGCTGTAACACTGCCGAAGGATCAATCAATCGACCCAACTAACCCTGTACAAAGGGTCTTCTGAACTCTGTCCGCCTGCATAGAATCAGCAGCCAACCCCATGCTATGAATCCCCTGCCCCTGTCTGTCTCGTACATCAGCCAAGAGGAGCGTCAAGCAAGAATCTCCGAGGGATGGCCGCAGAGAGACCGCTGAAGTCTGCTAGAAACAAGAAAGTGTACCAGAGTCTTGCACTACTGAGATAGTTTAGTGACTCCATCCATGATATCAAATTGATGTAGATTCCTTGATAACGTTAACTAACAAATGTTTGTTGATCGTATCGTCCGTGTCCCCGTTGTTGGTCTTCCCGCCGGTCCGGTCTCTGCCGCAACGCCCCGTCCCTTGGTAACAACAGAAGCAAATCCAAATACTAACAGGCGATTTTCGTCGGCTGAGACAGTGGAATGCTTGTAAAATCATATCAGCAGCAATACACTAGCAATAGCCGTAATATCGCCACGAGCTGCAATCTAATCGACGGAACGCAGCTAATAAGTCGCCTACCGCCGAATAATATGACTGCAAGACACGGTCCATTTGGGGAAATGCACTCCCGTCTCGGTAGGTCACCGATTCCATTTCCAGCCATTCCAGCTCACGGAGGAGGGAAGGACAGCATTCAGCATCCGATCCAATTCAGCCAAATTGGATGGATAATGGATCCATTACAGGGGTCACACCAGGTGCTTCAGAAGTTCAATGCGCTGCACTATAGGGGGCCCGACGCTGTAAGGCGAGCTGCCAGGCCAGCGGCTGCCACGACCCATTCCTAGGAGAGACAAGAAATTTGAGACCTTTATCCTAGGTGATAAAAATAAGTAATAAAGTCTCTGTCAAGTTTAGACTAATCTTACTTGAGTATTTTTATTCCCTAGAGTAGAGGTCCCAAGCTTTTTTGCTCTCTGAGGCCATTGGGTCCAATGGTGGCCTGCGACCACATCTAGCACGTCCACTAGACAGCAACTTATTACCGGCAAGGCGACCCTCCCCACACCTTCCCTGGTCTTTTCGCGGCACGCGCACCTCCTTCCCCCCTCCCCGGGCAGCAAGAACGGATACTTGGGGGGTGGCAGGTACCGACCCGAACTTGGCTTTGGCGCAGGAACGAATCATAAATGTCACCGTCTTTTCTCTAATTTGCTCTTACCTCGTTTTGACTCATTTTCATATCCCATATGAACTTGCCATCTCTCCACCTCCAAATTTATTGCTCCTCTCTCCAAATTCTATCTTATGTCAGTTTCGATATTATCTAACAACACCCTTTGTTTGCGCTACCTCAGCTTATCATCGCACAGCGCAAACAATACGTAGCCCTCCCACTCCCGCTACAACCTTCTTCAAGATAAAGGGTCCTGTGCCTTGCGCTTGGCGGGTCCCATTTGCGTCATACCTAGATCTTGAACTCGCCCAACATCCCTTGAATTAGGTCTCGGATTTGGGTCTCACCTTCCCTCCCGAGTCAGTAAAAAGGAAAGAGACAATCACAACATAAACCGATTCCTCTCACTTCGCCTTCCTCGACTTTTTCCAACCTCGATTTTCATTTCATCTCGACGACTTTGACGACCAGGAACGACTTGCATCAGCACCAAGTTTTAGCAAATCGACTAGAACAACTTCAAACGCCCTATGCCTTCCTAACGAAAAAGCGATCCCACACACACTTCCTCCGATTTATTCCACACTCCACAGTGACAGACTCCTGCACGCCTTCCATGATCATGGCTGCGAGGTTCACGCCCGAGGCTTTTCTGCCATCGGGCGCCTACGACTCTGATGTTGTTCTTTCCCTGAATAATCATCTGCCTTATCGTAACACGTCCAGTATTCCGTCTCCGCCCAACTCTTATCCTCGAGCTGGAACCCTTCGTCATCAATATCCACAACACTATCTAAACCCATGTCAACCGCAAAACCAAGATTATAGCCAGAGTCAATTTCAACGCGGACGAATACCCCCCGCGAGCACCCTGCCACTTCAGCACAAAGATTCATCTCCTCTCTCACTAGAGTCTTTAAGGGCAGCTCAATCTGTTCCGCCTAGTTACCGACCATTTCCTCAGCAGATCGATTCTTTCGACACGGTCGACGCTCGTCCCGCGACTGTATCTCCCACCCACGGAGGCCCGCCCCCCGTTCCAGAATTTCGCTTTCCGGCATCATCTACAGCTCCTCTGCCAAACGTCTCTTCGTCTTCCGGACTCGTTGGTGCATCCCTCTCAAGATCCGTTTCAGCAGACGCAGTGGCTGCCTCTCAATCATCAGTGCACGTGGTTCAACGCCTCGTGCAGCAGAACCAGTTGATCCGTGAAGCTTGGGAAGCGGAGCGTAATCATCTCGAAGCTAATCGGCGACGAGCCGAAGAGGTCTATCAAGAAGAGCGGATCATCATGGATGAGGTCCGGGATAGCTGGGAGGCCGAGAAGGATGGCATGGCCCGAGAAATCGAAGAACTCAAAGAACGCGTCTATCGACTTGAAGGAGAGAACAGTGCACTCAAGGCTGTCACAGCGCAGAGTATCCAAGTTACGGGCGTGGTATCGCCTCTCGCGAGTCAGCGTGGCGGAAGCGGTGAGGGCTCCATGGACAGTTCCTACTTCCAAGCTCCACCAGGACGACTCGCGTCAAGGGGACAAAACCCGGCCATTCCAACTGGTCTGTCCATGTCCGATGCGTCATCTCTTCCACCTGGTCTTGATGGAGCATCTCGTCGACCTCACTATTTCCAGTCAAGCAGCGCTCGCGTATCTCCCACAACACAGCCCGAATCATCACCTTTTGTCCCCCTTGACCCCAGGATGCAGACACAGGACCCAGTGGCTAAGGACTTCTTATCGTCCCCTACAGAGGACGTGGCCACTCCTGTTCCAGTCATTGATGTTCAAGAAATCGACCCTAAGTTGGAAGGTATCCCACTCAAGGCCACTGCGGTCCAGAAGCCCACATTCGCCGCCGGTGCATCTCCTCCCGAAAACCCAGCATCCCCCGTCGCATCCCCTCCTGGTACCACTGCTCGAAGCCCAGAGCAGTCTCGACGCCCTACGAATGCCCGGGCTTCTTCCAAGGAATACACATTGCAAGCTCTCTCTGCTGTCGAGTCTCGACGTCTGACAATGCATGCCGGCCATACACCCAATCATTCTCTGTCATTGTTCCCCAAAGTCAATCCGACTGACCCTGGTTCCATCATTGGCGAGGGCGCCACGCCTACCGTCGAGACTGTCATCAATCTGGATGCAGCTGTGATTGCGGAAGAGGAGAAGAATGACAGCCTATCGGTACCCGTGCAATCTGATAGGCGCGATTCAAAGGTGTCCTTTATATCTGTTACAGGAGAGCTTGACCCAAACGCACCAGATGTTATGATGGAACCTAGTGGCGGCGACAAAGCTCTCAAGGGACCACTGATGTTAAGAAACATGCCGGCCAAAGATGAGCTCTTTTTTGAAAAATTGCACGAAGCACTGGAGCCTATAAGCCAAGGGCAAAATGCGCTCCCGGCTGTGATGCAAAGCCATGGGCTGGGATCTATTGCTGGCCCATCTGGCTCCAACGCTCCCGCGCATATGCCTAAACAGGCCGGTCCAGTCGGCGGGGATGGACCTGCTGACGCCCAGCGAGATGCCGATGATAGTGACGGCGAAGGCAGTGGCAAGGCTATCGAAATTGACGTTCCTTTAAAGTTGAAGAGCACGTCCAACTTTGGTGCCCCTTTTGGTGCCATGTAGGACGGCATCCAAGGAGACACAAGTTATCGAGCCTGCAGCTCGAGTTTGTGCAACCAGGTTCCACCATCTTCGCCGGAGGATTTGGAGCGTTCTCAAGCATCCGTTTGGCATCTTACTCACGATGAAATGTTTTTGCGTTGAATGTCTACTGAGCGGTCTTCAACGCACCTCACGATTTATACGTCTGTCGAATTTGCGAAGTGTCTTTTCACCTCGGGTTGAGTTTTCAATCAGGTTCAACGGCAAGCGAGCGTACATGCGGTTTTATGGGACAAGGATAAAAAGGATGCACACTTATAGAACAGGAGTATAGGGGGACTGGTTATTATACCTTTTGCGTTTTTTATTGGGAATCGCCGCAGATTCTACAACATTATTGTCGCAATAGCGGTAAACAGTGACGCGATCATGAGCTTATGACAGGAGGGCAGGCTCACTTGGAATTGTTTTGTGCAAGTTGGAACATTGGTGGAGGTCTGCGTTGTTTGAATACCCTGAATGATAGGAAGTTAGTATCGGAATCGGATCGAGGACTTGGGCGAAAATGGGAAATGGGAGTTGTCTGGAGCAAGGCTTCATCTTCCGGGTTTCGTGGAACAACATGAAGGTCTGGGCCGTAGTAAAGGGAGTTGAGGATACATCCACCTGTAGATATCAAGGAACTTGCCTGTGGGCAATAAGGAATTCTTTTTTCATCGGTTCGGTATCTTTGCTGTAACTTGTTATTTGCGGCCTTCCTTGACAGGCCCTGTTGTTCAAAACCTCGACCAATATCCTATCTTCTGAATCATGACATACACAGTACCAGGTGACAAGTTGTATATCATGAAAACATTAAAAAGTGTGACAGTCATCGGGCTGGCACGTTCAAGTAATAAGGCACATAGGTTGGCACGCGAGATGGTTGACATGTCGCAAGGGGCTGAAGGAGAAACTTGGCATACAATGGGTGAAAGCTTAGGACCTCCATCCTCAATGACAAAAAGACATGTTGATTTCGTATAATTTAGTAAAATTTGCTATAAATTTAGGGGAGCGTAGATTATTAGGTATAAATTGCTATAAGTTTAGGAAAGCTTAGATTAGAGTAGGTATCTTCAATATTTTTAACACCTATTCAACGTCAGAATGTTAGTACCTAGGTACTTCAACTCTATAACAACATTTCCATCATCATCAGTGAAATCATCTTTCAGATTCTACCACTTTTTTATCAAGACAAACCCCAAGTATCAGTAAAGACACGCTTGAAATGCTCTCTCGCTTCGCGCGTCCTTTCTTTTCCCTGTTCCGCAAGAAGCAACCGCTGCTTCGATTACCACCACCGAAAGACTCTCTGGATGGTGGCCGATTCCCCTCTGTGGAGTGGAACAAATGCTGCGACACGCATACCTGAGGCACATCGCAGAAGACGTTGCTGGTAAGTCCCTTCTATTATTACTATAGTAAATTAATAGCTTACAATTAGCAGCCAACTCGCCATGGTACAAGAGGATCCTGTGTTAGGAATCATTCCATATCCCGAGCTCATCAGCTGGTATCCTTGTAAGTTCCTCAATCAGAATTATTGAGACTTGCTTTTCTAATTCAAACTTATTTATTTTAGTCAGGCTAGTACCTTGTGAAAGCGCCGCTTATCACTTGCGTCTCGGATTTATGGCAAAGGGTTAGCGGGTAAAATTCGTTCTCGGGAAGAGGGACAGTACTGCGACGACGAAATATGAAAGCGTGAGGGACATTTTTTACTACATTAGGCCGCGAGGAGCAAGAAGGTGTTAAAATAATCTCAGCAAAAGGTATCCTAAACTTATCCTAAACTTATGCCAAGTTACCTAAGTCTTTTTGTCACTTAGGATCGAGGTCCCGTGTTCTCTTTCCTCCTTTAGATGGCTAAGGTCAAGCCGACCGCCACCTTCATTTGAAGAAAACAAGACTCTTTCAATCAAAGCTGCAAGACTTTCTTGAGTTGGGAAGCGACTTGAGTAGCGATAGAATTGCTGAGATATTCCTCGCGGGAAGCGATTTAAGTAGCGATAACATCGTGGATATGTTCCTATAGACCGCTTAAAGCCTTGTTGACTGCAGCCTCGTATGCCCTGTTGATGGTATCCTCGAACTGATCCTGGGACATGGTGGGGGGATAGAGGAGATGAGTTCCATCAGGAGTTTGATCAGCCATGATGTGCTTGTTGTTGATGAGAGGTCTGGGATCTTATAGTGGGAATGAAATCTGGTGTCTGATAGTGTGGACAGGGGATGGTGTAGTTGGTGTGGATGTAAGAAGAAAGAAGTTTAGCGCTGTGGGCCTGCAGTAGCTTGTTAAATAGAGCAAAGTCGTGCATACTGTATAGACACTGTAGCTACATTCTGACGTTAAACAAGGTGTCAAAAATGTCGAAGACACCTACTCTAATCTAAGCTTTCCTAAACTTATAGCAATTTATACTAAATTATATTAAATTAACTCATATCTTTTTATCATTTAGGATAGGTCCTGAGCTTATACAACGATTGCATGTCAAGTTTCTCCTTCAGCCCCTTGCGGGATATCAACCTAGCCCGGTGAGGGGGTTCTGTACCTAGTACCTAGTCAATCACATAACATCAGTCGACGATAGCATCCTTATATCATCGCTATCCAACTTGCCTTTTGTGGAAATCCTAAGCCTCTAAGGCAGGCACATATTAACCCGCGGCTTCTATATATTCATGCTGGAAGTGAAAGAATCCACACTGTCTGAATATAATCGCTACCATTGAAGATATTAACAATATAACACCGTCAACGCCTATTCTCCTGATATAGTGATTCCCAGTCCATACTTTCATAACCATCTCTTACCCACAAGTCTAATTTCAGCCATCGATTCGCCAGGTTAGACACCCATGGTGAAATCGTGCTCGATACCAGGTGTCACACTGGCCATGAACTAGAAAAAATGTTAGGAAACAAAGAATAACAATACGTAAGATGGGGAGACCTACCTTGAGGAATACAACTAGGTACTGATCCACTCGGATAGCAACCTCTTGATCATCGATCTCGGTCTCCTGGACCTCCTCCCACTCATCCTTGTCCGCTGCCTCCTGAGCGCCCTTGACATCCAATTTTCCAATCTCGTCTACCAGACCCTCCATACCAGACGGTGTCTGGCTGTTGCCGGCACGGAGCTTCTCACGACGCAGACGAAGAGCCGCATCGGCACGGTCGAGTAGTGTCTTCATGACTGAGGCGTGCTTACAGGGATGCACCGAGGCCATCTTGATGTTGTTGGCGAAGAAGGGGAAGTCCTCAAGTGTCACTGTCTTATCCTTGTAGTCACCGACGATGTCCTCTGTCATATCGTTAGGGGGGAGCGGCTGGCCGCTGGCGAGATAGCCTGAGAGATACAGACGGGGTGTTCGGTAGTAGGGGGAGTACATGATGTAGAGCGTGTATGTACGGTGAGCGCTGCTAGTTGTCAGTAGATCTTCCTAGGATGCGAATTTTGTAGCATACCTGTTCTTGGAATCAGCGCCAGAATCGCGAATAATAGCCTCGTCGTCGTCTTCATCCTCCATGTCAGGGATTTCATCATCATCCTCGACAACCTCTCGATCACCGACATTTCCGGAGTCATCCACCGTCCTCACCTCCTTGACCTTCAGCGGCTGGGAACTAGCCAGACCACCGGTCCTCAGCCAACCATCCTCATCGTCGCCAGTAGCGCCCTTGAAATCGTCGCCGTCGTTCACGAGAGCTTCCTCATGGCCGGCGTCGCCTGCAAAGTCATCGTTTAGGCGTCGATGGCAGGGAACGTTGCGTGTGACGAGGAACTGCTTTCCGGGAGGAAGATGGCTCACTCGCTGCTCAGGAGAGTCGGCATCGCCCCAAGACCAGGTCGGGAACTTGTACACAAGGTAGTCACCCGCAGCGAGGAACTCTTCAGGTGTGATTTGACCGGTCTGGCGGAAGGTTGACTTGTGAGAGACGGGTGTATAACGATCTCGTAGGGTGTTGACTGTGGAGTAGATGTAATTCATGATGGCTTCGTTGCGTATCGATTCGCTCGTTCGATAGAAATGATGTCTGTTGATGTTCAAGGAGTCGGAAAGATAAGCTTGTCGGAGGGTGGACTCAGATGCTGTATCGCTGAAAGGATGCGGGGTTGAGATTCTGTATGAGCTTGGTGGTGAAACGATACAAAGAAGTCGAAGTTCCAAAGAGTGAGAAAGGCTTTAGAAAACTTTGTCGTTTCTTCGTCACGTCTGCCTGAAAAGAGGGAGGATGACTGATAAAGAAAGACAAATAAATATGTTACAGTGCCTGAGTAATAGGCTTCACTGGTGAGGCGATCACATGAAGGTGTACATATGCCTGGACCCCTCATTGGCCGTGACGTGGGGGACAGCCACTCAGAGTTGGGGGAGTTTGACTGAAGCGGGTACGGAGCTGGGCTTATCTTATCAGCATGCACGTCATCTCCCAGGAGCTTTGCTCACGTGTATACCATGAGCCTCTCCTGGGCAGATGAGAGTCAGTCTGGTGCTTGGATCACAAGGACAATAGAAGCAGAATTAGCCATGGTCAGTGAATTTGTATAAAGTGATCAAGTGCTCTATTCGGGATATCGTGGTATCTTATCTTCTTCAGAATGTTTTGTTTAGAAATACATGTCTACAAGCTCAAGCCCAATGCTCATTGCTCATTGCTCCTCCTGAGTCTCTTCCTCTTCCTTTTTCTTCTGCTCTTCACGCTCTTTCTTTTTCTCTAATAGCTTCTTCAGCTTCTTCGCTGAGTTGAACACGCCATTCGTGCCAGCTCCGCATGCAGCGCATGTCGGGTCTTTTCTGTATCTCTTGAGAGCACATGGCTCGCAAAAGTAGTGTCCGCACCTTGTCTGAATAGGTTCCCTATATGGTCCCTCGCAAATGATACATGCAAAAGGGATCTTTTCAAGCATAGCAATCTCATCTGCGTCGTCTGCGTTCTCAACCTTCTTGTCGCGGTTGGCGCTCGCAACGACGGTGCCGCCTAGGTTCTTCTTCCCTTTAGTAACTTCTTCCCACTCTCTGTCAAGTTGCCAGCCTTGCTTCACATCGTCTCGAATATGCGCGAACACACAAGAATCGCCAAATCCACACCAGCCGGTCTTCTTGTAATCTTTGCAAACGTCTGGTTTGAAGTCCATGACCGTGATGGTACGGACGTTTGAGGAGGCCTTGACGGGACCCTTCGCTCTGTTGGGCGCATCGGGGTTCTTTTGGATGAAAGTAGTCTGATTTGCGAGTCCTTTGTATGTTCCATCTGGCTGCGAGTCCTTTGCGGCAGCTCTTGTTGAGCCTAGGAGGTTCTTTGCTGATAGCGCATCCTGAGAGTCCTCGTCGTACCAGTTGCTATGTTTTGTCGCGTCATTGGTACTTGTGATGGGTACATTGCGGTCTGCTGTATAAACCGTCGCTTGAAGATCCGTCTTCCCTGTTGCCAAGTCTTTTGAGGATGCTGTGACGGTGGCAGTCTTCTTGCGCCGCTTAACGCGCTGTCCCGACTCGTCTTCTGACGATGAGTAGTCGCTATCATCGCTGTCGGCGGGAGGTGGCGTCGCTGGTCGTTTGCGCAGGTTTGCTTTGCCCTTTGCGCCTCGCTTCTTGAATACCGGGGCAGACGCTTGTGGTTCTGTTGTTGAATCGGCCATCTTTGTGGTTCTTGGTGGTCGATTTAGAAGTGACGGGGGTGGGATTTAAATGCGACCGTTACAGATTGGAAATCAAACTTTCTAGACTCTAACGTACCTTAGGATGGAGGGATCTAGACATGATCATGTGACTGCGCGTAGCGTTGGTGCCAGAGTCGGGAGCCAGCTAAACTTGAGTAACGACATTTGGCAATTGTCAAGTATTTCTTCATGACTTCGATATGATGTCTCCATCGAATCTCGATTATCTCATTTTCTTTCAATCTCGCTGTTTTGGCGGGCGAGGAATCCATCTGCACTGAGACTAAATCCATCTTTGGCCCAGCTTCAGTATCACGAGAATATGATCTATCAATCGATACTCGGTAGTGGTGCCTCAAATTGGCGCGCTTCTTTTATGAATTTCTCTTGTCGACTACCCTTGGACATTTCCAGATCACTATATCTTCGGGAACGTCTCCCATGATATCACAAACGCCATATATATCGTCTCTGCGCATCATCCAGGATGGCCATCCCGCCACGATCCGATAAATAAATGCTCAACAAGGATAATCGGATCTCCTTTATCATGAGTGTGTTCTTGGGGCAACCATCCAAAGCTATCCTTTGGCAGGACAAGCACATCACCAATTAATCGAGGTTCTTCAAGTCTATCTAGCTCATTCCCAGTATGTTCCACGCCAGTGGACTCCTTGAAATAGTTCATGAGAACTTTTGTGAAAGCAAAAGGTCCAGTAGTGGACATGACATCTTCGAAAGAAACTGCCTCCCCGGGCTGTTTGGTCCCAAGAAGTTTCTTGAGATCCTCTGCCACTTGGTTCACAAGTGTCTTGATGGCAGGATGGTTTGGCTTGGCCAACACCGAATATTGGCATAACTGCACAGAATATGGGGAGCCAGGCCAGATGGCTTGTTTGTGATGGTCATTTTCTATCCCAACTACCAGATTCACTGAGCCTTGAAACTGTTTCGGGATCCATTTCGATACTGGCTGATGGGGGTATACGTCGATATCAGCCCATACACCACCCTCGCGCAGCAGTATCAGGTACCTCAAGAAATCTGCTTTCAGAATTGGGTCCTGCAGGCTTGTGAAGATGTCTGAGATGTTGGCATCAAATCGATCGCGAACATAAGCGTCATTGTTGGCATCAGTAATGCGCTCATACCGCCAACCAGGATTGACTACACGCCATTGATGTGGAAAACCAACAGTTCTCTCAGTCGGGTTTTCTGAATCATCTTTCCAGCTTTGCCATATCTTATGTGGAAAAGGCTCCTGTTGCAGAGTGACAGGAGCCGTAGGCAATGGTGCCTCTCCAGATAAGCTACTTGCTATCGTGTGTATTAGCAAGGAATCCAAGCTGAGGGTTTGCGAACAACTAACGTCTTATCCTGCCACTATATGCGTAGTTGACAGTCAAAAAGATGACGATCACAGCGGCTATTGAGGCAGTGTAGATATATTTTCGATGCGCAAAAGCCGGTGACAACATCGTGGCCGGACCGACTACAATGAGTTGAGGGGAATTGAAGCGACTCGACAGGATGCGATCAGCTTCGGGCAGACTTACAATAAGACAATTTCAGCCCTGCCATTAACCGCGGCGACTGATGGACCCCTGAATCGGTGTGGGGCCGAGTCTCCGGCCGTGTCGGGATACAGCTTCTTGCAGCCAATTATCTATCCCCTGTTACCGCCCGGTATAGGAAACTATTTAACCACAACTGTCTTCAACCAACACGGCAGTAAGAGTTCACGATATGGTCTCATGTGGAATCTACAACCAACACAAATTCAGCTCGCGTTAGAGATGTCCCCAAAATCAAGCGATGGCCGGGACAATTTCTTGGGACGATACTTGTAACTGCTGGCTAAGCCAGCGAGCGTCTATTTCTGTATAGCACATGGTGCTTAGACCAACGGCTTCGTGCAGCTTCTCATACACTCCCTGGAACTGCCAAGGTTGGTGCAACCAACAGTTCCAAAGACGAATTGCTGCATGAGTCTAATCTCTGATCTGTTGGGTCGCTCTTCAGCTTCTCCCCGTCCTTTCTACTCTGCTTTCCCTCAAAACTCTGTGCTTCTTTTCCCTTCATGGTACACACATTTCTCTGCGCTGTTGTGCAGATCAACTATCAAGATGAAAAGGTTCATCCTTTTTCTCCTATTTCTTTCCTTCTCACAATTATGTTTCGCCGCCAACAAGTGTTACTATCCCAACGGTCTGGAAGCCGAAGACCATCCTTGCGATCCCAATGCAAAGCAGAGCGTCTGTTGTTCTGGAGGCCTAGGAACAGTATGCCTGTCGAACAAATTATGCATAGGCGGCAATGGAAATACCGTGCGAGGTTCCTGTACGGATAAGAATTGGAATTCGCCCGAGTGTGCAATGTTCTGCCTGGGTTGGTGACGATCATACAAAAGATATCGCACAGTTATACTTACTCTCCCCAGGCGCCGACACAGGAGGAACTGACCTGATCTCATGCTCCAACGTTACAAACAGTGACACATCTTATTGCTGTGACCACAACACCAACTGTTGCAACAGTGGCGTCGGCAGATTCAATGTACTCCCATCTGACCCCGAAGTTTGGGCGACATGGGACCGAAAGGCGACTCGATATGACGTTGTTGGTACAATGTTTAGTGACCAGTCCACGACCGAAACCGCATCAGCAACAACGGACGTCACGTCTTCTACGGCATCTGCTTCTTCTTCCACCACGACAAGCGACGCATCCATACCGTCCAGTTCTGTGCCGGATACACCAGAGCCGTCCGAAGCACCCGCAGATCTTTCCACCGGTGCAAAGGCAGGAATTGGGGCTGGTGTTGGTGTCGGAGCTATCATGGCTGTCGCTGTTGTATATCTCTTTTGGAAGATGCGCAGGAACGAAAAGGCTGCTAAGCAGGGCGAGCAGCAACAGCCTTCGAATAACAACCCGATGACGGATGCTTGGCAACAATCTCAGTACGTGTATACTTCGAAAGGCTATCAGTATCAACCTCCACATCCGCAAGAGCTATCTGGGACTCCATTGCAGGGCTTTAATGGGCCGGCTGAGTTGCCAGCACGTAACTGACGCCCATGTATTTTTTTGTCTCATGTCCAGGGTGGTGGCAGTTCCGGCTTGGGCCATTTATATAGCATTAGATTACGCTTGAAGCATTAAATATGTAGCATAATATCATTAGAGTTGACATTGACGATATTCCTGGCAGAGCATGTTGAGACAGATCACGGTATTCACCTAGTGATTTGCAGGGCATGCAAAGAGGAGGTGAATCCCAGGTTACCTATCCCAACTTCGAGCTAGGGAATATTGCATGATCGTCCATTAAGAAAAATTTGCATTCTATGAGTAGGGTCTTTGCACAGACCTGGAGTTTATGGCACTTGGACCCTGATCTTCGGACGAAGTCATGGACAGCCTCACTGAGGGCATGTATATACCTAACCAGCCATGGGGAAACCCTGTGACCAAGAGACACGCCTTAACCCAAACCTATTGTACTATTTGTTGCTTCTTGGAGCCTGAATGGATTGTGTGATTCTACGTGCTGATATGTTCGATGACTGGGCATGTCGAAGTTGCTACCCTATACCCACGTAATTTGAAGCTCAGAAATCCAACGTTGCTCCTTGAACTGAAGATTAAAGAGAATGAATTGTGTTTTCTCTAAGTACTGGGGCCTATTGCTGTCTGGTTACCAGTTAGGTAGTTGCTTATACCATAATAACTGCCGCAGTGTTTGTTGATGTCTTCGTTTGACGCGACAGATGCTACCTTAAGACATTGTCACGGAAACATAAATGACACGTAGAGAACTCACTCTCTCCATTGTCCAACGATGACCTCTCTTGCATCAGAAACCCCTTTCTCCCGCAGGATACATGAACTAAGGTATGATTCACCAGCAGAGGCCATCGTCAAAGCAGTGCATGGAAGCGATATTGAGATGTGAGGCTTAGTTCTGACGTGTCTGTAGAGAGGAGTTGCCCACAGAGCTGCAATTGGCCAAGACGCCAAAGGATAGCTCAAGACCAGTGCATGTAGGAGACTCCAAACGGAGCTGAGAGTTGCATGGACAGAATGATCCAATGCAGGTAAAATAAAAAAAAAAGCTTCTTTTAGTTTTTGCTATTTTATTTTTGGACACGGTCTGGATCGATCGCGGGCAGCTCCAAATCCAGATCTGATCAAGCATCAATCACATCACATCACATCTCATCTGTTGGGAAAAGCAACCGACAGAGAGCAAAAGTGAAAGCCTGCAAGGCCAATAAGTTAGTCCATCGTCTCCGCTAACTAACAAGGTTTGTCAGCTAAGCGTAATTGGCCGAGGAGAGACCCTGGTCAAGGACAACCTTGGCAGAGAAATGAGATGAATGAGGGTGTTTATGCGGACCGTTGGAGAAATATGGGCGCTTATTGGATTTTCGGTTTTGTGCGCATCTCGTTGATGATGCGATGACGGCATGTGATACCAGATAATCAATTCCTGGTGGTGGTTGGTGATGGTGTCGTGTTGTTGACTTTTCAGAGGTCACCAAAAGTCAATATCACGAATCGCGCCATGTTGTTTGTTTGTTTTCAACCATTCTAGGCTACTCTCCTCGAGCTTCACAACCGCTACTGCATGCACATGCAGGCTAATCATGCCCTACCCATCACTATCGTTTGCATAAACCCCGCAGCCTTGCTCCAGATGACACCTTGAGAGTAGCAATGCATCTCGAGCTCATTGCTACAGAGACATGTTGAGTAAACAAGGAAAATGCCTACAATTGAGTTCCAACACCGGATGATCACCCAAGATTTTGGCTCGTGCTGATGAGTTGGCAGCTCTGCTAGCGGCATTGAATTCTTCGATGGACGGGCTGGAAGCTCAGTCTTTGACGTGAGGCGTTTGCCTAACGGCGACTAAAGAAAGTGTGGCAGTTCTTTTACGATGATGAAAAGCCCAGATAAACGCCTCAAGTCGATGCTACTGGCCTATCATAGCTGGTGCTGAAGTTTCCAAACCGCATGCAGAGTGCAAATGTTTATATCGATATCGGAACGTACCTACTTGTACTGTACATTGGCTGGTTGTAGATGAAGATAATCTTTTCATTCGTCCACTCACGCTTGACAGCAAAAGAATTAAAGCTGGCATGAGCATAGCGGGTAGCCTACAGTAGCATTGTAAATCAATCCCGCTCGTTACGTAGCCAATAAGCATGTCTTTGCCTGACCCCTTCTCGAAGCTGGAACACAGACCTGTTGAGGGTCCTTGCTATGGAATTTCAGGCGCAGAATTGGGTACGATACTTTACGCAACCAAGCTGATAAGAAGCAAAGCAACATCAATGATCGAGGCAAACAATGCATTGAGTAAACATGATCGGAACAAAAACAAACAATGACTGAGTAGCTCAGCCTGACTAGCAGATCGAGCTATGTATCATCCAGAGACAAGTGAGCTTTTAGCTACTACTTTAGCTATCAATAATGCGGTGTCTTTCACGGCCGTCCCACTCTCCACGTTCCACTGTAGACTCCACGTTCATCCCGGTCATTGATACTTTGATACTCCAAACAGAAGAGGTCAAGAGTCGAGAGGAATCTGTAGTGCAGTCAGCAGGTCATGTCCCTTGTCCATGTACATCTCGGTAGCCAGCAGTGCAGCTCTACGCAGGTACTAAGAACGCAGGGGCAAACAAGGGAAATCATCAGGTACCGTGCAGGACCGCTAAAGCAACAAGGGCCTGTATACCACAAGTCATCCAATCCATAGCTGGCTGGCTGGTACTCCGTAGACAGCTAGGAATAGCAACATTCGGGCATTTTTACAGAGGAATTCACTCTAGATAGCCAAGGCTGCTTAGATTCCCATGAACGCACAGCCTGCAAACTGGAGCCTGTTCCTTGTTCAAACCCCGTCATTGAGTGAAGTTAGATGGTAGACAGACCCGAAAAAAAGAAGAAAGAGCAGGAATCAGAGTGCTCAGCTTCACTTCACCTCTCGCTTCACCCTGGGCCTGGCCTGAGCTAGCAGCTGTTCCCCCGTCGATACTCCATTCTCCTTACCTGACCGTATCCTCAAATACTTTACACAAAGGTAATTCTAATCCCTCTTCTCTTTTTTCGTCTACGACCTCTCTCTCTCTTTTTCTTTCTCCTCATACTCGTAATACTAACCCAACAGCAAAACCAATCGATACCGACGGGCGATAGGCGATAGCCCCGAAGGAAACGGAACGGAAACAAAGGGAAAACAGACGGCGCGTTTACTTGACCTCAGTCTTGGATGCCCTCTACCAATCACTCGGCATCGTCGTCCCCCTTTCGATACTGTCCTGTCTTTTAGGTCACCGTCACGGGGCCATCCATTCATTCTTCTTTTTCTAAAGGACAATCGACTTCGACGCGACTCTTTGAGAGAACTTGCTCCTTAGCAGTTCTTGTCTTGTCTTGCTCCTCAGTTCTTCACTGTGACGGACGGACATCTCAATCGCTAGTGCATCTGCATAATTCCTTTTCCTACTGCTTCGTATTTCAGCCAACCTCGGACCCTTTTACAAGGGCGACATCCCAATTCCTAGCGAAGAACCTCAAACGTCACCGGCCGGCCGCCCTTGAAATCAGTCGATCCACCCCAGTCCACTCTGGAATTGAAAAGAGACTTTGTCGCCGGAGCAGACTCCACCTGAAGGTCAGGTACCAGCGCGCACCATAATTATCAACATCTCTCGTTGTCGCGCGCGCTCTCTCGAGTCTGGACTCATCTTCTTTTTTCGTCGTCCTTTCTTTTTCGCCTCAAATCTCAACAAACGCCCACGTCACTGCTGGGAAACTCTGTCTGCGCCTCCTTTGTCGCCGTTGGCTTGGTTGCATTGGTGACAGAGCGCCCCTTGAGCGGTAACGAGCGTTTTCGGCCGTTGGAGATCCTTCGAGTTGCCAATTCCACTCGGGAATGAGCAATAAGATCGCTGTCGCATAAGTCGTCGAGAAAACATTCCAGGAACCAGCACCAGAAGCTCTCCAAATACCACAACTGCCTTGGTCTGCCTCTGCCAGAGGTGCGACGCTTGAACCAGAGTCAACAGGGGTAAATTCCCACTAATTACTGGTCTTGGTCTCGGTACAACCCACTGTGTGTGTCGTGCAGTCTGCCTGTGCTTTTGCTCTGTTTTGCTTGTGCGTTGTGCGCTTGTGTGCTTTGCGGTACCTGACTAAGGAGAATCGCTTGCGCCCATTCGCTATTCGACCAGTGTGTCAATAATTAGACACACTCTCACCCGCAAATCTGGGCATTTCCAATCGCATTTTCTCTCGACGACCGACCGACATTTCGAGGTTCCTCACGTTTGCGCTGCATTACACTCATTCTTTGAACTCTCTCTTTACTACTGAAAGCTCCTTTTGTTTTTGTTACGTTTCTAATCGCCTTTCACTTTCACTTGCACTACTTTCTTCCATAATACTTCTTTTGTTTTTCTGTGGGAATTGTCTTTATTTTTTCTCGCAGCCGGGTCTGCTCTCTTACAGCACAGCACCTTAGCTCCAATCTTACGCACTCTCCCTGCAGGTGCCATTGCTGCAATCTGACTGGTCTGTCTAATCTATTACGGTACCGGTACTTTAACAGGTGCTGTACCCCGTCTTCCAACAACAAACACGACCCAGCTTCATTTAGCCAGCACAACACGTTCGAAACTCTCAACACACCACAAACACAGAGCCATCACCCCTGCGACGGGCCTGTTACGTCGTCCGTCTGCGTATCTTGATGGTTTCAAGGCGTGATTGAGGAAGTTTTCCTTGCCCTCCCCGGAAGAGGGCCACTTTTGCTCTGCAATCATGGCTTCTTCACTGTCTTCCGACAAGCCAAGCTTGCCCGCTCCCGGCGCAGCGCAATACGACCCTTTTATCACAACAACACCGCCTGCGCCCGCGCCCGTGCCGGCTCAGCACCGATATTCGAACTACGATCATGATTTTTTCGTGACTGGCCCTGCTTCCCCAGAATCCGCGAAGCGAGCGCTCGCTGCTCATCTGCAGGAGACCGAGCGTCGCCTTGAGGAGGCGGGAAAACTGGGTAATGCCTTGGTTCTCCAGCGCAAGCAACTCACCGAGCAACTTAAGGAGATTGAGAAGGTGAACAACGAGGAGGAACTGTCCCAGGAGCTTCGTGAGCGAATGGTTGGCATTGAGAAGGAGTTTAATACATTAACTCGAGAGTCCGCCCGGAATTTATTGCCCAAGCAAAGAGTTCCCAGCAATGAAGTCAACCCCAATTCACCTTTCGCGCCCGAGAACAAGGGCGGTAGAGTATGTCGCTTTCGCATTCCTAGCAATAAACGACTTTTTGCAGTTAACTAACATTATGTCCAGCGATCTGTCAGCCCTTCCAAGTTCGAGAGCCAAGCAACAGGGTCGCCTACGAAGTTGACCGTGCCTAATCGGAAGATTCGCAACCAGCCCTCAAATCGAGTTCACGATATCGAGTTCGCCGCCGAAATTAGTACTTCTCTCATCGCGCAAGTTCGCAATCTTCAAGGTGTGCTCGCCGAGCGAGACGAGGAGAATAAGGATCTCAAAGCCGAAAAGGCACGACTCGAGCTTGAAGCAGAGGGGTTTCAGCAACGCTTCAAATCCCTCGACGAGAGCGAGAATCGATATAAGGAGGAGAACTGGAATCTTGAGACCAAGTTGCAAGAGCTCACTGCTCAACACAAGGAAGCTTTGGATCGTGAGAAGAAACTCACTCAGTCGCTTAATGTCATAAAGACGGAAAAAGTGACTATTCAGCGAGAACTTGATGAGGTCAAGGTGCACCACGCACGATTGATTGACCAACATGCTGCTGCCGTTAAGCAACACGATATTGAGCTTGGTACTGTCAAGCGCAATATTGCCATGGCAGAGGGCGAGCGTGCTGCTATGCAACGCCGAATCGATGACCTTACTGGACAGAACCAAGAGCTCGCCAGGGCCTTCGCATCTCAGCGACGCACCGTCACAGAACTGGAGCCCAGCATCCGCGCCAGTGACGACGATCTCGAATCATCAGCCGACCATCTCACTCCCGAGCATTCGCCGCCAGTGTCCCCTATCAAGGGCACTCCCCGCCATGCCATGCTTGAGACCGAGACTATGAAGTCATCTCTTTCCCATGCTCAGCGAACCATCCAGAGTCAACGAGGTCTGCTCCACCGTGAGAAGACCGAAAAGCTTGAGCTTCGACGTATTATTCAGGATCTTCGCGATGATCTCGAGAAAGCACGAAGCGATGCGGGTGAACACAAGCCCCACCGAAAGTCTCGTGTCAAGGAGTCTAAGGAATTCAAGAAGCCTCCTCGTCTGCTTGGATCGTTCCGCTCCAGCAGACAAGAGGTTATCACCGACGACGGCGAGTGGGAGGACCAGAATGATGTTTCTCCTCGCGCCTCGGTCTCGCCAATGATCTCCAGGTCTTCCCTTAGCAATAGCACCCAGACTATTCTCCCTAGTATTGAGACCTCTCACCCAACGGATACTGAGCAGTTCGAAACCGCTAATGAAGGTGGCGAGTCTGCATTTGAGACCGCCAACGAGCGTGGAACCGAGACTGAGGACTTCCAAACTGGGGCCGAGGAAATGTCAGGTAGTGATGATACCGAGACTGAGGGTACGACCCGAGGCTTCGGTAGCATGAAGAATGCTCCACGACTTCCCGCCGGCTTCACTCGTCATGCAAGCAGCAACTCACTGCATAGCACTGCATCGACTTCTGGCGACGAGGACGACTACTCATACACCAAGACACCAACTGGCACTATTGGTTCCCAGAGAAGCAGCCGTTTCCGTATGAGCCGTAGCATTTTCAACCGGTCCAGACAAGTCAGCGAGGAGCCTACCTTCCAGAGCAGCCCCGTCAGCTTTGCCAGCAGTCGAGAGGGAACACCTCAGGCCGGAGGACAGAGCCTGTTTGCCGAGCTGCAAGATTTCGGCGGTAGTGACGACGATTCAGCCGGTCCTGGTACACCCAGTCGCATGCGCGCTCGTTCTATGACTCCTGGTTCTATTCGCCGGGGATCATCACCACGACCTGCGGTACCTCCCATACCCAAGGTTATCATGGTTGACAGTGGTATGATGACTGAGCCTGTTAAGATCGTTCCCAGACTTTCCGGCCTTGGAACGTCGCAGATGTCTACCACTGGTGTCATGACGGATGATGGAGATGAACACTTCGCTGAGTCGCCTGTTAGTGTCGTGGCAGCGATCCGACGTGCTTCCATGCATTCCTCTATTGGACCATCTGGCGATCGTGATCGTCGTATCCCCTCTTGGGCATATGACAGTCTCGCTGACTCTAGGCCAATTTCTATGGTCTACAGTGACGCTGGTGCTCAGCATGACCCCGACATGGAGAAGAACTTGGCTCTGTTCCCAGCTCCTCCATCTATGCTACCCATCCTGCCCCCCAACTTGACTATGTCCTCGATCGCATCTGAGGAGGTTGAGCCCGTTTCGGAGCCTGAAGTGGTTCCGACTCCTCCAGCATTGACTTTCACAGCTCTTTCTAACCAGAGCGTTGAGCCTGTGTCTGAGCCCGGGAGCCCTGTTCCTGACCTGACAATGACCTCGATCATTTCTCAAGAGCTTGAGCCTCGCGCTGAGCCTGTCGTCCTGCCTCCAGCTCTCAGCTTGTCTGGCATTGTGGCTCATAGCCTCGAGCCCAAGGCCGAGCCTGAGGTGCCTCTGCCTGATCTGTCCATGACTACTATTGTCACTGAACAGGTTGAGCCTATCGCAGAGCCCGAGATTCCAGCTCCAGCCCTGAGCCTCTCCTCCATCTCAACTGAGATTGTTGATCCGATTGCCGAGCCACCTGTGGAGCCTGTCATGTTCATGCCACCACCTCCGGCTCTGTCCATGTCCTCCATTATTGGCGAGCACGTTGAGCCTATCGCCCACAAGAACCCCGAGCTTAGCATCTCCAACATTAGAGGAGAGAACATTGAGCCCATTTCTGAGCCCGTTGTTCCCGCTCCTGAGCTTCTTATGTCCACCATTCGAAGCGAGCATGTTGCGCCAGTTGCGGAACCTGAGCCCAAGGCTGTTATCCCGGCTGTTGTCGCTCCTTCTCTGCCTCCCGCTCCCGCTCTGAGTTTCTCTGCTATCCAAGGAGAGAATGTCGAGCCTGTCGCTAGCAAGGCACCTGAGCTTGCTATGTCTAACATTGTGGGTGAGGCAGTCGAGCCTATCGCTGAGCCAGTACCAGTGCCTGCCATCCCTGAACTCACCATCTCAACCATTCATGTTGAACAGGTCGAGCCAGTTATCGAGTCGGCTCCTGAGCTGACTATCTCTGCGATCCAGCGAGAATATGTCGAGCCCACGGATCTCCCTGCCCCTGATCTGGCTCTGTCTTCCATTGCTGTTCAGTCCGTCGAGCCCATCAGCGAGCCAGAGAAGGTGGTTCCCAAGCCATCTCTGAACCTTTCATCTATCTATGCCGAGGGTTGTGAGCCTCGTGAGGAGCTTCCTCCCACCCCCACTACCCTCGTGTTTTCTGGTCTGTCTACACAGAATGTTGAGCCTGTATCTGAGCCTGCCCCATCTCTGGCTTTGTCTGGCATCACCTCTGAGAACGTCAAGCCTGTTCTTGAGCCCCTCCCTCTGCCTCCTACGCTCGTAATGTCTGATATTGCGACTGAAGGTGTCGAGCCTGTGAGCCCTGTCTACAAGACACCTACGCTGCCTGCTTTTGCATTCTCTAACATCGAGTCTGTCGAAACCTTCCCTGTCTCTCCTCGAACACCCAAGAGAGACGGATTCATTCTGCCCCGTGACATGAAGTCACCTTTCATGGAGCAGGATGTGCCCAGAACACCTGAGAACCAGCGCGGCATTGATCAGGGGTCATCGCCTCTCATGGTCGAGGATGAGAACGGTCAATCTCCTAGTGATACTCCTGAGCCTGCCACTCCGGACTCGGAGCGACCTTTCGACAAGCCTGTAGTTATTATGAACGACCAGGGTGCGCAGACATCTCTCACAGCTGATGTCATTGACGCCATGTTCAAGACTCGTGCTCAGTCTGCCTTCAGCCATCAGAAGAGCCTGTCAATGGCCAGCATTGGAACTCCTGGAACTACTGGCACATCTGGCACGGTCCGAATTCGCCGATCACAGGAGATGTTCGAGACTCCAAGCCAGCACGAACGTGACACTGACGATGTCTTCAACACCAGCCCCATCCGTCGTCCTGGAAGCTCCAGAAGTGGCAGGGCATCCATCCAAGATGCTCCTCCTCTGCCTGCGAACCACCGCCAAGTCATCGAGGCTGCGCGATCCAACTCCTCTCACGGCCCTCAGAACAACATGGGACCACCTCTCTGGCCTGCTTCAGCGCTTAAGCAAAGGCCAACCACCCCAGGAAACACGGCTGCCTCACCAGCGTCCACCGCTCGTGCCACGCCTACCCAGCGTACTGTCCGAAATCCTGTCAGCTACGGTGAGCTCGGAAGACAATCGCCATCGAAGCATACAGCGGCATCTAGGAAGTCCTCTGTATCCTCGTTCGCTTCAGAGCTTGACACTCGATTTAACATGCGCCCTGGCGAGATGGGCATGGATCCTTCCGGCTTCGGACCCAACACTGATCCCCGCATGATCCAGGCTATCACCCAGACCATGATCGGTGAGTATCTGTGGAAGTACACTCGCAAGACAGGTCGTGGAGAGATGTCGGAGAACCGACATCGCCGCTACTTCTGGGTTCACCCTTACACCAGGACTCTTTACTGGAGCGACCGAGACCCCTCAACTGCCGGTCGCACTGAGCTCAAGGCCAAGAGTGTTCCTATCGAGGCTGTGCGTGTCGTTACTGACGATAACCCCAGTCCTCCTGGACTCCATCGTAAGAGCTTGGTCATCATCTCTCCTGGCCGAACCATCAAGTTCACTTGCGCAACCGGACAACGACACGAGACCTGGTTCAACTCTCTTTCGTACCTGCTTCTCCGCACCAACAATGAACAAGCTAATGTCGAGGACATGGCGGAGAACTTCACTCGAGAGGATGTTGATGAATTCAATCCCCAATTTGGACAGCGCGCGGCTAACGGCACACGACCTGGAGCGCCTCCCTCTCTGTCGTCTTATAACTCTCGAACAACCCGTAATGAGTCGCCTGCAGTTGGTATGTCTATGAACATTCCAACTCTTACACCCAAGGCTCAGCCGCAGCGCCCCACTGGAACGCTGAGCAAATTGAGTGGTTATTGGAAGGGAAGCCAGCTGTCTGGCACTCTCACAAGTCGCCGCGGCCGTGGTAGTGCCCATAACGTTAACATTTATGAAGCCAGCGAGGCCCACGACAGTGCCGAGGATGTGAGGGAGATCATCGAGCGGCAGGATAGGGAAGCTGACCGTCTCGAGAATGTCCGAGCATGCTGCGATGGTAAGTTCAGGTGGTAGCAAGAACGAGAGTACATATACTAACAGTGCCCCAGGCAAACATGATGTCGGAACTCTCCACCATTTCTCCAAGCGAGGCCGTCATGGTAACAGCACTCACACGCACTCTCACCCAGGACTTACACACTCTCATACTACTATGTCTTCTCTACGCTCTCGAGTTTAAGCACATGCGGACTCATTCACATACACATTTATTCCATTACCTGTAGAACATCATTTCGAGCAATACACTGTTGTATGGCGAAACACCAACTGTTACGATCGACATCCTTCACGGACTTTCACGAGACTTATGATTTTCTTGACTTTTCTGCTGCGCGTCCTTGACAATGAACCCAGGAGCACTGCGACCAAAAGACTATAATCACTTTGCTACAGCCAAACACCGGCTACGACCTGTCGAACTTTTCCTACTTTGTCTCTGTTTCTTATAATACTGTATGCAACCACCATTGCAGCCGACCATTCAACCAACCACAATGAGATCTGTCGATCGAGTCTAGTATCGACGGAGACTGAAAAACACCAAAAAACATCAACACACCACACCACACTGCATTTTAGCCAACACATTATTTGTTTGAGCAGACCTCTCTCAATCGGCTCAGCGCATGGGAAGCTGGGAACGGACCTACAGGAGTTTTTGTCTTGTTTACTGTCCAGGTGTTGTCTAGTGTAGCGCAGCTCACCTGAGAAGTATTGATTCATGTAATGTTCTCGAGGCTGTGGTCAAAAGAGAAGAAGGAGCTTGCGTATAGACGCGATGTGCTTGGAGAGTTTCTAGGCGAGGGGTATTGATGACTGAATGAGATTTTCGTATTAGACTGATTGACGTTGGCGTTGTGAGGTCTCCATGTCTACTTTATTACTGTTCATTTCGACTTATAACGACTTTGAAAGCAAGTGATTCGTTTAATGGCTCTACAGCCCAGCATTATCGTTTAAGCCATGAAATGTTGAGTTTATGGGCTGTTTGCGCTTGTTAACCGAGGGGGAGGACAGATTTCAGTTGACAGTGGTCATATGTAGCCTCCACCCAGAGACCAGAGACAAGAGTCAAGAGAGGCCTTGTGATGCCTCCACTGGATTTGAGTTTCAGGTCCCAGCAGAACGGCCTCGACTTTCGGGCATGGTTGTTAGTGCGGTACGCATTTCAGCCCATTCCCATCGAAGAATTAGTGCTTCTACGGCGATCATCAAAGTTAGTAGTTTTGCCAAATCAAGTACTGTATCTTGTTGTACGTCAGAGAACAGCACGTCTCACGATGTACGGGGCTTGAGAGATATTTATTTACTGGATATAATCATAAGAAAGTCAGTGACTGATCACTGTATCTTCCAATGAGACCCGCTGAAGGTCCTTCATTCTTTTACCGCTGTCTCCGTGAATATTTTGTCTCTACAAGGTACCTTACCTTGTCCTAGTCGTGAACGGCGGGGGAGGCCTGTCAGCCAGTGGATTCATCACATGACGTATGTAGCCCGTAAGCTCGAGGTACCTTCCCAAGGTTTGGTTTGGTATGGTACCTCTACCTCTAGCCTCTAGCGGTGTCACTTACATACACTCACTTGAAAGTGCCAACCTATCAACTAACTCCGCGTATAATCTTTCCGTCTCCCCCAACCAAGATCTCGCATCGTCAACTACTTTTTTCTCCCTTCAGTACCTGATCGACCTTGATCTTTTCCTCTCCATCCGATGCGTCCTTCTCGCCGTATCCTCTAGCTATAGTCTAGGGTGTAGTATAGTGCCCCTCCTGCGCACAGCGCTCCCTTGAGAGAGCCTTTGTGGCTCCGGAATTCGGAGCCATGGCCAGCTTCAAGTCTCTTCTTATAGCATACGTCCTCGGCGGTTTGACCTTTATACCGCTGGTGATAGTGTCTGTGCTGGCGTTCATATTCTATACCTCTCCCATCGTCGACGACACCGCCAACGAACCGAAATACAGCCCCATCGTCGACAAGGACGATGATACAACCGCCCTCGAGGCCGCTAAGCGGTCGCACAAGAAGGACAACCGCGCGCACGAAAACGACCTCGATGTAGCCGCCGGCTTCTTCGCTGTGTGCAGAGAATACACGCCTATGGGGATCAATGCGAAGCCTATTGAACGGTCAACACCTGTGGGATCTACGACCGTGGCTCCTTCAAGCCCCAGTGTCTATCAGACCATGTACCGGAGCATATTCGAGAGGAAGCCCACACCAGGACCTCTAGACAACAACAGTAACAGCACGAGTCAACGGCCCAAGAATGCGGGCAACGTTTTTTATGTGGTTTTGAGGTTTGTGCAGCTTATCCATACACACATCCCTTTGCTGACCTTTGTCCAGACATGGCCATCTTATGTTGTTCGACGACGAAGAACAGGTTGAAGTTCGACATGTTGTCTCTCTGGCATACCACGAAATCAGTATATACTCAGGCGGTGATGTCACTCCTGAAGGCGAACTCTTCATCAAGCGAAATGCGATCCGACTGTCCCGAAAACAGGCTGGTACCGAACTGACTTCTGACAGCCCTGTTTCTAAACCTTTCTTCCTATTCTCTGAAAACTGTTCAGCAAAAGAAGATTTCTACTTTGCCCTGCTCAAAAACCAAGAGCAGAGTTTTGGGGTGGATGGCCAAGTGCCGAAGCCATTGCATTTCGATGTTAAGAATATCATCTCACTGGTCCATAAGCTTCACTCTACGGAAGAGAACATCCATTCCAGATGGCTAAATGCATTGCTTGGGAGGGTCTTCCTAGGAATCAACCAGACGAAGGATATCGAGGCCTTCATCCGTGAGAAGCTCACTAAAAAGATCTCTCGTGTTAAACGACCTTCATTTCTTACTCATATTACCATCAATGGAATTGACACCGGCTCGGCAGCACCTTACTTTACGAACTTCAAACTCAAGGATCTTACAGTTGAGGGAGAATGTGTCGTTGAAGCCGACGTCAAATACTCGGGAAACGCTCGTATTGAAATCGCTGCCACAGCAAAGATCGACCTCGGCGCTAGATTTAAAGCACGGGAAGTCAACCTTGTCCTTGCAGCTGTTCTCAAGAGAGCTGAGGGTCATATGCTGTTCAAGATCAAACCGCCACCAAGCAACCGAGTTTGGGTAACTTTCCAGAGTATGCCCAAGATGGAAATGGATATCGAGCCCATCGTTAGTGCGAGACAAATCACTTATACAGTCATCCTTCGACAGATCGAGAATCGTATAAAGGAAGTCATTGCAGAAACAGTCGTATTGCCATTCTGGGATGATATGCCCTTTTTCAAGACGGAGCACAAACAGTGGCGAGGCGGTATCTTTGAAGGAGATGACGCCACGGTTCCCACTAATAATGCTGAAAGTATAGTCGCTGCGGCAGGAGATGTCGCAGCTGTCAGCCATCTTGATGGAAACCCGGATTTAACAGAGGAGACAAAACCCCTGGAAAAAAGCCAGACAGTCCCAGTCATGGAAGCAACACCACCGCCAACGGGTCTCTTTGGGCGCAGACTTAGCAGGACAGGCACCAACCCTCAAGCTTCTGTTTCTGCTTCTGCTTCATCAACTAGCATCGACTCTAAGGGCCCGGGTGCAAGCCCAGTATTGAAGCCCAAGATCTCCAAGACGTCCCTACAGCCTATCGTGGGTACTGATGCCGCTCACGCTGATATTTTCAAGCCATCGACATCACCCCCTGATCATGCTACTAATTACATGGCGGCGCTGCACTCCCGCTCACACGACGCTTCCCCCAAGCCCCCCCAGACTTCAGATGCGCCTTTGGAGTCATCGTCTGCTTCCCAACGGTCAACCCGGTCTTCACGCTCTTCCTCATCAGCAAACGAAGCCCTCCACAATGATGTACCGGAAGACACTCAGAAGACTCCAGTTGCCATGGGCCGCCGTAACACGACCTCGTCGACTGGTTCGTCTCACACTGATGAAAGACCAGGTTCCTCTGCCGCCTCCTTGAAAGAGTCCATCAAGAGCCAGACAGGGTCACTGGGAAGGAGTTTCTTTACACGGCGTGAGCATCCGGAGGTACCCGTTCAAGTGGACGAGGAGTCGGACAACAGTGAAGCTTCTCGAGACCAACCGAATAATCCACTCCAGAGACAGACTACGCTGGCGGCTGTTTCAAATGCAGCATTGCAAGCCAAACAATGGGGCTGGAACGCTTATCAACGACACAAGGAAGCACGCAGACAGGCAGAGCAAGCAAGCCATCTAGATCTCAGCCAGCCCATGGGAAGAGGTCAACCACTACCTCCTCCAGGAACACCTCTCCCTAAGCCTACAAATGGCATGACGCGGATAGCACCCCCGACGAGTGTTCCTACGAGGAAGCCAGTCCCTGGACACAATTCGGTAGAGTCTCTTGAGACTCACCACGAAAGCCCTCCTGAGCACGAGCATGAGCATGAGAAGCATGGCGACCACCGTCCTCCCTTACCTTCTCGCGGACGGCGTAGACAGAGCCACGCACCTGAGCCGGACAATGGACAGAATGTATTCGTCGTTGCCGCCCCAGAGGACTCTCAGCCCGCTACACCATCCGGGGATGACCTTTCAAACCATCAAGTGTGGGCTTCCAGTGATGAGCAAACAGTGACAGATAGCGGAACTTCTCATCCTCCCTCGATGATCACCAACGAATCCTCACTCGTGCAAGATGAAAAGTCAGCCAGCCCTATAGAGCCAAAACCTGCCGCCCCAGCAGCAGCAGACGACGACGATGACTTTTCTGGATGGATGGACAACGAACCGTTAGATATGGAAATCAATGACCATGTACAGCCAACTGCACAGGAAGTCAAGTAACACACAAAGAGAGAGAGAGAATCAGGCGTTCTGGGCTATGCAGGCTGGGGATGACTACATGTTCCTGATGGAGCAAGCTTCCTTCAGACTTACCTTTCTTATAATTATTGTTGGATCGGCGTTGCTGGACGGTGGATGGTCTCTTGGTTATAGGTGCTACATCAGATATACCTCAAGAATTGAGTAGTAATTACACGCAGCCTACAGTGTACATCGAAATAGTTGTATATGCCATTCGACTGAAAGCGTCGTTGGATGAGCTTTACTTGTCTTGAGCCGTCGATCGAGCACATGAACGAATGGTGCTTGAACATGCCGAACAGCGAGCATTCCCACAAGCGCGTCCCGGTTTGACATCCCTCAGCTCGCCAAACAGAACGACAGACGGCTGGATAATTCTTTGGCAGCATTGATTTGTTCAACAGCAGCTTGCCTTGACTTCAAAGCAACCCTCAATGCTTTCGAAATGGTGACAAAATTCCAAAGTATACTGATTTAATGCCCTCGTCGTGATGCTCTCTGCTCGGCTAACGGCATCTTTGACTCTCACATACATCAATGATCGGCTTACGATTGCTCTAAACTATTCCATAAAGACAATCAGACAACAGCATGGTTGCTGCACTTGCAAGAGAATATTCTCACATGGTCATTTCACCGGGTGGCTATCGGACAGCATGGTCATGCCTGATTTTCATTGTTGCATTCACTTTGCCACCACTCGGCAGGAGTACAAGTGTCAGCTATCAGCCGATAACAGTTCTGAGCTTGCTCGTCTTCGTACCGAGCGAGTGTTTCATGTGCCCTCGTGTATATCGCATCGGCAGAGTAAGCACAAAGAAATGACGTCCAGTGCTCACTGTGACCTGTAACCAGCCTGGAAGGTAGCAGCTCAACACCCAAACAGTCTACCTACCTATACCCTCGGTTCTTGAGAACGGACAAGCGGGAGGAGGGGATATCGAGGTCCTGTCTGCTCCTTCATCATTGACCCAAGTTGGTGTGAGTGAAGTTATGCGACAGAAAGTATTGAGCAAGGGCAGAATGCAGCTTTGTTGATGATTGGGTCTGCTCTCAGCCCAACTCTGATCACGGCTTCGTAAAAATTATACTGTGTAGCACCATCTAGGCTCTGTAAAGGGTGCGCAATGGCCGATTTGAGTCCTGCTTTCCCGCCACCGATGCACCCCAGATGCAGATGAATTTGGTGATACCCAACGCAGAGAATCGCGTGGCAGACTCCATCACCATTAGGTAGTTTTAGTCTGGTCCCCCTAAGATCTTCGTTGGACTTAAAGCAGACCTCTCCGCCAAGAATATGGGGTACATGGCGGGGGAAAACGGAAGTGGCTTGCTCCTCATCCACAGTTATCCTCGTAGTAGTACGGATACAGAAGATAGATTGCTTCTCAGCTGAGTTTGAAGCTTTTGGCGTACCTAGGTGCGGGTGCCTGTCTCAACAACTTTATGTGTTTCTTAAGCGAGACCATGGGGCCAAGAAAAGCCAAGGTTCGAGCGATGAGCTGTGCCGCTGAGAATGCACGTTGCTGCGTTGAGAAAAGAGCTTGTTTCCCCTCATCTAAAATAGTAGCTAGGCATCGCACTGTCTTTCTTGGCCATGGGAACCCCTCGTCAGTCGAGTTACAGTACAAATGGTAAGCTTGTTAAAAGCTTGTGGTCAGTTGAGTTGCGCGGCCAAGCCGAAGCCAAAGGGGTCTAGAAAAGATGCATGGAAAGAGTAAAAATACCCAGACCAGCCAGATCATGATAGCCTTTGTCAGATGCTCGGCGATCCTCGAATTGACCAATCCCGTGGCTGCCTTTGGGCGCCGAGAGACTGAGGGGAGAGGCTCGATAGCATCATCTCACCCCTCATCTCAGTAACCTAGCCGACAAGTAGGGTAAAACGCCAACATCTGGTGACATGCCTTGTGCAGCGTCTACAACTGTCACTCGTCATTGAGACTGACGCCGTAACCCGGATCGATATAGCTTCCTTGAGTTTAAATGTCATGCTGCAGTTCTGTAGGTACTGTACTGTAACCGCGACCCCACGTCTCATCATGGTACGTAATTGGTGTGTCTGGATGAGACTCGCTCGCTCGCTCTGCCGTACCGAAGCATGGCATGGCATTGACAGACGACAGGTGCGCTTATTCCAAGAGAATCTCAATTCAAGAAAAGCTGAATCCATCGAGAAAACGATGATGCTCTATGTGCCGAGACGAATGACGCCACCATGACCTGAACAGCCCATGGTTGATGTTGCTGTTGATTCATTCCATCCATCAGTCAATAGGTAGGAGGTAGGTTGCACCACAGCAAGCAATTGAGTTGTGATGGATGGAGCTCGTGTTTCCAGACTGTTGGATTCAGTCCAATGGAGCCACTTACCAACTCAGGCAAGTAAATAAAAGTTATCCGCTGAAAGTCGTTCAATGTGCGTTGTTAGCTTGCTTGGCTTGGCTAAGTTGGACTTGTTGTGGTGAGGCATTTTCTGTCCCTCGTCAACTCTCAAGCGGAGCCTGTCTCTGTCGCACCGTAACTACCGTCCTTATCCATACAGGCAGTACAGTGCTGATGCGTATGTCCTCTCATTATGCCCTGGCCTTGTACGTGTCAGATCTTGCACTTGCAGCGGGTCTCGAGTCTGGAACATCGTGGGCGTTAGCATGGCAGCTTTCGCCAAGCAATTGACCAAACAAGAGGAGCAGTTCATGTCTGTCTGCACCTGGACACCGTGAATGATCATGGCCTGAGAGTTCACAATTGATATGACAGGGGAGTTGTTCATTGAATAGCAGCTCTTTTGCGTCTTCGAGCTGGTCTGGCATCAAGGGAGTGTCACAGGGCTGAGCAACAATGTCATACCTGTTTATGCTCTGAAAAAACGTGAGAACTCAATGCATGCAAGGCATCAAAACAACGCCAGGTCCAGTGCAACAGCGTGGGATGTCTAGGGCCCTGCAGTTGCCAACCGGCAGCGAGACGCCGTTATCGACAGATCCAATGCCAATTTGAACGACGATAGCGTCGTGTAAGCTAACCACGGGCGGACCGACATTGGTCACGGATGCACACTCCCTCCTGGTCGTAGCTGGCACAGTTATCTGAACTGGATCTGACTTCGGACCACGCGTTATCAGTAACTGTTCTTCGGCTTCACCTTTCAGATGCGAGCCGCGCCTAAGTTTTCGTTTGACTTTCGTGTATCATCAACAGCAAGAGCTGAGCTTGACTTGGTCTTTACCGTCCTAGGTGTAGTACGGCTCAATACAAAAAGAGAGATCGAAAAGGTGTGGCAAGATCCGGCATTTGCTTAGATCTTGAGGGTGCCTCACCAGACCATTTGGGCTTAGCTATCTTGAGGGTGTTGCGATGTTCAAGCCAATCGACGCGATATTCCATGGGCTCATGCAAGTCTTATCCGCCACTGTTTGATGCACGATGCAAACCTTTCTTTTTTCGAAATCCAATAACATATATTTGCGGGCCAACGGGGCCAAGAAAGCAACCTCTCTCGGACTTCAACGCCGTGATCAGGTAATTATCGTTCCCATTGACGTTTGTTCAACTGGAGCTTCTTGGCGTCCCTCCTGCCTGTATGGCATGGCAAGTTCATGGATGAATCTGGAGGTCCTCGACTAAGTCTCGCATCCATCATGAGAGTACCCCGATAGGATCGAAGGATCTTTGTCGATGAGCCTGCATTGCAGTAAAGAATTCAATGTCTCATTCGTAGGACCTTGAGACCGGCTATAAAAGTAACGAGGTAAAAGCCGGCTTGTTGATGCAGACTACTGTTCTTTAGCTCAGATGTAAATGCAAGTTTCTTGGATATCGGCATGTGTGATAATGATAGCAGCGGAGTCAATACTGGAGAGAGCCACTTCATATCATGGGTATGGAGCAACTGAGCATAGAGAGAGCACTTGAGGTTTGCCGCTGTGCTTTGATTTCTTATGTCGTGGTGTCGCTTGTAGATATTACGTGCTCGCAACTGACGTCTTTTGCACTTACAACAACTTCCAAATCCTCTGATCTCAGCTCATATGAGGCGGATCGTGCGTTCAGCTTGAGTGCCCTCGCGTGTCGGTAAGTGTCGGTGTCAATTCTCATGATGACAAGATGCATACCTGACGTAGAAGATAAGAACCACCTGTAACAGCATGCTTCAGCATGATCTTCAGTGTTTGTCACTCGATGACCCGGTGGTGAGGTACCACTCGATGAAGTTTCTCTTGGTCAGGCATCAGTATCTGATCAGAGTCCTCTTACCCAGTTCGTCAAGACCCCTGTAAATGCCTTGCTTGGCATCTTTAAGCAATCGACTCTTTGGGCTTGATGTTTGACCCTTGCCAAAAGGTAAAAGCGATTTGCAAAGCACGTTCGGCAGATCACCATTAAGGCTACGGTGAAGACAGAATTAAGGTAGAATTAAACAATTAACCCATGGACAATGTAGCAGCGTCCGTCCGCCAAGCACTTCCGGTGCGGTGGCCCAAATTGCCAAAGTGAACCACGGATTTTAAAGCACTCTAAGTGCCGTGTTTGAGTCATTGTGAGATTATTTGCCGGTGGTGAAGCTCAAGAACTTGACTTGACAGCCTCATAATTGAACCTTGACCCCTGATCAGCAGCAGCAAATACCTGAAAACCGAGACCTTAGTTTGAGCCCGTCAAGGCATCGCAAAATGTCAGCACTGCCATCGGGCACGGGCCGACAGAAACTCAGTTTGAATTAGAAACCACCGTCGATCGTGAGTTGTTTAACTCAACGTGTACAAGACTTTGTTTCTTACACGCGGATAACCTACGACCAAGACAGGATTAACGATATCAAATATCCAATGAGCGATCGAGAGTGTGTTAGAGACACAAAAGACAAGGGACCGTGCCACGGGAGATCCAGGGATCAACTCCACTTCCTTGTCTCTCCGGGGCGCATATGACGCACTCGTACCCGTGTCAGCCATCCCTGTCATGCAGAGGCGAGAAAGATGGCTTGAATGGTGTGGCCTGGGGTGGGCGTGGAATGAAGATCCCGCACCGGACCGGTTTTGGAGGAGCTCGCGACCTTAGTAGGCGCTTCCAGGTTTATAAAACCACGAGATCACTCTACCTTGAAATAACAGCCGCTGCAGGCGCGTGTGAATATGACGATAGAGTCATAGGCTTCCTGAGATCGTGAAGGACGGGGCAGAATTCCACCAACTATGAGTTGTGGTTAAAGGCGAGTTAGGCAGCCCTAGAAAGGTCCCTTGATTCGCTGCGTTGGTCAAGATCTTGGTGTCGAGCCACTCAGGGCTGCCAGAACAGGGGGAGACATTGATGGTCTTGGCGACAAGGGACTCGAAATGCCAGACAGTGCAGACATCATTGTCGTGAAGCCAGATTTGCGGTGCGGCCTCTGTATCCCCTTGATTCGCGAATAGGTGGAAATTTTGATGACCATCATTTCCTGTTTTTGTTATTTGATTGATGCCTGGAGAAGTTTCCTTATTTCTGGCTTGCTTAGAGAGATCACAGAACACAGACCGACACTTCGACACGCCAGGGGGCTTCCCGAAATCCAATTTGCGCTTAATCAAATCCCATGCGATTTGCGTTGCACATAAGGAAACGTAAATGCCGCTTGTTATGTCTATCAACGCCGATCAGGCGTGACAGGTATGAGTTAGAATTCAAGCTTACTTTGAATAATCTCAAACGGCCGCGCAACTTGTCTTACTTGTGCGTCACTTTGAGGCGCAATCGCAATGCAGCGAGAGCTTTGACGGAGGAGGACGCGCATACGCAGATCTGTGTCAAAGGACATTCGTCGTCCGGCTACACAGCAGCACCTTGCGTGCGCGTCTCTGGCGAAGTTGAACAGGGGACACTGCAGACAGGAGTGACGAAGTGAAGGTGATCACTGTCGGCAGATTGAAACCAAATCGGAAGCAATGGCACTGGTCGCAGCTTCTGAGGTCGAAAAGAAGATCGCTGAAGATATGTTGGTCTAAAACTTCATATGAGATAGCTCCGGATAGCGAACCGGGATTTTCGCTTGATTGGAAGCATGTTGACCGGATAAGCGCCGTCCAATATCCGATATCAGAGCCGCAACGGCAGGCAGAAACTGGGCTGATTTTGACAACCGCGGTGTTGCGGATGAAAGGATATGTCTGATTGCGGCTCTTGGATGTCGAAATGACCAATCCTAGCCAAGATCCGGCACCATGGCAAGACTCATGATTCGCATGCGAATGCAGTTGAAGTTGAGGGTTGCTGATCAGTGACACTCGACTCCGGCTCCGTGGAAAATGCTGGCCTTCCTGCTCTTGATGAGAACTGCCGTCTCTCCCGAGCAACTCCAATCAACGGCTTGAGGCGCTTATCCTGGTGGATTTTGATGCTGCCCTTGCCCTGAGTGGTAGCAGTGCAGCCGGCTATAGAGGACCGAGAGACCTATAATTAAATTTCCCAGGCTCCGTTTCATGCTCTCCGTCGACTCAGGCGAGGCGACAGAGCGGGTACCAATGGTGCAGGTATTGTCCGTGGTCGGTACGGTGTACCCCATAGAATCCCATTATTCTTCAATTGAGTGTCTTTATTAGGAGAACATAACTTGAATGCAATCGTGGGCTAGACTCTTCATTAGGCCATCATAACTTCCTCAAATCATTGGCTAATTTTATCCAAGATACCTTGCCTCTTGTGCAAACCCCTGGAACATAAACCCGCGGCTTGCGTGGGGTATTTTTTTGTAACGATGCAGTGGTCCAAGTCGGTCAGCCTAATTGGCCTTGAGTGATGGCTGAAATTGGCTCACAGGCACGCGAGCTGGCTGACATGCCGCAAGGGGTTGTAGGAGAAACTTGACATGGCATTCAGCCATTGCACCGCCAGTTGCTGACGCCAGATTCGTTCCCTTTCGAGGCCGGGCGAGACAGGGCTGGGGAGAGGCGCGGGATTATTGACTGCTTGCGCCTTGTTCAGGAGACGGTAACCCTAATGATTTGCTGAGGGCAGAAACACGAATGCTTCATGTGGAGATCCATGATACGTGGAAGATCGTCACAAAGGGCGAACATTGAGCACGAGACACGAGTGTTCATCATGGAATTGACCGCTGTTCCTGATTGACTTGTCGATGATGTAACTGGGTTATTTGATGAGCTGGAAGATTATGAGTCCCGTTGTGCAGCGTCACGATCGCTTTTTGAAAAGTCTTGGCTGTAACAAGGTCTCGGGCAGATGCTCGCTCTGGAATTGCATGGGGGTTAAACTGAGATGACGAGACAAGATCTCAACAAACACGATTTCGAGACAGAAAATTTGGTAACTGTTTGTGGCGATGTGCGAGATGCAACAACGAGGTTGTAATAGCTCAGTCCATCACGCAAAGGCAAGTTCATGATGCTTTTTTGCACTTATTCATGATGTTTGAAGATTTGACACTTACACCAGATTTGACTGGCGGTGGAGCCGATGCAGATAATTGGTCAGTGGCTGTCGCACTTGCACTTTCACTTTAGAGCAGGACAGCGAACCGCTCACTCCAAGGGACCCCAGATGGGGAAAGAGAGGCCAGGTCAAGGTGAGCAGACCAATGAGAGCGCACAGAAAACTGGCCGAATTGCTCGCCGAGGCTTCTCAGCAGGTACGGTACAACATTGATTTGATGGCGCCTGCATCGTCATTTGATTAGTGGGAGCTTCCAGCTGTCTTGAAGATTCAGGAGAGCAGTTGCATCAAGCACCTCCCGCACCTGTGTTTCTTCAGAAGCCAAAAGAAACATCAAAATAAACTATTATTAGGTCTCCCGTTGCTACTTGCTGTATGGCCGAGGCACTGCAGCTCTAGAACCCAAAAGGCAGCTGCTGTCATCGAATGGATCAGGTACTATAAACAAGAGGCTCAGGGCAGGGCAGGGGAGCCAGACGAGAAAACCTGGTGACAAAAATACTGACGTAAGTTAACAGCATAAACTCAGAGGCTCTCGGATGAGTTTATTCTTTTGGCATACAATGTCAAGCCAGGGCCAGGGGTGACTTGGGAGCACTGAACCTCAGTAATGCAATGCAGATGCAGAGACAGAACCTGGAAAATTGGGGCACTTCGGTCATCGTGAAGGGAAAGACAGTTAGCCAAGCTTTTTCCATGGCTCACCCACGCATAATTTCCGTGTTGGCGCCTCTACTTTACCATTGATGAAATTATGGCATATCTTCAGGTTGGCCTGTGATCTCCAAGCTGGAAATTCCCGTAATCTTTGTTGGTATCTCGGGCTGTCCATCAGAAGAATTGCCTTTGCTATCTGGTCTTGCACCTACGTCGTTGAAGAATTCTGCACTCTCGCCGCACCCCTTGGTAACTGGGCTGCATCTTTCTGGGTAAAAGGCGATTCAAGCCACTGGGTCGCATAAGCTGTGGATTTTTAGTTGATAAATCACGCACTGTGCTTATATGTACGTATTTTACCAAGTAGTCCGACGGAGCAAAATGGACCAGTCAAGTTTCGTTTATCTATCCAAGGGTTCCATGGACGGGATTAATAAACCAGAGGATACTTATTAGTCTATTGATTGCTGCCCGCTGTCCTCTTGATGAAGCAAGCAGTTGGTGATCTGGATAACTCGCTCAGCGATATCAATCCTCGGCCTCTTTCTCCGTATCCCGATCTCCAAAAACAAGTACCTTACCCCCCACTCACACACACACATGAACCATTTTTCTCTACCCCAACCCAAGCAGAGTTACCTGCATGTCAATCATTGCATCCAATACAGAATCAGTCAAAGTTTTTGGCTTTGGCCTTGTGTATCTGTACGTACACACACTCGATACTGTACGTGCATATCGCTTCAGCACTCGGACGAGAAAGCGAGAGCGTGTGAGAATGAGAGTATGCGCACGCCCCTCCCCATGGCCCATCCACATCCACATCCATATCCTGACCCTTGTCCATGTTCCCCACGTCGAGTTGTGGTCTGTGATCCACCTTGAAGCTTTGCCAAAGAAAGAGTGGAAGGTTCCTTAGTTCGGTTTGGCTCTGGTGGGCTGGGGATAGACTGGTGAAGGGACCGAATTGATCGACTGCACTGAGTAAGTAATAGTGTAGCAGCTTCATAACTTGTACGGACACAAAAGACAAGCTGCGCGCTTTTTTTTTTCTCCTGCTCGTCTCCTTACTTCAGCTTTCCTCTCTCCTTTAGCCTTTACTTAAACATCTTCTTTCCCTTATTTATATAACCTCAAAAGGGAAAAACGAAAACCGGTTGATCGTGCTGCTCTTTTGCTTCACTCTCACTGTTATAATCACCCGGCTACTGCTTTTGATGCCGCCCCCTCCTCGTCTTCATATCCTCCTACGACCAAGTCGACGTCCCATGTGGTTTCTCTAGCATCCCATTCAACAATTGTGGGAGATCATACAACGGACAACAACGTGTTTGGAGACAATAGACAACAGTCAATGTTCAATTGAAGACCGAAAAACGGACACCGAACTCCTTTTGAACCGCATCGACATTCGACAAGCATTCTAGGCTTACACGGGCACGAGATCTTGATCAACCCAAAGGCCCCGGCATAATCGACCATTGCAATCTATCAGTTGTCAACTTTTGAGAAAAAGACACCATACGCTTGAACGCAACACCTTTTTCTTGATCACGGTATTCTACAGCTACCTCGTGGCTACTCCTCTGGGTCAAAGTCTTCTGCCAAGATCGCATATCTTGGATACCTACCATATCGCCGCAACGATTCGGTAGTGCCGTCAAGTGTTTCTCGCATTTTGCCGACGAACCAACCACAAACGCCATTCGCCCAGCGACAGAAGCACAACACAGCACTCTAGTCGCTGAACCGTCCCCATCACTCAACTGACCCCAATCCTTGGATGGTGGGTGTGTGGCTCTGACTTACAGCTCTTGGTCCCTCGCTTCTGTTAGTGACCAGCTGCCCTCCCCCAATCGACAGCACCTGCTCTGTACTTTAGGCGCCGCCTGTACACCGAAGCTCTGTACCCCTCTATTCGACACCGTTGCCATTCACTGCAAGCCCCGTCCGAGATAAAACAGCAGAAGCGCCCTCAAGGCTCAATCTCGCTATTTCTCAGCCCCCGACTTCGAAAAAGATGGGCATTATGGCGGCACTTTCGGCCCCAAGGGCCATGGTAGCACCCCACCAGCACCAACCACAGGGACCCTCCACCCTCGTCACAGGTATGGACATACAATTCTCTTACTGTTGTTTGTCTCTGTAATCAACTGTTTCCCGTCTTCTCCTTGATTTGCCTCTTTCTATCCTCACCCAAACCCATCCCGTCCATTCGCCCGTTTCAAGTCAAGCCTATTCCTGTTTCTATTCCCCTCGTGTTCATGTCTTGGTTTGCTCTTTGATGAGCAGCAACTCATTTCATTTCACTTCACTTCACTTGATTGTTTCTCCGCTTTTGTCTTCTCACATTCATTTCGTCATTCCCACGTCCACCGGAAGCGAGAAGTCTCTCCATCTCCGTGGACCCTGCGCCGCGGACCAAGCTGCCAGCTGAGTAGTGACGCGATAAACGTGGGACCTGCAACTGAAGCTAGACTTGGCTGAATCAAATCGGCTTTGAGCGACGGCTTTTGTAAGTGGGCTTGCACTTTTTTTACTTTGTCATTTGCTGAGAAAGCAAGGGCAAAGGCAAAATAAAAAAGAACAAAGTAAACAGCGGCAACTGGATGGACGCAACCAGAAGGTTGGGTTTCTTCGGACATTCGCCATTTGGTTATTTCCATCCATCACCATTTCCCCATTATAATTCCGTCAATGTCACTGTCACTGTTACTGTCTGTCACTTGTCACCGTCACTTTCCCCCTCGCTGTGCCTTGTTGGGCTGAGCCTAGACTTTACAATTTCATGACATTTGCTGAGCCTTGGCACACTTTGGGGTCCCGGTCCAGTTTATTTACCTATTTTGCTGCATGATCACTCGTTCTCGTTCCCTCTTACTCACAACTCACGTTCCATTCTATTTCTGCCTCATGCACCCCCCAGTTTAATCCCTAGTTCCCCTAGCCTTGTCCCATGTCAACCCGAACCCTGCAACTGCAACTTCTCCAACATCAAGATCAAGTCATCCCTGCCTGCTGACGTCTTTTTGCTTGCTCCCGCCACAGATAAAAGTACCTCATCCTCTACCTTTCGCCCAAACCAGTTCCAGTCCCTATCGTCGCCTCGCGAATATAGTACCGACCTTACTGAATCAATTGTCCTAGAAGAAGGTGGTGAATCTGGAAGCGAATCCGCCGTTGAACCCGTTACACCTGTTAGTGGTCGCCAGTCCCAGGACTTCACCCTCCAGAGCCAGGACCTGCAGGACCTCCAAAATCTGCAGTCTTACCAGACGGCTTCAGCCACATCTTCAGGAGTTGTACCTATCGCGATCCCCAACTCGGCCAACCCCAACAAAGGATCATATATATCACAATCCGTAAATAGCAGCCGCCCTCCTACTACCTACGAACCAAGTACTCCAAGAGCAACAGAACCTGAGCCGGACAGTTCTCTCACCCGTCAGTCAACCCGAGGTTCCATCTCCACCTCGAGTTTCAAGCGCACCATGTCGAGCTTCTTCCGCCGAACAAATTCCCACGTTAAGAACGATTATATACCTTCGGAATCTGCAACACCCTCCGTCGTGTCCGCACCAACGGAACCTCAAACAAATGGCCAACCACGTGCTGCAGCTCGCCGTCGTTTCTCCATGAACCGCTCTTCTGCAACTACTCGTTCCAACTCACCCCCTTCGCCTAGCGACAATGGATTGGAAATGGCTCCCGCACACCGCGAACGTGCCTCTGACAAGTCTCTTCCCAGTCAAGGAGACTTCAAGAAGAACCGTGCATCGACTGGTCTGACTCTGCGTGGCCGAGCTATTAACTTCGTTGGCGCTCATAACCCCAGCCGAGGGACCGGACACAAGCGTCCTGAGTACAACCGCAGAGCCAGCAGCTATGACGGTAGCCGACCCAGCACCCCTCTTCCACCTCCTGCGGAAGGCGACGAGACTATGTATCCACCCGAACGAAGTGTCTGGCCTCTTCCCCCTGACTCCGGTACTGGTGCCAAGGCTCGACGCATGAGTTTGAGCCTTCCTGATGATTTCGCTGTGGACGTAGCTGAGCTACAGAACGAATTCGAATACCAGCGCAAATTCCTCGGCCGTCATGGCAAGCATCTTGGCAAGGGAGCGGCTTCTAAGGTTACCCTCATGATGCGAAAAGGTTACCCAGAAGAGCTCTACGCCGTCAAGGAGTTCCGCGGCAAATCGCACCGGGAAAGCCAGCAGGACTACGAGAACAAGATCAAGTCAGAGTTCAGCATTGCGAAGAGCCTACATCATCCTAATATTGTCGAGACTTTCCGCCTATGTACCGATCATGGGCGATGGAACCATGTCATGGAATATTGCTCGGAAGGTGATCTTTTCAGCTTGGTCTCCAAGGGTCATCTCAAGGGTGATGACCGGAAGAAGGACCGCATGTGTCTCTTCAAGCAGCTTATTCAAGGTGTCCATTACTTGCATGCCAATGGCATTGCCCATCGTGACATCAAGCTTGAGAACCTTCTCATCACCAAGGACAGTAAGCTCAAGATTACCGATTTTGGTGTATCGGAAGTTTTCTGTGGTACTCACCCGGGTCTTCGTGAAGCTGGTGGACAATGCGGCCGTAACATGAGCGGCGAGATCCGCCTTTGCTCACCTGGCATCTGTGGAAGTGAGCCCTACATCGCCCCCGAGGTCCTCGCCAAGAAGGAAAACTACGACCCCCGATCACTCGATGTGTGGAGTTCTGCGATTGTCATGATTTATCTCACCTTTGGCGGCGCCATCTGGTCCCGCGCTGTCCCAGGAGAGCTCCATTATGATAAGCTCGTCAAGGGCTGGGAAACATGGTATGGAAAGCACCCAGAGTCCGACGCCACTATCTCTGATACGGATTACCCCAAATGCTACGCCCTCGACGTGGGCATGTCCCCACCTGCTCTCCGCCGTCTTGTGCTACAGATGTTGAACCCTGATCCGCAAAAGCGTATCAGCATCGAGGACGTCATCCACAACCGCTGGCTAAAGAATGTCGAGTGCTGCCAGCTGGAATCCTACGATGACCCCGCTCTTCTCATTGATGCGACCAAGAAGGACAACACAGCCAACGGCAACAAAAAGATCTTTTGCCACAACCATCTACCCCCAAAGGGTACTGGCTCCCACTCACTGGGCAAGATGCCAGGCCAGCCGGGCTACTAGACGACCTAATGACTGATGGAACGACATTTGAAATGTCCTACAAACACTAAACAACCCTTTCTTTGATAATAAGAGCAACATTGGATTTGTGCGCCTATAACTTTTGCATTCACCTATATTGGCGTTGGGGTCAAGCTGGCCATGGATGATGGTCCAGGCCTGCATGGTTTGGAGTTGGTGAATTTCTGTCGTTTCTTTTCTTTTACACTCCAACCTGTACATAGTATACAACCTTTTCCCTGTTTTTGTCGGACAACGACGCATTACAGCCGACGAGGATGGGGGATGTCTTACAAGCAAAGCAGACTTAATACCCCCCCGAAGAAACAGTCTCTTGCTCTTTTGGAATCTGGTGGATAATGGATATTTAACATGCCATTGGTCTGCAGATGGAAAGAAAAGTCGGGTAGTAGGATGACCATGGGGGTTTATCAATTCACCCGTTTTGTTCTTTTTTATGAGTTTTGGATTCAAAGATGCGCGCGACCCCCTTGAAGATTGTTTATTCTTACAACTATCACTTACATATATATACGCACGTATGTATAGATGGGCTTGCTGCTCTGGCGCTCTGATGCCATTGCTACCAGTCTTTTCTGCGAACTAGCACAATAGACTTGCGTTCTTTGTTGATTCAATCATTTTTTATTCCAGCCTCGGTTCGTTTTGAGTATCCATAAAAGAAGGGCCGTCTTCGGGGCCACTTGGTGTTGTGGCCGCGATACTTGACGTCTTTATCAGGTGCTTTGACATTTCTGAGATAGCGGTTATCAATGGCCTGACGATTGAGTAAGAGCATTATCTAGATTTACAAGGATTGAAGCGAGATCTATTTTACTAGAATGATGATGGAAGCATTCCACTTGTTGGCATCGTAGCACGTTATATCACATGTCGTTACTGCAAGACTGATCTTTATTTCTCTGAATGTCTATTTACCCGGCAATCTGGGAAAGATGAGTACACACTCCTCTGTGGCGTGTACGGATGCGCCGATGCTGCAGGCTGGGAAGTTTTCGGTGTTACATATCCAGAAGCGACGGAAAGCATCCCACGCGATATGCACGCAGGCATGTCTCACCACGACGATGTTTATACAGTATTAGCCATAAAAAAAGCGAAATCGGAATGAGCGATATACTTGCTGGCTTGGATATTGATGCTGGAGCGGTCTAACCGCTGATCAATAGTAGTAGTGAAAGTGGAAATGTCACAGGATCTCATTGGATTTGGATACAAAAGTGAGGCTTTGTGATGACGCTGAGCACTGGATAGAATTTGTGACGCATTTACGACACGTGCATGTGAATGTGAATGAGAGGAAGGGCGTGAGGCTGATACACCCTCACGATATCCCTCACCGGTTGTCGTGAGTTTCCACTGAGTTTCACTGGCGTTGGGTGTCTGTTCTGGGTACCTGGCTAAGGTTGAAGCCGTCATCAACGCAAAGGTTCTGGACAAAGTTGAGACACAGTGACAGCCCCCCACGTGGTCAAGAGGATTTGACGGAACAGAGAGAGTCTCACAACCAGTGAGTGAGTTCTGACTTCAGATCACATTGCTCCCTTTGGAGCGGTTTAACATGCATGGCCCGCGTGACCGGTCATGCTTAACACTTACTCCGGTTCACAACTAATGCAGCATCGCGGAAATAACGTGCCGAGCGAAACATGACAAGAACTGAGGCTGATGAAGCGCGACTACCGCCCTCGCTGCACGAGAGAGAACTGGCACACCGAAAGAAGCCTCCTCGGATATCAGTGCCGAGAAGTAGGAGTAGGAGGGCTGATTCGTGCCCGCATTGGAGATTTCGTGGGGGTGGAGGTGTTTTTTCTTCTTTCTTTTTTGTTTGTGTTACCCACGGACAAGTTGTGATTGTTGGGATATTGGAGAATTGTAAGTGTCTTCCCCAGATGTAACACGAGAATCCTGGGGAAAAGAGGCTGGCTGAGGGATGAATGGGGGGAGTGAGAATAGATACAGAGTTTTGTGAAGGAGTCAAGGTTTATAGACTCTTGCTGGGTGGTTACTTTGGAAAGTCTGAGCTTGGTGGCGGGGAAGAAGAGTAAACTTGCCGTGCCGTCAATCGTAGGAATGCGAAAATGATAGTGCTCACTTTCTGTGTAAGCTTAAAATGGAATGATACCCGATATACTTTTAATATCAACTTCCCTTGTTCATGAGTAATTGAGTCCAGTATGTACTTTCGGCAGCCAAGAGCTTTCAAGTGCCGATATTGGACGGCATTTAATATGGGGCACGGCCGACAGTGGGTCCGCTTCGTCCCGGAGCTGGAAGAGGTACTCCGTAAATGGTTTGTCCTTCCGAGGAGTTTTGCTCCTCGGAGATTCGCCCAAAGACTATCTAGGAACTTTTCATTGTAGAGTAATTCTGAGTAAATAAGTTTTTATCTCGTCTCAAGATATATCCACCATCTGCCCCGTGTTCTATTCCTGAAACTATCGTCGAAATATCGGAATCCCGCTACAGCCCGGCTCCGGTTCCTTAATTAAACCTTAATAGGGATCCAATTTATCTAAGCTTAGTTATTGCGCGCAGTTAAAGTTTCTCTGGCTTCTGGAAAACGTTTCAGATACACCGTCGACTGTCCATATTAATAATTCCTCCAATGGCATATATATATTTACGGGTGGAATATCCGATTCTCATTCCCAAAGTGGGATGTCTTGTTCAACTGCCGCGTATACAGGATTACCAACATGGCCTGAAACGGAACACCTACCGAATTACCCGATCTGAAAGACTGAAAAGGGTTCTGTTCAACATGTATATTAAGACGCTGTTGCATCGTAACAACATGGTTGGTTCTGCAGCATTTTGTCTTCAAGTTACTACTGGCTAGTATCCCTTCATTTCTCTGTATTTCATACTTTCGTTCCTTTATCAATCGTATATGTATATATATATATATATATCGCTCCCTCGTTCACCATGCGTACTGCTGCCGTCATCACTCTTCTGGCCTCCGTGGTCTCTGCCACTCCCTTCGGCCAACGCTCTCAGGTTCTTGCCAGAGCAAGCGAGACTTGCCCCGTCATCTTCGATGGCCGAGTCCCTGCCAATGCCTCTCTGACCGACTTTGACACGGCGAATGGCGGCGGCTGGAACCCTTACAACCCGGGCTTCGTCAAGGGAAACAACATCTCCTGGTCCGAGATTCTCAAGCTTCCCAAGACCAAGACCAAGTCGCGCTTCGATACCGAGGCTGGCACCATCCCTCTCGAGGTCACTATCAGCGACAAGAGTATCTTCATGAAGCAGCTCGGCTTCAGACGCGCTGGTCTACAGTTCAACAAGGATAGCAATGAGGGCAGCCCTGGATCCAAGGGTGTTAAGACTCTGCACTTTAGCATCCAGCAAGACGACAAGCGCCCTCTCAACCTGAGCCATGAGTACCTGGTGAGTATACCCGCAACCATCATTGACCTCGTTGATGCTAACAATGATAGAATGTTTGGCACGAGAAGGCCGATTTCTCCGGCAACCAGTTCCAGTTCCAGGCTGGTCAGCTCATCGGGCAGAACGGCACCGCTGCTACCTGGAAGCTTCTCGATCAGGACTTCAAGCTTCTCTGGGAGACTCCTATGCTCAAGAAGGTGTGGCAGAACTTTGCCATCACTCTCAACTACGAGAAGAAGTAAGTCTATACCAACAACATAGCACAAAGACTGTAACTAACAATCGCAGCACCATCCAAGCATACTACTCCAAGGGATGCAAGCCTCTCAAGGCCGCCACTCAGCCCATCGCCCGCAACTTGACAGGCCAGGGACAGTTCCAGATTGGTATCCTCAAGAAGCCTACTGGTACCGATGATGTTGCCAACTCTGGATTCCAGGAGGCCAACTTGAACGAGGGACTTATTTACGGCGGTATCTTCCTTGAGGACAGCGCGGATGGATGTGTCTCTCTCTAAGTTCTCGCTTGAGATGGACACTGCAGATGTTGTATGACAATAATGGTCAAGTTCTAGACTCTACGACATTACGTACCTACCGCTTCCAGGAGAATATACTTGTATACACCTACTTTATTTTATTCTGTTTAAATGTCTATTATAGTGCATGATGTATGGTTCTTAGCTGTGCCTAAGCTGCCGCTGTGGGTTCCTCATGATCACCATCGACGTCTTTGAAACGAGTTTGTTATTGCATTAACGCACAGGAAAACAACCAGTAGAGCTGCGTATATAAGTAGTTTGTGTTTCGAGCGAGTAAAATTAGACCTTCCTTCTGCCAAAATGGCTTCCAGGCCCATTCATAGTTGGTAGCTGTAAAATGCTGAGAACCATGTCACGTGCTACGAAGCTGAAGCTTTGCTCTACGCAACATTTCCAAGTCTCACCATCAAATTCGAACGCGAGGAGGTCGGTCTTGCTCAGCTCCCACGAAAATGGCACCCTTTTCCTTGTGTCAATTGTCAAACTCGAGCCGCAGACTTTCCTCGAGCCTTTTACGCCAACATCAAAACAAACTTGCGGTTTCCAAACGACAACCTAGCCCATTTCGCCTCATCTCTCTCCAGCAACCAAGATATCTTCACACCAGTAACGATGCCAAGTCAGACGAATCAACACATATCAACAGCGACATTGCTGCCGAGGAGGGTATAGAATCCCACAGCTCTGCCGAGACCAGCCACGAAGCGAAATCAATTGTAGACGACTCGATCAAAAGCAGTGACCATGTTACTAGGGACCAAGACGTCGGTGATAGTGATGCCCCAACCCCAGATCTAGGCCTTGTCTTATCCTCAGACCCAAGAGATGAACCCAAGGTTAAAGCAAGGCCATGGACCGAGGCGGACTTGGCTCACCTCGAAGGATTCATCAAACGGCCATACTTCAGTACATCCTACATCGCAAAGCGGATGGACCGACAAATTGACAGTGTCACGGGCCAGCTCAAGCAGATGGAAGAACAGAAGGGAATCAAGCTACTGGAACGAAGTCGGCAAAAAACTCCATGGCAACATGCAATGGATGCTACCCCAGAGCAAGACGCAATTTTCGAGGCGAAGCAAGACGAAGTGCAAAAGCGTATGGAACACATTATCGAAACACTCATGACCTTGCCAAAGACGGGCCAGTGGGAGGAAATTCTCAAGCTGAAATCTGCCTCGGAATGGGCATCAGCCATCATGAAACTAATACCACTACGAGTCTGGCACATCTTGGCCGCCGACAACCCACCGTCCGAGAAGGAATACGCGACCATACCAATGGTTGATACATTTTACACGTCTGGAGTGTTTGCCAAAATCTGGCGACGCAGGTTATACATAGGCTTCACTCACAGACCATTTGCCCTGATGAAGCCCCAAGACGCAAAGCAAACTGGATTGACAGTCCCGTTGGTTCCAGTGTCTTTAGCAATGTCTCAGCAGCTTACCCGCGAGGAAAAGGTTGAGCAGAGGTATACACTTGGACTTGCCAGGGCGGCGCTCGCGGCATGGCTTGGAGCATATGAGTTTGAGGTATCTCCTACTCTCCGCCAATTGTATGCCTGGTGGGAGAAGGATGTAGATTCGAAGTTGCACAATTTTGGCTTGATGGCTGGTAACCCACTTGAGAGGACACTCATTATTCCGCTGACGCCAGAGCAACGTGCTGCTAGAAGGGCCAAACGTGAGGAGGCGTTGGAACGTGAGGCAGACAAGACAGTGAAGGAAGTGATGTCGTCACGGAGAGAAAGTTCAAAGAAGCGAGCTTCTGATGCTAGGGGGGAATTCTGAGGATCCATGCAAGGGTCATTTGTAGAAAAGGTGTATAATTTGCCAGTTAAGAGCCAGCAGATAGGCGCGTGTAGGCATGTATGATTAGAGACAATGAACTCGGTCAAAACCTCCTGTTTCTTCCTGATGCCTAGCAACACTCAACAGAACTGAGACCCGACTCCGTACAAACTAACTGAAGGGCGGGCTGGTGGGATCTCTGGTGACGATCGTGGTTTACTTGATACATGATAGTCATCATTTTGGGGATCCAAATCACAAATGATTGACAGGTCATCGAGCAAGGAAGACTTGCTGTAATATTTTGCCCTTGGGATCGGTTAGTTGATGAGAACTGAAGACCTTTTTGACTTGCTTTATAATTGGTCCCCCAAAGACTCGTGATGTCACCTCCATGTTCTCGGTAAGTTTTAAAGAGCAAGTGCTTTAAGTAAAGTAATAATACAGGGGAAAGTTGTCTCCCTGATATCACTTTCGGATCAGTCGTTTCATAAAGACCGTGGTTACTCCAGATCAACCGTCACAATTGAGTCGCAATAGCACACACTGAGAGCTGAGCACAGCTTACGACTTCCATGCTTTCTGATTGCTAATGACGCTCTCCGTCTTGTTCTGGTGCAGCACAGAAGCGTTAGTGATATGCGGTTATGTGAGGAGTAGCCAGTCATTATCCGTTCTGTCCTCCAAGCATACACTGTCGTGTGTAGTGTCGTATCAAGAGGTAAGACTTGTAAGATGCTCGTATTCTCTTTGCGTCAGTTCTAACTCCGCGTTTTGTATAACTTTGGCAGAGCCCCCTCTTCCGGTACAAGCTCATCGCCACTCCCGACATCCTCGGCAGTCTCTCGTTATAGGCTCTAAGGAACAGCTAATAGTAGTGACACCCGTTTGGGACCTCCCACGTACTCGTTCGCGTTATGTGTTGGATGTATCGATTTCTCCTCTTTAGATCTCGTGCACGTATCTCGAAGAACCTGGCAAAAACAGAAAGGTTGACGAAATTGACTTCTCTCCTCTGCACGTGTCGACCCGGGAGAAGAACACGGTAAAGGATAGCAACAACATCGACGTAAATCAAGATGAAGAAATTGAGGCTATATTTTTCGAGGGCCTGCTAGATTGAAGCAAAGAAGTTTCTCATGCCAAAGCTCTTTCTGTGCATGCACTCACTGCTTCTGTCTCTTTCATCTTTAATCCTCCAAAACAGGCTTCCGTCATAGCATGCTCTCAGGTCGTCCTTTTTTACGATCCCATCCTCTTGGAGAAGCACATATGTTGTCCACCACTCCATAAAAGCAAAAGTCCAACCAGCTGGATCTGCTGCACAGCGATCCTTGGCCCATAATCTCCATAGGTCATCAGCAGTCAAGCCCCCATCGCCTGATGTGTCGAACTGCTGAAACATCTGCTCGAATCTCTCGGGGTTGAAATTCCCATCAAAGTCGAAGATGCCTGTGTCAGAGCCGTGCTTGGCCTTGTGGATGTCATCGACATAGATGCGGAATAAGGGGTCAGGCAGCCAACTATGACCGAGTCGTGTTGGATACGAAAAGAAGATGGGGATGAGAAGAGAGCCTATTGAGAAGAAGAGGCCAAAACCGAGTTCGCGGAAGCCATTATAGACGTCCCATGGGTTGATGATGCCGTCATTGTCGCGGTCCCAGAATTGAACGTGTTTCTGGAGAGGGCTGAGCTTTTCGTCCTCTTCTTTGGAGGTCACGGCCGATTCTAATTGTTTTTCATTATGATCTGAGCACACTTTGGCGCATGTGCTTTTGGTGTAGTCGTTGTCGAGTTTGTTGGACTCGGCCATGTTGGCATTGACACTTTTGTTTCTAGTTGAGAAAATGCAGACACCAATTTCAATAGAGAGAGGATCATCAATATATAAATGTTCAAGTTGATATTAAGCCAAGTTATTGCTGTCTCATTGTCATGATGCTGTGGCCAATCTTGAGACACCGTTTACGAGCAATTGACGTAATTGTAACACGCACATCTCGAGGCTTCCAACATGTGATTCTAAATTCTGCCCAATCCTGATATCAATGATCCGCCGATAATGATAGAACCATACAGATCTCTAAGCTAGACTTGCATGAACTTATCACTTTTAAGTGGCCAAAATATGCATAAACTCTTCTTGGATCCTCCTAACTTCTCTCTCTCCTTATAATAATAATAAATTCTTTATTTACTTGTAAGTCAGCCAATCATTAAATATTCAACAAACTCGTTTAATTGTCCATCAGTAGCAGTATCTCACGCGGAAAACTTCCTTTCCACATAGTACTCCTCCACTCCAAAGACTCGACCTCATACTCTGGCTTCGATAAACAGAACTCTACCAAGGCTCGGTTGTCCTGATTCGAGTGTCTGGTACCGAGGTAGAAACACGTCGAATCGGCAACGGACACAACTTCTTGCGCATGATCGAAGCGAAACTTGCCCACACATGCCTGGCTTCCATCTTTGTATCGAAACAAGAGGCCGGATATTGAACTGGTCCCTTTATCAAATTGTTCTCTGCAGATCTGAACCTCTCTCACAGCATCGAGCGAGACTTCTGGGGCCTCGCCAAGATCTGTTTCGGATTCGGGTGCTAGTCCTGCTGGTAAGGTCTCTTTATCACTTCCATTCACAGTCGATGATGCGAACAAAGAAATGCCCCCGAGACGATGGCTGAAGTATACTAGCATTGGAATTTCCGTCGAGTCTTTGTATATGCATTTCCACTCGCTGTGTGTTGAGCTGCTTCCTCCCATGGTAAGTGTTCGAGACTGATTAGTGACCAGCTAACATGAGTCAGTTTCAAGCTTCAACGAGGTTACAACGTGTCATTTCATACCGATATCGCAGTCTCGGTGGCAGTACCTGATGTTTTTGGTCGTCTTTCGTCTTCAGATGTGTCCTTCTCGTCTGTTTCCTTCTTTGTGCGCAACCAGACTTGCTCAACACGTTCTCCGGGATTCAACGGATGGTAAGTCCAACGAGGGGATGAACTTGCGGTTGAATCATCTGGCTTTTCCTTGGCCAACTTTTTCTTCGCCATTTCGTCCAGCTGACGATAAAAGGCCAAGGGCTCTTCAGCGTTGTGCGTATGAATATCGACCAGCTGGTCCTTGTACCAACAAGCAGAATATCCCGTGATCTCAGGCTCGTTGAACTCCAAAGCCACCATGCGAGCTTCGATAGTCATACCAAGACTTGAAGATGAGTCTTTTGTGACGTGGTAAGCCATATTCTTCAATGCATCCGGGGCCATGGGATATGGCCAACAAATGGTAGGGTTCAACGGAGCAGCTGCGAAACTGCGCAATTTAAGACCCTGCCTTGACATTAGAACTGTAACTCATGATCAGAGGCACATAACTTACATCGTCAGAGAATGAGAGGACTTTGCTGGTGATCGGGAGAGTTCGCCACCAGCCTAAGTTACCTTGTTCCGATGTAACAGCTCCAGGATCATTAACGATCTGTCGAATACCGAGATGATCTTCTGAGATGAAGAGGAAGTTCTCTTCCTGGCTCCTGAACTCTCTCCAGAGTAAACGGCTTCCAAGCTTTGGAGTATTCGACAAGGAAGCTATATACTCAATTCCGTCCAGGTCGAGATGAGTAGCCCATACATCCTTGTAGGGTTCGATCGTGCATTGCCTCGACCGAGAGACATGAGACAGTGAAGCTATCGCATAGTGAAGGACCAGATGTTTGCTCACCATCAACAGTATCTCTGGTGGTAGATTTGTAAACTTTTCACTCATGATCTGGTGCAGGTGGTTCAGAATCCACTCCCGTCTCCGCTCATCTTCTTGGACTGAAGGCTCGTAAGAATATCGAGCAACTTGCACAAAGGCTCTCTTATCGAGCCCGAATGATGAAGCTATCTCGGAGCATTCAACGTGATATCCGATTGTCGCACATGACTCGTGATCACTTGTGCAGCGCCTGAAAGTTGCGTGCAACTTTTCATCGTTGAAGGAATCGCACGATTCAAAAGCAACGGTTTCAGTACCACCAGATGCTCCTTTCATAGAATTAGTATTGATTCTTGACGTTTAGAGACTGTGTAACTGACTGGCTGTGATGAGGTCGCCAGGCTTGATCGTAAAGCGACACCATCCACATCGACGACTGACACAGTAAGACGGATAAGGCATCATGGGAGGAAGAGGATTCACATAATTCAGTGCATGCCACTCCCACCCTTCAGCGAATTCCATCCATTCCAAATCCATTATTCGATCAATTCGGCGAATCTCTTCAGGGCTGAGTCCTCCAGTGTAGTCCATGGAGCAGACAAAAGAATGGCTTGAGGCTGAAGGGAGCTAACTCGGTATAAATAAGCCAGCCAGTCCAACCAACCTGAGCTGAGCTGAACTAAACTGTGGCAATTGAATTGGATAGACTATTTGATGATATCACGTGGCTTTATTTATCCAACGTAAGAATTAAGACAGAATGAGATACAAGGGGAAGTTACGTTTGTTATATAGCCTATACCTACCTACCTACCTACTTCAACATGCCAAGGCCAATGTATACATGCGCGATACCTGTAAGCTTACGCCCCCATTCACAAGAATTCGCCGAGACTACTGGGCAGTCCATATATGCTATCATCTTACACGTAATTCTTCAAGACCTGATATAACACTCCCCAGTCATTGTCTCTTGTTGGCTCAAATAGCCGATTGTGAGACGATATGCTCGCTGCTTGCTTGCCGTATCTTCTCCAGTGTCACAATCTTTGGCTAATATGCGGTTGACGTGGCCACGACGGGTTATAACCGGGCCTTCGTCCGTATATAAAACCCCATTTGGAAAACTCCAATCGATCGCATCATTGGGGCAGGGATATACTTACCAATGAGGAAACTCATGTTTGATTATGCCCATGCGAGTTTGTAAACAGGCCCTTGCTTGATTGTATTGAAGCTACAATAGCTATCTTGTTCGAGTTATGAGTGTTCAATTACATTATGAGAAAATACAAAGTCCTCTGACTGCTTTGATGTTTTCACGAGCTGCCGTGAAGCCATACTCGTGGGCGGAGGAAGCTCTGTTGTCACATAAGGACCAAGTCGCTCTTGCGTTATGACTCTTGGGAAATCTGAAGTGTCTTGATGTTGTTAGTTTCAGAGGGCATTTGCAACAAATAAACTGAGTATACTGACATGTTTGCCCAGCTTGCTCGGTACATCAAACGAAATGAGTTGAAGGTGTGAACAGATGCATAGGTAGATGACTTTCAGAAGCTTTGTAGTCAGACCATGTCCGGTACTAGTTACGTCCTATATCTAAATAAGATGCAGAAAGACAGAGTATTCATTCATGCGTTGATGAATGGTATCTGAGTGACATGATTTGCATATATGGCTGTTGGTGCTGTTAGTTGACATTCTCGTGACGGTTAGTATCAGGCCATTTTTAAGCAGACATCACCTTAGATAGCTCTACTCTTATTTATATAGTAAAAGATTTCAGTCTTGGACATATACCTGAGGCAAAGACTTGCTTGCTTTGTATGTTTTCAGGACGATGGATAGATAGATATGAATTGGAAGGAAGATCAAGAGGTCAAACAAAAATGCAAAAGAGAAACTCCGGTACAGGGAATCGAACCCTGGGCTCCGCGGAACTGATCCCTCAGCTGAATGTTGAGAGCGCGAAATGTTAGCCACTACACCATACCGGATGTTGCTTGAAAATTGAGTTCAGATTAATCTCTATGATTGCCTTACCGGAAAATATGGCTTTCTTATGCTGGTCGGTTGAGATTGAGTTTTGTTGTTCTGTAAAGTGATCCCAGTTGCCGAGATTTTCAAGACTCAGAATCTGTCTTCATCATTATATTTATTAAATTGTAATAGCTTATATCGAGTGCTGATGTGGATAGTCAGTATGAGCAGGTTTCCAATGATATGCATGGTTTATCAGAAATGGTAATATTGCACACCTGCTAAAGCATCGGAAAGATTGGTAGATATTATTTAAGTAACAATGGTGAAAGACGTTCAGGATAGAGTGAAATCCAGTGGGTATTTGTATTCAGAAGTCTGGGTGGATGTCAAACTCTAACATAGATCTTTCCCAGAAATAAGCACATTTAACTGTTCTTGATCCCATCATTATCCCCGGCTCAAAACTTAATCAAGATATGTGACTGTATAGAACCAGCACGATATGATATCTGGGATGGGTTAGGTCAAGTACGTAATTAATCCGTCAGCAATTCCTGTCATTCGTCCGAACATAAGTCGACGAGGATCAATCTCCCGTGTTGCCAGGACGTCGACGGACTTGTTGCCGATGCCACGATTAAAGGCGAAGGTCCACGTATAACCGAGACTCTCCTCGAGAAACAGCCAATCTACTCCTGACATAATTGGCGTCAGGGTATATCCAGGGTAGATCTCTCATGCAGAAAGCCGAAATCTCCTTGCAATCAAGACAATTTCTTTTGCATGAGATCAGCCAACTCGTCGAGCAGCTCCACGGTCTCGGCTGGGCTTGCGATCCAAGCCGTTGTTCCGACACTTCTCGCCTTGAAGTCATTCGATCCAGCACTCAAGAATTGGTCGCCTACGTGCAGTGTGTTCTCTCCGCGAATGGCGCCACCATTCTCCTTGCTACCAAACCACTGCTGGCAAACAGTCACACCCCAGCTCTTGTCACCAATATCGACAAACACATCATTGCCTCCGTTGAAAGCACAGAATGGCACGCGGCGTGATTGGCTCGCCACTGAAGGGGGAATTGGAGGAGAGTTGGGCCGGTGCTTAGTCGGGCGCTCCTCGCTGGATCCGAGACTACTGAGCTCCAGGATGCGCTGAACAACAAGAACAGTTTCCTCCAGGCTCTCACGGGCGATGCGAGTACCCGGCGTCTTGGGAATAATACCAACAGCACGGTCCTTGCGCATGATCATGGCAGGCAGGTTCAAGTTGTTGACGCAGTCACGAAGGGCACCTTCGGCAACATCCAGCAATCTTGTAATGTCGGCATCCGACCATGAGGCCATCTCGGGTGTCAGCCACTGAGTGCGCGGGACAGGAGCGAGCTTGTAGGGCGAAGAAGGTGAGTACTCAAACAGGTAGTTTGCTTCACCTCCCATGATGACGATGTTTTGCTTCTGGATAGGATCCAGATCCGTTGACTCCGTAATTGCGTCAAGCAATCCATGAAGGCGCTCATAATAGCGGTCGGCAGAAGTGTAACCAGCAGCCGTGACAATACCAATCTTGATGTTCTTCCGTAGGAGGTCTGATAGACATTAGTTTGCAGCTCCGACTTTTTGTGCACCAGCTTACCGAGAAGACGGGGGATCACAGGACTCGATGGCTCAAGATTGAACCCATCGTCATACAAGGTCACATCACCATCAAACGTGGCCAACTGCAGTGATCCATTCGTAACAGCCATGGACTGGGCTGAGTTGAGGATCTGTCTGACATCGTTGAAGGATGGGGCAACAAATCTTCGTGATGAGATGTACCGTTTTCTGTCTTGATACTTGAAAGCTGCCTCCAGGGGCAGGCGGGTGAAGAAAGGGCCCGCAGTGGGAATCAGCATCCGCAACTTGGACGGGAGCATGGTATCATCTTGCTGACGGCTAACTTTTGAAAATCAGATATGTTTGCTATGAAGGTGAGTACGAAGGCTTACTGTGATCATCAATCATGAGTTCAACGTCACGCATAATCTCAGCGTAACGGCGGTGAGCCTCTTCGGCCATCTGAGTAACACTAGGTCCATCTCCAAAAACGCCAGTGGGCTGGGAGTAGAGAACGAAAGGGACAGCTAGAAGACCCTTGACCCATTCTGCGATTCGAGTTAGCTGTGCTGAGTCTGACTGAGGCGTGGATGGTGGGACATGTGATGCGGGGATGGAATGGGAAAATGTTGAATTAGAAGGACTGTGTAGTGTATGATGCCGTTCGTGATATTTGGGACAAGTAGAGTCCAACATACCAATAAATTGGTCTCTTCGGTGTGTCTTGAGAGCATCTGTTTACTATCGTGAGCTTGTGTAACCGTGAGTGTTTGGATGACAAGAAGGCAGGCTTGAGGTGGGGCTATTGACGGCTTAACTTACACTCGACACGGTAACGGGTTGTCATTGTTGCAGTTGGTACGAGGTTTCAGTTGATGTTGAAGGAGTTAAAAAGATAAAGGTACTTTGTAGGATGATGAATTTGTAAGAGGGAAGAATAGGAGGAGAAGTTGTTTGCTGTTTCTTGTTTGTCTTTGATAAGATGAGGGGAGGTGAGAGACGGTGTGACCTGCACTTGCCTGACCTAGGTAAGTAGGAGGAGGTAATCTAGACCTTGTCGTACCTGCCCTACCTCCAAATCCGGGTGACGTACGGGAGCCGCCGCAGCGTTGAGCGGGGGACGCCGACCGCTAAGATAGCCCAAAGCTGTAGGGGACGATTGATTTGATTGGCTCGGGATATTCATGGTACCCCTGTCAATCGCTCCTGCATTACGGCATTCACATTGATGAGATCTCCCACACTGCAACTAGGATACCCTAGACTTTGCATGAGATGCCTCACGTTTCTCCCTTCTTGGATGGGGAACAATCCACGAAAGATCATTTTTACTGAGCTTGTTTGTTCAAGATGGGCTCAGGTTTGGTGCGTACGTTGACACCTTAAGTACATGGAGTGAGTATGCACAAGAATTGCAATTCACAGCCAAAACTTAGTGTCAGGAGAACAGAGGCTCACCAATAACACAGTAGGCTATGTAGGGCTTCATGCGGCTGATAGGCTATGCCGATGCCTAATGGATCTACAGATAGCCTATGCATGGCTAAGATCTCACTTCAGATCGGCAATGTGTAAATCGCCCGCATTGGCCCTCCTTATCACAGTGGCTGGCTGAAGCCAGGTATTTATGCATGTCTCAAACCATTGTCAATCCCCAGCACAAAACCTGCTCATGAACCAATGATCAAATTGATTTAGATGCGGTGAGACGCCCCAAAATCAGTACAATTCCGTGGCAACAGGTGCACATAAAGCCATTGATATCTGGCCATGCTTCTTTCCTACTCTCGTCTCCTTTCATCAAGGTGGACAATGACGATGAAACTGTGAATTCGACGACGGCAGCAGGCGAAGCACAATAGAAGACCAACTCGATAAGATCCGAATATCACAAGTTGATTATCATCGATTAGATCCTGTGGAGAGATGAGGGCAAAGCTTGGGAGTTCTCTCCCACCAGGAGACAAACATGTAAGGACTCTCGACCACATCGCCAAATCCAACTATACTGATAGCTTTTGATAGGGAGTCAGTGTCTATATACCGACATGGGAAGACACTGTAGCTTGGGGTAGAAGAGACCCCCAACTCATATCCCAGCTAAAGACCGGAGACCCTCGATTCTTCGTCCCTCTTGTCGTCAACGAACTCGCAGAACGATTACTCACCTGGGCTTCTGGCTTACCTTGGAAATTTCTTGCAACCGAATTTCGAGACGAGCTGAGGCAATCGTTGAAAGAGCGCGGAAGATCGGCGATGCTAATAACAGCGCGTCATCATGCCAAAGATCTTCAAAGATATCTAGACGAGCAGCTAACAAGAGCATTTGTCTTCGTGGTTGACTTCGAGGGTAATATTCGTCCCGTTGAAAAGTCAGAGAACGGAAGTGACTTGAACGAAATCTCTGTGGTCGTCTACCCTCCACGAGGAGCAAAAGAGGCCAAAGAATTCTGGCAACATACCGGCTTTGGTATCTCGAGTCGAAGAGCGACGTATTGGCTAGAGAATGCTCCTTTTCTGAATCGAGGCCGGGAATTGCCTGAGGCTATTCTTCCAGTCCAGGAGGCAAAAGAGGCCAAGGTTGCCATACAACAACGTATTGCAGACTTGTTCAGTACCGAAGACAACAAGTTGAAGAAGAGCGATGTGCTCTTATACCCACCGGCATGTCGGCTATTAGCCATATCCATGATATTAACAGCATTTACACTACAACGACAAAGAAGACCATTGCGATCTTTGGGTACGTAAAAAATAAACCTGGTAAGTGGCCAGACTAATGACGGATCTAGATTTTTGTAGTCGATACTGTCAAAGTTATAAGCAACATCCACGGGTACGAGTGTAAAATCTATAGCGGTACACAATACGACTTGGAAACTCTTGACGAGGGGTTGGCTGCAGGTCTGGAGCTGTGTGCCCTCTTCACAGAGTTCCCTGGCAACCCACTCCTTGGCTCTGTAGATCTAGAGCGGATAAAAATACTTTCCGATGAATTCTCCTTCTTGTTCGTGGTTGACGATACAGTCGGCACATCCGTAAACGTCGACGTTATCTCACATTGTGATGTTGTCTGCACAAGCTTGACAAAGATGTTTAGTGGGGGCTGCAACGTCATAGGAGGAAGCGTGACCCTGAACCCAAAGAGCAGAGACCATTGGGATATGAAGAGACGACTAAAGGATCGCTATGTCAATACCTACTTCCCGCCGGATATGATTGTTATGGAGAAAAACAACACCGATTTTGAAGAACGAGTCACTGAAGCGAGTCAAAATGCAGAACATCTCGCGGATACACTTCGCAAGCACAGTTCAGTCGGGCAAGTCTACTATCCCAAGGGAAGCCCGAAACAACGGCCCTACGAGAAATACAAACGCCTAGGAAAGGGGTATGGGTATTTGTTGTCCATTCGTTTCAACACCCCCGCAGCTGCCATTGCGTTCCACGACGCTCTTGATGGGGCGAAAGGGCCGAGTCTAGGGACCAACTTCACTCTAGGCTGTGCATATACGCTCTTCGCACATTTCCATGAGCTTGAATGGGCTGAGAGGTATGGAGTTGTTGAGCATTTGGTACGACTCAGTGTCGGGATCGAGAATGGGAGATTCTTGGACACGGTTATCAAGACAGCCCTGGATGCAGCTGAACGAGCGAGTAAGAAATAAAAAGGATGCTATGACATAAATAGAAGAGAGATTTCGTCAAGATTGAGCATTCGGTTTTGCCTAGCCTTGAATACTCACAGATGCAGAGCTCGGCCATCGAAACCTATCTTGTGAGAAAGACGACACAATCGTCTTGCCACAACTAATAATATCAAAATTGATCTATAACTTGGCAGGTCGTATTATGCCAATAGGCCTTGAGAAAACGGCTACAACTCGCTGAATATGCTGTCGAGATTTCAACGTCAAGGACAAGACCTATGATAACTTCAAACCAATCTTTGAGAGACTGCTACAGGTGTCTCCTGTATAACCCTTAGCCTTTCCTATGTGCGACTCATCCGAGATGACCTCAATGACAAACACGAACTCCTCGCCAGCAGCTCCCTCAACATGAGTACAAGACTCGAACTCTCCATTCAGATCTCTCCCCGAGGTTTCAACCGCACTGGCGATATGACAAGCTGGAAAACCCATCTTTGGTTCCACCTCGACCATCTTGTATAACAGAGTATTGGAGAGAGATCAAAGAAGAGTGTATTTCTACGAGTGTCCTAATCATCAGGGGAAAAGGGACTGGGCTTGCCTGAGGAGAAGACATGAACCCTTATTCTTAACTGCCTACGGGAAATGACAGAATGACTGAAGTATTGGAGAAATTCGACGAACCTATGGTACGTGCTTCACCAGTAGTACAAGACCAGCCTACTCTCTTCTGTCACATTCAACATCACGAAACTAATCATCTCCCCCTTTTCTATCATCTCTGATTGCGGTTATAGGCAACGTATGTGCGATATACAACTCGGGTAGAACCTCACTCACCCTTTCAGCGTTCAAGGGTAGCTGTCTATATGATCATGTGGCAGAATGAGGATAAACCATGGCTTCGAACCAAAGATGGAACTATCAATTGTATTTACTTGTTTGTTTGTTTACCTTTAAACTGTGACTGCTCAGCTCAAGAGATTACCTCTCCTTTTTTTCTCGTGACTATCATCTTCGTCCTATCTCAGCTTGCACTCTCGAATCAGATGAACCTCTTGCTCGCTTCATCCGCAGTCTCGTCGTCATCGGCTCATTTTCTCATTTCTCCTCAGCACAAATTTCCCGCCAAAAAGACACCCTCATAAAATGCTTCGCAATCCAGCTCCCCTATACCAATCATACCCACGGCACTCTTTGGAAGGGGGTCCTCCAGTAGGTGGGCTCATCGTTGTTTGCACGTTCTAATTCTCTTTCTTTTGGTATGGGCTCAACACATTTCTTGGTCTCCGGGGAATCTTTACTCCTGCCCTGACATGAACGAGGAAAGGGATATAACAAAATGGGGGCAGAAACAACTCCAATAACTCAGATCACTCGTGATACGTGTACGACATCCTTCGACAGCCATCCTTTAGCTGGCACCGCCGTTAGGGGCGCTGAGGTTGGCCGCCATCGCAGCAGCCTGTTGCTGAGCGAGGAGCTGGGCTTGCTGAGCTTGCTGCACCTGCTGTGCCGCAATCTCATCGGCCTTGACCATTACCGACTGAATCACATTCTGATCATCAGCTGTGAGGTGTCCAGCCAGGCTGCTGTAGAATTGGGGTTGCTCTTGTTGCATTTCTATCAAAGTCAGCAATGTCCAAGGACGCGTACATGGTTGTTAACTCACTCATTAAAGTACCGCGGAATAATTGATAAGGCTCAATCTTATCGAGCGGCGACTCGAGCAGGACAGAGTCCTCGCCAAGATCGTCCTCCTCAACGTCATCAATTGCTCGGCTAAACTTCTGGGCCTTGGTTTCGTTAGCATTATATCATAGTGATTGCGTATGATTATACGTACCTCCTCGTTCAAGAAGTTGAGATAAGCAGTGCTCTCGTCCTTGGACTCGTTAGTCTCGCCTGTCTCCTCTTCCTCCTCAGCGTTCCAGTTGGCCTCGTCGTCATCCCACTCATCTTCCTCGCCGTAGTCATAAGTGGACTCGAGGTGGAAGTCGTCACGAAGAGCCTCGTCGCGGTCTGTTATCCGTTAGCTATGACCCGATGGCACAAAGGGCATGAAAAACTTACTCTTCTGAGCGGCAGGGAGGGAGCGGAATAGTTCAGTAATGCCTTGAAGCAATCTTGGCCAGCCAACGGAGACACTGGAAGGCACGTGCTCAGGGTTAAGGCTAAGAAGAGCTGAGATGGCAACAATGCAAAGCTTCTTATCGTGAACACGGGTGAAAGACATCATGCTGCCGAACCAGAGACTGAAGAATCGGTTTGTCCAGCCCTTGTTCTCAAGAACCTGAAGGGTGAGGAGTGGGTTGTAATGGATCGAGTTGATAACCATCTCCATGAGATGAATGCGGTAGCTCTTCACCTTGACATCTTGGTTGGCGAGGATGCTCATGGCAATGTTGATGAAACCCTCGACACAGCTATCAATCTGGCCCTTTAAGCTAAGCATCATGGCCTCGGCCAGTTTGCAAGCACATATCCTCTCGACACCTCCCTGAATACTGTCGGTGAACATATCAGCGACCATGGAGTAAAGGGCCTGAGTGTACTCGGGCTTCTGAGCGAGCTGGGGAGCACCAAATTGGACAAAGTTATCCAGAGCAGGCAGCATATCCTCGAGGTAGTACTCAGCACCGGCCTTGAAAGTAGTGTGGATCAACTCAAAGGCCTGCCACATAGTGGGAGAGATGGACTTGGCAGCAAAAGTGCAGCTATCGATGATCTCGAAAACTTCGTTGTAGAGGTCATAAAGCTTGTTCTCCAGGGTAACCTTGATGACGGGCATAAGCACAGCCTCAATGTGGAGCAGGACGTCAGGAGTGCTCTCAAGTGTAAGGATCAGAGTTCCGATGGTCTGCAGGACACCCAGAGCAGTGATGCTCTTGTCGTCATACTCGTTGTAGAGCTCGCCGTCATCACCAACCTTGCTCTCCTTCTCGAGAAGCTCGCGCACAATTCTCATGTAAGTGTCTCGGAGCTGCTCACTCAGTGCGACAGCAAAAGGAGTGAGCTCGGTGGCGAAGACCTCGACAAAGTCCTCCATGACGTTGGCGAGCGCATCGATATCAGCCTCGTTGGCAAGCTTGAGCAACTGCTGCATAATCGTGGGAATGTTTTGTTGCATGCTTGTTCGAATGACATCGTGGCGGATAAGAGGCTGGAGAGCGAGAGCGGCCGTGACACGAACTGGGAGATCAGGGTCGGCCATACAATCCAGGATGTGTCGGTAGATAGTAAGGAGGTTGTTCTGATCCTGGAAGTTGAGCTGCTCGAACTTCTCGATGGTGTCACAAGCACGAGCGCGGAGGTAGCCCTGTGGGCTGGTGAAGTCGGGGAAGACATAACGGACGAGGAAGTATTCGACCTGATCAGCAATGGGGCTCTTCTTGCCCAAAATAACCGGCGCCAGGGTAGCGATCATGCGCAGAGCACCCTCCTTGGCAATATGGTTCTTCTGATCATCCGCAGCCTGCTCGTACTCGGTGACCACGGCATTGACGAACTTGAGGATCTCGAAGGTCTCCTTGCGACGGTTCTTTGTAAGGTTGACCAGGAAGTTAGTAGCGGCAACATCAGGAGCAGACGCTTCCTCGAAGTAGTTAAGCTTTCGGTGAAGGTACTCGTCGGGCTCATCCTGGAATTGCTCGACATCCTCCTCGGTAAGGCAAAGGACGGGGAAGACAAAGTGGGTGACAAGGTTTGTAAGATGAGGCTTAAGATGTGTCCACATTTCCTTGGGTCGTACGGACTCGTCGAGGAAGACCAGAGTATAGGAAAGACAAGGTCGGCTAAGCCAAGAGGTTTTGGCAACCCATTTCTCGATCTCTTGGAGGTAGTGCTTGAGGATCTCGGGGGCAATGTTCGCGGTGAAGTCCTTGGCGAAAGCAAGTGCGTCTTCACCCTTACCAGGACTGGCAGGGTTGCCATGTCTGAAAAGTACATGTTAGCTAAAGTCATCAACGTTCAACATATGCAAGCAGTCCTACCGAATGAAGAGGCGGTTCAGGTTGAAGAAAGCCCACTTCTTAGCCTTCCACCAATGATGCTTCTCACGTTCGTGTTGATCGCCCTGCATAGCATTGGCGGGGCAAGCCTTGGAAACCGTGTGTAGGAAAACAGTGCACCAAGCGATATTGGTGTCACGTTGTCGTAGCGAAGGCGAAAGTTCCAACTGCGAACAAGGTCAGTACGTGGCTCATGAGCAAATATATCACATCCAGGGGAGTGCGCACCCATGTCGCATGCTTGTAGGCCTTGAGGGCCAAGTGAAGCATCTCACCAGCCTCATCGCTCTCCTGGTTCACCAACTCGTTGCAGATGGCGAGAAGACGGGGAAATGTTGCCTCCACAATCTTGTCAAAGTGTTGTCGGTCGTCGCTGTCGGTTGATTTGTAGCGGAACGCACGGCAGATGGCGAGCAGACACTGCAGACCAGCAAGGACGGAACCGGGGTTATTCGTGTTTAGAAGCTCGACAGTGAAGTCCATGAACTTGGGCCAACGGGCGGGGAAGTCATATTGGAGGATTCGTTGGAGGACGGGAATGAGCTGCTGGCGGACGAGGGTTTCGGACGTAGCGAGGATTGGCAGAAGGCGGTCTCGTACACGAGCCTTCTCTTCTTCAGGGATTATAGCGGTGGGGGGGTCGGGAGAGTACCCCTCATTATTGTACCATGATCGATTGACACGGTTCTTGACATAAATCACGGCTAGAGTGGAAGTTGGTCAGAAGTGAACTGATGAGGGAGCGCACAAACAGGCTGGATAGAGGGAGGGCACGAGAGTTGGTAGACATACTCGAAAGGCGGACACTAGCCTCCTGTTCGGCTTGTAAAATATCGAGCAGACATTCAAGAAATCCGGGCTGTTCTTCAATCTAGAAAGGTAGACGGGAACAAATTAGCATCTTGGCAACTTTTGTGGAATTGGAGGCTGGCGCAAGGGACACAGCTTCACAAAGAGGCGTCGGAGTAGGAAACCCAAAGTAGGTGGAAGAGAAGCCAGCCAGCCATCCATCGCATCGAAGAGCAGAGCTTGATGGCTGGACGATTCGCTACCAATATCCGAGCACAAAGGGGTTCCGTTCCCTCGACCACCTCGACCAAAGACGCAAACGCAAACGCAAACACAAACGCAGGACGCACCTGTTTCAACTGAAGCTCAGCACGCCTTCGACTGTCTGCATCAGGGTCCAAGCTAGTGGCGAGCAAGGACCTCACAGCGGCGGGATCCATGATGAAGGGTGGATATGGAGAGAAGTCGACGTCGAGGCCGAAGAGGATGGGAGTGTGAGGTTGGAAGAAAGGCGGGCGAAAGAGGCGGAATCAGGATCTGTCAGGTCTGGGCTGGATAAGGATGGCGAGCGACAGATGGCGGGGCATCTAGAGACAGCCCAAAAAAGAACCCCAAGAAAAAGCACAAGCAAGCAAGCAAGCAAGTCCGTCCAGGCCAGGCCAGCTAACTTTAGTCCACAGTCCACAGTCCAACGACTACGAGACCACGGTGTGAAGCAGAAGGAGGCTCAATAGTCGAGCGAGTGAGCTGTGCTGTGCTGTGCTGAATTAAGTTGACGCCTTGGGAATGCGACAGTGACTTTTTGTTGATCAAGGTTTTTTTGGTCCCTTGGTGCTTTTTCCTTGAAAAAAAGAGCTGAAATATTAGGTCCCGATGGACGGTGCCAGAGGCCCAAAAAGTTGTACCTAGTCGGCAGAAAGTACCACCAGGGCCGTCCGTGAGGTGTGTGCGAGTGTCCAGGGGCTCGAAAAGATGGGAAATGGGGGTTCTGATTGGGGCCGGGTAGGGCTCCCAGGCCAAGTACGGTACGCGGTGCGGGTTTGTGGGTGGGACACAATTCGCCCGTCACTCGGCGGCGGAAGCTTTCATCAAAAGCTGGAGACGGCGTCGGGGGACGGAGTCGAATGAAGTCGGGCAGTGAACGAACGAACGAACGGACTGGAGGAGGGCACACAGTTTGGTGGCAGGTGGGTCAGTCTGTTATTTTTTCTTTTCTTTCTTTTCCTCGGCAGGTATACTGTAAGATTAAACAAGGATTGATATCATAACCTGTCTCGCTATAACGTTTATCTGAAGAAGGTTACAAGAGACGAAGCAAGACGATAATCAAGGGGTGATTTATAGAAGCCCAATCACTGGATGACTCTCATTCACTGCCCAGCAAGAGCCGTTGATGTAAGGGAGACACACACATTCACTGCTTACACAAAGTCAAACCCCTTGAAATACCTAGGTAGGTAAACAGAAAAAAAGTCACAATGACAGACAGGCAGCTGAATGCATGCATGCAGTGATGTACCAGAAACCAACATAACATAACATCCAAGGCAATGTCAATTGTGGCAGCTCAAATGCAAGGGTTCTCACGTTCAACACACTGCAACCAAACAAGCCTCCGAGTCAATGGCAATCCAATCTTCTCCAGGTAACCAATGGCTGTGGTACCTCCCGACGCACCAAAACTTGGCGATTGGGTCAAGTACCGTAAGCACCGAACCCATCCACAGCCACAGCCACAGCACCTCACAGGGCAGCACGAGTATGCCACGAGAAATGCACGAGGTCACCCATGGCAAAATGGACGATCACTTTTAGTTTTAGGTAGGGTCGGGTCAGGCATGTCTCATTTCAGAAAGGCCAACAAGCGCTTTTCCCGGAAGATAACAAGGTACCTGCTGACGGATATCTTGAGGTAAAATTACTAGCACTTGGTGGCATGTCACTGATATTACAGGACGTAAAATCTGAAGGATCACTTATCTCATGCCCTGTATCCGTACTCCGTAATAACCTGACAAATCCCCACGATAAAAGGACCGTCATAACAACAGGGAGAGAAAAAAAAAAAAAAAACAGAAACAACAGAACCAAACAACCAAAATAGGCAAAACAAATCAAATCAAAGAGAGAGAAAAACCAGTCAAATTGCAGGGTCCAACACCATAATCACTAGTGCCCCGCCATTTCTCTCACCGCTTTTGGCTTAGATGCAGAAACTCCAAATCTGTCGGTTCTTCAGCGGGCCTTTGAGACGTCACAATCGTCATTTCTTTATTCCAAGGGCAGAAACTTCTCTAATTTGCATCAAGCATAACATGATTCAAGTCCGTAGAACTTGTCCTATATTCTGAAGTTCAGTTGTGGCAACTCTTCACCGTTGCATGAATTAATGGCGGCTCAATAGTTCCAGGAAGAGGCTATTGTGAGACATCGGATTGGCTGCATTGGCATTGACCTCATTCATGCGGTTGGAAAGTGTCACCTGAGTACAGATGTAGAAGCTATACAAACTTAACGCCTTTCGATTGTGCTATCCGTTAAACTCCCGTATGCCTTTAATAAAGCACTATATTCATTCCCAATGACACATTGTTGATGTCCTTTTCCAAGGCGAGCTAGGGAGCGAGCTCGAGCCATACTGTGGCATCTCGAGGTTGGAGGCTGGCCCTCCCCCCATACACCAAAAGACATTGAAGTGGTGACCACCACCACTCCAGAACCCCCTCCCACGACACCTCCAAGAACCTATGGCCCGCAATGTCGGGATGGTTCTGTGGGTTGAGGTCCTCAGGAGGCTCGTCAAACCTAGTGAAGCCCGCGTCGAGGAGGTTTGGGTGTTCAGGGACAACCCCAGTGGGATCGTACCCGAACTCGAGGTACATGACCTCTCGACCCTCACCCCCGAGAAGCATAGGTTGCTGCAACCCGCTGAGGCGCACTTCCCCCAGTGCTTCCCGGCGACCTCCTCCGAAGCGGAACAACATGCCAGAGATAATCTCTGGCTTATGCTCCAATCGACAGCAAGTCACCTCGACAACACCCACCAGGTCGACAGAGCCACCAAAGAAGTCCCCAACACAGTATCTCAAACTGGGGATCGGAGGCATTGTGGCCAATGGGTCGAACTGACTCAAAGACCCCGAGGCAGAAGGACTGCGAAAGGCAAAGGCACCAACGCCTACTGGGGCATCACTCCTGTAGTATATTGTCCTCTCTGAACCTCGAGGAAGGTCAGCCAGTACCCATGTGGTCTCGTGGAGTTGAGTAGCATGAACATGGCAGATTATCTACCTTTGATTGTGAGGACCTGTTCCAGTTTGTTAGCTATGCTGTGGGTATTGCATATAGTTGAATAGAACTTACCTTAAGACCACCGACAACATTCTGGGTGATGCCTACCAGACCTCCGACACCTTCTTCCCGTGCTCAAATGGAGTGAAGAGACTAGCTACGTTTGGATCGCCACTTTCTGGGTCGCCGTAACTATCTTTGGGTATATGAATATGTGCTCTGGTGAGGATTATAGCCCAGAAAGTCGTGATCCCAACCAGGTCTGCCCGCTGGCTGGGACCATCGTAGTTGTTGTGGCCAGATGTATAAGATATCTATATAATTAAAAAGATCCCACAGTTCTTATATACTGCTATGGGGTGATTTACCGAAGTACTTTACTATAAAGCAAACAAGTAATCAATGCTACCCTCTTCCATTTCCCTAGGTTGTGTAGTTATAAACGCAAGGAACTGTCGTATTGAGGGCAGAATATATAGAAGAGAGATGCATAAGATAAAGTGATGATGGTTGGAAGAACATATATTACTGACGAAAGACACAGGAGAGTACGGGTTTTTGAATCGGCTTGCTGCAGACTCCTTTCTATACTTTTAACATCTAACTTGATAGGATAGAGGCAGCCCTTTCTCTTGCGTAATATTCATGCGGCGATTGTTGCTTGGTTGAACGCATCATGTATAAAAACATTTAAATGAATTAATCAAGGCTGGTAGTAACGAATCATCTCTGCTGGGGGTTTCTTGGTCTAAGCTGCGACCATCTTCCTTCTACTCGATGAAAGAGTGCCCGACTATTGTAGTCCTGGTCTCTCCAACTTCTGGTGATAGTCAGCCTAGTTGACTACCCGTTTCTGTCTATAGTGAGTCCTTTTTGGGATCGTCTTGCAGCACCACAATAGTAACGAGTTTGCAAGTAGCCGAGCGAGAGGTGTTCTTCCAATTCCCACTTGAAGATGGACTTAATGCTCGTTTCTTTGAAGGGCGCTCCTGATATATACTGGAAGAAGAGATCCTAAGAATTACGTTTGGTGGTAAAGTAGTTCCAAGTTCGGTCTGGGGATGTTAAAGTAACGTCGGCATGAGACGGCTGGATTCCTGTTGTGCCACTGGGAGTAGAAAAGGGGATAGTGTGATGTGTAGAGATAGCTGTCTTCATGAAGAGATAGTAGTGGGCGGAAGACTCCAAATGGCGGTTGGGCGTCAAGTTTGGGGTAAAAGGGTAGGTAGAAGTATTAGATGCTTGTCCATTTACCTTGATAGGTGTGAGTGTTTCATTGGGTCATATCTGTCGATTTTGACAATTCCTGGTAGTGGAAGAGCTTGGCTATTTAGTCGTCGAATAGGAGCCATTTCTCGGCATTTCGTGGTTGCAAGCTGCCCTGGCCTTCGTAGAAAACCTGGCACTGGAGGGGTGACCACCACCAATGGAGTTCATCTGTGAAGGGAACCTCGAGACAGTTGATACCAGCAATTGCAGGATCTGTTCCATCGCGTATGATTGGTTCAATCCGAGAGAAAGAGATCTCAACAAGACGGGGATGTTCATCGATGATTCCTGTGGGATCATACTCAAAGCGTAGCCAGATCCGGTCCTGTTTGCCGACATCGATAAGAGGTTCAGGACAGTTCAGTCGTACTTCACCAAGAGCCTCTTTGTGGCCGTTGGTGTATGTGGGAAGGAGACCAGAGACGCCACGCTTGTCTGGAATTTGGCAGACTGTGAGTCTGGAGAGATCCTGTAGGTTGGCTGACGAAAAGAAGAAGGGCTCGACACAATACCGAAAGTCTGGCAATGGTGGCACAATGGTGGTAGGGTCGAAGGGCTGAACGCTTTGAGTAACGGGACTGGGATCCTCGAATGCTAGGCCGCCAATACCCATAGATGACATAGAGTCGTAGTAAAATCGGTAGTTATTCATCGCTGGTGTAGATGCTAGTTCCCAATCAAGGTCTGGGATTGCACCTACGAAGCCTAGGAAGACCTCTCGGCCTTTGCTGGTTCGAAGCTATAGTCTGTCAGTCACTTCGTAACATGAAACGATATGAGATACTTACACACATCGCATCGCCATTGCCGCCAATGCTTCCCCACCAGATCTCGGTAATTGTCTCGTTGTCGTCGAGGGGGGTATAAATCCACGCTGCATCATCGGCTGTCTGAGAGTAAGGGGCCAGGGACTTCTCGTCAATATCATGACTGTGAATCACCATGGTTGTGTGCTCCCAATAAGTCGATATACCGCTGCAAGACCCTTTCAAGATGACAGGTGCCATTCGCGCTGGATAGGCTCTCCCACCCAGCGGATTGCGATGTGGTGGGTTGGGAAGGGCCATGCAATTGATGATAACGAGGTCCCCGCAACAATGTACAGAAAGTGCAAGGGCTTACTGGAGACAGGCTCCGAAGTTTGATCCCCTGTTTGGATATTAGACAGTGGGTTTCCTGTCATGAGTTATAAACTTACATCATTAGTTGCCATGATCAGGCATCTTCCACATGGGATGTATATGGCTCTCCACCATATTCCAGCAACTTGCTCAGCTTGAAAGGCGTGGCCCAAGTCAGCAACTACCAAGTCAACGACACCAAGATGGTTCTCGGCAATGTGGACGACATGCGCTGTCTCTCCCGGATCAAGTACAAACAGCGCTGATGAGTTGCCTGGCTGCTGCTCCTGACCGTTCGACACAGACGCAACGTACTTCCGTCCTTGGAACAGAGAGAAGGTGACCTCAACTTTGCCTTTCAGGACAAATGTAGTACGGAAGCCCTGCGAAGCATCGACTCGATGTCCCTCACTACATAGTGTGAGACCAAATATTGACCAATGCCTCGCAGGACTTCCGACGTCCTGCTGAGTTCCTGCTCAGCCTTTGTTTCGCCCTGAGCGAAACAAAGCGACAGTCCCTCAGCAATCATTGCCTCAGCCCATCTCGTGACCCTCGCATGCTCTTGTTGCTTCTGCGCGGGCTCGAAGCCGAAATCGAGACTTCTTTGTATCGCACTTGGTAGGCGACTTGGAACCATCTGTCCACATTCTGTGTGAGCTGCTATATATATCAGTATTAGTTCCCGCTTCAAAGTTGAAAGAGGGACTATATACCTGGGCCGGTCGCGTTGACGGGCAAGCCGCAAAGTCCGCAGCGATTGTCCATCTTCATTCAGTTTGCGGGTATGCAAGAACCGAAGTGTGTCAGTAATACAGTTCCTATAAGCTTTTTAGGATGATATATTAATGTTGGCTTGCTGAATGGGAACATTGATTGACACTGGCAGCTTTCATGAGCAGTGGCAGGGTGGATCCAAAAATCGAACAACAGCCCGAACAATCAGAGCACAGCATGAGGTACCGAGTCAATGATGTATTATTCACTTTTGTAAATTTGGAACCACAGGCGTCGTCACAATAGGCCTCTTCGTAGGGACTGCTGATATTGGCTGCCTGATAGATTAGTTGGGTGACACAGACCCAACCACTTGAAGGCCAAAAAGTTCCGAGGCATTTGGCGACGACTTGGGTTCCTTCTGCGTTCTGTTTGATCTGATTTTGGTTGTTGTGTACAAAAACTTTGACTTCTGCACATTCAGTTGCACAAATAGAATGTCTTAGCTTTCTTTCTGCATAAAACCAATAGCCTTTTGAGATGGGAGTCAAGTCCTTATGCTGGGTAGGGCAGTTCCTCATCCTTGTGGTATCTCTTTATATGCTTTGAAAGAGAATATGAATCGTTGCCTTCATCCGTACATCCCTGGAAAGGACCTTTGAATTTAGTATCTCTACAAGAGACGTCAATATACTATTGCAACAGGAGCTTTACCTAGTGACTTACAAGTATCGCACTTCTTCATCAAAGTGTTCGAAGCTGATAGTCCTAGTTCATAAGGACGTTTGACTAGAGCCAGTGCTTTCGTTAGTAGTATATCTCTTTGTTTGATTCTATGATATGCTAACTCAGATAGCCAAAAAGGATGAAATAATTGATTGGAGGCACAATGATAGCCATGGAGGAACATCAGGCAAAAGCTTGTATTGGTCTGGAACTGATGCTGGGGCCCTTCACCTCAGTTCTGAGTTGCACACTGTTGGTCTTCACTATATATATAAGGTAGAGAGAGAGAACTGATGGTTGGTTTAGTGAAGAATGGGTTAGGAAGGAGCTGGAGGGAACGTGCTGAATTTATGGTCATATCCCGATGACGACGCTGTGGTTTGTGTCTTTTTTGCCATAAGGGAATCCTTGGTGGTGATTAGCTTTGCTTTGATTCACATAATGCTTTGCAACAGCAACTACTATATACCAAGACGCAAACGGTTCGTGGAAAGGAAACACTTGGAGATCTTTCCTGTAGGCGATGTTGTTCTAAGTGACTGCACAGTAGGTAAAATTGACAAGTCATCCATTGCAAACAATAAAACACACTGTGATTACACCAAAGAAGTAAGAGCTTTTTGAGTTTTAATTCTTTGCACATGATTGCACCCGGAAATTTGTTATGTATGCTCGCTCGTTTGCGTCTGCAGCACGCAGATGTGACATCCTCCCCATTAGAGCAACTGAGTCAGAGTAAGCAAGCAAACAAGCAGACAAACCTTGCTCTGCATCTCAATCCCTGACACTTCTTGACCTGCAAGCCATGTTTCAAACTGAGGAACCCATGAATTTGTGTTTAGATGTCAAACCTGGTCAAATCCTCTCATGTTCGTTGCCGCATGATCTGATGTCCAATTTATTCGGATGTTTGCATGGTGTTACCTACCTACTCACCGCAATTCAAGACAACCACGCGAGGGATACGACTTCAGGAGCTGGTATGTCGTATCTTATTGAGTTATCGTGGTTAATTCTCACAGTCTGGGTACACCGGTGTCTCGATTGGAGGGAAGAATGCCCCTGCACTCTAGTGTTGGCAGCTATTTATTGGGTGTCTTAATTGAGTTTGCGATGGATGATGCCGCAGTCAAAGCGCATGAATACTACGGTATCCAGCCAAAGAGAGCGCTTGTTTAGCTGCTTATGCTTTAAAGCCGCCGGTGACCATGAGAATGAGGCTGGCTGAAGCCATTAGCGACAATAGTGTCTGTCAGCTGTTACATCAGCGGCTAATAGCTCGACGAGCATAAGCTGAAGGCCAGAAGGGAAGCAAGACATGATACACTGTATAACTGAATCTTGTTCCCCCTCTTTCTATCACATGCTCGTAATATCTTCGTGTATTCGCATTCATACTCTCCTTGTCATCGTATAACTGGTGTTCAATATGGCTTCAGCTTCAGAACCACTCGCTAAAGGGACATATGCACCTTCGGGTCCAAATGACATACGCGGCCCCTGCCCGATGATAAACTCTCTCGCAAACCATGGCTATCTTCCCCGCGACGGCCGAAATGTTCGAGTTGAAGAAGTTCTCGCTGGCATGGACGCAGTTGGCCTTTCGAAGCCTCTCGCTGCTGCCTTTGCCAATCCCATCTTTCAAGAACGCGCGCCTTCAAAATTTCACGATGACCCAGTCGTCAAGAAGTCTCTTTTTCAAAGTATCTTGCAAACGATCAGGGAGCCTTGGTCTCTGTTGGGTCAATTTGGTATGCGCAAGCCGGGTCAGCTGGACTCTGAGGGTCACAGGGTTTTGAACTTGGACCAGCTTGGGTTACCCAACACAGTTGAGCACGATATATCCTTGACCCGCCGGGATCATCAACAAGGTGATAACATTACTCTTCAGAAAGACCTTGTCGAAGATCTCTTGGCGAGTTCAAAGGACGGGCAGACTCTTACCGCGAATGACCTCGCAGAGTTTCGCAAGAAGCGTATCGCTAGACAGAGAGAGGACAACCCGGGTCTTCAATATGGGTCTTTCGAACACGACCTTGCGTGTGCGGAGATTGCCCTGATTCTCAATGTCATTGGAAGTGGTGAAAGTGTGCCATGTAGTTATGCCAGGGCCTTTTTGCAGGAAGAGAGGCTGCCGATGCAAGAAGGGTGGAAGAGGGAAGAGTCGAAGTTGGGTATAATTGGATTGCTCACCAAGAGGAACGGTATCAAGAAGATTATTGGTATGGAATTCAAGTCTTGATGTCAAGGTGATCTCTCGATTTACTTCTGTAACGATTTCGTCTGGGAAGCTTTTCTTTCATCTTGTTAAACAACGGAGGCAAGAGTAATGACCAAATGAATTGGCTTATACAGAATGATACTTACCTGTCTCTTTATGACAACAACTCCTAGCATGACGACCTTGCCCCTTCTTTCACCTACCTAACCTTAGTGATGTTGTTCACCCTGGGCCCATCCGTTCCATGGTCATTCTTTCATCGTTAAGCTCCTTCCACTTTCTGACATCTTGGCCGATACCTTCGAAGTGGCAAGTGCGGATACCGGGGTTTCCAGTCACGCGGAGATCGTGACGGGTAGTTGCAGTTTCACCAAGGATGACTCCTTCCTGCGAGATGCAGTCGGCCATGGCATTGGAAGGTTATTGCATTAAATTCGCGCTTTCTGTAAGACGTATACCTGCAGTCAACCTGTCCAAGTGGAGGTCATGGAAGGTAAGGTAGGTAGGTACCGCTAGGTAAGTACCTTGGCCTCTGACTGACGAGCTGTTTTCTCCTGTCACGGCCCATCAATCTCATCTTCTCACTTCTATCATCTCCACTGCTTCATAACTGGTCATCCGAGAGACAAACCTTGCAAACTCGTCTCATTTGCCGCCTCACTCAAGCCTCTAAATTACAATGCAAAAGGACTATTCAATCACAATGTTGAGCAACAAGACCCACGGGATACGGCATAAAATACCTTCCTAAACACTCACCCCTTCCACAATCCTCAAACAGTGACTGACCGACCAGCAAGCAGGTAACTAATATCCCACTATTTCAATAGAGTTGAACGCATAATACTCACACTGCGTTTTCGATACCAGCCAGCTCATCAAGCGTAAGCGTTTAACGCCCGAACACTTGCATACGGAGACGACCAATCGCAAAAACCCAAGCAAACGAATACTGGAATTTTATCGAAATACTGAACGATAGAGTTGCTCTTGGGTAGTAGGTTTTCTCTGAGAGATGTTTCACTGATTTGCTAATTACCTGTTCTCATTTGCACAATACCTGGATCACTTTCTGCAACCATGGTTTAGATGGCTGAATAGGGAATGAAGGGCTAGTCAGTGATCACTACTATCCTTGAGTCTGTGTGAATCTTGTCAATACCTCAGCAAGATAGATCCAAGAAATGAAAGCATCAAGAGTGTGGGCTGTTATCTTTCTAACTCTCGTAGCACAACAAACACTCACCACAAGCCAGGCTTGTGTTTGGTTTGAGCTTGCGCAGCCACCCGACTCGCCTTCCCACACCGTACCGTACCGTGCCGTTGCGTACCATGCCGACCTTGACGCCATCGTATCAAGCGATTTCACCGCGAACTGTCTATCCATTGCACAGGGCGGCCGAGTTTCCATACAAGGCTAGATATGTTGAACGCTCCGCTCTGTCATGCGGTTGCACTTGTCCTCCAGCGCACGTCAGCTTGATCCTGTACCTAGTGCAGAATCTCTCTTGTCTTCAGTCCAAGCATGCTAGCTCGATATGCGAGTATCTATTATGGGCTTTGCCTGCAGCATATGCGTAACTCGACTCGACCGGGGCTTCCATGCTATGGGCAGGTGCTTGGGTTCTTGTCTTGTCACAGAGCTCTGGCTTCTATAGAGCCTCGGGACGAGCAATAGGCTTGGACTTCATCACACAACTTACACAACTGCCCGTCCGGTGCCGCGGGCTTACCTTTCGGACAAATTCACACACTTTTCGTTGACCCAAACAGCATTTTTCGGCGTATATTCCCAGAGGCATACAATATGATCGACCACGTCCCGCATCAACACCACAAATGGCCAACTCGGATCATCATGGTTACTGTGGCCTGGCTTTGCGGACACCCGCAGCCTTCGAAACTGAGCCGCCCGGTTCTCGCAGCACCCTGATGATACGATACGCACGGGTTCGTACAGCCTGCTAGACGATACCAACAGGGTTTGATCAACTAGTTCTCTGCCGTGCTTCCACGGCCAATGTTGGTGCTGTTGTTCAAGAATTGATACATAAGCCCATATATTCAGAGGCAATCCTGCCAACTTGCCAGGACAGAGACTTACAAGAACTTCTCAATTCAGTGCCTGTCCAAACATTCTAAACCTACCCTGACGCCAATACTTATCTTGTCACAATGATCTTCCCAGTCAGCTCTGACTCTGCCCAGGCTTCCAGCTCTGATCCTGTCGCCAATCCTCCAGCTCAAACCCCCGAACCAGCTCGCTATCAGGTCTTTCATATTCAGCACTCCCCTGGCACCCACAAGATCTTCATTCCAACAAGCTCTCCGCGACCGGCAGGGTATCTCTATCATGTTCTGGAATCTTCAAACCCGGAACATACGCAGCCTACCATGACTCTGGTCTCGGATATCGTCGAGACTCTAGGTCAGGTCGGCACCATTCATGACAGCAGATGTGTCGGCTCCATTGCGTCCCAAGAACTCGACAATGCGTGCGCTATGATCAAGAGTCACCCAAGACCCTTCGATCCTTACGAGCCTGCCAACGCTCCTGGCAGACCGGGCCGCTGCGAGCTTTGGGTCCTCTCTGTGATCGATACTCTGCTTGGAAACGGCCTCCTCCAGCCGCTTCCGTCGGAGCCTACCTCCCGAGCCCATCAACCTCCAAGACACCATCACACATCTCACTGCACTCACCAACGACTCTACTCGTATCATCCCTACCGACGAAGGAGCCGCCCGGCTCTAGACCGTGAGTAATATATACCAGAGGCACCGACCCTGCTGCAGATATTTGAGGCAGCGAAGAAATTTGGTTATTGCTTAAAATGCTGGAATTTGACGCGTGGTTTCGCTCGAGGGGACTCTTAATTTGAACGTACGGCAAACAGAAACATATTGACAGTGGTGTGGCCAACTCTTGTATTCATTCAACATACTTTTGCAACAATAATAAATCATGAGATTCAACTCTCCCAGTCATTCCGCCCCAAGCGAATAAGAAAAAAGACTCATAAACTCCCTGTATCTGTCCCAAAGCACCATCAAGATTCAACAACCATAGAATATGAGACAGACGCAAAATAACAGAACGGTCAAAAGAGATGTGTCCACGGGATCCAGGATGAGAAAAAGAACAGAAAAGTAGATCATAGTGCCAACCCGTCTAAAGCCTCAGTTCATCCTCCTACTGCGCCATCCATGCTACCAACCAGGCTTCCTCTCATAGTACCAAGCACACAATCATTCGCATAAAAAAGATCCGGTTCTCCAGTTTTGGTCAAAGTCCAGTAGTGTCGTGATATATGCATGTACAGCTCCGGAAGTCACGTTGTGCTTGATTGATAGGTCGAAATGTCGTTCCGATAACTGTCTCCATATACAACGCAGAGAGTCCAGGATCAAGGTATCCACATGCCAGGTTGCTCTAAATTGTCGACTTTCACAATTGCCATGTGGCCAGCAGGGTGTAGCAAATATCCAGGCTTGAGCAAGTTGACTCATCTCAAAGGTTACTCAAGGGGTCGGCCCGCGATGCAAACAGGAATGGATTCAGTAGAATCCACGGCAACAAGCGACCCATGTCGCAGACAGTAATTGAAGCAAGTTGCGATCCAGTGATGTGAAACGAGAATGAATCCAGATTCGTAGTCATTGAATCACCTTGTTTGCACGTTACCTTGGCTCCTTTGGCATGGTATGCTTAGATACTTGTTTTGTTTCTTTGTGTCCCAGGCATCTCATTGCAGACGCAAATGAGTACCGGTATCGTCAGTGACGAATGAGCAAACCTCGGCTGAGGTAAGTTGTCCAGGTCATAGGATCCAAAGCAAAACATTGCTTGAGTAGGAAGAGATCCAGGCAAAAGCAAACATCCTCAGGGAGTGGGTCCATTCCTTGGTCAAGCGGGAAGGTATTTGCCAGGTGGTTGATCAGAGTCCAAGATGTCCAGGAAGTCCAGTGAGAGGTATCTGAGTCCAGGGAATTCATTTGTGCACCTAGCTGCTTGAGTCAAGTCTGGCGAGTCAGTGTCTTTGCGATTCATATCAAGACAAATATCCATGGAGAGTCCCTAAGTGGAAAGAAACGGGAAGAGGGGGAGGCGAGGGGGGAAGCAGAAATTCCTTTGAAAGGGGTTGGCTAATATATACAAGCTCATTCGAACTCACCTTGCTGTCCGGATGCCGGCCTCTGCCAATTATTATTCCGATAAACACCGCGTCTCGACGATGGTAAACACCGAAGAATCCGGGAGCTAAAGACATTGGAGTCGAGAGCAAGAACCAGCCAGATCCAGGAAGAACGGAAAACAGAATACTCCCCCTGAGGGTGCGTCCGGACAGCAAGGTCATGACATCGAGATACCACCCCAGATCCACCTGGTAAGGGGAGGCTCCCCTTCCTTTTCCCAACTCAGCGCCGTGTCCCAGTGTAAAACGTATGCAGCATGGTCTCATCCGTAAGGCAAATAATGGTGTATAGTCGATGAGGTCGTCAATCCAGGAAAGGCCCATCCACAATGCAATGTCGTCATAAAAAGAGTAAAGAAAAAAGACACCCAGGTATGCGTCTCGTAAGGTCCAGTTCGTGTATCCAGGGCATCATCGGTAGCAATAACAGTTGGCACGGTACGTCCAGGGGTATTATCGACTCCAAGGGAGATCCAGGTTCGTAGAAGACGGAATCAGCGTCCAGAGGGTGGAATTTGATACCTTTCCAGTAGGAAGTTCCTATTGAGATGCAAACTTGCAACTCGGTGGCGGCACCAGCCAGAGAAAAGAAATCTGAAACCTCTGAAAGGGATCATATCCGGAAGAAACAGAAAAGGATGAAATGGTCGATCCAAGGAAAATAAGCCGTACTCCATGTAACCCGGTCATTATGCAGAAATCATCACACTCGCGAGGAGGTCGGATTGCCTCGTCAAGTTCAGGCAGGAAAGGGAAGAGCACAAAGATCCGGCCTAGGTCCTCCAGGAAACACACCTTTTACCGGCGGCTTGATCGGTGGTGTCGGTCTGTGCTGTGCCTGTCGCTCTCTCGCTCACTACGTCGGCTGCTGGAGGTACCACTGGGATTTGTTTGAGTATTTGTTGGTGTCGCGGAAGCGCGAGTACGGGGGGTTTCTTCATACTGTGTGGCCTGGGTATATCCTTGTGCCGTTGATTGACCTGCTAAACCTTGACTGTTAGTAATTCGACCATGTGGAAACCCGCCGCGCGAGTGTTGCCTCCGCTATACGCACCACGACCGTAGAAGGGATCCTGGGGCTGCATCGCGTAGCCCGCAGGAGGAGCCTGACCTGAATATGGGTAAGCAGTGGCTGTATAGCCTTGTTGCGTGGGAGCAGCAGTGGCATAGGCCTGCTGTGCAGCAGCTGATGATGTGGCCATCTGGTTAGCGTAAGGGTCGTATCCGCCTCTGGGACGTTGGTTTGTTCCAACGGCCACGTAGGGGCTCTGGGAAGCCTGGTAGGATGGATCCATGGTGGCCGCGGTAGTAGAGCTGAACCTTGTATCCGCCGGGGGAGGAGATTGCTGGGTTTGGGCATAACCGGCAAACGCACCACTACTTGAGGCACCGTAGGATTGGCCGTATGAGCCAGCGGCTCCAGTGTAACCGGGAGCACCCGTTCCTGGGTATCTGGGGCCATCAAAGCCAGGGTCACGAGCGTATGGGTCGGTCTGATAAGGGCCCTCGGTAGGACCGTGGTGCTGACGCGACTGGTGCGTCTCCGAGTAGCGGTATTGCACTACAGGTGAGTTAGATGAGTGTCTCGGCGGTACGCCAACGTTTCTCGAGGCAATAGTACCTCCAGAGGTATTGCGCGACGTCTGCGCACGCCTTTCACTATCCCATCGAGCAGAGTCTGCTTTTAGATCCTCAATCATAGCCTGTCGTATCGTCATTAGTATCTGATGAGTGGCTATTGATGTTGACAAAGAAACTCACAGTTGTAAGATTCCTGTAAGCGGTGATGTAGTAGCCTTGCACGGCTTGGCCTGTCTGAGGGTTCTGTCGTCATGAGATGTGAGTCATTTGTTTCATCGCGATAGTGGGGTTCATCAAGGCAGATGGCGTACCTCGTAATGACCGGGACGCACGAGGGCATCGTTGCCCAGATAGCGGCAGATATCGGCGGAGATGACTTCACGGTCGATGCCATCGCGAGGGACGAAGTATTCGTTTTGTCGACCCGTACCAGAAGTGGTAGGGGCAGCGTTCCGGGATGATCTCGACATGTTGTTGATGTGTGGGGAGGATATGGCCGACGAAGAGGTAAGATGAGATGAGGAAGAAGAAGAGATGGAAGAAAAGGTCGACAGAAGTGCGGGAGAAGAGGAGATAGAGCCGGAAATGGGGGAGGAGGGAGACGACGTGGAGAGAGCTGAGAGGGTAGAACAGGCAGAAAGAGAAGAAGCGGGCAGGTGAGGATGAGGAGGAAGAAAAGGCGAATGGCGGTGGTGGGCGGTGGGCGTATCCTGTGGGTCTGCACTGTCTATTGGCTGTGGTAATGGTGGTGCTGATGCTAGGCGCTGACGAGGGGATTTCCCACTGGCAGAGTGACTTGCAGGAGACCGCGAGGCCAGAAGACGTCTGCTGGCACCAGTGCTGACGCTGGAGTTGGAGCTCAGATTGGAATTTGACCGGCAGTGGGACAGGTTTTGCTGACGGCGAGACGTAGTTGGCTGGAAGCGTCGCCTCGGCGGTGGTCTTGGTGGAGATGCAGGAGAAGGCAGAGGAGGAGGAGGGGCCAGTCCAAAGACAGATGTTGCTGGTGCTGATGATGGTGGTGCTGGAGGGGGGAAAGAAAATGAGAACGGTGGCGATGAGCATGCAGGAGGTTGGTTCTGCTGATGCTGATAACCAAACCCGGAAGGTTGAGGTTGCTGATGACTTGTTGATATTGATGGGTCGTCGCCCACAAAACCCTGATACTGTTGGGCGTTGTGGTTTTTGTGGTGGAGCTGGTTCTGATTTTGCAGTAAGCCAAGATAGTATAAGCTGGGGTCTCCCGGCTGTTCGAGACAAGACGCAGACTCTGCTAAAACCTTGTCTATTGATGAGGAGTTTTCCTCTTCAGGCTGGGCTGTCAACGTGATGACTGATTCTTTCCTGGGACTATCCGTGCCGGACGCTTGTCTCCCTCCTTGACCGAGCCCAACACCAAGCTGCGGGATCTGCAACTGGCGCTGGCCTCGTGCGTGGGTGCCCTGATACTGATCCTGATCCTGGCTAGCCTGGTCCTTGTCTGTTCGGTGCTGCCAACAACCTTGCGTCCAGTGGCGACCTATTTTGGTGGACCGTTGGACGTTACCGAAGCCAGATGCGGTTGGCACGTCCTGGGTTTGCAGAGCTTGCTCTACAGCGCGTCCTCTGCCTTGCCCGCCTGGGTCTTGGTCTCGAGGTTGGGCTTTGACTTTAGCGGTGACCGACGACAATTGGGCACCGCGAGAGGCTGGGCTAAACCCTCTGTTTGTCGGTTGAGAAGCTCTGGGTTTCAATCCTTCTCCCAAATTCTGCTTTCGACTTTCTTGTGACTCTGCGACCAAGCGGTTTCCGGCTGGCGAGTCACAGCGCAGCCCACCGCCGTATGCTGAATGATCAATGATTGCGGTGGAGGTCACGGCGAACGCCGCTTGTTGTCAATCGACTTTTAACACCGCGACAAAACTTGTCGAATTTCTGCGAAACTGTTCAAAGTCCCGTACCTAGGACTTAGCATCTATCCTGTCAACTGTTTTGCACCGTGATGTACCCCTCGTGTGGTGTGACAGGTGCGCTGTAAGCCACTTTTCCTGTCTTATCCCATTAAGGAAGTGCAGATGTCTCGTCGTCCGGGTCGCAACGTGGCTTGTCCCTTGTTTGTTCCAAAGATAGCGAAATTGCGTCAGTTATGGGGTACTTTGATTGAAATATCAATTCTCAAAAATTGAACATATAGAAACGATTCAACCTGTCGTTTATTAAGATCGAACCCGTCGCGGTCCGGATCAAAGATCGAAACGGATCACGACCTTGTCTGTGCTGGCAACGCAGAATGTCTGGGTCCTTTGGGGACAGCTGTTGACAACCAAACAAGTTGCAGATATCAATAGCATGCGCGGCAGATGACACTTCCAATATCGCTCTGTTTCTCGCGTACAAGGCTATCCCTTGTTTTGACGATGCCCAACACCACTCGAGCCTTCTTCTCCGTCTGTGGTAGGATAATGATGGCGGTACGCCGTCTCTAAGTTACGATCGCCCTCAAGCGGAGCTGAGATACCTCGTACGAAACTCGAATAGGCGACATCAAACTTTGTTTTCTTCCAAGAGATCAGCGCTTGTTGGCGAGACTAGTACTGTAGTGCCGTGAGGTAAAATTGTAGACGCGAAGAGAAGTAACGATGGGGGTACTATGACGTCTTGCTTTCCAACTTGGGGTTTCTGTTTTCCTTTTCCAGGGAAGTGCCGTGATCTGTAAGAACGAGGCTACCTTGTCGAAGTGACAGAAGAACGAGAGTGGACGAGAAGAATGAGCGGCCACAATCTGTGCCATCGCCTCAGCTCATCGTACACCTCACACTGCTGCTTTATATCTCTCGTCAAGTATTCAATACTCCCGATACGTGCAGATTCACTATCGCTCCTCAACTCTAAGCGACACGTAGATAGATGGAGCTGGTCGTAACTCTACTCAGCTCTTCGTCACCATTCGCAAGGAAAGCTGTGCCTCTCTTCATTTGCGGTTGCAATATTTGGTCTCGCCCAACTGTCTCGGGACGTTGGGCATCCTTACTCCTGTGGCCCCATGTTTCTCCATGCCATGTCCCAGTCGTTGTCGCTGGCCGTGAATTGCAACCTTTAACGCCCACAAATGATAGGCAACGTGTTTCCACAGCGGGATACTTGTCAGATGTTGCGATATTCCAACAATACCGCATCTGCATTTGAGGCCTATTCCCGGTTTCAGTCTCTGAGTGGCTGGCGGCTGGCTTTTCGGCTACACTTTGGAGGGTGGGTTGGGTAGCAATGCCTGCACCAATTGGAGCCCAACCCTCTGCCCGCAGGTCCATGTGTTCGGTGCCCAAGCCTTGCTGTCCAATCATCTGGGGAAATTTGACCCAGACTTGTCAACGTCTTGACATCCCACGAAGTCGTACATTTTGTCATTGACTTTGATAGTTTCTGTACCTCCATCAGCAGACTGTGGTATCATTAACATGCTTCCGGCCTCTCCGTTGATTCAAGATGAGACGCGTGCGTGAGAGCACGACAGCCTTGATACTCTGTTGATACCCCTGATGGGCGCTTCGGCTGTTCGCAGCCTTACCGACCTGTCAAGACGCTTCGGTTGTTTTGACAGACTTGTGTGACCAAGAATCTGCATGTTCCCTGAATTGTGCATCTGCCTCTTTCTTCAAGGGGTTTCAAAACGCCAACGAAAAGTGTATTATTATCGCACAGCCACGGCCGTACGAACAAGTCCAAGTCTCGTGTATGCTGAGCAGAATCGTGATAACAGCCAATGTAACATGTCGTCTTCTGGCGGCAAAGCCCAGGTATAAGCTGATGCCGGTGCATCGAGTCACCTCTTGCCATCATGCTGTGCCCGTTTGTTGACGATAACGCAAAGTGAGCGTGAGCAATTGCAACACAAACCTGCAAAAAGCTTGGGCGAGAAACCGCACAGTAATCACTTTCTGTTCAACCAAATTTGAGCCGACTTTGACCTTGCTCGAGTTTGCCTCCCCGGCTCCTTCTTGAAGTGGTTCCTTGCGTCTTTTGCGCAGAGTTACGTGCAGCAGGTTGCCGCTCAGCGAATGTGGGCTTGACACGTTCTGCGTCTTGTAGATCTTTGGCCATATGCCAATCTCTATGGCTTTGCAACGCTTCCGGGTCCGCGAAGCTGGCCTTGCAGCGAGAACATACAACATCGGTCAATGAATGCTGCTGTTGATCCACTTCCACATCGAAGGCGCTTTCATGCCACGGTGATGCGTGAGACTCATGCATGGTAAGGTCGGATTCATGGCGGGCCTCATAATCATACTTAGCAGCGAAACTCAGGGTCTTTTGGGTGGGATCTGATGGCAAAGGGCTATCTTTGGGGTCTTCCCCGGGAGTATGTGAGTCGGTTGGGGAGGTTCTTTCGTGATCTGTGGAGGGTCGCTTGGAGAAGAACCGCTGAATGCCACCATCCTCGACGCGGCGTTTCTTCGCGGAGGGTTCCGGTCCAGTAGAATATTGACGGTTATCGGGAATCGACGATCGAAGAGCTTCTGCCTCTTCCCCCTTGACCAGAAATGCGCCAATGCCCATGTTGCCTTTGACGCCGTTTTCAAAGCCTGCTACGCTGAGACTCAAGTTTGCACAAGGCCAGACTCCTCTCCCTTCTGCGATTATCTGCGAAAAGAGGTCTTTGGCCAACTCGAAAAGACTGCCTTCGTCTATGGTCCTGCCCTGGGGGATGGGTCCCGACCGAGATCTCACTTGTCCCTCATGGCGATGATGTAAGTTCATCGTCCTCGGTCTTCTCTTGTTTTCCAGAACTCCCTCCTCAACGAGGCGAGCGAATATGTCAGCTGCGAAAATTCTCAGCCATCGCGTTGCTTGCTCTGAAGAGTTAATAGTTGGACGAAAAGATTTAGCCGACAGCATCGACTTGATCTGTGTTCTTGAGTTGACCTCACTTGTGTCAATACCTCGGATGGTGTTATATATCCAAAGACCTGTGTCATGGCCAAGCTTTGCTTTCATAGTTGTCAAGGGAACATCCAACAGTTCAGTGACGCTCTCTGTGTTGAATGTCGATACTATCTGCTCTCCGAGTTTGCCGCCCAAGTTGCGAAGTTTTGTGATTTTGAAGCCAGCCATGAAAGCAGACACAGCTCTGTTGCGTACAACAGTCTGTTTGTTTGGTTTCTTGTATGCCGAACCCAACTTACTGAGAAGCTTGTTGCTTGCTACTCCAGCTGAGCATGTGTATCCCAACTTCTGTCGAACTTCGACCCTGACTTTGCGAACGATCTCAGATCCGATGAGGATTGCTACATCATCCCAATCTGGATCGACTGTTTCCTGTTCCTCATCCAGATCAATCAAAGCATCGGTCTGCCAGTCGAGCGCGGCAATGGATGGCAAGGGAAGATTCTCAGTAGGGTCGTCATAGGGGGGCGGGTTTGATAATTCTGGAAAGCGCTGCAGAAGGATCTGGTGGATTTGGCTCGAAAGGTCGAGGAAGACCTCATCAATACTTGCTTTTTCCACCTTCTGGAGCTCAAGCGGCAGTGCCTCTTTGATACATGCTAAGATCTTCCGAGACTGAAGGCGATAGTGATCAAGTGAAACCTTATCTGTTGCTATGTGGGCGGCGGCATCCTCACGATATGCCCACTTGTCGTCGCCTTCTCTCCATGTAGCTACGTGCTGGGCGATAAGTTCAGGGCACAACTTTTTGGCTTCTTCGACATTGCAATGGCGTCCAATACCAAATTCGCGTGCAGGATAGTTGACTGCGATGAGACCTTGCCTGTTGGAGTGTCAGAAATTCGAAAGTGAGTTGGAGAATCATGATGTTAGGAGTAACGCTCTAGTGGTACTGGAGAACAGAGCTCCTCCTGGACTGGACATAAACCCCAGCGTGGCAAAACGAGGCTTTCATTTCCATGGCTATGGAAAACCACCGCCTATGAATGTAATCGTGACAACTTTGCCTGCCATCATACAATTTGTGGCCGAGGACAGTGGGGTGACAAGGATCAAGTGTTACACAACCTGGGTCGAGAGGCCACGATCTTCGGAGAATTAACATATGAGTTTTCGAAGGGTTCGCTAGAATCTTCTTGGAGGCTGTGAGATGAATTGTTGACTCGTATTTCCCATGCTCTGCAGCTTTCCAGAGATTCAGAGATTCTTAGAAGGAGTACTCTCTGTTCCGCGGAAAATGAACGATCATGGCAAAAAGCACGAAGATGCTTAGTGACGATCCATCTCGCAAGGTTGAGAGTAACACGATACAAGCCTCAGCGAAAACTAATTGCTAGTGTCCAATCACTGCTGCATCGAAAGAAAAGGATCGAGCAACAGACTCGATTCTCAGTCCAACAGAGGATTTGAGGAATCGGAGAGAAGAGAAAACACCTTGTGTTCCATGAGAAGTATGAGAGTGCACGAAAATCAGGGCTTGACGTTGGTAGGGACTCGGGAAATAGGAAATGCAGTTGTGCTCACCATTGTTGAACAGCTAACGGCTTGTCCTCTGGGATACCAAGTCTAACCGTCTCGCACTGCGCATAAAAGGCGTCGAGGTCAATGTGGGCAATGACGCGCAGCGGATTTGAAGTGTTGGACGAAGCAAGCTGTGAGAATTGGCGATACGTGAACTGGGAACGCCGCCGGCCTCCTTCAAGCAGTGGTGACGAGGCCCCGAGAGGCCTGTGTAGCGGTGACGAAGACATAAATTGCGAGGCTTCGATTATTTTAGGGCTTTCTTGACGGTGAAAAATGCATCCGTGTTGTGCGGCTACTGCAAGGCGTTGGTAATGCAGGCGGTCGATGTCTCTCTTGACGGATAATTTCTCGTGTCCGCGAACGCCACAAACAGTGCGACAATGTCGCTCTTTTCGCGAGCTCTTCACAGGTTGTAGCTGAGATTGTTGATAGAAATGAGAGAATAGAGATATGCTCCTACGAGGAGTCGTAAGCTTAAAGATGAAGGTAGACGTGGTGAATGGAAAGAGGAACGCGAGATGTGATAGGTTCGCGCCAGTGCCATTCAACTCCTTCACAGAGCAAGATCCACTTTCGAACCTCGTTCCTTCTTGTCCTTAGTTGCCGTTCATTTACAGGATGATGGTTTTAGTACGATATCTCAACTGTCTGCTCAACAAAAGAAACGAGTCTCGTTATGGTAAATGCCTGCTTTGATGGTTGTAGGTATTGTCTCGCGTTATCGAGGCCTCCTGACAGTGCAGAAACATGCACGTCATACATTTAAATGAGATGCTGGCCCAGAAATTACTGTACCTCAACAAGAGATTGAAAGAAATTATCCTCCATGAACTTACACAAGTTCTAGTGGAACTACAAGTATTCAGTAAGTTCACATGTACAGGAAAGTTCTTTGGTTGTTGAGTGTCAAGAAAACCATCCAACCCGTAACAACCACCCTAGACCATGCCGGCCACGATGGCTTCAGCCTGCGTCACAGCCCACCGTGGTACAAGGCACTTCCCCTCCCCTCTTCAAGTCGCACTGCCTCTATGACTTGGCCATCTTAGCAACTTGGATCTCGGAGCAGTGCTCATCTAGCTCTCCATAGTTCTCCTTCACAACTACCTAACTCATCCCCAGCGCGAACGTATGAGTCTCGCCACCACCTCTTCAGGTACATACGACCAAAGCTCGTAGAGAATACGGGATCCCGTCCGCTCTCCCATAGTCAAGCTGCGAAGCGCCGGATTAGTAGTTGGGTCGGTGACGACCAGCGAATCCCCGGTGTTGTATGTTTTTTGCGATATTCGCTCGGCGTCTCTTTTTGCCCTGAGACTATTCAAGTTACTGAACATCCATATGAACTATCTGTACCTTCGTGGTCCTCCGCCCGTGATTCCTGAAGCTGCCAGTAACACCTCCGCTATCCAAGCAGAAACAATAGCCTTTGCAGAGTTCAGGTGCGTGTCTGAGAAACCGTTCCAAATGAAAACATAAGAAAAACACACAAGTCTTTGTGCTTATTTTCGTGGTGAAGCTGGAATATACCAACTAGTTCTAGTCTTTAAACATTACGTATGCCGCTGCTGTCCTTTTCCACCTCTTGCCGTGTAACAAATGATATGAGTCGTTGTGCAACTCTGGGTATCTAATTCGAAGTCATAGCCGCTGCCCTCTTCTCGGGGTCAATCCCTTCAAGTCCATACCGTCTTTTCAACTCCTCCACCAGTGGCCCAAACTGGTAGTCGCTCACCATGCTATCATGGCGGCTGCAGGGCGAGTGGCGGATGGGTAGAAGCCACTCGATGATCGAGTCTCCCATGACTGATTTGAAGTTTTGCAGGTAACCCAAGTGCCATGGGTTCTCTCCAGGTTCTGCCTGGAGGATAGCGAATGTCCGCCTGGCTTGTTGGTCTCTAGCCGCCATTGCGCTTGCTCGTGCGGACGCAGCGCCATTCACTTGTGTCATCCCACTAGTATGAGCTGCCTCTGGGGCCCTGGGACCCTCTCCAGGTCTTTCTAGCGGGTAGGTAATGGTGTTGAATCGATCATTTGGAGGAGTATCTGTCGGAATCCGAACTGCCAGTCGAAAGGTCTGGCTCTTCCTGTATAAGTCGACGTTGGTGATGTTTTGAAAAGCAAATCTTAAAGCCGTGACTGTCATGGTTATGGTAAACAAGCCGAAAAGACCACCAAGCGCCAGACCAACAATGAGCCGTGCATCGATACTTTTGTCTTCTTGTAGGCGTAGGCTAGTAAGGTAGCCGTTGGTAGAAATGATGATTATGCAAAAACAAGCGCAGTAGAAGCAAAATTGTATGAAAAAGTTAAAGGCTGCTGAAGCATTAGTTACTGCAGAAGGTTTCCTTAGGGCTAATACTCACAAGTTTCCGAGATGATGCCGCCCATCCAAGGACAGACATGGTCCATCTTGTACACGCAATAATTATACTCGGTAGAATGATGCGCGCGGTCAGGCTTCCAGTTTCTGCATTCGGAGCACCACTTAGGGAAACCGTCGAGTTCGCAAACAAAGATATCTTTGCTGTAGAACGCCTCAAGACCGGGGCTGTCGGGTTCGTCGTCTCGAGGGGCCCAAGATCGTGTCTCGACCTCGGCTCCGTTGCTCGCTCGTTGGTTACGCTCCTGTTCGATGGCTTCCCTTTCGGCAGTCCATGGCACAAATCCAGGATTGTACTGAATAGTTACGTAGCATCGTATGTAGGCTGCGACCATAAGAAGGAGGAAGATAGAATATAGTGCAATTAGAACAACGCCAACTGCCGTCTTGCCCCTTTTTTGCATAAAGTCCTGGACTATTGACTGTCAGTAAATGTTTGACAAGCAACAGCACAGCAGGGCAGAGCTCACCGCAGCAGTAGACAATGATATTGTAGGTCGCGTAAGCAACGAGTGCCAGCCCCAGCAGAGGAAGCCCACGCGCGATCCATCGCGTGGAACAGCGGTTGCTGGTTGAGGTTTCTAGCATCTCATCGCTCCATGGAAAGGACCAAATCGACGAATGACTGAATTGAAGGCTTGCGGGCGTCTCTGTCGCGGCGTTTAGAGGGAGTGAATAATCTGATTGTGTACGAGCTGATCGTGGACGAGTAATGATCTCATCTTCTGTTGTTTGTGTTGCGGCATTGGCATATCCCGCCGTTGTAATAACAGTGCCAGGCTTGGCCAAGTCCGCCAAGTCCGACTCGTCCGGGTGGGCCAGCACCGTGCTTTCCACCGCTGTCATTTCTCAGACCGCACTGTGTAATTACCCAATCAGGCAATGCTACCTAGATGGAAGGCTCCGAGGTTGGTAGATTCGATCGATACCTACTGGTATATAATCGTCGACAGATTTTGGTTACAGAAATGAAAGTCTCGTACACCCGAAATGCAAAGTGTGTGCAATACTTATATTTTTTATAATTATGCTCCAATTCCCCTTCACGTGTGTGAGTAGTAGTGTGACCCTCCAATGCGCAATGTCAACTTAGACTTCGATATGGAGTACTCTCGAAGCTATTTACATACACGGGCCACACAGAACAAGATATATTACTTGCTGATAGAGAGTTTGGCATACAAGACCCAATAAGAGCCCGTCCTTGCATACTGGTTTAGGTTGTCTCAAGAACCCAGAACTATTAAAAGGACCAATGACTGACAGTTGAGATATTGTATGGTTAAGTCTGTACCTTTGTAGATCATCAACAACGTGACAGAGAAATGCAACCAACTAAAAATCTCTAAAAGTGACAAGATTTCAGCCCTACTTATATCAATACCTAGTCCATCTTCAATAATGTCTCTTATGAGACTGGCTTGAGGTGTTGGCGACTCACATCCGGGCATGTACCTAATTCTGAGATCCATAACCCACCCCCACTGTCTCTGCCGCCCTCTTCAAATGGATCCATCCATTCCCAATGCCTTTGCTCTCAGCCGAATTGAGCATCAACCAACAACACGGCCAACAAGCCAATAAATCTTCATTTCGTTGTATCGTAATACCAAAGCTTCATCCTGTAATTGAATGGCTGTCATTTTCTCCTCCAGAAGCCGCTTTTCAGGGATCCCTACTCTTTAGATGGCTTCGGAGCATTTGCGAAAGCCCCAAATCAAATCAATGGTGTACAATCTGCCTTAAGTCCGCCTTATATGCAAGACTCCTGCACCAACTGCTGATTCTATTCACTACAGTTACGATCCAGGACAAACGAGAGTTGTCGTCTTTGTGAAGCGCTGCCATTGATTCTATTTTTAGACTGTCAAACATTTGAGCTGTCAGAGGATCTGCTGGCTTTCAAAAGGAGGGCTGAGCCTTGAGGACTCCTCAGCGCTTCGTAAGCTCGTAGAGTCCACGCATACACCAAGACTAGATATAGTGAGGATTTCTGGCCTTGAATTTTGAGGGGATTCGAGGAGTCTGTTGCTGACATGAGGCCCAACAACTTCTTACTTATATGCCTGGCGAGGGCAACGCAGAGCAGGGACCCCTTAATTAAAGCAATGCTAAAGATCGCCTCGGTTATCATGCCACAAGGTTTATGCCTCTACACTTATGGCATGTGAGCCAAAGAATTCTTCAGCCATGCCTCAGGGAGCAAGAAAACACCAGACCTGGATATAGGGTGTCAAAATAAACTCAGCAAAGGATATCCTAGGTCTATACTAAACTTATCCTAAACTTATGCTAAGTTACCTAAGTGTTTTTATCACTTAGGATCAAGGTCCTGGGTTTTCTTTCCTCCCCTAGCCATGCTCTTGTTGATTCTGAAGCTTGTGTTATTGGCCACGATGCAACATGTAGCTACAGCAGGACTGGTACTACGCCTTAGAACTAAGGAAGCTATTGGATGGATTTGATGTCAGGCATCAAGGAAGCTCCCAATCCTTCTTCAGTGCCTAAAGGCTAATAAACCCCTAGTCTACCTTGTCTTTCATCTGGCATCCTCCTTCGAATATGGGCCTAGATTTTAGCTACTGGGCTTCACGACGTCGACCCTACAAACGTCTTTTCATCGATACAAAAGTCAGAAAAACAACAAACACAGCGTCCCATATTCGCAGAACCCGTTCTAACATACTTCGAAGATCTTCCGGCCCTCTTCTTCGCATATCATGGTTTCGTCAAGGCTCAATAACTGTGTTTTCACCGACATTGAACTTTCATCAGCCCATAACCCCTGCGCCCGACTACGACGACCATCTTTTTTTTTCTCTGCAGCAAACAAGATACATAAAACTAAAGCCTTGTGAATGCTGTGGTTTGATTACTGGGTCTATTGAGAAAAATCTGTTCCAAGTTATATGACTTCCAACTCGACGGTTGCACGCTCGTGTTGGTATGCTTAGGTCTATCACACAGAGCAGTGTTATACCACGTTCAAGAAACAACTCTCAGCAATATCACCATGCGGCTCCTTATGAAATTTGGGATATTTTCACAATGGCCATATGCTTACACCCAATACAGGTAGGCTGTTGGTACGACTTTTTCTATTTACACTTCCTGCATAACCACCCAGCCTGCTTCAACTCAGGTGCATATTGATATCAAGTGGGGGCAAGGCAGTCTTGCAAGAAAATATATAAGCTCGCTCCTCCATCCTCCGTCTTTCTCAGTTCTCACCGGAGCCTTCTTTTATTCTTGCCTACCGCTGTCATTTTGTGTCCTTTCAGTTTGTTTGCACATGCTCTGCGTGAATATCTGAGGCCTAGAGGCTTGCAATGCAACTTGAGCAAGCAAATCATTGTTTGTAAGTTGATATCTCTGAAGCAGTTTCTTTTTGACCAGAACTAACGTCCCAACTCAGGCACGAGTATTCTTTCTATATAAAGTTCCTATGACACGATATAGGTGGATGATATGCCCTCGAACATGAAAGGTACCATCCTCCTTTTGTGGAAGCTTGGTCGAGACAAAGCTGCACTATCTCGGTATTTCCCCTTCAGATCGTGGCTCTCAAAGAACAACAGAACATTAAACTTGACTATCTCTAACTCTCTATTTTGTCATCTAGGCCGGGTGTCTTGGTGTTTGCTTGCCTCGTTTGGCGAACCACCCCCAAAGTCCTAAATGTACCTTTGTGCTTTCAAGTGCTTGGCAGAGGTACCTGGGAACTTGGCGACGGGGGGCATGTTATTCTTCGGCTTTATTCTTGTACCGGGATGCACAAGTTATGGGTGCAAACAAAGAGTGACATTGCATAAAGGAGTTTGCACTTTGAACCAGGCTTTCGTCACATGCCTACAACAAACCAGCATCGACATCCGATATCGGCCGGCGCAGAGCCTCATCTGGTCATCCCTATCCGAACTTCAGTCTTTTTGTTTGGGCTTGTTTCTATCGCATTCAACCGCCCTGCTGAGTTGGATTTGTTAAAGCTTACGGCTAATACTGTGATTTCGAACCTGACGGCTAGTTCAACACCCTCTCGGCTAGTCTAGGTATTTCCAAAGCGAGGACCCCCGCTCTGACGAAAGAACGACAACCCCGCCCTGGTTTCCAACATACACTTACATACAGCAAACATGCGCAGTCCCAAGGCCCAAGCCCTGTCGATTGTGTTGAGAAGCCTTCCCTGCTCGCGGGAATGGGTTTCAAGTCTCCGTCGTCGTCTTCGTCGTTGTTGTCGCTAGCTAGGTATTAAGCTTCAGGGGCTTAGCAGACACTAACATACAGGTGGGGCTTGAAAGGCTGGTCAACGACTTTCACTCGCAATTGCGAGATCCGACAACATCATTTACAATGCCCATGGCATTTACCCGAGGCCACTTAGCTTCTAAGTGGGAGTTGAAAGCAGCTAGCAAGGTCTTCCTGCCAGTCTGTGGCTGTGGCATGTGAGTTATCGCGATTCAAGAATGTGTTATTTCTAGACTCTTTCTAGAGGCTCGCCTCAGATTCACCATGTGATCATAGATAATGCCAACCATAGCTCGCCTCAGCGACAAGAGCACAGAGCATCCCTTTTCTCAACAATCCGACAATCACTGATCTCCTACGAGCGAAGTCGACCGAGGCGAAGCTACTCTCGATCACGATTCTCACGTCTTCCTTGGGCAGTGCCCAAATGCGCAGCTAGTCAGAAACGATGGCAGCAATTCTCGTCCAGTCCTTTGAAGAGTTGGCCAGACATATAGTCAGTGAGTCAGGGTCATGGCAGCTAAATTGTGCGCTCGGGGAGTATGAGGGTTGAAACTTTCTCAAACCCCCTATTGAACAACCCCTTTGAGGTTTGCGATGCTCGACCGCTAACTCATACCGTCACACGGTAGACGACTATGACAATTTCAATCATATACGAGTGTATTTGATTGCTCCTATGCGAGGAACGCTCGGTCTTTTGGGCTATCAACCAGGTGACCATGGGGCTTCCAAACATGAGGCTTGTTTGTTCATGGTTCAGCAAGTGGCATCCATGGAAATCACAATATTCTCAGTGATGCCCTGTTTGAACTTGTGGTCGAGGTTGTCGATAACATGGATTCGGCAACAACGTTCTATCTCTACAAAAAGAGGCCAGAGCCACCGCTCTCATGATGAATTCGAACCAAACCCATCCAGCCTTCTACATCGTTAGCAGTACTCTACAGCTCCTAGCCAGAGACTCATATCACTATTACTCTCACTATTTCTTCACTACACCTTTAATCTTGTCAACATGAGCGAGTGGCGCTGGGAATGCTGGAACTGTCACACCGAAAACTCATGCAACCACAACAAGCGGTGCATAAACTTGGATTGCCAAATTTTTTATGATCCTTCGAAGTCCAAGGTCTTTCTAGCCACAACCCAAGACAAGTAGACCATCCTTTCGAAGCCATACCTCAATCAAAAAGCATCGCTCGCATAATGCGACCAGATGCATTCGAAAACAGACTGAATGATGCACTATCGGTATGGAGAGGCTTGGCTTCGAAGAGGCTCTGACCCTGCATGAAGTAACTCCGATCTCACGACTTTTTATTCCGGGTTGGTTCTCCGTCTCCCAGTCGAGTCGATGTGGGGGACATCCAATTGGACAAAACCAACAGCACCATGTCCTGATATACAGCAGTACATCATGACGGCATAGACAAAACGATGGGAAACAGTACATGCCCCTGGCACTGTTACCAAGGGTGATAGACGGTGTTTTGATGGCGGTGAATGAGCACGGCCTTATTGTTCTCATGGTTCTCATGGCTCTCTTTTGCGATGAGCTGGTGGCGGTCATCTTGCCCTCTCCTTGTTTTTATTGGGATATGGGACTGTCTTCTGTCTTCAGTTATTGTCATTTCCTTCATTGGTGCTTTCGATTTCCTTCAAATATCCCAGCGGATGCTATCTCATCTTGTACTCCAGGATGCTAGTATCTCGATTACCTTCGCGTTTCTCTTCTCTGTTCTGGTTATATCATGGCTTTCACTTCTATTCCCGAGTGGCCTAAGACCTGGATTTACGTCTTTAGACTCTCATTTGTTTTTGGTTTCCTTTGTTGCTTTTCCTCTGTACCTTAGACTAGATGGTGCTGCAATATGCTGGCGGTTTCATTTGACATGCGCTTTTCATTTATCCGGATTGGCAGGCTGATAGAAAAAAATCATTTTGATCCTTGTCTTTCAGAGTACTTTTGATGGATAAGTGACTATCGTGACGGAAATTGACTCTAAATCGAGGCGAGTTCTCCTGAACGTATCGCGATACACCCAATCTTAGCACAGCGCCTGGCTTCAGTGAGGTTGGAGTAATATTCGAGGGGCGACAGTGGTTGGTCAGAGCGGCTTAGTCAACTTCCTTACATGGAACCTGGAAGCATCGCGTTATCAGAACATACAAGAGAAGCATCATATCATGTTCCCGATCCCGACCGAGGGATCAAGGGGGTGATGGCACCTAATCATGAGACTTCATTACAATAGGTAGTTTACAAGCTATCTAAGGCCCCCAGTGAGAACTAGTTTTGATCTTTGAGACCACGAGAGAGTAGACAATGAGCAATGCCACTCCATCACAACTTCAAGTTTGAGTCTTACTTGGAGTTCTTGTCTTTAAAATTAATGGTTAAAGGCGTTTCTAGACAATTTAGTGGAATTTAAATTCCTTAAAAAGAGAATTTAGACCTCAGTTAAAGAACAGTCTCTCGTTCGATCATTCCCCGGAAAATAGATAGAAGGGTATAAGTGAGTATGTGAAGTGCCTGTAGTGACCAAGCCGGCTCACCTGCATAGCATGATAAGCAACGAGACTATGCATCTTGACCGCTGGAACACAGCATGTTTCGTTTCCAATGGACTCCTCCATTGTGTCAGCTAGAGTCTACAATTTGACAATTCATATCCGGAACTAGTACAAACACTCGCCTCCCAACCAGCACCACTTGAGATTTGTCCAAGTCTACAACATAGACATTGCGCTCCCCGTCATAGAACGTGCAATGCCAAATAAATGCTCACAAGCGCAATGCGCATTTGCGACTCATCAGTCCTGCGCTACAAGTTTTAGTACAAGACAAAATATGCCCCGGCGCAGTGCATTTAGCTCCGATGCCTTGTTTCGCCTCGCAATGCCTTGGGGGAGTGAGTCTATACGTATCAAAGTGTGATTTACAAATCAATACAGTCATCAAAGGACGAGTGAGTATTCAGGAATGTGCAATCAAGTCTGATTCAGTGCCCGGGATATACAATCACATAACCCCTGATCCTAGACCATCAATGTCATTGCAAAGCCTCGCATCGCATTTTGATCATGAGAAATACACACTGCAACTACTGTACACAGCAAGCAAGCACTTCCAAACATCATTACAATACGTGTTGAACAGTAAAGCAAGCATGAAAGATAGCTAAAGCAAGGTTACAGACCACCAACAGCCGGCCAGCCATCCATCCGTTCCCTGATACTGTACAATGCCAAACCTTGCTTCCTTGTACGCCCTGGCGCCCGCAGAAAAGCAATAAAATCAAGATAATGGCGGGAAAGAGCAAGATTAGCACCCATATTTCCTATCGCTCCCCTGCTCCTGTTCCTATTCCTGTCCCGATTCGTTTCTCCTGCCCCTATTCTTGATTCATTTCATGATGCAACGGAACAGTCCAGGTCTGCGAGAATGCATCCTTTATCAGTAAACACAAATCCCCTTCCCAACGTCATCAACTCTCTGATATTCCTAATCGTCTGCGACCACCCGGATCTCACCATCGCGTGAAAGATCCAATGCCTGTCGGGGCGAGACCACCCGGGATGATGTCCTTCTGAGACTGGCCGTCGTCTTCGTCGTCTTAGTTGACACCTTGGTCACTGAAGAGCTCTTGGCTCGGCTTGCAGAGACAAGGCCGACACTCGATGCACGCTCCGATGCTCGTCTCTGTGGAGTGCGTGAGTATGTTTGCATGACTCGTTTGGTAGTCGTCTTCTTAAGGAGAGCTCCAGTCGTGACACGTCGCTTAGCCGGGGACTTTGAACCCAGAGCCGCCTTCTTGGTAGTCGAGGCCACTGTGGAAACACCCTTCTTGAAAGCATTTGCTGCACCCTTGGCCATCTTAGAACCAGCGTTGGAAATCGCTCGCTTCACTCCCTTTGCAGGCTGCACCTTGCGCTTCTTTGCATTCCTGGCATCGTCTCCTTCGTCTCCAATAAGCTCCTTAAGCTTACGCTTGCCTGCCTTGACAGCGCCCTTGACTGCATTTTTGAGATCAGTTTTGGGCTGCTTGACTTCGCGAGGCTTGGGTCCCAGAACACCGCGGCAATTGGGTTCTCCGCAGAGACATTTCTGTACGTTCTTGGCAGAAAAAGGGTCAAAGTTGTAGTCATAAGTCAGCTCATCACCTGTCATGATGGGCTTATCACCCGCAAACAGGGCCATTCGCGGCTGCCCGGAAACGATCCATTTAATCATTCTGCAATTTGGATTGCAGCTGTGATTCACGAAACGCGCGATAGATCCTGTTGTTGCGTCGATGATCATATTTTGATCGAAGCTCATGAGATAGTAGCACTTTGCTGAGTCAGCCAAACCGTCCAATCAGAGTCGCATAATGACTTATAAACTAACCTCATTGTCCTTGTATACTTCGGTCATGCGGCGCTCACACTCCTCTTCGGTGATGATTTCTCCGGCATACTCCATGATGATCTGGTTCGGTCTGAAGCATCGGTTGCTTCGGACACCATATCCACGGTCGGAAGTTTTGATCACCTCAACACCGACTCGGTATTTTCCGCCCTTGTTTCGGCGCGCCGTGAGGGTGGCAAAAGCACGGTTGGTGCAATACTGCTTGCCCGCATTGCAATTCTGCTCATCACATTCGTAAAGCATAATTCGATTCTGGCAGCTCTCGCCACACCCATCTTCCGGCTTGCAAACGCACTTCGATGAATAGTCGTGGAAGTGGGGGGACTTTCTCCAGTAATCCTTAGATTCGCCAATGAAGCGATCTAGATAAAGTTAGTGTTAAACTTGCAATTCCGGCACAAAACTCACTCTTTGTCATTTTCTTCCATTCATCAGGTTTGGGTTGACCTGGCGGAAGCGGGTTGCAGACCTGGTAGGGGAGCTTGAAGTCGCGGCCTTCAATGAGTGTGCGCAGGCCGTTGAACATGGGCAAAGGCATTGTCTTGTTGACGCGGCCGCTGGGAATGAGTTCCGGCAGCTGAGCCAGGGCCTTCTTCTCTCCCACGGTCAAGCCCTTAGAAATGTCAATGGGAGCATCCTGTCCAGCGTAGAGACCCTTGGTAAGATATTTCTTGACCCGACGCTTCCTGGTGTTAACCACGGGCTCGGGCTCGGTCTCCTTGGGCTCCTCGGCAGCTTGTTCAGGCTCAGCCTTCTTTCGTGAGGCTGCTTTGGCAGCCTTAGGGTCAACAAATTTCCCGTTTGACCACACGCTCAAAACCACGGGCTTCTCGTCGATATGCGCAAACTCCTTAGTGTCCTGTAGCCGCCTCAGCTCGCGTGACATGGGCGTTGAGGGCTTTTCCATGGATTTGCGACTGCGTTTGGTAGCCTTGGAGTTTTTAGTAATAGGTGTAGCTGCAATAGGCGCAAAGACATTGGGCCGACGCGTCGAAGAACGTCTGCTCGAGCCACTCTCCTCCGCGATCTTCTGGCGACGAGGGCGGGGTGAGTCCAGTTTGCTTGCTGACTGAGTAGCTCCCAGCGCGTCGATACCACTGCGTACGGTTTCGGGTGTTGCATCCTGAGAAGTATCGGACGTTCCCTTGTCATCACCCAAGATTGGGCCGGAAATGGTCTTTCTTCTTCTTCGTCGGTCCGCGACAATGTCTCCTTTGGCGCGTCGCTTTCCATGGCCAGCTGTACCACTCAATTGAACGAGATTGTAAACCGGAGCACTAACGCGGCTACGTCGCGAGCGAATTGGGGCAGGAGGCGGCGCATTGGCGGCGCTGTCGGTCTCTGTAAGCTCGATGGGCTCGGATGTAGCAGGCGCGACTTCGGGAGAGTCAGGCTCGAGGGCAACGTGAACGACATCGCGTTTGGGAGAATCGGAGTGAAGACTGGCTTCATCGGCGACGGTAGTAGGAGGTGTTGAAGTTGCAGACGCGACATTGGAAGAAGAATCGTCCGTGGCGCTGACCTCAAAGGCGCCCTCAGAGGACAATAAGAGTGCCATTTCGGCAGGGGCAAAAGCTCGCCTGAGTGGTGTAATAGACTGTTTGACGCGAAATATTTAGAACCCAGAAGTCATTCAAAGTGTAGAAAAAAGTAAAGAAAATGGATGATTGGGTAAATTGAAGAGAAAAAGAAGTCAAAACGTTGTGCTTGACAAAATTTAGTGTGTAGAAAGAACAAAGTGTGAGGTAGAGAGTTAAATGAAATGGAAGTGAGAAGCAAACGCGGCGCGCCCAGAGATGGATATGGGCGCGGGAAGGAGCGTGGGCGACTAGACAGGTACAGTAATACCTAGTCGAGTGGGTGGTGCTTCCCCCCCGCGCGCGCCGGTCCAACCTTTAGACTTGCCCAGGGCAGGCAGGGAAGAGAGGAAGGTAAGGCCCAAGGCTAATGCTTGGTACGTACTATGGTAGTTTCCGTGTACCTAGGAGTAAGAAAAGCCGAAAAAGGAGAAGGAAGGATGGATTCGGCGAGCGAAAGGGAATGCGGAGAGAGTGTCAAAGGCAGGAAGGATGTTGATGTGATGTTGTTGATAGAAGAAAGCAAGCGAAGAGCAGTCGAATAAAATAGACTCGATAAAGTGAATCACTCTTCTTTGATGAATGAGAAAGAATGTATCAGAGCAACTTACAGATAAAGACAAGATGATCGGGTTAATATCTTGTGCCGTATTGTGTGTTGTATTGTATTGTCTTGAAAGAAGTTCAACAATGAATGTTGATGCTGCGTTTAGACCTCGTCGCGTTCTTTGTTGGTTGATTTAAAGAGAAAAGTGGGATTGAGTGGCCAGGACGTGACGAGGGTCAAAGGAATAGAGAGATACGAAAGGAGGGGGGATGAAGGAAGGAGGAAGGGTAAAAAAAGAGATGAGAGAGATATAGAGACGAAGAGTGGAGAATAAAAGTCTCGTGCTCAAGTGTAATACATCAATACCTAGGCTCTTGATACTACAGGAGATAGATGGATGGTATCGATGTGTTGTTGCAGTTGGTTGTCGTTAGTTGTAGGATGAAGAGAGAGAGAGAGAGGCTGGGAGAGCAAGGAAGAAAAGGGAGTTGAGCTGAGTTGAGTTGAGTTTGCTCGAGCCCGGGAGAAAAAGGCTGATGAGTGAGCGCGCTCCTGGATGGGATGGGATGGGATGTAGGGAGCAAAAGAGGAGAAAATCAACAATAGGATGCGAGGATGAACATGGCTGGCTCAATTTCGAGGCAAACGCGAATCTCCTAGACCAAAGCAAGGCCAAACAGACAGACCAGACCACCCGAGGCTCAAGAGGCTACTTTATTTCCGATGGCGGTACGATAGCAGCCAAAGCATTCATGGAATTGGAAAAATTGCACCTGATTCTATGCATATGTTTATTTTTTGATCGCATGCACACACACTTGATATTGCTCGAGTTACAGGTCTCCATCTCGATATCTCGTCTTTCACTGCTTTGCCACTTTCAGCCTTGACAGCATCTGACTCAGATACCACCACTCTATCCGACCGATTCAAACTCGTGTATTCACTCAAAACGGGCGATGCAAAAATTTGAGTATGTATATCGCCCGTCGTCGAGTTATCTCAGAGTGACGATATCCGGACACCGCATCACAGCCTCGTTGACCAAGCATCTCGGCTACCGAGTACCGGAGGTGCCATGTTTCGGCACAGACGTGATCTTCATATAATTGTTCAATGCCTCAGGATCAGTCCAGGTTTCGTGTTCAATCCAAAATCGAAAAAGTCTCGGTTTCTAGAAAATTCTCGTGAGTGACGTTGCGTTCCTTGTTCAGGGGCCAGCGTGCGAGTTACTCCGAAAAGGGCGGGTACTGAGGTTCTCACGGACGGACCTCAAACCACTTCGACACTGCACGCCAAACAAGAGCGAGTTCAACACCTCAGTTTGCCCATTGAATCCGAAAATCCCTTTTTTTCCCTCAGGAGCGAAGGAAAAACTTCAAAGTCGAATTCGCTCTATTTGTGTCCACGACCTTGCATCTGAAGTGCCGTGCACCAAAGATCCCCTAGTTCCGGATAACACTCCCTTGCAGCGACAGAAAGCCCATCACTCGACTCCGGGGACTCGTGCATTCTCATCCTGTCGGTGATGTTTCGACTTGTCTGAGCCTTTTCAAGGTCAACATTTGCCGAAAAAATACGCATATCGCCCATGTAACCTGAAGGATCACCAAATCACGGGTTCTAGTCCGGCATCATCCCTCCCCTGCAACTCCAGCACCACCGCTGTCAGTGTTCTTCGCAAAAAGATTTATCGAGGTAGAATTGCACCGCTTATACTGTTTCTATTTCCATAGAAACTGGGACATGGTTCTGAAGATTCACTGATACGGTCAATGGTGATCACCAGAAGTGCATCTCGGTATCTCATGGGCCAGTGGTGTTCAACGCACTGAACAAATGGCGCGCGATGACTTCTATCCATCCATAAAGTCTGTTGCTTCTGTTTGCTGCAAGTGTTGACGAGTTTGAACTCGGTATGCTCCTTTACGGTATCATCAGTTGCGTGCCATGTACCATCTGCAGTGGCGTATCACCACATCGTGTGCACATACGCAGTATCATACCAATTCATCACCGAAGCTTACTCGCATTGCCCTCAACTGTCTTTCGTGCAACAAGCAAACTTTTTCTGTCAAAACTTCGAGGCGCCAATCAAATTAAATGGTGTGATTTTGCCAATCGAGCGACAGCCGACCCCAGCAGCCGTGTATCGTTGAGGTTGAGGTGAGCAAATGCCCTTGAAGAGGTCCAGGACAACCAATTTCTCCACTAGGACCACTGTCTCTCGCTAACACAGTATCAGAGAAGACGTCTGCAAATAATGCATTGGGCGGTGTTTTCTGTGTCAGTCATTGTTATTTGAGAGTACCCTATGCACGTTGTCTGGTGAGCAGCGTGCTACCAAGGCTGGTGCGCATATCGACACCAATTCCCAACCTTGGCAGCAGAATGGTCTCTGAAGATTGCCGTTATGATGTAGAATTCATCCCCTGTCCCATTCTCTTGTAGAAGAGTTTCACCATGGAGATACTACAAATATCCTTTTATACATTTGGTCACGTCTCAAGTTCCATTAAAAGTGACGTGTCATCGCGGCGGGTGCAGTTATGCGGATCAAGACCAGCCAGCCTCTCCACTAACGCAGCTCGTTCTCGTTTACGCCCACTGTAGACTTTCTTTCTGGTGGTTCATTTTCCTGTATCGGTGTCGGGTACTTCCCTTAACTTGAACTCGCTGTCACAATTGTTGTATGTTTCTGATGCCTCAGCGACAGTCCAAATGCTATCAATGCCACTACTTCGAAAGTAGTGAGCGCCACAGGCAACTTACCTATGTTGACAGCCAGTCATTGATCGTATCATCCCATCACTTCTCTCGATCAAGTTTAAGTATTCTCCGATAAGATAGAATGGCCAAGACTGCTCTTCGAATAGCCGTGACTTCCGAGACGTGATAGGTTGCTGGTACAAGTTAGATATTGAGGTTGAAGCCATCAGTTGTTGACCACGTGAAATGAAGAACATCCCTTGACGAACACCAAATGCCTAAAGCTTTGTTTTGCTTTTGACTTTGCTTTATTTACCTACTATATCCAGAAGTAGGTATCTGAAACGCACAAAGAGAGCCTATAGTCAAGAGTTATGTTCGTTTTCGGCGTTCAGTCGAACACTTCCTGCTAAGACGTCACTCCCTCATATCTGCCCCAGGAAGTTCCCCAACCGTTTCAAATGCCCATGATTAGGTAGTCATTCATACCGCAGTCGCCATAAAGACACAGTGAGAATGCTTGCAATCTTGTTATCCTAGCACCATTACCACCCATCAGCAAGAGCGTCACTTTTTAGGTCCCCTGGTCTCAGAGTATAATAAAACTCATGATACTCATTTAGGGAGTAAAAACGAAATAGTCCCAAGACATTCAAAGATGTACTAGATTTACCCAAGTATTTTCGACAACTGGATAGGATAGAAGCCGTGAGTTTTGCCTCCCCTACGTAGCCTGCCTCTGTATCATGACTCTAGGGTACGGCAGCAAAGGCATCACAGCAAGACGCATTAGGTACCTTTACAAAAGCTAGCGTCTTAATTCTCGATCTCAGTCTATTGTAGAATTATAACATCTCTAAGCAGTGATTTTCACCTCTGGTGCGCTCCTCATAACTGAATGGGGTATTGTTTGTGGTATCAAATCACACGGTTTCTTGGTATCCTTCACTCTCTCACTCGCACCTTTTTACTTGCACGTAATGCTGCTTAGGCAGCCGTCTCCTTCTTCTCAACATCAGTAGCAAGAGTCTCCTTCTTCTCAGACTCAGCTGGGTCGACGGACAGCTTCTCCAGAGCCTCCTCGATGGGCTTCTCTCCAGCTTGCTCCGCAGCCTGCTCTGCAGTCTCGGCCTTGGCTGCCTCTACAGGAGCAGGAATCGGGGCTGGAACAGCCTCTGCAGCAAGAGCGGAAGCAGGGGCGGGAGCCGCGGCGGCCACAACAGGCTCAGCAGTGAGTGGCTTCTCAGTAGCGGGAGCTGACTCGGGAGCGACGGCAGTCTTTTCGGCAGTGGTAGAGTCGGTGGCAGCAGCTTGTTCGGGAACTTCAGTGGGTGAAGGTTCCGCCTTGGTCTCACCAGTCTCAGTCACGCCAGCCTCAGTCAACGAGACAGACATACCCTCCTTGACACTTGGCCCTTGACCACCATACTCCTTGGGTAAAGTTGAAACAATGCCCTTGAGCTCAGTGGCCAGTGTAGTGCCAGAGGTCATGGGGTGGAACTTGCGGAGGGTAGCAGGGGCAAGGAAGAGCTTCATGGCGCCAAACATCCATCCCATAATGGCGGGAACATTGACGAAGTACTTGTGCGCGAGCAACTCAGGGTAAGCCATTGAGAAGACGGAGATGGTCTCCTTGCTGGCAGCCTTGACGGCGGGGTCCATGCGGAAGAAACTGACATTGAGGTAGTCGTGGACTTGGATCATCTGGTAAGGATCCTCATCCCCCTCAGGAATTGGCTCAGTGACTTGGTCTAGCTTGAGCTTCTGAACACTGAGCTCCATGATGGCAGCGCGCCATTTGATAAACCTGGTGTAGTGTTAGTGAAGCTGTTTCCTTTAAACAAGAAAATCCAAGACTTTAGACGTAAGCTATATAAAGATTTAGCTGAACTATTCCAAACTTTGAGGACTATTTGACGAATGAATCAATAGTCCTCCAAGTTTAGAGTAGTAGAGCCAGATCTTCCGCTCCCTGAGGCTGGGGTTGAAACTTACTCCTCTACATTGCCAAAGGTGGCCTTGTTGTCCTTGACAGCACCGTAGATGTTCCAGGTGATGATGGTCTCCTTGCCATCCTCTCCCTTGTGGACAGTGACATAGCCTAAGTCACCAAATTTGCTCTTGTCAAAAGTCTGGGTGACGAGTGCGGTAGGGTTCATCTTCTTGCGCCACTCAAGGGCCTGAGTGAGCTGCTTCTCAGCTGCCACGGGGTCATCATTGTTGGCGCGGAGGAACTTTTGCAGAACGACCTTTGTTGGGACATGGTCAATGTTGGTGAGCTGGACACCCCACATCTCCTTGTGGAGTGTCTTGGTGAAGATATCCTCAAGGCGAGCATTGAGCTTGTTAAGAGGCGTCTCGGGAGTAGCAGGGTTCTCAGCAGGGACGGCAGCGGGAACGGTCTTATCCTGTTCGGCAGCCATGGTAGTGGTTGATGAGGCTATAAGAAGGTGGGAGATGATGAGATGGTTGAGACGATGATGAGATGAGTCCAGTGATGGTGATCGTGGGGGGGGATCGGAGCCTTTTGTGTTCAGCTTGTCCTTGTCCTTGTCCTTGTTGACTTGACTTGACGAGTCTTGTCTGACGCGGCTCCTGAGGTGGATTGTCTTGGTGCACCTGCCGAGCGAGACGGGAGCACAATAATAAAAGACAAACAAACACAAACACGCACGGGAAAGTGAAACTCGTTTCGACGAATATAATTCGACTGATGATGTTGTTTGTCCGTTCAAGAAGGGAGCACGAATTATCAGGTGAATGGAAGACCCAGGCTAACGTTAGGTACTAGGTTAGGTACCTTATTATTAAGGGAGACAGCTTGACGGCCGATCCTACCTTAGTGTCCGTGGGCCAAGGACGGGAAACGCCCTGTCGTTTCGGCAAGTGGAGATGATACCCTGAAGGCCGTTTACATTGGACACACTCTGGTGAGTGTTCCTTCTCATTGGCTGAAAGCTGAGAAATAAACTTACTGGGTAGGCATTGGACATCCAATGGAGTCTGGTGATTGTCTAGGCCTTTCTCTCTATAACTCCAGCTAGCTCAGGACCTTGATCCTAGACAAGTGACGAGAATAATTGCGTAAATTCAGGCAGTGTAGACCTGGATGACCGTTCGTTGATTGAGGTATCTCGCTGTTTTCTTCACTTGGCATAGCCCCAAAGTTGTTGTGCGTTCCCTTGGAGCTATAGCTATTACAGGGGCAGAGGGGCTCATTCAACGCCTGTACCTGAATAAACATGCAGCTTTTCAGGGCTGCATTAATCAATTGATCCATTCTCAAGTCTTGTTATGCACACACCCCATAAACGGGCGGAGGAAATAGATTCAAAACATGATATGTGACAAAATGTAACGGCCGATAAGCCATTTCAGAAGTAAATCCCAGATAACAATGCAAAATACCTTTCCAAGAGGAGTTGCAGTAGGTGAAACAGTCAGGGCATGATACCAGAGCACTACAGACACAACATTGATATGGATGGATATGGATATACTCCGTACACTGTACAATCAATACGAATCATCAACCCAGTCATCATAGCACGGCATCAGAGCTACCGCAATTTACCAAAAACAGTGTTTTTCTTGTTTTTGTTTTTTTTATAATTATATTATTTTGTATAGCCACTGGACTCTAGAGTGACCCCAAAGCACAAGCAATACCCCTCAAACTCCTTAAGCTCCGAACCATTAGCATCCTCTGTATAACCCTGAGCTGGCATCCATCCTCGCTCCCGAATTAACATGCCTATTAGTGCGCCACGCGTTTTCTTCCTCCAGTCTTTATGGTCCTCTAGCCTTAGCCCCGAGTAAGTCAACCAAAAGCTGAGTAGCAAATATTGCCGAAGAAGTGGCTAGGGAGTCTTGGGTGTTGAAAAAGATGACCAAAGATCACTGGTGACATAGTCCAGTGCGACGCTGAGATGCAAGGCGTTGTGCGAAAATGAAATCTAAAAGAAGCGAAATGAGTAGCCTCATAGGGCCGTCTCAAAAAAAAAAAAAAAAAGCAAATCGGTCGGCCGAATTGTGATGTGCAAAGTCAGGGAGCAAATCAAGTTGTTATCAACAGGGCACCGAAGCAGAGCAAGAACGGTACCACTGATCGTTTGTTTAGTTGTAGCCGAGAGCGCGGCCAAGGATTCGCTCAATAGCTGAAAGCTCGAGGTAGGCACACTGTCCCAGAGTCATTTGATCAAATTGAGGACCCTGGATGTAGTTGACCTCGTTGAAGAAATAACCCCAGTACTCATCAGTCTCCTTGAGTGTTTCCTGAATGACAGTACGCTCATGGATAGGGCGGACCAGGACATCACGAGTGCTCTGCTCACGAATCAGACGAATGTACCACTCAACAAGGTCGAGAGGAGCGCCGGGCTTTCGCGTGATGGCGTACTGGTGAACCCAGCAGTTTGCGTTGGCCGGCTGGTGGTGACGGCGCTGCTGCTCCATGGGGATCATCTGAACCATGAAGGCAATGTTATCCTTCTGAAGGGCGGTAAAGCCATGACACTGCATCGCAGTCTGAACAACTCGCTGAAAAAGTTGGGAGGTGAGGTTGACAGGATCATCCTGCTGCGAGACTGATCTGCCCAGCAGACGAAGGAGCTTGATAGTCGCCTTGTACATCGCACCCCGCTGAGAAATGGTGATATGGTCCGCGGCATACCAGGGAAACTTGCGGAGAGTGCTGATGAGGCACTCGTAGGGGCGCTGGGGACACTCCTTCGAGAATGGGGATCGATGAGGCACCTCAACATGCTTGACGAGCATGACCATCTCTTCAGGGGAGATGAAGCCTTTGAAGTTCTCCCAAGGCTCTTGATGGTTGTTGGGAAGTACCTTAGGAGTTGCGCCGTCCCAAAACACGCCGTGGGCAAGAGGGAAGAGATCCTGCATAAGAGCAGACTGGCTCGATAGCTCAACCTCAATGGAGCGTTCTCCAAGACGACTCACACGGCCAGCCTGAGAATGTTGGTGGTGCTTCTCGGCACAACGCATCGCATCCTCCATGGTAACAAATTCCACGAAGGCGTCCATGGTCTTGGACGTTGCCCTGTCCATGATTATATGAATGGGCTCTTCAACATCCGGCAACATCCGGCTATTGCGGCCGATAAAGGCCACAATCTCGGCGCGCTTGGTTGAGAAAGGTATCTAAAGAGATCAGAAAAGCGAAATGAAGCTCAGATTAAACGGGTACTCACGTTCTTAAGACGAACAGCGCCGGCAACAGAGGCTTTGGCAGAGCCAGGGCCGCTTGCAAAAGGAAAGAACTCAGGTTTCATTGCAGTCTCAAGGGTGGGAAGACCTGAAGGAGTGTCTACCAACTGGGATAGCTCAGGCGACATGTTGCTGGTGAAGTGCCCGGCCATAGGGGCTGTGAGCATGGCCTGCTGTACAGCGGGCGGAGGCAGATTCGGGAATGGAATCAACGCAGTAGGTTCAGCACGTTCGGGGCTACCAAAAGGGTCCTGGGGGGCGGACTCATGTGTCATAGGAGTAGCTTGCAGACCCAAGTCGAATCGAGGAGGAGGTAAGCTGTTGATACCGTGGGTGGATGATCGTGGTGCGTAATTTCGCGGCTCTGTCAGATGCTGGTTAGGCCCCGAGTTGGGAGTAGACTGCGAAGCACTCATGCGGTGTCCGCTGTAGTGTTGCGGAGTGTGGCTGGGGCTTGCAAGAGAAAGACCCGAATTGTAGGAAACACTCTGAGGCAAGTTGGGGTTGTAAACATTGGTCAGGGAGACCCCAATAGGGGTATAGAACTGTTGGCCACCAGTAACAGGGTGGGAGCGAGCAGAATGTTGGCTGCCCGGCTGAGATGCCGATGAGCGACCACGGGGAGGAGACAAGAAGCTAGTCTGTCCTCCACTGCCAGAGTTGCCGCTCTGAGTATGCTGAGTAGCCTAGGGTCGTCAAGGTTAGGATGGGTCTTGAAGTAGATTTGCCATAAAACTTTATGTATCTCAACATAACACAAACGAGACAAGTTAAGACTTACGATAAGCTGTGTACCATTGGGAAGACGATTGCCAATCCCTAAGCCACCAAGGCCTCCAGTGTTACTGTTTGCAAGGTGATTGCCACGAGAAGCCTCATTTCTTGTAGCAGCATTTGCCGATCCATTTACGATAACATGCTCGGGGCTATTGTTGGATGAAGGGGTAGCACCACTAGCCATAATGTGGGAAACATGCCCGGATGCTAAAGGAGCAGCGTGGATGTTGTTGTTGACCATGTCATCGATTGTACCGTTGACTGTCTCAGCAATCATGTTCATGCCATTGCCCTGGTAGTGGCCTCCCATCTAAGGGGCCACAGTGTTAGGGGCGTATGACATGACTGAGTACATTGCATGAGAAGCACCGTCCGAAGGGCTGTTCGGCGGTGCTGTGGGAGGTCCAGAAAAGCCAGAGTACTGTGCAGGAAGGGCCGTTGCCATGTTCATGCCAGGCTGGGTACCAGTATATCCGCTGGCCTGCATCAGAGTTAGTGGATGGTTTAGAGGCCATATCTGTGAGAGTCTCAGGCATTTACCTGAAGGGCATTGTGAAGAGCCTGTTGGGCTGATGGGACCCAAGAATTCGCGTTGGAAACTATATTCGAAGCAGCCTCGGGTTGATGTCCACCGTCCGAACCTTGGATTCCGCGAGGCTGCGGATAGAAGGTCAGTGCATTGAACGGAGGATTGGAAGCTGTCTGGCCAGAGCGTTGGGCTCCGGAGTCTCCGTGAGCCATCGGAAGCACAGAACGATCTGGTTAGCCCAGAAGTGATCGACGTTGGTCTGACTTGAAGGAGTTGTCAGTCAGCACATCAACGTCATTGACCAAAATATCGTTCAAAGAATAGATACTGAACTGCAATGCTCTAGAGATAGATCCCTAGTTGTTGGAGGTATTAGGTAGGAGTGCGGGAAAAGCTTACCAGTCGAAGCCTTGTGCCGTGTATCTCGGGCACAGTGAGGGACAATTTGGGACAGACAGCTGTGTTTCTGAACTGAGTGTCTACAATAAAGTCGCTTGACCGTGAGACAAGTTGAAGATCAAAGAAGATGATAGAAGCTCAGGCACCCGAAGTCGTTGGTAGAATGACAGAGAAAAGAGAAAGAGAACAGGGGAGTGTTCAGAACTTTAAGGGCAGAGCAACGAGGGTCACACGTGATTATAGAAGCTTTTCCTGAGGTTCACTGTTAGTGTGTGATCCCAAGAATGAGTTGCAGGCACAAGTTTAGTTGAAGAATGAAAAGGGAGTGTTTGCAATTGCTTCAGACGATGGTTGCGCCCAGGGAGTGCACGCGGTTCTTTGAGCTTCCTGAACCCCGCCTTAATGTTTGAAAGGCAAGTCAGAGTCGGCCACAAGGTAAAATACAGGCAAGGGTTGGTGAGAAGAACGGGACGACGGTGTTTGCAGGTACTTATATTGCTGGCGGCTTTCAAAGACAAGTGAAAGAGGACTTACGGACTGGCAACACACTGGTGATGATGAAGGCGATGCGGAGTCAGAAAGATTACTGAAACAATAACCTGGGCGCAATCGGAGAGCTGCGTTCAAGACGCGCGCGTAACTGTTCGGGTTTTGGGGTTGGCGGTACGCAGGGCTCGTGTATGGCGGGCGTAAGAGCGTAGGCGAGAAAGAACAGAAATGCCTTCAGAGTATCTAAAGGCTAGCACTGGGCTTGATGGATAGTTAGCGTTGCCGAGTGAAAGTGTTGGGTAGAAGTCAGTATTTCAAGGATGAAGGTCGTTGGCTGAAGGTTGAAGAATGGATGAATTAAACGGCTTCCTCATTCAAGAGGCAAGGGAAAGGATACAAACCTTGGTCAAATTATCTTGAAAGATCACAAGATGATCTGAGTTGATAGAGCAGAATGGCCAGGAGTGTCAAGGTTGAAGAGTGGTCAGGGTTAGAGGATGAAAGGAAAGAAATAATGTCAACTGCAAAGGGCAGAAGATAGAAAGAGAAAGCAGAAGAATCTCAGTGACTGATTCAAAACGATGAAGGTGCAGGCATGATAGGTTAGCGTTGTCAAGCTTGAAATAGTGCAATGGGCACTTGTGGTTGAATTGTTGTTGACGGTCAAGTAAAAGCTGCCTAGCAACGAAGCAGCACCAGGGTCAAGGCATTGACTCCAAGAAAAGCAAGTATGTGAAAAATCACTCTAGCTTGACGGTGCTGGGCACTTGTCTAAAGAAGGAGAAGAGAAAAGGCTGAAAGCAGAGCACAATAGAAAGGTGATATCAGAGACAGTTCCTTGCAAGTGATTGACAGTGATTCACTTGCTATTGTGAGAATTGAGTTCAGCAGTGACCAGTAACTGACAGAATAAGGATAATGGTAACAATAATGCTTATGAAAAATGAAAGTTGATCAATTATGAAGGATGAGATAATGGTAGTTGATTCAAAAACGTGTTAATTTCTTACGTAAAGACCCATTGATCCCACGAGGCAATCACGACAATGCCTCCTTCCTCAACTGGCAGTGTTCTGATTCAAGAACTAGGTACATACTAATTTGGGCATAGGTAAGACTGGGAATCATGGCCTCTACCCCAAGAATGATGTTGTCAGATGCAATAAAGGTTTCGTTTCCAGAAAGATGCGCATTTCAATTCGGTAAGGTCGGCAAAGTTTATGTCTAATGTCGTATCTTGAACCTCCTTCCTCACCACGGCATGAGGCTCGCCTATCAGAGCCTCCGCAGTTCAATGCTATCACGAATGGTTGATGCATTTTGCCTGGTCACAGAAACATTGCGTCAACCGACACTCCCAAGCAAACTCCAAGCCTCAAACCAGCTGAGGGGTTTAGTCAAACTGCTGAGGTCAGTAATCTCATAGGATGTGGTAATAGCGATTGGATTGTTCCTACAGGTGTAAGGAAAGACTCGGCCACGAATCGTGCTCGAGCGTTCAACTGTGACAAGTTAGCATGGAGTTGACTTAGGATTACAGTCCAACTACTCACAAATAGCTTCATCTCAGAGATCTCCTTGTCGACCTCTTCCATAAACTGAATAATAAAGTCGACAAGCTTGTGCTTCAGCATTTCCTCGGTGTGGAAGTTTGTTATCAGGAAAGAAATGTCATAGCCCTACAACAACGTCAGTCAGGGGTAACTCAATTGAGTATCGCATGACCAGTAACCAACCTTGATAGGTTTCCTCCGCAGAATGAAGAAGGACTCCGCACGTTGCGTCAAGAATCTTGTAAACTTGTGGACAAGGATATGCTCAATCTCGTCGGCCTGCTTGATCTTGATGCTGATACGGACGGAGTTGATGCTGGGCTCAATCAAGACACGCTCGTTCTCGTTGCGCGCAATGGTCAAGGGCTGCAGCAGGACCTCGGGGGACGTCTGGGCCTCAATCTCTGGAACATTGTGTCGCTCGGCGGTCTGGGAAGCAAAGTTGGAGAGTGTGAGCGCGGCGGTCAAGCTGCTGCGTACGCATTGCAGGTAGGGTCGGAGGGATTGAGACTAAGCGGGGGATAGCTGTCAGCTTGCGGTCCGGATCGTGAGATATCATTGAGTATGTACCATGACAGCGAATACGTCCTCAGACGTCCTCAATTAACTAGAAATAGCACGAATGTAGATGTCGACGGTGAACACGGAGCTCGGCGGGGTCGGTCGACGTTGACGTTGGAGGTTGGAGCTTCGGCGAGGTGAGGCGCAGTTGTTAGTGAGGCGTCGCCAGGCCTGACGTCTCCCGTGTCTTCAGGTGGGGCGATGATGGGGGAAACTTGGAGAGGTTCACGTGTGAAGCTTGAGCCTCAAGAGCTGTCTGTGGCTTGATAATATCACAGCCACAGCTCTCTCTGGTTGCCCCGCGGAAGCTACACCGCTTTCCCCACTAACATTTCGCCTTCGTCCAGGTACCACTTGGTGACGCACCTCTAGCATCTTCCACGCCTCGCAAACATCGGCCTTGAGCAAAGGGACGCTGACTCAGGACGTTTTCTTTTCCTTCTGCTATTATATTGTTCTTTTAGAGCCTTCCTTTACAGAACCCCCGAATAGACGGCATTCAGTGCCTGGACAGACTCAAATTGGTCTTACCACACCCCTCCTTCAACGCTTGAGCTCCGATAGACCGAAACCATGTCGTCCATATCAGGTCAGTAACTTTCTCATGCCCGTGCTTTCATGATCTTTAGCCCAATTGCACAAACAGATACTGACAGATCACAGTCGTGGTGAAACATCAAGGCAAGAAGCACGATGTCGAGATCGACCCCAGCTCTACTGGCGAGGACTTCAAACTCCAGATGTTCAGCTTGACCAACGTCGAACCCGAACGCCAAAAGATCTTGCTCAAAGGTGGTCAACTCAAAGATGATGCCGATATGAGCAAACTCGGCTTGAAGAACGGCCAGGTCATTATGATGATGGGTACCCCAAGCGCTGGTGGCGATGCCCTTGTCCGACCAAAAGAGGCGATCAAGTTTGTCGAGGATATGACAGAGGCGGAGCAGGCTCAGCAAGTTGGTGCGACACCCGCTGGTCTGATCAACCTTGGAAATACATGTTATCTCAACTCAACCCTCCAGACTCTGCGTCTGATTCCAGAGCTCCAGGAGGCGCTCGACACGTACCAACCCGATGGCAACGCCAGCAGCTTTATGATGACAGGAACGAACATGGACTTGGCGTCTCAACTGTCAAACTTGTACAAGAGAATGGGACAAACCCAGGACTCCTTCCCTCCCATGAACTTCTTGAACGCTCTGCGAGTGGTATTTCCCCAGTTTGCGGAAAAGTCCAAGACAGGGCAAGGCTTTGCTCAGCAGGATGCAGAGGAGGCTTGGTCCCAAATTGTGCAGCAACTCAACCAGAAGCTCCGCATCAAGAGCGAAAACACTTCGGAGACCTCCTTTGTGGAGAAGTACATGTCTGGCGAGTTCAGTTCGGTAATGGAGTGTGATGAGGAAGAGGCGCGCAATGCTGGCGAGCAGCCCATCATTAACAAGGAGAGCTTCGCCAAGCTCAATTGCCACATCGACAGTTCAACAAATCATCTGCGAGATGGCATTGCCGCCGCCCTGAAAGAGAAGCTTGAGAAGCAGTCGGAGGTTCTGGGTCGTGATGCAGTCTACACCAAGACTTCCAAGATCTCTCGTGCTCCTAAGTACCTGACAGTGCACTTTGTGCGCTTTTTCTGGAAGCGGGAGACCCAGAAGAAGGCCAAGATCATGCGAAAGGTTACTTTCCCCATGGAGCTTGATATTGTTGAGTTCTGCTCCGACGAATTGAAGAAGGCTCTTATTCCTGTGCGCGACAAGGTTCGTGAGATTCGCAAGGATGAAGAGGATATCGAGCGGGCCCGTAAGCGACGTAAGAAGACTCACGATCAGGACGTCGGCGACATCCCAGGCGGTGCTGGTCTTCCCACCGAGAAGGAGAAGAAGGAGGCCGAGAAGAAGGAGGGCAAGTCAGCAGATGGCGATGTTGTCATGGGCGAGGAGGGCGAGACATACAAGACAGACGCCGACATCGAGGCGGAGAGAAACGCTTCCATTCTTGAGGCCAAGAAGGAGCTCAACGCGCTCATCAACCCCGAGCTGCGAAACGACGATGGTGCCAATCAGTCTGGTCTGTACGAGCTTCGAGGTGTCGTGACACATCAAGGTGCCAGCGCCGACAGTGGCCACTACACCTCATATGTCAAGAAGGCTGCGCCCGTTGATCCCAAGACTGGCAAGAAGGGTGAGGAGGACGGCAAGTGGTGGTGGTTCAACGACGACAAGGTTTCAGAGGTTGAAGCTGAGAAGATTGCGACTCTCGCCGGTGGTGGTGAGTCTCACTCTGCTCTCATCCTCTTGTACCGAGCCATTCCTCTGCCCACTGCTGAGGGTGTCCTGGAGTAAAAGGAGCAACTAGGACGAACTTTACTAGAAGTGCATGGTCACCCGGGAATGGTGCTAGATGATTTGATGAATGAAAACGGACAGGAGCATGGCATGGCATGGCAGGGCGGTCAGGCGTAGGGAGAAGGCATGACATGTAACTCAATCAATAAAACGTTAATTAAACAACCATATGTCTCGGTCGAAGCTTCGAATCTATTGTTCTCTCAAGCTCCGTTCTATAATGTATGTTTAGCAGATGCCCGTGTCCAGTAAACCACATTTTAACCATCCATAACGCCTATGCTTCGTTTCCAACAGTCCAATAGAGTCACAACACAATAATACAACCGCACCAATCCTGTAATCTCACCACGGTCATGGGCCTTCCCTTTCTCTCGCCTTCTCAGCCTCACGTTCCTTGACACGCACTTCGAAGTCATCCATTTTCCTTTGGAGGACAGCCTTCTGTGATAATAAAGTTTTTCGTTGGGATAGGAGAGCAGCTATTTGTTCGTTGGGGGATGTCGCCCGGAACTCTTGAATTGCCTGTCTCGTTGATTAGTCATGTCCTTTGTGATTCGTTCTGTTTGCCATACCTCTTTCTTCTCGTTATCTGTCTTTAGTTGTGCGCCTGTGATGGTGCCGGCAAAAATGCATGCTGCAAAGGCGACAGCCCAAACACCGCGCTTGAACTTTTCTTGTCTGGTCCACTGATGCACCGCCATTGTATGTTTTGCTATTGTCCGGTAGGTCGTATGTATCACCAGTATCCCTTCCAGATCTCTTCTGAAAGCTTACTGCGCTGTCGGCGTGACAGCTTGTCAGCCGTAAAATATGAACCAGATGTCGAGGAGGACGAATTCGTGGAGCTTAGGGTCGGTCGTGATGGATTGAGCGGTGGTGGAGCCAAAGTTTTTGATCTGGAATCAAGGAATTGAAGCTCAATCGGAGGAGTCGACGTCGTCGGATCTTCAAGAGAGTCGGAGGCGGATCGCCGGGTCACGGTCACGGCGGAGGAAGAATTATCGGCTTCACGGAGGTTGGGCGCCGAGTGGATCTTTTGCGGTAGCGGTGGCCTTACTAAGCAGGGTGCAGTGGGTGTAGTGGGGATGAGGGGCATCGTGGGGGAATGAGGTATCGTTGATGTCACGGCTTATTAGGGAGGTCGAGGTCTGAGGGAGTCAGTAAAATATTGGTAAGGGTTGGTAAGATTATAAAGATTTGACTTGACATTCATTGTAGGTTTAGAAGGTGAAGAATTGGGCTACAAGGAGATGAACAAAGAAGGTCAGAAGTCAAAGAACTGGAAGGTTTTCTCATGTTCATAGAGAAGGAACGGTAATGGATGATTGACCGAGTTCATTGAGACTCGCGGATTACATTTTTGGGGCATTTGCACCTGGCGAGAATAAGATTCATGGCTGTTTATTTACTAATCTACTCATCTCTTATGTACCTACCTTCGTTACGTAGGCAAGGTACTAAGTTGTCGTGTTATCGTGAGGATAAAGAGTTTCACTTATCGTTTCGACCATTATCTCACTTTTGACCGTTAGTTACAGCGTAATACTTGAAGCAGAGACGCAAGCTGATACACCCAATGGACATGCGTGATTTCAACCACTGCGATTAGGCAAGCGACAAAAGCGGCCGACGCATAAGAGCAATAGCATTTATCCTGCAAGAAGGACCCTTGAGAGTCTAATCTAGGTACCTTAGTACCTACCTTAGGTAAGGTAGGCACCCTGTCGGTCAGGTTCTTTCCAAAAATGGGCGAATGTTTACGTTGAAAGAACGTCAATGGAATACGTGGAAGGTACCCCTCCACACGGTACCTGACTGATGAGACAGCGGGGTTTGTCACCCAAACGTAATCCATCCACTTCCAGGTTCATCCTCAACACCAAAATCAAGGTTGGAGATAATCCATTCGCCATCTTTTCTCCTCCTTTTCTAGGTAGAGATTTATTTTCGATTTTATTTTTCTTGCCTGAAAATTCTCTTTTCCTGTGAAATAGAATACCCGCTACTTCCATTTCATCCACAATACTTCTCAAAACTTTGACGTGGTTCGTTTGACCCCGCCATCACCAGGCCACCGTCACGTCAGATCATATTCCTTCTGGCCACTCCAGAAGCTTGGCTGACACCTAATACAGCAATTTTCAGAGTCTCACAGACTCGATATAGTCTGAACTCTGGGCACTGTTACTTGTGTTAAATTCAAGTGAATTCGCAAAATTCCCCATCAAGTTCCAATCGTTCCAAACATGTCAACTCCGCGTGTCTTTCTTATTCGCCACGGCGAGACAGAATGGTCACTTGATGGTCGTCATACTGGCTTGACTGATATCCCACTCACTTCCAATGGCGAGAAGCGTGTTAGAGCTACAGGAAAGGCTCTTGTTGGGCCGGATCGTCTCATTGCCCCCAAGAAGATTGCTCACATGTAAGTCTCCTTCGACTGACGATGATTCCCAAACAATCAATATGAGAGTACTTGTAGCATGGCCTCATGTAGAATGACTTTGGCACCAAAGCCTCCCAAGAAGAGCCAGCCACAATTCGGAATTCCAACCACATCGCATTATCACCAACCAAAGTTGATTTTATCTGATCTAGAGTGAACTAATACGCTGCCCAGTTACGTTTCACCACGAAAACGCGCCCAGCGTACATTCGAACTGCTCAACCTCGGGCTGAATCGCCCTCTACCTTGGACACCTCACGGTACTCCTGATGGTACTGGCCTTCAATGTGAAGCCGAGGTGGAGGTCACGGACTACATCCGGGAATGGGACTACGGTGACTACGAAGGGATCACAACACCTGAGATTCGTAAGATCAGAGCTGAACAAGGGATCAAAGGGTCTTGGGACATCTGGAAGGATGGATGTCCTGGCGGGGAGTGAGTATTTGTCTAAACCTGACTACCCTATATCTGATTATCAACTTCCAATGGTTCCGTCTAACACTCTCACAGGGCTCCCCACGATGTGACCAGAAGAGTTGACCAATTGATAGAGGAGATTCGTGAGAAATATCACAAGCCAGCCATGGACAAAGGAAGAGATCAATGTGGCGACGTGTTACTTGTTGCCCATGGACACATCTTGCGTGCCTTTGCTATGAGATGGGCTGGCTACGCTTTACGAGAAGGACCAACTTTCTTATTGGAGGCAGGTGGTGTTGGAACACTCAGGTCAGTCGACGGGGCTTATTTCTTCTTCATGTGCCCAATTCACTGACAACATACAAGCTACGAGCATCATAGAATCGAAGAGCCGGCCCTTCTCCTTGGTGGCGCTTTTGTCGTTGAACTTGACGGCCAAGATTAGCCGCTTGTCAAGACCAAAATCTTCCAGGCATTGGCACCCAAATGATTTCTTAGAGCATAGAATTGATTGTTTAATGAACATGTCCTCGGATCGCACCAGCAGCTGAGCCAAGTCCCCCCCTAGTCCAGAGATGGTAACTCATAATCTCCCGACGATCAGACCCCAATGATATTGCATCACTCGGTCACTACATGACCAACAGACGTTTCAATAATCGAAGCTGACCTTGCACAGACAACGGCAGAGCTAATGTCATCGATACGTATCTCATGCACTTGAGCTGGCGCACTCGACGGAAATGACCAGACCTCCGCTCGGTGGCACCAGCGTCAACAATAAAAAGTGTGTTTCACACTTATTTACCAAGAGTCGCCAATGCCTTTCAATAATAAAGGGCGTGGCCAAAAGTACTTCAGCAGAGCAAAGCCTTGTCGCAAGATTTGGGAGACCCTTGCTCTGGGCGTTCTGGAAGCGCGGATGAGGCTGAAGGGGCGACTCTCACATGATATCCCTTTCCCGCCTACCAGACACGGGATCGCACCGCCCCGGACAAGCCATTTCCCTCCCTTCTCTTCTTTTCTTCAATAGACGGCATCTCTAATTTCCCATAGCCTACTGTACTTCGACTATTCATCGACTAATGTGCCAAGAATTGGTTCACTTCATCCCTTGAGATCGAAAGTGGCTTGGCTGCTGCCGGAAGAATGCATCCGCACACCATTACTCGCGGCTCCTCCTCCGGACAAGGTTTTCTTCGACCGCAAGGGCGGGACGGGACGGTCCAGTTGGGTATAAGGGTGTGAGGGAAGACTTGAAGGGAGAGGTTTCGTCGGAAGGAGTCTGTTGCCAGGGCGGAGGGCTGACTTACTCATGCCTGGCTAGTAGTAGCCTCCGGTCACGAACGGCTGTTTAACCAAAGCATGACCGGACTGTTGGATCGGACGGGCTGTTTCTGGGCTGTATTTGGGCTTGTAAGGTGAGCTGAGTCTCTTTATTCATTCCAGTGTCTGATGGCTGATGTAACGCCAGTAGGAGCACTGAGAGAGCTGGGTATCCTGGATAGTCAGGTTTTGACTGCAACGGCTGTAGATGACTTCAGATTGCTATTTCTTCTGGGAACTACCATTGATCGCGTATTATGAGACAACTAGTCGGAGGGATATTGTGCAATTATAGGTGTCAGTGTGACTTATTATTTATGCAGCTAAGTAATGATATTGAACAAGACATTCTGTGTCGCCCTTGGAAGCCGAATACCAGGATGACGGCCATCGGCAGCTTGCATCGTGTGAACTACTGACACCTTACATATTTGAGGGTCATATATTTGCCTCTGATGCTGGGTGGCATATTGCTAAGGGCCGACGAGAGAATAGACACTCTTTTATGGCTTGGACGCTCTGGCAATGAATATCCTCTTAGTCGTAGTTGAGCCCTTCTTCATCCCATGGCTACGAGCATGCTCACTACTACTGCTGTGATTGTCCTCATTGTGACTATGACCATGCCCGTGGCCATGATCGTGGCCGTGACAATCCTTGAACGTGATGAGTTCCGGGAGCTCTTGGTAAGCAAAGTCCGTGAGTCCAGCATCCTCAAACATCTTCTTGATCTCGTCCTCAATGAACCCATGATGAGTTATACCACGCAGAGCGGCATCCTTGGGGTCTATCTTATGGGCAACAAAGTCAATGATGAAGAGGACACCGCCTGGGTTGAGGCGCTCGGCCAATTGCTTGGATGCTAGATCGGGCTTGTCAAAGTGGTGGAATCCGAGCCCCACGCCGGCAACGTCGAATCTGAAGAACTTGCTATCAGCAAAGGCTGATGGGGAGGGGTCCTTAGGATCAGCCAGATTGCCTTGATAGGCTTGGCGGGAAGAGCCCTGCACGCAGTCAGGATATTCAGATCTGTTTTAAGAGGTTGAAGGGGCTCGATGCGTGGTAACAGATTCCCATGCTCATGTGATGGGCTGGTGGATGGTACTGACCTGGCTTTGAGCCTGGGCGTTGTATACCCTGACCATATCCTCCGACAAGTCAATGCCTATAGCCTCACTTGTATGCTGTGCTAAGACCTGTAACTCACTGTCAGTCCGAGTCAACGTCTCGGAGCTCATCTCTCCTGGGAGGGGAAACTCGTACCCTCGAAAGCATGCCGGTACCACAAGCGTAGTCTAGAAACCTCGCATCTTGCTTGACACCAATGAATGGAATCCTCTCTCGGATGCCGCGCTCTAGCTGCACAATCGCATCCGCATTGCGCTGGTCATATTCGGTGGCGATCTTGCTATAATTGTACTACATTAGCGACGGACTTTGTATGAATTGGGTAGCACTGCATCGCATGCGGTAGTGTGCTCTGCTACCTTGGAGCATAAGAAAAGACGATTAAGCAAACCGTACACGCCCAAAGGGTTTGGCAACGATCATCCAGTACAGAGAACAAATGCTCATTCATTATACGCACCCAAAATAAGCCTGGTTTTCGGACACGACGTCGGTCATGGTTGCAATGTCAGGATCAGTGCTAGGTGAAACGGTGACCAAGTTGTACAGGAGGATGAGCAAGTATGGTCGCATAAGACAAACGGTGCTTGTCGAGAGCCTGAATGTGGTTTCACAGAGAGTCGAATGCGGTTGATGCGGTGTAAGACAAGCCTCTGTCGACTGTTCAGTTTGGCTGTCTTATACAAGCTGCAGCGGGGACTTTTCGGGCAGTTAATTTCGTGTCGCAGACATATGTTCGCAGAGTTTTGACGATATCTCCGCCATCCATTGTGAAGTCGCCGACCAAAAGAAAGACCCCGCACTTGATTGAGGGTTGTTCTGATACTGGGAATGCCGTTTTGCTCTATGACGAGTAAAACAGCGCAGCCAGATTTCCCGCCCGTTAGGTTGGTTAGAGGCCCGGAGCCAAGCTCGATCCATTGATAGCAACTACACCGCAACAAAAGGCGCGGTGCAACTTGCACCTGGTGGTCGATGAAACATGTTCCTCATCTTGTTTGGGTTGGAGTGATACAGCAGCCATTCAATGATCCGCTCATTGTAGAACACTGCAGACAGATAGATGCCTTGACAACAAACGTGGCCGTCCTGGACAGGTTGTGCTTGACGATTTGACTGGGTACGTGCAGTAGAGAACTTTTGACTTCTCAAACCAGGATCGAATTGCGGGTGATCCGTGATCCTGCGGCTGCACGAGCGCACCGGTCCGCCAACCGCGAAGGGTGCACTGATGGTACTTACAATTAAGGCATAGTACGTATCGAAAAGTACATGACAGTCAGTGATCACAGTCGTGGTCGTATTGTAACCAAGAAATAGTCATGTAAACGGTCGACTGCAGGCATTCCCCATCCCCCAGCCCATTCCTGATGCTCCATCTGTGTACAGAACAAGGTCCCAGGTGTCACGGTGTCAAGGGCCATGCAGCCGTCTAACCAGCAAAGTGGTACGAGATGGCATCCCGCCTTGTGAGCCCTGGATATGCACAAAGCCCAAAGAGAAGAAAAGGGCGGGGTTTCACCTCGCCCAACGCTGATCGCTGGGCCTGCAAGGGATGATACAATCCCGCAGAAGCTCCTTTCTTTTGAAGCGGTAAGAACGATGCATCTCGAGTGCTGCAGTAGATAGGTCATTCCAGGAAAGGCGATGTGCATCTACCTACTGTCTCAGGTCTGTTTGCCTGCCCCTGGCCGGCAGTTCTTTTGTTGACCACTCTGGCCACTCTATCAGTACGTATTTGTATGTCTTACGAGGGTGCTGATAATAATTCCGCCAAAGTAGTTTCGCCCGCCCGACTGGGATACGAGCCCGGCACAACGCAAACGAATGAAAACGATGATCTCTGCAGATAAAAAGGAATGCAAGTGTCGGACGCATGCATACGGAGTATTGGACTCAGATCGGCCACCTCACCGCTTAACCGCCATGGCAAAATACTTTTTTACCCTGGTGCCGGGGGTTTGCCAGCTTCACCAGAGTCCTCCTGCCTGCTCCGTGTACCGGGATTCACGGCACCTCGAGGGTCGGCAGAAGGTCTTCCGTGACGGCGTTCTGTACCAGTCCTTGTCCGTTCTTTTGCTGCTCGCCTGAATCACTGGTGACCGGCATCGAGCATTGTTTGGACCCGCTCAACGGAGACATTATGGCGGCTGGGCTGGCTGAACCTGCAATGGACGAGAAATCGCTGGACCAAGACCGAGACAATTGGCACCACAACAAATGCAAGGTGTATTACAATTCATCATCAAGTTGAAGCAGAGCAAAGAATGAACCAGGGGCATGTTTTCTCGCAGGGGCCCCGTTCCCGTCTTGTCATAAAATGGCACTCCAGGCCAGATCAACGCGCATTCTTCAGCCTGCAGGTCGCCGTGCATGCATGCGAGGTCTCGTGGTGCGATAGTACCTGGACAAAGAACACCTCTTGCTTGCTTCGTAGTTCTGGAGATATCTTGAGGCCAGTGTCACGTCACACATGTACGTGCAAACGAGGCACCAAACGGCCCATGACATATTTTCTTCAAGTCCCTCCTGTTTATGGAATTGAGGTGTGGACACGGCAATAATTGGCTTGCTCCTTTGCCGACGAGGGGAATGAAGCGGAAGTGACAAGGGGCAGACTGACGGCGGCTTCTTTTCCAATATTGGCAAAGAAATCGGCTTCTGCGCCCCTTTTACCAAATTCGCACTGTAATTGTGTACCCGGGTCTTGAGGGCGCAGGATGACATGCAGCCCCGGGATGGCGCGAAGTGTCCAGCGACCGTGCCGCGCCGTGAAATTGCGACGTGGCAGGCTTTGATGGATGGATGCAACTGTAGTAGCTGCAGCCATCAACCCTTGTTCTCGTTGTTTTTTCTTCCCTCCCTCCCCTCTAGGCCCAGAATTCCTTCTGCATGCAGTGTTGTATTTTTATTTTGTTGGTGGCCTGGAGAGCCAGATATTTGGGTCGCTGCCACGCCATAAGGGAAAAAATGATTGCTCGACTTTTCTTGGCACCCCCCTGGGCTGACCCCCCTCCATTATCACATTGCATGTCGACAAGCAAATCAAATCCATGAGATGGTAGCCTCGCCTGTCTCATTAAGGTATGGCGGCCCGACCATTAAAGCCACGGCGCCCGAGGAAAATTGGGACTGATTGCGGGAGACTTGCAGTCAACTCAAGCTAGCAAGGATCTTCCGCATGAGCTCCAGCTCACGTGATTACCGGCCGACGTGTGCGATTGGCGGACCGGGCCTTGCCTCAGCCAGGCCTCTGGAGGTGGAGCCTCTGGATGGAGTCCAGATTGTGACAAGCGAGCGTGGCGGCAGCTTATGGTGCAAGCCGCAATGTCAATCCTGACGCCAGCCCCGGGGATTCGGGACAGCCTGAACATCATTGAGGCGCAGATATTTGACATGGCCTTTGTGGAAATAAAAGAGTTTGTGGGCGTGATATCCTTTGGCTGTATTGCTTTTTGGCTGTTGTCGGAAGATCTGGTCCAACGCTAAACTGAATTTTGTGCCATCTCTGCATGTCTGCATCAGTACATAGGCTACAGAGAGCGCCGTGCATTAGAGTAGCTGTCTCAGTTGTTGGCCACCAGCTTTGCTTTGTGTTTCCCGACCAACTGTTTCGCGAGCTGTCAGCATGGGTCAGACTCGTTGTATTAGCCAGCTTCCAATGTGAATCGTACATGGATATTTGAGTTACATAGAATACACATCAGCTTTCCCGCATGATGACGAGGTCGTTGCTTCTTTTTGATGTATAGCACGAATCGTATCTCATCTGACTCCACGGCATGCCGTGAGTCTTGTTCGTAATGAGGACTTAGGTACTCCGTACTGAAGTGCATTATCGATCGTTTCTCTAGTGACGCTTTGGCGGTGTTAGACCCTCGCTATTTTGCTGCATCTATGTTATTGATTGGTCCTCATAGTAGAGTGGACTCCTGAACTCTATGGCCCGGCCCGTTTACTGTCAACCCATGACATGCGGTAGCTGTTGGTGGTATGTACTGTGCGCCGGACGGAGATCGTCGAGTCGAAGGGGCCGACTGAATCTACGCTTGTTATTGGTCACGGGAACCAAAGGGAAAAGCAAGCATAGATTGAGACACGGCAAGATAATAACAACTTGCCATGAATTAAAAGAGTCTGTCCGATGGAGACCTGCATCCAGGAGGAGGGTGCGCTGAAAGATCCAAGAGGCTTAGCTGAGAGTCAGTTGATTAACATGATAAAGTGCCTCGCGTCTTAGGCAAGAAATTTCCCGTCCCCATTCCACTGAAAGCGCGATATGGAAAAAGAAGGTGGCAGGCCATGACATTTGGTTAGTAGTTGGAAGGTAGCAACGAAATCAAACGTGCTTACAGAGGAAGGTACCTTCCTTCTGTACCGGGCGCCCGTGCCCGAACCGCGATGCTCACTTTCCCTAAGTACCTAGTACAAAGATAGGTGGCACGCCTCGGATATTTCAACCGAAAAAGTATTCCGACTTCTTTCATGAGTCAAACATTCATCCTTGAATGTTTTGGTGCTTGAGAGAATTACAGTATAATTTCTGTTTTCGGGTATTTTCAGTGGCAATGGGCAACCAACCCAATCATCCAGAAACGGGGTGACAGGGGCTCAGCTTAGGGCACCCTCTACCTCAACAATCCTATTTCCATCCAGCGACGAGACGAAACTTATTACCCCACTGATATTATCCTTTCTTTCGCTGTTATGGGTATTGAACAGGCACATATGTATAAGGGATTCGTCAACAAGCCCTGCCAATATCGCCCGCATGCTGGCGAGTCCACTGTCACAGTGCCTCAACAGATTTCCCTGCAGCCAGAATCGATCATGTGAGCGATGATCAAGAAGCCAAGGGTATTCCGGGATCACATCCGGTTGTTTTTATTCGACCACCGATATTCACAAGGCCCCTGGCAGATAAGTTTCTCGCCCCAGGCATGGAACGGTTGCCGTTGTGATGATTGACCTGGCTAAGGCCCTGGTCTCTTTTCCTTCTTCCTTGTTAGGGGCTAGAGAAAGAAATGCTCAACGATCAGGCTGTTGACAGGAGAAAGATCAGTGCTCTGATAGGCCAGCTTCCTCGTAATCTCTCCCACAAAACAGAGTCGCTATCGACAGGGATTGACCGCTCCGCTCATCTGGTTGTACATACTAAAGTAGGGCCTCATCAACACTCTGCTCCAGTTCTTCGGATGGAAGAAAACTCGCACATGCAAATGCATCAATAGCAATGCACCATCTCATTATAGTGTCGAATGCACATCCTGATCCTTACTGGTTTTGTACATCAGAATTGGGCTATTTGCTCGGCAGCCGAATGTCTCGGTTCAATGTACATACCTAGGTAGCCACGCATTCCATGTCCGCCTGAGTCTAGCGCACCACGTCTGCTGCAGGATGAACATCAACGCTGGGAGGCTGGCCAAAGATGAAACGACTTAATTGCAACACCTTCGTCAAGTCTGGGCATAATGCCCCAGCACAATACCCCTTGCGGCCAAGGTTCGCCAGTGTTAACGATCGTTGATCCTCTCTGTCATCGCTTGTGACGACTCATGGTTGACTTGCAGCTTCTGTCCATTCACGGCTGGAGTCCTTTCACGTGAAGCGGACTTGACGCGGCTTGCCGGGTTGGCCAAAATTGTCTCCCTTCAAGAGAAAAAAACCCTTCCTTCCTTCGGACGGGACAGCCCTTGCGGCCCGACGCGCACTTAGAAGCCGCATGCCCCCTCAGACCACCCCAGCCAGGCCCACCAACAAAACCGCCACTACTGCGTCAATTTTGGCACTGCCAGTTCATGCCACGACGATACCTGTCAGTTGCTTACCGACAATTGGATCATATGCTCGCATTTGTTGCCAGCCTTGATTGCGTTCGCCATGGATTATCATCCTTGGCCAAAACTGGCCGACTCGCCTCACTCTGCTGCAAGTATGTATCTTCTGGGCTGGCATTCTTCAAGCGTTCCCTGCACCATGCCGAGAACAGGCAGAAGGCATTTAGTTAGTATCGATTGACTCACTGATTTAACCGAGCAGGCCCAGCTAAGGCCCCATAGGCTTGTCTGTGGTCAATAGCAATGCCACGAATTGAAGGTCAGAGGCATTAAAGGGAGCTTGACTCCGGTGTCTAGCGGTCAGCAACCTGGATATGGCTAAGCCTGCTTCCTTCAGACCTCTGTGGTCCAGCAACCTTAACACCGAGGCGTGAGATTGGACATTCTGCAGACGCTGCATATCGTCATGCATAAGCAAGCAAAACCGTAACATCGTGCAGTGCTGGTCGGTATTATTTGACAAGGTCAAGGTAAATCCTGCACAGCCAGCGAATAGGAAGCCAATCGGCATGACGAAAGGAGGGTTTGGGCGTACATGGTCGGGACGGGAAGAGCCTTTTCTGTGAACGGCTCAGGCCATAGCCGTGCCTGTTCTCATAAAATCGGTTCCCCGATATACGTTTTACAAAGTTTTGGAGGCTCGGCCTACTGTGCTCGTTGATGATGCCGGCTGTAATCTGACGCGAGCAACGTGTTGGCCCATCCCACACACGCATGATGCTAAGGACCAGGTTGTTACGGCAAGGGATACAATCGCAGCACAGACACATCCACATTATGTTTTGCCTATGTACATGACTCCTCCCTCATACAAAGAGGAACAGTGGCTACGGATTTTCAGCTGATGAGTGTTTGTGGAATGACTTGAAGCTCCGCAGATACCAGACGCCCCTCCGAAACAGACTTTCATTGCCAAAGCTAAAGAAGCCCGCCGCTCCCGTGCCTTGGATGTGGCTAGGGGCAGACAGACGGGTTCCGCCCCTGATTGGCTCACTGCAAGTCACTGGAACAAGCACCGTCTTTGATAGCGCCCAGATTTCTGTCCCGGTTCCCAGAGAATCGGAGCCTTGCTCCACCGTCAGCGTTCGTGACACACAACGATCCGGCATCCAGCGATTTGGTGCGGTCGGAGCTCTGGCCAATGATAGACTTTGACCCCAGGCTTGTCTCATCGGAGGATTCGACTTTGTTGATCAATTCATTTGTCACTTGAGCCGGTGTCACGATGTTGTCTGTTAGACTTGTGGCTCTGCTTCCAATTCGATGTGGTCAGCTCCGCGATCGGGCCTTCGGTTCTGCCATCATACACATAGCTTTTGCCTCGATCAACATGATTAGATGGCCACATATCGTGGTATTTTTGTATGCGTTGGTGGCTAGACTACGGATACTGACTTGCGGCTTGTGTCAGCCACTGGATCTCATGCTGATCGGCAATCATCTCGCTTCAACGCCAACACCATCCAGCATGCGAAAATGCCTCTAGCCTGAGTAACTCGAAGGGTTGGCGGAAGACTATCGAATACCGCAAAAGAAATTGATGAAAAAACTTCTCCGCACCACCTCGACGGTACGAGGGCCAAGTCCAAACGGACTTGAGACCAACACACCAATCAGCACCCTCGACACAACCTTCGGTATTTTCTGGCAAAGTATCTTGTGTCGTGTGGAGGGCTGCATAATCAAACATACATACAAACGAAAACAGACTTGGACCACAAGGGGTGAACCTCGAAGGCAATGGATGTTAGTTGAGAGGGGTCATCGGACATGTAAACCAATGCCTTTTCCCATGAGCAGTCAAGACATTGTGCCATGACCCGATCTAAAGCGCAGGGCACCCGTTCTATTGGATTTGTTCAAAGCCGTACTGTGTGCTTCCTCGTGTCTGACTGGTTGATTAGTTCAAGCCAGCTCTGGCGCCGATGAGCGAGCGTGGAGCTGAGTGTCGACCTGCATGAGTCGTGTGGATGCTCGTCACCTGGTCCCTGTCAGGGAGGGGCACCAAGCCATGAAAGTCCAAAAAAACGTCGAAGGCACATGGACGATGAAGCAGGGATGGAACAGATGGACCACGCTGGCCGATACCTCGTGCATGTCCAGGGTTTTACAGCGCGTTTGGTTGTCAAGCCCGGCGCTATCTTGAGAGTTGCGGGTTGAACCGCAGTGCATTTACGGATAGATGGCACCCAAATGACGAGCACTTGGTGGGGCTGGCAGTAACCGATGTTCACTGTCTCATGGCTCCGGATCAAGCATTCATCAATCATCGTCACAACAGCATGCTCGACACCAATACCACACAAGACATGCGTTAATAAGCAAAGAGGTTGCATTTAGCCCCCATTGATACATTTCCAGACAATACTGCTGCCCAGACCATGAGGTCTGCGTATGTACACTTCGAATAGCGTCAAACGATGCAGGGTAGCCTTTCCATTTGTACACCGCGATTTAGTACACTGAGTTGTACTTTATTCAGACAACACCACTACGAGAGTCTTTGTACCAGCAGCGCCGACTCAAAGCACGTTAACTTTCGACACATAGCCAGTTACTCAGTAAAACGGATCATCTCGACTGACAAATCCACTGTGTGTATCATATCACATACAGTAAGTTATCAAGCCCCCGTGCGTGGAATTAACCAGTCATGGAACTGCTCACACAAACCTTTTGTTTTTTGTTACCCTCGAGTCACCGACTTGAAACTACTCAACAAACGACACAGATGCTCACCGCATAATTGATTCAACTATTACTGACAAGCTATATCTCGTAAGGATACTTATGCGTGCTTCACGCATGTCGCATTGCATAGCCTAATGTTTGACTGTCGAGGGCTCCTGTGGTGACCTACAACCCACTGTACATAGCGGTGAGTAAACGCAAGTCAGCTCGTTGCTTGTTCCGCCGTATGCCAGATCATCTTGGCTGACCCCGCGTTCGAGCGGGCGAAGAAGGGTGGCATGAGTGATATGAATCTCTTCGACTAGATTGCCCCTCTGAACCGAGGCGTCGTTCCTTTCTCCGGGGACTACTGTATGAGAGCGGCACGCCACTGGGCCGTGGGGTCCTGTTGAGATGGCTGGATCTTGATGGTAGTACCATTTTTTTTATTAAAAAAACAAAAACAAAAACAAACCCCATCAATACTTGGTCAACGAGTTGGCTAGACACGTAAAGGTGTGCAATGTTGCGAAGAGAATGGTTCTCGCAAGCATGTACATTTTCCCATTCTGTCTACTGTCGATTCATTGACACTAAGTAACGTGGAGGAGGCTCTGGTAGCAGACACCCAGGAGGGAAATCGGTGACTGGTGTTTGTATGTATGGATGAGGCCCTCAATGGGATCAGAAGTTCACTGGCATGGTCCCAGCGTTTCAGCGTCCCTGGACCCTAACGCAGGCCGGACCGTCCCAGGTCAGCGCCGTGCAGCCGCGATCATTGGCGAGACCTTGGCCCTGTTCATATCATCTCAGGAAGCCGTCATGCATCGTCTCCCAGTTCATTCTCATCAACTTGTGTTCACGGGTTGACAACAAACGACAACAACATTTCACGAACACAATGACCAGTAGAGGACATTGGCATTCCTCAGCCAGCAAATTCACATAAAAGCGAGGGCCATCGAGCCTATCGTTCTCGCTGATTCCACAAATTTTGCCGATGACTCAAGCGTGATTTCAAAGAGAAACTCAACAACGAACGGGCAAGAAACACTGAATTTACACAGAAAATGAGAGGATTCAAATTGTACTGTACTGTACTGTACAGTACAGAAGGCCTGAAATAGTGAACTGCAAGGGAGCAGACAAGACCACTGCACGAAGCAGAAAGCGGTTGAGTTGCATGAATGATACATACAAGGGATTCGCATGAAAAGGAACACTAACTAATTGCGTCGGCCATTTCCACTATCGTCGTCCAAGGCTCGAATCCGCCTGCCGCACGGAGGTCCACCAAACCAAGCGAGTCCAGCAGCCAGGTCCCACGACTGTGACCAGGGTCAGGGTCGTTTTCACTCATGCTCAAACTGCCAGCATCATCATCATCATCATCATCATCTTTCATAGACCTACCCCTCCTAGAGGCCATATACGCACGGCACCAAGAACATCTGGCACACACTCACAATGCATCCTGCGGCCGCCTCTGCAACCCGCCGTCGGGAACAAGCGCAGAACCCCAGAACACGCAGCGGCCCAAGGTTCGGGGCTCTAGAAACCCCAAACCATTCGCCCGCGCAGTGCAACGCCCTGACGGCATCTACAGATTGTTCTGTCCTTGTTTCTAACAAGAGGGACGATAACCCCAGTAGCGTTACACTGATTGATGATTGGATAATTTCCCCGGATACCAACTCAACTCAGCGGATAGCCTTCATGATGTATGTGTGTCTCTAGGTATTGGAAGCATTACAGAGCCTCTCGGATATGCTTCATTCATGTCCTTTGACTTGGTTGGACACGGTGTCTCTACCTAAGCCAGGCTGATGCCACATCTAGCAAGTCGATTTCTGAGCTCCGGGCGCATCTTGCCTCTGATAGGTTCGGCCATATCCAGGCTATCAATGCCCACCTGTCCAACTCTTACGTACGTCTATCAACCACAACTCTCACAAACGGGCCTTCACGAGCTTTTCAACCACACTTTTCCCTTTTTTTGTGTGTGTAAAGCTCTCGTTTTTTTTTTGTCTTTCCCGGTTACAGAGTGATCCACAAAGATGCTTGCCGGCGCACGCACGCACACTCGGGGAGAAACATCTTTTGTTTCGCCCGCTAGTTAATTTACAAGACCTGTGCTTGCTTTGTAGGCGGATCCGGCTTTTGTCCAGCCATAAAACAGAGTGATTCAAGTAGTTAGTCTACTAACGTAGTCACTCGCATCTGTCATCTATTGTGGGATGCGGGATGCATCCATGCGGCTACGAGACGCTTGGAGCCATGCTCTGAATGGAATCAAACACCAGCTGGGCTCGCCCGGCATCTCCTTGGTCAGAATGGATGGATCCACAACCGCTTGTGTCGCCGCCTCGGCTGTTCAACTTACCCCTCGACTGCTGTAAGGTACCAGCAATTATGCTACAGCCAAGTCATGATTGAAGGGTGAGATGGTGTCGAGCGTGTGTGGCCCGGTTGATTTGACGCCAGACAAAACACAGAGAATGCGATATTCGTACACTGGTGCATCTGCACACATGTTCAGAAAGACCCAGCAATTTATGTCCTGTGACGTCTCGTGCTGCTGCGCCCTATGCTCTGTTCCCCAGTCATGCCTCAGCCTTGATTTGCTGAACCCTTTCCAAACCGCTGGGACGGATGAGCACCCACAAGACAAAGATTGCCAACAACAGCAAAATAGGTATCAAACCACAACACTAAAGAGCCCCTCATCAATACGAAATCCTTTACTGCTGTGTGGTCACTGGTCATACCTAGAAATTCCTTTTCTTGGACCCCGATCAGAATATTGCTCGGGCTTTGCGCGAGAGGCGAGCATGACCTAGATATATTGCTGACAGGATGTTGCTCTCTCTCATATTAGGTATCTTCAATCGTACCCGCACTGAATTTGCACCCAGATCTGGGTTGTGCTCCCAACTTTCGAAAAGCACCAACCCACCAGACCTATGACCTCGTGACTGTTTCTGACTGAGGCGGCAAACGACGGGCGCTGAACGAACCTTGTAGCAGATTGGCCTTTACAACTACGGGAATTAAACCTAGAATTGCCGCGCTTTTGTGGGTGTGCCATTTTTGGAACTGTACTGTACTGACTGCTAAGTCCGCATTCAGTCTGGATGGGTTTATGCCGAGGACTTGGGTCCGACTGTATCGTCTCCCATATGGTCTGTCCCCATCCAGACGTTAGACGAAATGGTACATAGAATGGACCGAGGGAAAGGAGCTACACAAATATGATGAGCTTGGACAGGTAAGAAGAGCTAGTGGACAGCAACGGTCGTGGACCGTTGAGGTAAGTTATGATTAACCTGATTGACGAACATATAGTCTAATGGTCTCAAGAAGCCCATTAGGGAATGCCCGGAGACAAGACACGCGAGAGAGGGGGGCGCCGTGCCCGTTGAGATGTGGTTGTCGGGAGAAGAGCCCAATATCCAATATCCAAGCATATTTCTCTTGCCCCTCGCTTATTAACATTTGCTTTGAGTTAATATTGACCTGAGACTCTATTTAGTCTACACAATTACCCTTCCTTATGGATAAGTTCATTTCATCCGCTGCCGTGCCCTTCCGCCCGTTGACCGCTTGAAAGTCTCGGCACGACAGTCAGTGCCTGGAGGCAATAGCCTTGCGCACCTCGAAGGATCTCCAGCTCCCCACAGTAAGCCTCTTTCTTGTTTGTCTCTTATTGAATCAAGGATGCATATCAAGTAGGAAGCAATCTCCTATTATGTCACGTCATGGGCTCGACTTGAGGCCCTGGTCCAAAAGAACAAAGACGATGCAATCAATGCGTTGCGTTGCGTTGCGATACGTGCTGAGCTAATCGCTTGCGGTCTGGTCCTCGAGGCGTCGATGAACATATGTATGGGTATGAATAGTGTCATTGATCTAGGCAGCCTGGTGTAGCCTTGCCGTTCCTTCACTTGGCCACCCAACCTCAGCTTGCTTAAATCACAGGCTTCCTGATGTTACCAGGTAGGCAGTTAGTTACTGTACCCGTCAGTGATACCCAAGGCAGCCCACTCTATTATTGTTATTCTCATTCTCACTCTGGTACGTGCTCAGCTGGTCTTTCATCTCCCGAGACGGGCTGGCTTCTAGCCCTCGACTCTAACGCCAGAAACGCCCTGGACCCGGTTCTATGCTTTGTTTCCTTGACATCCAGTCTTTATTGCCTGCCTCTTTGGAAGTTTGTTAAAATAGTCTCCCATTGAAAGATCGGTAGCCTGTATCAGAATAGGCGCTTGCGCAGATTAGTTTGTGTTAGGCGGTTGCCCATCCATACTGTGCGTGACTGTATTGTATTGTATGGTATGGTACAGTACGGGATGGAGACTTGGCTTAGATCATGATCGTGAATGAATCTCATTTTGCCTGTACTCGCAGCTTTGCTTCCATCGAGACTAACCCAAGTAATATTTTAGTCGAACCCGCCTGGCAGCCGGGCTCCTGGGTCCAGTACAGTGCGTGCCGGGGCTTAAATCTGAGTAAGGTACAGTACAAGGGCAGGCTGCTCGGGCTGGGCTGCAGCGGGTACGGTACCTTAGGTGCCAGGTCTTAAGTCTTAGGGGCTCGCCTGCGTTAGTACACACTTAGATACAGTGCACTACAGTACCCCGAGGACGGGAGCTGTCGCTAAAGTGGATTTTGGTTTTTGGTCCATGAAGTGCCCTGCTAACTTACCTCCACTAGCTGGGGCCGGTTCCCTGGGAACGGCACGACACCGGCCCATCCGTCCCATTAACTTACTCCCGCCCTGGCCTTCCGCCACTTGCCTCCACTGTCCTGCCAGTCCAGCCAGCCAGCCCAGCCTAGGCCAGCCAGTCCACAGTCAGTTCAGTTCAGTCGGTCAATCCACAACATCTCACCCTAAAAAAAAAAAAAGCCCCTTCCTTCCTGCTACTACATACCTACTGCTGCACCTTAGCTGCAGTGCACACACTACCTTAGTACCTAACACTGCGCACTACGGCGTACACTACACAACCTACACTACACCACGCACGCTGCACCTGCGCCTGGCCCCTCGCACAAACCCTTTCTTGGTCGCTTTCGTTAGACTCACACCCTTTCATCCCCTGCCATTAGCTCCCCACTTCCCTGTCGCCGCAATTGCATGGGATGAGGGCACCTTCAGAAAGGAACAGACAGACAGACAGACCTTACCTTTAGGTTGGTAGGGACAGGAGATACCTGTAGGCTGTAGCTTGACGTGGTAGGTATAGCAGCACCTGCCCTGAATTTACCTTACCCTCACCTCACCTTAACATTGACCCGACTCTCCCTCTACTCCCCTTCTTACTTCTCCATCATACATATCTCTCAGTTCTTCAACTCTCCACTCGCAACCTCCTCTTCTCCATCAGCATTCCCATCAAGTACAACCACAACATCATATCAAAGCTGGAACCTCATTCCTGTTTGACCTTGGACTAGGGGATGGCACCTCGTTTGTACATGCTCTGTTGTCACCTGTGAAGGAAAAAGAAACAATTTACAAAAAAAGAGAAGAAGAAAAAAGAAAAAGGAAGGGCGCTCACGAACGAGAACAAACGACTCTCTTTCCGTTTCTATTCGGGGCGTCAGACATATCTCAATCCCACGTCGATCAACAAACGCTTCCTTGGGAGGATATCTCCTCTTGCAGACACGCACAGCGAGACAGACAGACCAGCAGCAGTCAGTACCTTAGGAGGGAGACAGTACATATTTTGTCTCTCACCTGACTATTTCCGCACCCCCAAGAAAAAGGGAAAGCAAGGGCAAAAAGGGCCCAAAAAGTGTCCCCTCTTTTATTTTATTTTTTTCTTCCCTCACCCCAGTACCAAGTCTCAAGTCTCAAATCCCAGTCTTCGCAAAGCAAAGCAAATCCACAATCCACAATCCCCAAAAACCCCAGGCTCCATTTACGGTTGGGTGGTTCCTGGGCCTGGTTCCTCCCACGCACCGCACCGCACGCACGCACGCACGCACGTACACCGTCGACGTGGATCAGATTGGATCGGAGGTTCCTCCCATCCCATTCCCTCCCTCGCTATAATTGTCGGCCTGTCCCGCCGCACTCTTCCCGCCCACGTCAGAGACCATTTTCACACTCCTCTGCCTCTCAGGAACCAGAACCTCCGTCAGGCCAGGCTTAGGATTGCGGTTCCAAGACCTCGTGGAATTTGCTGTCATCTCCCGCCGAGACATACACTCACTCATTCTTGACTCGCAGCAATCGGTCATCCCGTCGACCTACAATACAGTAGGCACAAGACACGCGCGACAGCTCAAGAGAGTAAAAGACAGTCCAGGATCTCGACGACTCGGTTTAGATTATTATTTGACCATTTCCTTTTCCCTCCACTTCGACTTGGTCTTGGATTATTTCCACCGCCAAATGCTCAGTTGCAGAAACGTCCTTCAACCCTTTCAACTGCACGCATTTGGTATCATCGTCGCTGACCGCATCTGCCCGTCTGCGGCCCTTTGCGCCTCAACATAGCATGGCCGACGACAGCTACCGAAAAGAGTATCCCCAGCAGAGCCGCCCAGAAGACACTCACTCTCGACCCCAGTCACATTATCCCCCTCCGCCGGACACTGCCCAGCGGCCCTCCGACGCTCCTCCATCCAGCATGGCTACATCAGTTACTTTGCCCTCCATCCACGACTCCCGCGGTTACGGCCCGCCGCCTGCAGCTCCGGGACGTGGCTATCCTGCCGACCCGCGATACGCATCTCCCAATGCCGTCAATGGCTACCCTCCTCCCGGCCATCAGCCTCCGCCCGGTCAACCTCAACAGTACCTTCCGCCTTTGCAGCCGCAATCTGATCCCCGATCTTCGGCCTATCCTCCTCCGCCGCCGGACCAACGTGGTTACTATGATGACCGCCGTCCACCATACGGGCAAGAGGCGTATAGCACGGAACCTTACTATGCCTACTACCGCGGACAGCCTCCTCCTCCAGGACCTCCACCGCCAAATGGCCACCCAGGCTACCGTCACATCCCCGCCGGCGTCTATGAATACCCAGTCGGACATGGCAATGCGCCTCCTCTGACACAGGCAGCCCCGCGACAACGAACATCAATTGCTTGTAGATATTGCCGGAAGAGAAAGGTTTGTGACTGACGCGACTCTTGAGGGTTGTTCCATTGTCGCTCAAAAATGCTGACTATCTATAGATTCGCTGCAGCGGCTACCAGAGCGCCCCCGGTGGCAAATGCCAGAATTGCGCCCGTATGAACCAAGAATGTATCTTTCAGCCCGTATCTTCTTCAAGCTCGACAGCTTTTATCCCCGTGTCAGCGCTCCCAGGAGGTGTACCCCCGGGCACTCAACTCTTTGGTGCCTATGGGCAACCCCTGGCCCCAGGCACAGTCCCAGCACCTCCACCACCCCATGCTGCTTATCAGCATGCTAGTGCCCCTCCCCCTCCTGGAAACTATTACGCGCCTGTCCAGTCGCCTACAGAATCCTTTTCGTCTTATGGCGAAGCGAGAACCGATGACGGCAGCCAGCTTGCAGGGCGACGACGCCGCAGGACGTCAGAAGAACAGGATGAAGGCTATAGACTGCCTCCTCCACGAAGTGCCGTGGATGAAGACCCGCGTAGAAGGTCTCCAGCAGAATTTTCGAACCACAGCAGCCCAGGTGGAGTGGGGTACCCTCCGTATCAAGGTGCAAGACAAAGCCCACGAAACCCAACGAGCGGCAGTTTGCCTCAAGCTGCAACAGCCGGTAGTTATGCAGCTTCTGCACCTGGCGGTCGTTCCCCGACAGGCCAAAATGGGTCAAGTGGTGCGTCCACCCCTGCCAGGCAGGGACAGCAGTCCCAAGGAGGAAATGCATCGATCATGAGTCTGAGCAACTTGGTAGATAAAAGTGATATCGACAAGACTATGATTGAAAGGCTTAACCGACCTGCACCTGGTCAGCCTGGCGCACGACGAGATGTCAGCCGCTAAGGAGATGGCAGGGTGAGAGTTGACGCTGCCGGACACGTCAACGGAGAGGGTCGGAATTACATATGACAACGCTTGCCGAAGAGTCTGTTGGTTTCCGCTGGAAGGCTGCCGACAAGTTGATGACGAATGCATTGTTTTTAATACCCTTTCCGAATCGATTACACGCCCAGATTTTCGTTGACCGGGAAGTGAAAGGAGCGTGGCTCAAGTGAGGAGGAAAAAGAAAAACAGCGGGCGGGGGGGATCGCGATAACAAATACAGGACAAGATGTCAGGATCTAGAAAAAGACGCGAGTTTGGCGACAAACAACCCCTCCGTTCGGATCTCATGGTCTATTGGACGTTGTGTTATACGGCACTTGATTTTATGTGAATTGTCCTTTACAGACTCTTCGTTTCTCGGAGGGGGAAGGATTTTGCCCGAAAAGCAACTACTGCAAAGTCGTTGTATTATTTTAATCGGTCGGCCACTTTGTGTTTCCAGGAAAGACGGATAGCCTCACGGCACCATACGGTTTGGTTTTATTTTATGCTGATGCTTTGTCACGTTTGTACATTCGAGTTGTTTATGTTGTCTCTTCTATTTGTTGTCATTCGGGTAGAGAGAACGAGAGCCGTAGCGATGTGGTCTCGGGTGATGTTTAAGGGTGTTCTGGAGACTGGAGGAAAGAGAAAAGCCAGGTCCTATCAAAAGGTACTGGAGGAGAAGATGACAAGCAAAACAGAGTGAGCGAGCTCAGGGCTTCGAGCGGAGGATGATGGCAAAGGATGCGGGGTTGATTCTGAAGATTCCTTTCACTTTTGTTGTTCTTTTGCCTACGTACTTGAGTACTGATCGCGATGGTCGAATCCAATAGGGTGATGACCATGTATGAACAGAATTATTGTTGTGAATTCGAATTTGATCGAGATGTGTACGTGATGTCATGTGGTTTTTCAATTGAAGGACACTTTATGCTGAGAAGACATGTGCGTGCCTGTATAGTCCGTCCCATCCCATCCCATCCCATCCTTATCGAGCACATCTCTCTCTCTCTATCGGGACTGGGACTCAGTGATTAGGCTCTTGCTTCCGCTGTGCCCAGCTAATGATTGGTTTGTCACCGACGCAAGTCCAGGCGGAGAGGGGCAAACGAGCCAATGGGTGGCTCTAGATACAAAGGACCTACCAGCAGATGGCCTTGAGGTTGGCACTGACTGTAGGCACCTACTGAATGCCCTGGGTCTATGTGATGCACTTAAAAGCACCAACCTACTAATATTTACTAGGCACATAGACCATGGATTTACCAACTGGGGGACGGAGTTTGGAATCTGTGATTGATTATCACTGTACTGCACTGAGCTAAAGAGTAAGCGGAGATGCACAAAACTGGAGAGGGGACGAGGAGGAGACAAGAGGACAAGCTGAGAGAGAACGGCGCAGGTCAAATCAGGTCAAGTCAAGCCAAGCCAAGCAGTGACGGGACAAATTAGCAGTTAGGCAGGCTAGGGGCCAGGCAGGGAACAGGCCTCTCCGAGGGGGCTTCTACAGTATGGACTGAACACAACGGTCTTGTTAGGGGAGTAGACAAGCAACGGATGCGAGGTCATTGAGTGTCACCCGAAGACTCCCGGCGGATACGCGGCAGATACCGTTGAGATTTACCAGGGTATTCAGTGGGAGGGAGTAGGCACAGTAATAGGGCAGAACAATTTTGAATTTGGATGATGACATACGTTGGTTGGTACGACATGGGCATTCGTTCAGTTAGATTGTAACTAAGTAGGTATGTATGTACCTGAGACTGAGAGTTTGGGGGACGGAAGCGGGAAAGGCGTTTACAGTAGCAAGGTTTTGGGGACTGGAGGGGCATTACAGCACGCACGGTTGGATCAGAGGCCAGGCTCACCCAAGGGACAGAAACGGCGTCTGACTTTGGCCGATTGACGGTTGATTATAAGAGAGGACAAGAAGAGGGAAGGGCCTCGAGGGCATGGGATGGGATGGGATGGGATGGAATGGCGGGGGGGCGGACTTGACTACGCAGGCGGCTCTTTGTTTGCTATGGAGACAGACAGACAGACAGACCATCAGCAGTCTAGCTATCTTGGTCTATTTTACGAAGAGCGGTGGGATAAGAGCGCAGATACCTGAGTATGTAGGTGAGAGAATGGAGGATGCTCAGAGAGGGGTAGGCAAGCAAGGCAGAGAGAGTACCGAGAGAGAGAGAGAGGGAGAGGAAAATCACAGAGTCGATCCACATGGTTAGAGATGATATTGACCGCTATCTAGACAGTAAGAGTAAGAGACGGGGCTCAGTCATGAATTGCATCTTGAAATGCAGCCTTGCGGCATACATGCATGCATATCTAGTTACCTACCTACAGTACAGTGTGGTCCAGTGCAGTAGTGGACCGACCATGGCTGGCTGATGCAACGGGTAATGGAATTAGTTACAGTAGTTTCTGGAGAAGAGGGCAGAGAGGGTAGAGAGGCTACCTTGCGGCAGGCCAAGTACAGTACAGACTGCAGAGACTAGAGACTAGAGACTGAGGCTAGAGGCTAGAAGCTAGAGGCTAGAGGCTAGAGAGGAGGCTTTTTGCGGCTGTCTATCAAACCGTTGACTTTTAGTGTTGATCACCCAATTCGAGTCAAGTTCAAGGGCGTGCAATGTCTCATCAGTAGCTGATTGTGCTGCGTGAGCGTGTGTGTGCCTTGTCAAGGGGGGATGGGATGGGATGGGAGGGGGAGAGGGGAGGATGAGGAGGGCGAGAAATATTGAGAGACATTACTATACCTATTCTCCCCCCCTCCCTCCATCGGACTATTCCCACCGCCCCATACCCTCTCGACCAGGACATCCCCTGTCAATCCTTTTTCTTGTGTTTGAAAAAATAAGTTGAGGGTTTCCATATGGAATGTTGGTCTGAGCACTCTCTCTGAGGTCAACCACTACCTTAGCTGTGAGGGCGGGAAGAGCACATGACCTTTGGCTGATGTGGTCAGCAAGACATGGGCAGTTTTGGTGGATTATTGGCTGGATTCTGTAATTAATTTGTTGGTCTGACCTCTGAGGTTTTGTCTGTTGGTGATGTAACTGTTGTGCTAGCAACTCGAGCCTACGGACGGACTAAGAGCCACGAGACGAGACGAGACGAGACGAGATCAGACCCTCGCCTCAGGTACGAGCCTTAGACTCGATAGATTAGCGGACGATTATAGCCGTGGCACTGGTTTGCAATGGTCCAAGCGGTAGACTACTAATAAACTACAGTTTACTCTACTTGATATTGAAAAGCCTGAGCTCAAACGCATCTGAGAATAAAATGAAAGATTCATCTATCTTCTCATCCAAAGCGATGATTCCCATGAATCGTGATAGATGACATGGTGTTTGCCGTCTTGCTGAACAAACGCGGCATTTTCGCCTTTCTCTAATATTGAAAGATTTATATTACAGTGGATAGAGCCAGGGGTAGTAATGACATCCCTTCTGCCGTGGTGCATCACAATTCCAGGGACCCGGTTCACAACGTTGTCTGCCCAGGCACTCACTGGAAATGCGCTCCAACGGCAGGGGATTAGGGCCAGGGCAGGGCTTGCCGAAAGAGCATGCATACGGTTTGGGATACCTAGTGAGGAATACGGACGGATCAGGATCTGGATCTGGACATGAATAGGGGAGCAGAATAGACACCGTAGCTAAGCAAGGGGGAGGGGGAGGGGGAGCTATTGACCGACACCGCGATCGAGAGGGGGACAAACTTGAGGGGCGTGTGAGTGAGTGAGTGACTGGATCAGTGACTGACAGACTGAGAAGCGGTGATCTGATGAGGCGGCAAGGTTTTGCTTGGACTGTGCTTGGCCCTTAGGCGTAGTCCCCAAAACAAGACTGACTGGACGTGGACGCTCGTAGGAACTGGAAAAGAAGGGAGCAAAAGTGGAAATGAGTCAAGCGAGTTCGGCCAAGGGAATAGCCGTAGACTGTAGATGTACTAAAAAGGGGGGCGTGTAAGTCATTGTCTTTCTGTCTTATTAGTCTCGAAGAAGAGAAGCCTCGCAAGCCGTTGGTGATATGATTGTGATTATGATTGTGATTGTGACTGCGAGAGACTAAGAAAACATAGAAAGCGGGGAGGCAAGATATTGGTAATGCAAACAGTAAAGATCAAGCGGTAAGAGAGTCTAGAGCTGATGCTGATGCTGATGCTGATGCTGATGCTGATGCTGATGCTGATGCTGATGCTGATGCTGATGCTGGTGCTGTACATACTAGCTGAGCTGACTTGGGCTACTACCCATTGCCACCGAGACACGAGTTTTGATACGAGAAGGAAAAGGCTGTCTTGTGTCCACTGACTGTTATGTGATTAAGTTGTGATAAGACAGACGTTGCCTGCCGCTGTCAAAACGTGATTATGAGGCTATTTCCGTCGAGTCTGCCGTCGTAAGGTTTACGGCACTCTAAGGAAACTCCCCTAAGAAGCTGGGGAATGTCATCTTGGAAAAGTATTCGCCGAGTTGATGTTGATAAAGTTTCTGTGTCTCAGGTCGTGTCGAAGTTTCAGAGTCAATGATGAGTGTATCTGTCTATAGCGGAAGGATTGTGATAATCAAAAGGGCAGGCAAATTGTGCGGCAATTGACTCAGACATGAACTAAATCTCCGTAATCCATGACAGAAAGTAATAGGCATGTCGCAGAAATGCCAGTGTAAAAACAAATATCCATTCTTGAAATGCTTGCACGCACTGGAATGCGGGTGGCCTCACAGAATACAGTCAGAGACATAAAAAAGGGGGGTTCAAGAGATGAGGCTATACATGCCAAACCACGAGATTGCAGGAGACCAAAACCGCTATGGACCGTCCCGACGGAACGAGACGATTCTCTGAGACACTGAAGAATGGAGGGAGAGGGAGAAATGAATTTGGTCGCAATACGAGTATCATGTCTTAGACATCAATCTACTTTGATCATCAGGCACTCGGGACAAGATCGTGATGAAGATGTTGCAGGGTTGTCTGCAGCAGCAGGAATGCAAATCAAGAGACATGGCAATATCTCTTGTCTCTGGGAGAAGTGGCTTTCAGCTGGGTAAGGTATGGAAATGCTACCTCGGAGCTACAGCTACAGCAGAGCAGGTGGAATCCAGCAGTTGCGTTTCTGCCTGACGATAACCTCCGCTTGGTGTTTTTGCCTCGTCACCACCAACAACTCTACTTGGTACACGCCCATACCCGACACTCTGGACTGGCAAAACCAAACTCGGTTTAAGCTTCTTCCACGCATAGAGTTAAAGCAGAAGAGGAAGAGAAAAAAGACTCTACGTTTTCAGCTGCAACTTTGCCTCCCGCGAACCAGGAAACCCGGATCGCCTCCCAGCTCGTGTATTCATCCCAGCTCGTCGGGACCGGGAGAGAGAGAGAGAGAGAGAGAGAGGCGCATGCGGACGTTTCTGTACTACGTGGGGAACGAGATCTGGCCGAAAACGAATCTTCGTAAAGAGCGGTCGAGAGGCACTGGAATGCAAATGACGTCCTTTCCAAACCGAGACCGAGAAACGAAAGGGTCCGGATGGCTTCGGAGGTTCCGTGAACGGCCTCGGCGACCCAAACGGACGGGAGCTGAAGAAACCTCCCGATATCCTACTCCGTAAGCAGTCGTGACTCTCCCTGCCCGCCTGCCTTTTGAGTTCGGCGACGGTGATGATGATGATGATGGAGAGGGGAAGGAGTTTACCGATCTCGACTTCCCGCTTCCGGACAACGGGACGTCACGGGATAACGGACGGTTCCATATTACAAACGGGAAGGATCGAACTCTACTGCTTCTGTTATCTTTGCAAACTTGGAAGAGGCAACAGCAGTGCAAGTGCAGCTGAAAAGAAAAGATGAACCCCACGGCAAACTCCGCTCTGGGCCATTGATTTCTGTTTCCATCATCATCATCATCACCACCACCGAGGACTCCGCCTATCAGCAACTCCGGCTATGCCGTCTTCCATCACGAGACGAACAAGGGCCCTCTTCTTTCTATATCCGGCCGAGGGAGAATCATATCAGCCGAGATGTTGTGGAGATGAAGGGGCGGTAAAGGGCTCGAGAGCCATTCAGCTTCGTCTGGAATCACTCTGACGCCACGGGCTGGTCTTGACGTTTATGGATATCCAACCATCTAGAACCGGGAAGAGCCTTCTCTGGCAAGAGGACCGAGACGAGGGAGAGGAGTTTCTTGGATCTCCGCATGACCTACTAGATTCTTTCTGCTTGGGGATCAAGACCAGAGTGCTTGCGGCCCGGAACCACCAACCTAGGACTTCCTTGTCCCCGAGCACAAATCATCAAGTTGACACTTTGCTACCAGTTCTGTCGAGACACCATAGATCGCCTTGAGAGGAGACAATACAGGTGCTTTGGTCGGACGTGGCCACTCGGCAACGATGATCAAGTCCAACTGGATATTGAAACAAGAACCATTTGGTTTCCATTGCTACCATCTTTCAGACTCCTGCTGACCATAATTTCGTCGTTGTACCGTAGCAATAGGAGACACCAAGTCTAAGTCCTTCCTCGAAGAATTGACCGACCTGTAACCAGCGGGCAGCTCACTTCTGCTTGACTTGTCAAAGGGGCCAAATAGTTTTGGCTTTGTCAGTCAAGCTATTCAGCTGTTTGATAAACCAAAACCCAGACTCGATCCCAGAGACCGTCTCGGCGGCGAACGATTATACAATGGAATAAAGGGGAAGAAAGAAACAGTGTTTCTGCCATGCTCTGAGAAAAACAACAATGCTTAGTTGTAGTGTCCTTGCTGGGTTGCAGCTTGTGTCATTTCCAGTCGGATATTAGCTGGAAAGACAAGGGCTATAATCTGTAACCAATACCAGACTTTGGTTGGCGTTCCCCTGCATTGAGTAATGCACCAAGAGTCCCTGCATATTGGCTGTTCGGAATCCTTTCCTGCTGACTGTGTTCACAAAGCTTTGAAGAAAAGTCTGCAAGTGCTGAATTGGTCGTGGTTGTCAGCTCGCTGTCTGGGTCTGGTTTAGACATGATATGCTTGCAGACAAGAGTCCTGAGCGCTGCATCCTGCCATTAGCTCCTGGAGATCATGCCTTGGGGGGACCACTGGACATTACCAAGTTGTTACTGCATATTTTCACAGTGGAAGCTGGTCAAGAACAAGACAATATCAAAAGTCTCGATGACTTTACTGTTGATACAAGTTACGCAACGACACTTTGATAAGCACGGACCCCATACTTGCCGCTGGCCTTTCTTCTCGGCAGTTCTGTCACTGCTTCTATGGTTCATCAATGGGCTTTAATGCTAGTTCTCGCTTTGCAATTTGCAAATTCTGATCGAGACAAGCAACCGATACGCACCTCCAGCAAGGCTGGTCGTTATATCCCACCAGTCGTTGAATGCTCTACTGTCTATCATCTTTGGCAAGCTTTTGTCGATCAAAAGCCTCTATGTCTTTGTTTGATTCTTCTGGCTCGTTCCTTGCTCCTTGCCCGTCGGCCAAATTCCTTAAAGGGCCCCAGATCAACCATTTGGTACTCTGTAACTTGTTTTCATCGGCTCATCGCGTCGGTTGCTGATACTCGACTTGGAGCTTACCTTTCTCTTGATTCATTGCCCATGTCTACAGCCATTCTGGTTTCCACTTTCGTACGTCTCGCTTGGGCGACACTCGTCGCCTTAAGAGGACTAATGCGGCCGGGCCGGAGACCCGGAGACACAACAGCACGCTCCACACTGTGTGAGGGAGAAACAAGATGCCTGGCCCTTTTCTCTTCAATCAGAAACCGGTCAGAGTCCGTCTTCTTTTGAACGAGGTTGGTGGCTAAGTAGCGTTGAGTGGTTTTGGTATCTGGACCCATGAGGCATCGCGACAAGTCATGATGGGGTTTGTTGGCTGAAGAGAAGGGACGGGAAGGCCCGCGCGGGTAAAGAAGGGATGGAACCAACATATGACAGGGGTGGCTTTTAGGGCGTCATGCAAGATGAGATGGGGCCAGGGTGAACTTAACTTCGGCTCTAGAGAGACCGTCTATGGGCTTGGTGTTACGATTCCACCCTCGTCAAGATCGAGACCCAAGGTGGATGAACCTATTGGGCGTATCCCTCAAGTTCCCGCATCAATGCAAGCTAAAGTGGTTGTCGCTTTGGCTTCGGGTTTGGCCGCCCAGCCTCCCCGTGGTTGGGCTGGATACGATGGGCCCGAAAAGACCCTCAGAATAGAACCGAGTCAAGAGAACAGACTCCCTTACAGACCATAAGGTTCGTAGTGAGTAATTAGCTCATCAGTAACCTAGCAATAGATTCTTGATCTATTTGATTCTGTCGGAAATCCCGACTCATGGGCATGCCTGTGGCGTGTCGCTCATGAGTAGCTTGGTCAATTCTCCCGCGAGGGTCTCGACCGAGATGGAGATTCGCGATGTTCCCGACAATTACATACTCTATCTAAACTAGGGAAGCGTTGAATAGCCAGTCATGAAACATCGATGACAAGATCGAATCGATAGTGCGAAAGGGAGCCGATGAACTTCAGCTGAAGATACGCAGCTCGCTATATCTAGTCTATCTGACACGATCTCATGACTAGTGACGAAGTACTCTTATCTTGTGTATGAGTGACATTTGCTGTGCGAACGCTGCAAGGGATATAATAGTCCGATGCGTTGAGGGGCCGTCGATATGCTTTGAAGGAACTCGGCGGGCCATCGTAGCCGAAAGTGAAGCTTCTGTCCCTTCCTTGAAAGGCACCCGGGTGAATGGTACTCCGGTACCTGGCTCTTCGCTCGCAGTTGCGTTCGACGCCTGCTGAATGATGAAAGATCCCCCGAAGTGTTTAGGGATTGAAAAGGTATCGGCTGACTCCGGGGGTTAAGTAAACACAAGAAAGGTGTCTTTCGAGAAAGGAATTGAGAGTATATATCACGAAACATTGGCCTGTTTCATTATATCCTACAGAGAACTGTATATATTGGTATAATGCTTGGTGCCGTGTAAAAGTTGGCCATGAGCCAGTAGGACAAGATCACATACTAGTATGACATATGGTAGCTGTCGTTAAAGAAGAAGGCAAAGGCTCTATGGCGAAGAGGAGATTTGGACCCTGTGAGATAGAAGGTCTCTCAATAGCTCGGAGCTCAATTAACATGTTACCTGAGTCTTAGTTGAGCTATCATGTTCTCAAGGCTAGTGTCAGTCCTCTGCTTGAAACACTGATTGAGACAGTGGTACTGGAGCACGACCCTCGATGCAAAATGAACTTGAACTTGGGATCTCAGCTTGCATCATCAATGGGCGATAAATGGACATGTTGCTTGAGGGCAGGCAGTAGAACACAAGCCTGAGGATGCGAAAGAGGATGTTGATAAGTGACGTAGACTCTGACTACCAGAGTGTGTATGATCTGTTTCGTGCTCAAAGAGGAACTTGGGGATAACCTCGGATTATGGGCGAAATATGTAATAGTTATATATTATGTTTGTATTTTATGCTCATCAAGTCGTTTCTTCGTTATGTTTTCCAGGCGCCTGGTCCAATAGACGCAAGTTGATGCAATGTTTCTTCTAATATAATATCTTCGCCGATGTGCATGTGTATGTGTAACCGGTAGCAAGGTGTTGCAAAAGTGGATGATGTTTCGGTGAGAGCATCGATGCATAGTTTCGCTGCAGTCATGATGATACCATCAAGGACTTGGGCTTCCTCCCCGACTTGTGTTCTCAACGCAGACCTCTTCGCGCACAGTGACATTTCCGTCGCGGGGATCTCGTTCATAGACAAAGCATCTTTCAGCGTAAATGCCCATCTCGTTCCTTCTTCGCCATACATCACCCAGCCGTCGCACCATGACTCGCTTCCAACCTCCGACATTGAGCACGATATGCTTCCAAGGTGTATGCGAGCTGAGTCTCTCCTTCTCTTGCACAAGTAGTTTAAAGGTTTGCATCGCAGCCTCTCGATCACGGTCGACTCCTGGAGAAACCTGTTCTAGAGGGTGGATTATGGTCTGGACGTGTAACGCCAGCGTATGCACAGCTGGGAAGACACATATCGCCCTGAGAAAGGTAGTAGGATCGCATAGTCTGGTGTCTAGGTCAAGTTCAAGAGTGTGAACAAACTTTAGCTGTTGACCCAATTGAGCTAAGTCAACAGGTGCCAGGGTTGGGCATTTCTGGTCATCTTCTGAGAACCCAACGTGGTCCCTCAGCCGTAGCACCTGTAGCGACTTTCGATGTGCTACAATAGATTCAAGCTGGAGCAATCGGGTATGGCAAGTCATGTTCAAGGTCTCGAGTGCCTCGATATGATCTTTCACCAACAAGTTCAACCCAATGGTGGCATCTTCTCTCTTGTCAGACAGATGGGCACTGTAGTCTTCCACATGGAGTGTATGCAACGCCGAGAAGTCTCGGAAAGGAACTGAGCGAAGGAAGTTGAAGATAGGCACAGAAATTAACTCGAGCGACTGTATCTTGGAGAAATCCCAATGTTTCTGAACATCCTCAGCTGTATGGCTCCAGTCATATGACCGTAGCATCAAGTCGACGATGGGTGGCATTCGTTCTCCAGGAGAGAACTTGAAGCACGTGCCTTGACCTCGATCTTCATAGCGTAGTGCTTTCAGCTGTCGAGATTGGACCAAAAGCTGCTTTAACGAGTTGAGCCTCGTTGACAGTACCGGCATCGGATTGGCGAGCTTCAATGACGCCAACAGCTCTGAGGGAATCGATCTCGTAAAGGTGTCCAATGGATTACCATTGTAGTCTCGTCGTAGGGGGAGGTCCTCGATGTATAGTCGGGTGCTATTCGAGTCACAATTATGCAGGCGACGGAGCTCCGAGGGTGACCACAGGCCCTCTGCAGGAATGTCGCCATCTATGTATTGCCATCTGTTGTCGGAACTATCAGCAAGAGAACGAGTAAATCGAGAATGGGTGTTAGTACCGAACCGACTTTAATCGCTTAATGCAAGATAATATTCCAGTGATTCTGGTGGGATCCAAGTTGCTTCGTATTGTGACATGATTTGTGAGATGCGAGATGTGCCGAGAGACGTTAGGATAGCGTTGTTCAGCATCTGGTGCGACAAGAGATTCGTTCAAGGTCAGGAATCGGTAGGCGATCGGTGTAGCTATGGCATCGAACCTCTTTGAGACTAGACGCACAGATGTGAGCGTTGGTGAGTCTATCTCACGAAGCTAAAATGTAGCCTTTAGTATTAAATACTACTGGTAAAATTGTTTGTAGTGTTGATTTACCTGTTCGAACACAAGAGCCAGAAGTTCCGAGCTCAGGCGATTCAAAGATAGAACTGGCAAAGTCGGAGCCTTGTGCGAAGTGTCCATGCAATAAGAGGATTCCGATGACCTGGGTGAAAGGCAGGGCCGAGCTGGTGGTACAGAGTACGATAGCGTGATGGAGGGTGCGGGAACCAGTAGCTCGGTAATAGATAGCATGGTAAGATGCCAGGCTCCGAGCAGATGGGCCAAAGAATATGTTGGCAAGGAGAAATCGTTTCGGATTTGTGAATAACCAGAACTGATGGGGCAGGACGCTGCTTCGACTATGTATAAGTCGGCCAGCTAAGATGATGCCCGGTAATGACCGCCGGGCGTAAACTCTACTTTTTTGTTTGATGACACTAGACTAGTTGAGGCGAAAGTAACGAAGGATGGAAGACGGGCAAGCCTCATGCGGGTTGGGAATCAGCGTAAACACAGTAATCCTCGCTCGACATGGAGTTATGATCCATCAAAGCAGAGCGGTTCCAGCAAGACGGAACCATGCCAGGTTTAATTGCCAGGATATGAGAGTAAAGGCGGGAGGGGTGGAATGATATCCACCAGGATTATGTATGGACATGTCCTTTGCCCGAGCCAGGAACAGGAGAGTCATGTATGAGTGAGATACATTGTCGGTGAGAGAATGTTGAGAATAGTCAACAGATGCCTAACTAGGGAGTGAACGAGAGATGGCGATGGCCATGCCACAGAAAGAAAGAAAACGCCAGACAAATGCCAGAAGCTCGGACTATCTCGAGACAACTGAGTGACCAAAGAGTCAAACTAAACACGGAGAGTCCAGGAGGGATGTGTGGAGATGCCTGAGCCGCCGGAGCGATTAAGATCGGGGATCCCTTGTGGGGAGAGGCTAAGAAAGCAAAAGAAAGGTACGTAGGCAGATGCAAAGTGTGGACGACGAAGAAACAAGGGTTCTAATCCAGGTTCGGGAGGTGACAGATGAGAGGCAGGCATGGAGCTAAAGCCAAAGCCAGCTATTGTCGCCCTTATGACTTTGAACAGGAAGCTAAGGAGACGGGACGAATAGTGGACAGAGAGCAGAGACATGGTGTGTAAAACGACATCAGGTACAGACAGAACAGGGAGGAGATTCTTGCGATGCTACGCATGAGGCGTCGTCTCTATCAGAAGAATAAGAAGAGATGACCAATGTTGATCGGAATTTGGGAAATTTTGATGCATCGTCACGCCCAAAGAGCGTCTTGGAACCAGGATAGCCATGCCAACGACCTCGGTCGTTGGGCGGGGACCCAGCTTAAGAAAGAAGTTGAACATGATGCCGTATCTTGTGATGAATCGAGTCGTGCCGAGGCGGGAGAAACACACGAGAAACGGAGCAAGATTGCGTACGCAAGAAGCCATGTGGTTCTATCCAGAAGGGAACAAGCTTCATCGCAGTGAATAGGAGACTGCAAACCATCGAATAGAATGGCCTGTGACGTTGATGCCGTGTGCGGGCAACTCCCGCTTCCATTGTCATACAGAGAAGGAAAAGTCAAGGTCTGATATATTCTCGCAAGAGTTCCCCGAATCGGGAAAATGGACCCAATTGAAGAGAACGGCGGCCCCTCATGGTTTCAATGTCTGGAACCAATCGCAGTTGTTGAAACGCCCCAGACCACGGTGCGGCGCGCAGCGGGGAGAAAAGAAACTTGAGCATTCAATCGCATTCTTCCGAGATCCTTGTTTGACTGTCAATGTTGACCTCGTTGCATTGGGTGGCTCGAGTGTTGATGGGGCCGACAGAGATCTCGGCGGATGCACTAGCAGGAAAAGCCACATCAAAAGATTTGTTGTCGTTTGAGATATCGTGATGTGCTTGAGGCTTTGACTTTGTTGGCATTGACTCCAACGCTATAGGTTGATTTAAACGTCGAAGCAAGCATTTCCTTTCTTGGATTTAGCGATGGATCCCAATGGCTTGGCTTGTTGGCGGCTCATCGACCCTAGATCCCGGCCGCTGCGGTGATATCAGCTTCAGGCATGCCATCAAATGCAATGCAAGTTGTCGCTTTGAGTATGGGATTTGCTTGCTTGGCTCTTCAACGGAAAATGGCAGCTGTCATGTGAGACCTTCCCATGTAAGGTTGGTATTGTTTAGCTATTCAGCAGTCCTTGCTTCCTTCCGGATCCTGTGTCGACATGGTTGGTGCCTTCCTTGCAATTCAAGATTTGTTGCTGTGCTTTTCTGGAAGGAAGCATGGGTTTTGACAGGTGATTGCTTTTTGTGGTGAGCTTTTCCGTTTACTTATAACAACCCCCAGTGTGCTAAGGCTCGAACTTCATTTTAACATTTCTACAACTGACCTGTCGCATCTTATCCCTGGATTCGTTTGTTAATCTCCTGAGGCCTGCTTTGCGATCGTTCTTCATCCACCGGGAGTTGTCAATCTCGAATCCATTTCGGTGCATCCACTTTCCGGGTATCCTTGCACGTCTCATCAGCTTCCAGCTGCGACTTCAACAATATTACATCGCAGCAACGTTATGTTCCTACATCTCGCGTGTCCTCAGAAGGCGGGGCAGGCCAGGCCCAAAGTAGATGGTGAAGCAGTGGAACAATAATGTCAAAGATTCCGTTCATGCTTCCTCGACAGCCATGTACGGCGTCTTCTGTATCTTCGGAATCAGGTCAACGGAGCCTGCTTCCTGCAGTGCAACCCAACGACTTCTCATCCATTCCCCTCCAGTTCATGTCAAGGATAGCCGACATGATCTGATGACAAGTAACGGTCTTGACCTTCTCGACACTCACGCAGTGATGATAGTGACGGGCAATGCATATTGTCACATCGTAAATATGCCAACTGCCTATTGTAGATAATTGGGAGCAATTGAGCATGGGCTTTCACATGGGGTGATTGTGGTCAGGTCGTCGTAAAATGCGACTGGCTCGGTAAACGCTGCTCATGGTTACATCGACTAATTAGTCGCAGTGCCCGGAACGGCAATCATAGAATCCTTTCAAGTTCCCAGTCAGCGATCCTGGGGGTTTACGCCTATGTACTCCGTACCGCGTACCGAGATTCAGTGCCTCAAGATGCGCACTCTCAACGGTTTCACTATTTTACGTTGCATCGCGCCGTTTCAATGTGTTTCCACACAGGGCTACGAACCAGTGTGGATGAACGACCGTTGTCTGTTGTCTTTCATGTCTCGGTTATGTTTGTGTTACTGTTCATCAACGACAAGCAAGAGATTACTTGGCCACGCTGTCGAGTCCGAGACTCGAGACTATAAACCTGAGATTCGCATCTGCAGTGAACCCTAAAAGGCATGCAGGACTCTAGATCTGTCTGTCCGACGTCGATGCTGGACGTCAGCAGGTTCCAAGGCCCCGACCTGGTGGACTTTGGGCCACGCAGCGTTTGTGAAAAAGTGACCACACTTTGCTATAACCAACTCCTAACCGGTTGAGAGGAACGTGGCACGATTGGATACCTCTTGAATTCATGAATTGACCTTTGGGCAACGCGACCTTTTCAATCTCGGAGATGCTTCGGCTTACAACATGTCCTGTCTCTGTTGTCCTAATGCGACAGCTCTACATATCATTTAGGAACCTGACGACGGAAGGTGACAACTCCACCTTGACTGCAAACACTGGCCGAGACATAGGATCAAGAACAAGTCGTCCTAAGGGCTGAGAACGGGTATTGATGCCCTTGCCTTGACGCAATTAACGATACGATAGGTACAACAAGTAAAGAACGCTATGGGAATCTGCCCTTTCGCCGCGCCAACCTATTTCATGCATGGACGATAACACAAGAATGTCGATCCAGAAACACAATTCCACCTTTCCAAAAGAGTCCATCCCTCACAAATTTGGGGTTACTCGACCCAGGTCGATGACATCTCAAGTTGAAGCAACGCAGTACATCTAGTAATCCCAGTAAACTGCGGCCTTTGGATTATAGACAGCAGCCATCGTGTGCGTTTATCCATTCCTAACATCGCCTCTAGTACCTGTATATAGGTTCCTTGCTCTTGGGTGGTGGTCCACTTGGCGCATCATAGATGTCATCGTCGTCGGAGACTTCGTCGAGTCGTTGCTGTGCTGGAGGTTGGGCTGATGGTGTCGAAGCTCCAGCACCGTGCATGTGGACCTTACCAATGGCGCTGTCTTGTCGGCCCAGATAGCTTTCCGTGGGTTTGAAGCCAGGATGGAAGGGCTCGTATGCAAGGCGTTCGTGTTCGGAGTATTGAGTCGCTGTGTTGGGTGGTGGCTGGACCGAGGAAGAATTGCCTGGCTGAGGATCTGCAAAAGGGTTCTCGGCGGGCTCTTCATAGGGTCGGTTCGAACTTCCCTCACCATTCTGGGGTGGAGGACCTGGAGGTGGTGGGTAAGAATGCGTCTCTTTACCCTTGCCGGAACCTGATCCAGATCCGTTGCTGAAGTAGTGATTGTTACCGTTGGTCTCAGGTTGAGACTCTTGTTGCTGCTGGGGCTGAATCTGAGGGGTCAAACTGGGCGACTGCGAGTCGGATCGTTCGTTCAAACCCAGTTGTTTTCGGGCGCTCAGGACAGCTCGCTTGTGCTGGTTGAGCGCAGTCTGCAGCTGCTCATTGGTGTCGATGAGATTCTCCATCGTGTCGTTATCAGGAGTGGGATTCTCAGACGTCATGTAGCCTTGGATACTGCGAGATGCGCTTGAGCATCGATCAGCAAATTCTTTGATGAGCTCGTTGTCGAGAATCTCGCCAGGAGGAGTATTCATGACAACCTGCTCTAGGAGCTTAGCTGATGTTCGGGCTTCTTCGAGTCGGCTGGCTAGCTCAATGGGATCAGGCAAGCGCTTGTTCGTGTGGTGTCTCGCAAAGTAATTCTGCGAGTGTGGGTTTGGAGGAGGGGTGTTAAAACCGCCTGGCGACATCATGGGCTGCTGCGGTCCCTGCGACAGCTCGTTAGTATGTAAGGACCCATAACCCGAAATATGTGTGCATACCCCAAAGTTCTTGTAAGCTTGTTCCTTCTCCTTTTGCCACATTGAAATAAGCAAAGTCAAGTTTTCGTCGTACGCCTTGGTGTGCTGGAAATCATCGAGTGTCTCCATGAGGATCTGGCGCACGCTGGGGTCTCGTACAGCCTTGAGGAGTCCTCGCGCAGTATCGACGAACTTTTGGTCTAGGTTCCGTGTGAAAGTCGCGCCGGGGTTGTCGGTCAAGATGCGCAAGAGCATGATTGCGTTGTACTGCCATGATGGCTTTGAAAAGTATTCTTTGGACAGGTACTTGCGGATCAGGCGCGCGCATTCTGCGGCAGCAGCTGGGGAGGATTCGGCGGCATCGACGATAGGAGGGAGAAAGAGAACCTCATCTTGCTGTTTCGCACGAGATTAGCTGAGGCATGGCGTGTGAGGGGGCGACTGTAAAACATACCTTGGACTTTCCTCCAGACTCGCAAAATGCTTTCTAGGCTCTGGTCAGCGATGGCCAGACGGACGATAGAGACGGTTTCGCAGGATGCGCGATAATATAGGGACATACCACGCTGTTGTGAGCTGTAGCCTCGGGTGTTCCGGCTGGTGTCGTGCCTGAAGGTGAAGCTCCGGAGGGTCCGTCAGATGCTCCTATGAATTGTCAGCTCTGGACGTGTGCTGTGTTTATTTTGGGCAGCCTGAAACTAAAGAGGTCCATCGCAAGGCAGCGCGCATGAGAATACGTACGATTGGAGACATTGCTGGCTTTTCTTCTGATGCTGCCGAGCACCTTGCTCATACCAAGACCCTTCATGGACTTCATGGCTGTGTTGGAAGCTCGCGCCACAGCGGGCGACTCTGGGGGTGGAGGAATCGGGGGGTTTCTTGGAACAGGAGGCGAGATGATGCCTAGAGTTATAGCAGTGTTTGGTGACTAGATAGACGAGGAATAACAAAGTTGTTGAGGTGAGGTCAAGTCGTGACTCGCAAAAGTTGAAGATGTAGGTAGGTAGGGAAATTAAGGCTCAAATGGGAAGGCGCCGGGATGCAATGCAATTACTATCACGGTTTCAGAAGCGGACGGTGATGTTGGTTGGTCTTGGTACGTTTCTGCCTCTCGGAGCTGACGATGTTGGAGCGAGCGTCGAATGATTGGCGCCGTTGTCTGGGAGGAGCAAGGGTATTGATCCTTTTGGACTTGGTTTTGAAGTTGAGGACAAAGTTGCTTTTGACTCGAGGGATGTGGTATAATAGATGATGACAAAGCACACTGATTGTCCGGTGATTAAGGTAGGTAGGTTGTTGTTTACTCGTAACTCTTCTGGAACTGTAACTGTAGGTACTCGTTCGTTTCTTGTTGGGTCTCGTCGATAGTCAACATTCGGGGTTGTTAAAGGGTCCGTGATGCGCCTCCCGCTAATACAGCCCCGTGCGTCACCCACTCTCTGGGCTGGGATTTGCAGGGTCCTACAAGGTCGAAATAGAGCAATCTTGCGATAGGCAAAAAAAGCTGAAACGCGAGGAAAGAGAAGATATCAATTTACGCATCAAATAAACACAAGGCTCTAGGCAATGGCCTAATTATCAACAAATATAACTACCTACCTTAACCCAACTGTAAAGCGGCCGCCGTTGCACAGCCTCATCACCCTACGCAATCAACCCCTCTCTATCGCCGCCGTAACACATGACATTAGCATTACCTACCTACCTTACCCTCAGCATTAGTATTGGCATCGTGTCTTGGCTTCACTCTGGGCCTTATCATGAAATGTGCTGGACCTCTTTCTCACTAAAGTTCACCTAATAGACGGACAAACAAGAACGCGTGGCATTTCAATATGCGGAGTGTTCATCTAAAAGGTGAAGATCCGCGCTATCTCCACAGTGGGAGCCGTTCTTCTGGATCTCTAACACGCGGCCCTAAGTTTGAAAGCTGGAGAGATGGTTATAGTGCACCCTTTAACATACAGTAGACGCCGTTAATAGTGAGCGGTAGAATGTGTCAAGTTATAAGCTTGAACTACGTAAGCCTCATCTACTAACTAAGATCATGCTTGTCTCAAGAATCTGACACTCAAGAGATCGCAACACCGTGAGGTTGGCAGGGGTCTCGCTGTATTCGTTAAATTGCTGCGGACTTCAGGTTTGTATAAGTCCGACAGACACTCAAACCTGTCGGCAGTTTTCTTTGCGCTGGTGTAGACCACAGGCGAGCATCTGATAAGCGACACCGTTTTCTGTTGCCCAGGCCTCCAACACATGCTCCCACGACACCCTCTTGTAGTCAAAGTCGTGTGTATTCTTCATTATATAACAGTACAGCTCTTGACCGCCATGAAAAGTCTCCATACAGACGACCGCTGGTCATAATCTCTTGGCGCTAGCTACTGACTGACCACCCTCCGCCTCCTAGTCTTCGTCATCACCCTCGTCGTCCGACTCATCTTCCGAATCCGGTGATATGTCCTCCACAATCAGATTTCCTGACCGTCCAATCTTCTCTCCCATCGTCACTGTTGTGCTAGGCTCGTACACGGTTCTGGGGAGAATTGAGGCGATTCGGAACTTGTACTCGTGCTCGTACTCCCCCGGCCTATCACCACCCGCTGCACCCTCCTCTTTGAGAACACTGTAGCACTCCACGAAGGCATACAGGTCCTCCAGGGAGGCATCTTGGGGGAACCGCCGCACAATTCGGCCGATACCCGACTCCTCGGGCATCTTGAGTGCAACTCGTACCACGGTCTTATCGCTGGTTGGTGGCTCGGGCACAATAGTTGTTGCTCTCCATGCAATCCATTGCTCGCGCTTCTCTTCGAGTCTCTTTGCTGCCTCTGCTTCTTCCTGCGCGCGCTTCTCTGCTGCAGCTGCGGCCGCCGCTGCTTCTCTCTTCTGGCGTGCGCGTTCTCGGTCAATAGCTAGTGACCGTTCGTAAGCCGAGTCTTGCTCAGTCCGTAGATTTCTTGTTACTTCCTGGGCTGTTCGCTCTGCGCGTACTCCATCCAGATCTGCACCGTACTTTTCGATTGCTGCTCGAAGCTCTGATAGGTAGGTGGAGGGGGGCATGGGTCCAACGAGCCGCTTGACGATCCCCATTCGTGTGCTACCCTCCTTTGGTGTAAGGCAAACCAATGCCGAGAAGGGAAACTTGGTGCAGATATACTCCTGAGCCACTTGGTATGCCTCAGAATCCAAGACGTTTCCGCCCCACAGAATTATGTTGTTGGAAGGATCTTTGATGAAGTTGACCACTTCTGGTGCTAGTAAAGTCTCTTTTACGAAAGACTCAGTGTCGTCGTGCTCAGGCGACATTAATACCACAAGCATAAACTTGAGGTCCTTCTTGGCTTGATCATGCGCCTGAGCGACACCGCCCTCGAAGAAGGGCAATTCGTTCTCCCCATACTCCTCTTCGAACTCTCGCTTGAATCTCGAGGCTGTGTCTCGAGGCATGAGAGGTCTTCGACCATTGGTGCCTCTGAAGCCTGTCGAGATTCTGCTCGTAACAGCCCGTGGCCGAATCGAGGCGGGCAAGAAGGACAGCGCATAGATCAAAGTCCGAAATAGAGTCGAGGCAGCTCTCCAGCCTAAGCTAAAGGGTGTGAGGAGCAGGCCCAGCAACCATGGAGTTCGGTTTGTGACAGGGTTCTGAGGCACGATTCTCGGAGCTAGATCAGTGCGCTGTCGTGGTGAAGCTCGAGGGGCGCGAATTGCCTCATCAAAAAGGCTCTCTTGTAGGTTTTCGTGCCGCGCTGTCGCTCGGGGTATTTCTTGTTGTGCTGCAGCTACTGGGTCTGCAACTTCGCCGTCGAAGAACTTGGCGATTGCTATCTATGATGCATCGTTAGAAGGATGGAAAAGAGCAAAGAAGCGGGTTTGATACCTGAACATTCCATTCGGAGCGTCGGAGAAGCGGAATAGCTTCGCTGATCTCTTGGTTGGTCACTTGTGTATATTGATCGAGAGCCTCCTGCTGAGTAGTGGACAGTTGTCCCAAGTCCATGTCGCCTTCAGCCATGTTGTAACCTATATCATCCACACTGCTCTTGTTGCAGGGTTCGAAGAATGCCTCTCAGATGAACAGCAAGAAGAGGGGAAAGGAACCGAGTTCAAATGTGCGGGAACGAAGAGTGAATGCGGTCTACGTCTCGCTTGTGGTGTAACCCCACGGTTTTATAAGATCCAATACATTGAGCATTCGTAAATAAGTGGTTGGAAGATTCCGGCTTCGCTGTATATAAATAAATAAAAAGGAGTGTGGAGGAAAATTACAAAGTTCAAACTTTCGGAGATAAAAACGAAGTTTGAAGTTTGAAATGGGCTCTATTGAAGTATCTCTTGTATGTGATATCGAAAGAAGAGAGCTAGAGATGAGGTTGACGAATGATGGCATCAAGCGCGTCAGAGCTAAAGTGGGCGGGCTTGCTTATCAAAAGTCAGATTAAACCCGTTTTGGGGTGGGCTATTCTTCGGGACAATGATATTATTGGTGTCTTATAGGAACAACGAACTGGCTTCAGGTTTGGCGTCATGCCGTGGAGACACATGTCCAAGTATATTTCCATACAAAAATAATAGAAAAGATACTAGGATTAGGCTCATTGCTTTGCTTTGCTTTGCTGGGCTCGCGACACTGCAGGCTTGTTCACCCAACCCAACTGAAGTGTCTAGTCCCTCCACCAAAACTGCCCCCCCACCGCCCACATCCACATCCGCACCTAATCCAACCACTCGTTCAACTCCTCATACCTACCTTACCTCAACCTCACCTCTCCTCCCGACCTCGCAAGACTTTGCTTGCTCCCGCTACCAGAGGCGACGGCCCGCGCCTTGTTCCCCCTCGAACACGGCCGTTGGCTTCCCGCGCTTTAATCGCTGTTCAAGCTGGTCTGCAACGGCCAGCCTCTGGACCCCGCCGTTCGTCTCGTTACTCCATGGGCGGCCGCTCGCCTCGATCAATTGAACAATGGGAAATGCTTGCCAGAGTCAAGTAGGTGCTGTTTTTGTCAGTATTCGGCCTAAGTCCTGTGGGCATTGTTATCTGCACAAGATCGTTTCTCAGTCGGCAGCTTGCTAACATCCTCCTCTTTCAGACGTCGTAAACACAGCCAAGCGGGCTGCATTACCTTCAACACTATATAACTGACCATGGCGACTTCGCGATATCAAACGGCCGATCTACGACGCCAAGTTGGGTCCCCGAGACCCAAAGGACGCGGTTCGTTTGCCCTTCCATCCATCCCACGATATCGACACACCCCACCAACAAATCAATTCCAACATGAACGCTGACCTGCGCTCTCCCAGAGAATAAAGATACACTATGCCGAAACGTACTTATTTATGGCCATTGTCGATACGAGGACCAAGGCTGTGCCTTTAGTCACGATCAGAACAAAAACAACTCCAATTCAGACTTGTAGGTTACTCAAACTTTTGTTTTGTTTGTTTGTTGTTTTCGGTATGGATGGACCCGACCCATATGATGCGACAGTTCGCAGTACCCAAATTCGATCCGACTTCGCTTGGCTTATAAAGTTACACACTTCAGCCATGAAAGCCTCGCGCTGTTGGTTCATGGTGGGTTTGTTAATGAGGCTTGTAAGTGATCATTGTATACCTTGCAGTGGTTACATACTTTTTCTCTGTAGACGGGAGGCTTCAATGCTGCTGCAGGAAGGACCGTATGTCGCATGACCTCTCCGCTCATCGGCCGATACTCCCTCATCCCTAATGACTTGCCAACTTTACTTTACTTCAACTCTTCCAAAACACAAACGCCCCCATGTACCAGCAGCCCTGGTACCTCTGTATCACTACTTCAGGCATATAATATCCCACACTGTTTCTTACTCAAGTTGACTCTTGCGAGCTGCTACTCCATATTCAGCAACTCACACTACGATTTCGGACCTCCAACATGGCTAATGATGTTGAACCCAGATCCAAGAAAGCACTCAATGTTGAATCGCCATCTTTCACGCCCGCTAGCGTTGGAAGTAATAAAAAGGCCACCTTCTCTTCACAAGCTGCCAGCGCTCCAGCTTTTACACCACGTGGCTTGGGCTGTATGTCCCCCATAAGTACCCTCATTCTTGTGTCAGTCAACTGACAAAATATTTGTAAAGCCGCTACCCCGGTTGGGCCCCAGGACGGCGACAGCAGCGTCTTCAATCCTGCAACTGTCCGCGAATTTACCCCTAACTTTGACGTGAACAGCACGGTATGAACTGTCACTGCCGATATCGAGACTCTCCGCTAATTAAATAGACTACTTCCGCAAATGGCTCCGGCCAAGATGGCGGGATCTCTTATGACCCCTTCACTGTGCCTACTATGAATCAAGGCATTACTACTCCTCAGTACAATCCTTACGCTGAAGATCCAGGAGCTCTCGGTGGTCATGGGCCAGGGTACTTCCCAGCACAAAATGCATTTGCTGCTCCTGTTCAACCTCTGGTACATCACTTATACTTCCCCTCTGGGCAACGTCGAGATGATTTGATGCCATATCATCGTGTTTCTCACGACTTTTTCATCTCTGAGAAAGATCGAGTTGAGATTGTCAATAAGCTTGAAGCGACTGGCCAAGTTCTCCCCAACTCGCAGTTACCGCAACTCGACAATTACCACAACTTGGTACCCTTGGATACAACCCATCGGAAGAATGCTAATATCTTTGGCTATCCGAGTTGGGTCTACAAAGCTACACAAACCAAGTCAGGTCACACTTATTGTCTCAGGCGATTAGAAGGCTACAGACTCACCAACGAGAATGCCATTAGGCTTGTCAAAGAGTGGCGGCGCATCAACAATGGCAGCGTGGTTTCTATCATCGATGCGTTTACCACCCGCGCTTTCGGGGACAGCTCACTCATCTTTGTACAAAACTATTTCCCCCTCTCCAAAACACTAGTTGAGGCTCACTTGACCCCAAGCAGTACCCACGGTACACGTTTCCAAGCTAAAACACCCATTGCTGAGAACGTCCTGTGGGGTTACATCTCACAGATCGCCAATGCGCTCCAGGCCATCCATTCGGTCAATTTGGCAGCACGATGCATCGACCCTAGCAAGATTATTCTTACAGACAAGGGCCGCATCCGTCTCAGCGCATGCTCTATCTTGGACGTCGTTCAATATGATGCTCATCGATCCATTCAAGAGCTTCAGCAAGAAGACTTCATTCAATTCGGCCGGCTATTGCTCTGTCTGACGACTAACACTCTGCCAGTCCATCTCACTAATTTTAACATATCTTTGGAGCAATTGTCGAGGGTGTATTCAGTCGAACTGAGGGATACTGTGCTGTGGCTCCTCACGCCTCAGCAACCACCCGCTCAGAAAGGCATAGACGAGTTCGTACGCGGAATTGCTGGTCGTATTACATCCACGTTTGACCAAATTCTTCAAGCCAATGACAAGGCCCGCGCCGACGTCATGCGGGAGGTGGAGAACGGTAGGACAGCCAGACTGTTGATGAAACTCGAAACCATCAACGAGCGATATGACTTCAACGGGGATCAGAATTGGTCTGAAAATGGTGAGCGGTATATGCTCAAGCTCTTCAGAGATTATGTTTTTCATCAAGTGGATGGCAACGGTAATCCAGTTCTGGATATGGGACACATGCTTCGTTGCCTGAGCAAACTAGATGTTGGGACGGAGGAGAGGGTTTGTCTCACCAGCCGAGACGAACAGACCAGCTTCCTCGTCAGCTACAAAGAGCTTAAAAAGATGCTGGCGAATTCCTTCGGAGAACTTGTCAAGGCGAGCAAATCAGGTCGAAGCTTCTAATCCCAGCAGGAACAACAACCTGGCTCGTTGCAAGTTTCAGGGAATCGCGGTACAAAGCCTCAATACCCACGAGGACATTAGAAAGGGTCAATCCGAGGGTGGGGGGCTAGATTTGATGGTAAATTGGTGGGTATTTGTCCTAGCCAGTCTCGTGCAACTTCATTCCCACGAGGCCAAAGTCCCACAAGGCAACAGAATATCTTCCACGGAAACAAACACATCAGGAGGAAACAAGGTCTCAAAGCGAAACAGATTCGTCACTAGAGGTTCCCTGCGAGTTATGCCGGAGCTTCGAGAGGAGACTAATGTGCAACGCACAGGCAGGCCCAAGGCAAGCCGCCGTCATTGCCTGAGGATGGATGAAACGACGAGTTACAGGAGGGATTGAGTCCTCAGAACGACAAGGACGTCCCGACTATCGGGAAGAAACATGGACAGAAGAATAATAGAGCCAGAAAAACAAAGAGCACCAATTTTTGAGAACAGAGTCTCATACAATCACGACACCTTGGGTACTTATAAGGGCATCGCCTTGGATCAATCAGGCAATCAGAACTGGCAAAATCGCTAGAAGGTTTCTGGCCTCGCGTCATATGATGCGATAGGGATTGGGACATTGGAGGCAATCTACAGATTCATGATGGTCTGCCATGGCTGATGATGTTTAGACTGTGTGTGTGTATATGGCAGAGGTTAGTGGTGGTTCCGAGGCAGAGAGAGACGATATAGTGAGACAGAAGTAGCGTATTTGCCTTTTCAATATGATATATTGCCTTCATTCATTACAATATTCTATGAAGTGGCGGCTAACGTGATAATTTCACGGTTGGAGCCAAGGACTTTCGTAAGATGCTGCTTTCGATGCCCATGCATAATCCAAAATACCATGCTAGTAGCTGGCGATCTAATTGTGTCGCTCGGTTTCTTGGATTTAAACCAGGCTTGACACGGCCATATATATTGTATCATCTCCAGGTGGGACGTTGTGTTGTTTGCCTTTGTCGTAATATTCGTTTCCAGCTTGATGACAGTTGACTCCTCAATCATCCTCGGCTTGCACAAAAGGGTTGGCAATCTCTTCGCTGCCGTCGACAGGGCTGACGAGAACAAGGAGAGTACCTCGAACAACTACGAGGCCAAGGGATCGAGTGGAGTCGTTGCCTTCGTCGTCTGCAGTTCTAGTGTTAGCTGCGAGTGCCTAGCCAGCAACGAAGAGAATATGGATCAGGAGATGGCTTGTAGGAGTCGCGCGTCATACCTCGAACAACCTCGTGTACATCATCTAGTACCAGGTTCATAAGAGCATCATAACCCTTCAATGTGCCCTTGACTGAATCAGAAGTTAGTGACTGGGATCTCCTGGCGCGCAACTCGAATAGACATACCCTCGCGACCGCCGTTAAACTTGACGGTGATCTGCTTGTCCATGTACTTGCCCAAGTCAAGAATGTTCTCCTTCTTGGGTCTCTCGCGCTCCTGCTGGGCGCCTCCCGCGCCGCCTCCTCCACGACCGCCTCCGCGCCCACCTCGTGAATGCGATCCTTGGCCACCGCGGCCGCCTCGGTGTGAGGGTCTATCGGACATGGCGTATCTTTGGGGGGGTTGTATTAAGGAGGAGATGGGGTGCGATATTGGTGATGAGCTTGCGGTTTGGGCTGAAGTTGGAACTTGTGATGGCTCTGGTGGGGTGAGTGGTGCTAATACAATTACGGAGATTTACACGTGTGGATTTGGTGCGAGAGTGGATTGTGAGAAGAGAGCTTGACTTGAGCTTGATACATACGATTCGACCAATGAGTGGCAGGAATTAGATACAGCAACACTCAGTTCTTCTTCATGTGAATACGATAATCATAACTCACACCGCGTAATCATCTGGTCTAGTCTGCCAACTGCAGGAAAGATACTGATCATCAGAATCAAGTCTACCTAGCAAAATGCAGTAGAGCTTTGTCGACTAGTGATGGTCACTTACCGACTTTCAGTGCCGCAGTACCGAGCATGATACTATTGGGCCTGTAAGATAGATGCAATTGAAAGTGTAAGTGCAATTGCGAGAGAAAATATATCGCTCGCGTGCCTCGGAGACCAGCGTCGCAAATTGCAGTAGCAGATCGACGAGCGGGATGCTGCAGCCAGCCAGCGCCAGTGATATTGCCTCACTCATCTGACTTGAAACTAGATCCATGCAGCTTGAGTTTGTCTCTTTTCCTGTTTACCGCCTGTAAATCATCCCTCCCTCCATCCGTGCACCTTGGGGATTTGCGGCAGCACAGCCTCATACAAAGATCCCGCGCTGGGACATGCATTTAAGGCGCCTATGTACAGATTGACACGAGTGATATGAGACACTCATTGTAGGTCTATGAGTTGTTTTTTTGGCATGTACTTGACTCCTCAGAGGAGGCCTCTTGATATCCATCATGAACTGTCCGACAAGGGAAACCAAGCTACAGTAGCACTGGGTCTTGAGCCCGCTGGCCCGCCGTTAAGCTGCCCGTAGTTATGTCTGGGCGGCTGGCAGTGGTTGCAGTACCCAGGTATAGGGCATCACCAGGGCATTTGTGTCTCGTCTGTCAGTTTCGAATTGGTTGATGCTACTACGTACCGCTCTTTGTCCTTAAATCCTCTTGGCCTACTTCATTACTTCTTTTATCTGAACTTTTCAAAAATTCTTTCATCCTCAAAGGAATCATCAATTATCGTCGTCCTTTTTAGGCGCTATAAGTCGGAGATTTTGGTGTTGACGTACCCTCCATTCATATCCATCCATTCCAATTAATACTAAGTCGACCGTTGTCACTTCCCATCGGCCTCGCACCTCGTTCCGCTGCACTCTTCCCCACATGGTCCCGATTCCCCGGCACTTTCTTCCTGCTTCAAGGCTCCTCTTGTCTCTTTTCCGTATTTCCTTGTGCTTCTCCCCCAGCCCGTCCAGTATTTGAACCCTTTTAATCTCCTTTTTTCTCACTCTTGAAGGCTCCTCTTCACCCGCTTGGACTCCAACGTTACCCGTCGTAGCTCGCTGCGTTATTTTGCGCGAGGGATTTTCTGTGCTGGGATAAAATTGAGCCTGCTCCACGGAGAATCAACAGTTGTTCTCCTCTTGGCGCCCATTTACCTGCATATCTAAGGTATCTATCTGGGGGGGACGGACTCTCTAATACTACAAAATCGACATATCCTCTCAATCCATCGTCAACTTATTCCGGCTTCACTCCGTCGCCATGAATATCCAATAACCGCTGTCGTTGTCTCATCCTCTCTCTCTCGCCGCTTCTCTCCTCTTCTCTCCTATCACTCAATCGATCAACTGGAATCCCCGTCACAATCCCTTCGCGACGTTGCCACTCACCTGACTCTAATTCGTCCTGCGGTCAAACCTCTCACAGAAGCTTTGATATCTATCTCCCTATTCCGTCCTCTTTTCAGCGCAATCCAGGCAGATCTGTCCGCTTCACAGGGCATTTCAGGGTTCAATCTCGGCTAGGACGTTTGTTGGTCAAGCGTAAGCGCCTCATTCTGCACACGGCATCTAAGCTCGTCTATCAATCTCGACCCTTTGGTCAACATACCACATTTACACCCATCAGTCACCCATCATGGGCCATACTTCCGACTCGGAACCTGCAAAACGAAAGCGTGATGTCGATGATGCCGGTGGTCAAGGTCGCGCTCAGCACGCACCTACATCTCTTCAGCAAGGTATGTCTAGTATGACAACAGCCGTCAAAGGCTGCACCATATTGTGTCGCCTCAAATCCTGAGACGTTTCGTTTGTAGCACCACATACGAGACTGCATTGTTTGCCTTGACCTCGCCGTCGTTGCACACTTGCATGTGTCTTCGTGTCTCTTACATTCTTCAATGCATGGCGTCGCCTGATGGCGCGCGCAAACGAGACGGCACTTGAAAAGCCGAATGCTCTTGGTTTGACCCCTCGCCGGAAGTAGCGTTCAGCTCGACTCCTCCAGGGACGCACATGCTTGTTGCTTTTGTATCCGGCTTTTCTGTCTTGGTGCGCTGGCACAGCTTGTTCGCTTGGAGGATATGCTAACCCAACCTCAAAGGCGTTCCCGGTTATATCCACTATCTCCCGAGATCAAATGCATCGCATTTGAGCCTCGTACAGGGTGACGCAGACACATTTGCCGACATCATCGGTCTGATTGGCGAATATGAGAGTAAGGATGCCAAGAAAATCGTCGAAACCATTAATGGGATACCATTTACTGACACACATCAGACGTGTTGGACAGGCATGAGAGTCTTGCAGCAAGTCTTGGGGCTAAACTTACCGGTCCAAGACTTTTGAGAGGCATTGAGAAGTTTTTCGATGGGCCAATCAAGACGACACCACTTCAGCCCTTCTCCAACCCTATAAGTTGGCTGGATGTAGTCAGTTTTGCGAGATCAAACCCAAAGGATTTTACCCTCGTTCAAAAGGCGGATGGCACCCGATGCTGCCAATTTGTTCTCAAAGGCTCACAGGTGGAGATTATGGAGGACGATTGGCGTTTGGTATGGTCTGGCGCTTTGGATCGGTTCCCCCTTGATCACCCCCTCGAAGAGGATGAGACGGCAGAACTGGCGACATTGGATATTCTCGAACAAAGAACATCAATTCTGTACAAGAAGGCTGACGAAGTGGCGGCAAGAGCTCGTATACTTAACCATCGGCTGGGGCAGAGGAAGCAGGATATTCGTCGACGCAGGAGCACACAGGACACACCGCCGTCACGATATCAGCCCACTAACAGTACCGGCAGTAGCAGTTCACATCGAACGGCCAATTTCAGCGCCGGCTATGATTTACATGCAGATTTGCTGCAGCAGTTTCTCGCAGCCTCAGCTTCACCGCCGCCATCTCGGTCAACTTCAGTTACAGGAATTCCTATAACCACTTTGAGTCAACCATCTCCTTCGCACAGCGTAACCCACTCTCAAGCGCATGGTCCGAGATACAGTGGCCATGCAGCAGAGACAACAGTGCAGCCTGTGATGGACAGCCGCGAAACAGCTTTCCGGTCTCTGATTACACAAAGGACTGACCAGCTGGGCAAGGGGGATGTGATCCACCCACCGTGCGATCGATGTCGGCGACTAAGGGTTGAATGCGTTAAACATTTGACAGCATGCTCAGGATGTACGAAAAAGCATGCAAAATGCAGTTGGAAAACAGTCACAGATGATGAGTTCCGACAACTCAAGCGAGACATGGGTCTCAGGGATGAAATGGATGTTGATGGGCACTCAGACAGTGGACGAGTTCCTGACACATTAGACCCCAAAGACGGACATTCAAGTCGACTTGGAGAGAGGCAAGAAGCAGGCAGAACGTCTGGGGATAGAACACCGGGAACATACGGTACGGATGAGGGATCGAGGCCTCCTAGTCGGGACAATGGGCATCTTCCTAGTACAATGGAGCCGTCGACTGCGTCGATGCACCGGTTCGATCTAAGCGCAGAACGACATCGGCTCCCTTTTGGTATGGGGCAATCAGCCAGGTCGGATCACAGCAACCATTCGGTCGAAACTTTAGGACCTGGATCAAATGCCACGGGGTTGGCGAGTTCGCTGGTAGCACCTTCGAACAGTACGTATAGGGGTAGTGATGGTTCGTTGAATCCTTCAGCCAGCTGATACTGCATCAGTCAGAATAGCCCCACTGGCGTTTTACGCATGAAAGTACCGACTTGTCAGAGTCAACACATGGAGATGACTTGACAAGGAAGAAGAGTGTGGGAGAAGAAGTCAACGTTTTACGAATATGATGAATAAAGACATTTAAAATCTGCTTCAGGCATCTCACCACATTTAAAGAACTGCTGCCATTATTTGTGTTTCGTCATTTTTATCTTGGCTTTAATCGGCTTTACATGTAGAAGCCTCTGACCCACTTACAAGGCACTAGGGCACTTAAGTTGCTATCGAAAAGAATACGTACTTTGAAGACCAGCCAGCGCCACTTCCATTGCGGATCCAATCAAGACGCATCTCATCCAGTGGCAGCCGCAGAAAAAAGTTTTGGCAAGATGCGATTAGATAAGGCACTACAGTAATGACCTCTTCTACCACTAACGAGGTGCCACTGCTGCTAATGCTTCGCTGATTCATGAAAAAGATTCTCCATCTTTTTCCAATCACCAGAGGCGATTCCCCTTCTTCAACAAATACTTGGCGACTGGGCCCTTGTCTTATCGTTCATTGATTATCGTACTACGGAGTACGCCTGCTTTCTTAATTATACGGTATCGACAGGCTTCAGTACAGGCCGCTCTTATCCACCGACGGTCCCGCGCAAAATCGAATTCAACGACGAGTCGACTGAGGGAACGAGTAAAAGCAACAGAACAACCAACATTGACGGAGACCAAGTCTCTCCTCTTACTTCACATCTGAAAACTGCACCTCACCATGTCACACCATCAGCCTACGTCGCACATCATGTCGAGCGGCGACGAGAAACCATTCCATCATTCCCATTCACCAATCGATCACTCGGCACTCATTCAGTCACGCGAGACTGGCGACGTAATTCCCGATGACACCCCTATCCAGGGAAATGTCAAGGCATTGCCCTTTGCTAAATCATGGGTTCACATGTTTGCCGGCGGGTATGTAAACCTCCATATGGTCCCCAAGTAGCTTGCGACAACTTGTCGTAAGACTAATTTGCGGGGAACTACGAGACTGATTTGATTGTGTTCATAGTGTTGGAGGTATGACTGCCGCTGCAGTTACAGCCCCTCTCGATGTGTTAAAGACCCGATTGCAATCCGATTTCTACCAGGCCCAGATCCGAGCTCAACGCGAAGCTCAAGCTCAAGTCATTGGCCGACTAAACCCTGCCCGGGCCGCTCTATATCACCTGAACGACACGCTCCAGATTCTTGGCTCAGTATATCGGAATGAGGGTTGGCGAGCACTCTTCAAGGGTCTTGGCCCTACCTCAGTTGGAGTTGTACCAGCTCGATCCATCAACTTCTATGTCTACGGCAATGGAAAACGCTTAATATCCGAGCATTTCAATAATGGTGTAGAAGCGCCTTGGGTCCACCTATCGGCTGGTGTAGCAGCCGGTGTCATTACCTCAACGGCTACAAACCCCATCTGGATGATCAAGACTCGGTTACAGCTGGACAAGAATGTTGCAGCTGGCGGTGCGCAAATGCGCAAATATCGAAACAGCTACGACTGTATACGTCAAATCATTCGGGACGAAGGTATTCGAAGTCTCTACCGTGGCATGAGTGCTAGTTACCTCGGCGTGGTAGAGTCAACGATGCAATGGATGCTCTACGAGCAAATGAAGGCATCTCTAGCTCGCAGACACAACGCGATCGTCCGCAGTGGTCGTGAACTGACTTGGTGGGACAAGACTGTCGACTGGACTGGAAAGGGTTTCGCTGCTGGAAGCGCTAAGCTGGTCGCCGCCGTTATCGCCTATCCCCACGAGGTACGTCATCGGTTTGAGACATTGGGATCTACACAGAATACTAACGAGTTTGAAATAGGTTGCGCGAACACGACTTCGACAAGCCCCTATGGAGAATGGACTGCCCAAGTACACCGGCCTTGTTCAATGCTTCAAGCTTGTCTGGCTTGAAGAGGGTGTCATGGGTCTATACGGAGGTCTGACACCTCACTTGATGCGAACAGTACCTAGCGCCGCCATCATGTTTGCCATGTATGAAGGCATCCTTCGGCTGTTCCATACACCTGCGTAAATCACTCCATGAACGAGCAACGCACTGATTCGACATAAAGCGATCAAAAACTAGGGCGCTACCTAGAACCGATCCGCTCATCGATGTCCTGTAACACTATCCGACACGAGTCGCTATGAAGCATTGAAAGCTTCACAAACACTACTCGCTCTTGTATCAATGTACAACACCCAAGGTCTTCAAACGAAGCTGGGACATGAAGAATTACGAGAAACTAACAAAAGGGGAGATGGCGTGGCTAAGGCATATTGATTTTTCGGCGTTTGGCGAGTGGATGGATCAGTAGAGAGGGAAATGTAAACACCTACACTCATGCTTATGCTCATGTTCACACAAAGGCCATGTACGAAATTATGTATAATAGGAGAGGCGCCTCTATTTTTGGATATCGTCACACATTGGCGATATCGTCAGAAACTTATTCTCATTCTGGAGAAGAGAACTCTCTCTGTGAGATGATGATTAGAAGCCAATATGAATGAACATCAAACCAGTTGGCTGACTTTGATATTGTGTTCTAAGCAATGCGCTTTAATTTCATGGTCTGGGTCTCATGAGTCGGATCACTCTTGTTATTCAGAGTAGATGATACGGATACAAGATAGCCCATCAACGCCCCAAGTGAAAGAAGGGAGTCCCAGAGCTTTGAATGTAGGATGGGATGCAAGTTGAAAGAACAGCTTTGGACTGAAAACATAATGACTGGACCAGAGTTTGCTTTTCCCACATGAAACCAAAAGAGAATAGTATGTACGTGAAGAGGAACGCCCATTCCACCCTCTCCTGTCGTTTCGTATTCTTTTCGTTTCCTTGACTTTTCTCTTGTAGTCACGGGGAGGGCATGTTGTCGATAAGGGCGTCTCGCTGGTTGAGAGCCGGATTCCGCTTACGGAGCTTTCGAGGTTGGCGCGGAGCTGAAGTTGGAGATGGAGAGCGAGAGCGAGAAGAAGACATGGCTTTGAAGGGCCAGATCAGACGGAGGCGTCACCAAGCGTTGCGATCCCAGTTAGGGTCTGCGATTCTGTGTCAACCTAGACATCATGATGGCAAAGATAGACATGGCGACAAACTCACCCTGGACAAAGGCGGCCAGGACCTTGCTCCCCGTCTGCAGCAGGGGGTGGCCGACGACGATCTTGAGGAACTTCTCGAGGCCTGCGCGACGACCTTCGATAACATCGTCGCTGAAGCGGTTGGTGAAGACCTTTCCGGGCAGAGGAGGGATAGTAACGCGGGCGCTCTCGCGCTCGAGGATGTCGCGGAAGTACTCGAAGTCGGAGTATCGACGACGGACGCTGCTCTGTCGGAGCTTGAAGGCGGGGATGTTTGTGCGGCAGAGTATCTCGTAGTCTGTGTACATGTGACGGCCCATGCCATGTGTTCTTGGGTTGCGGACCTATATATGGCGCTTTTTAGCATTTTCTGCGTGTATTGCTTGTCTGTCTGACGAAGTATGGTCGCGGATATGGCGCATGAGGGAAAAGAGAGCGCACCTCAATCTCTAAAAAGTTCTCTGGAGGACCGTAGATCTCGTCAAAGCTCTGCTGTCGCGTATCGGGCATAGATTGCAAGATTGGTCGGTGGAATTGTGAGCCGGGCGCATCGAGGCCGGAGTTGTCCTGATCGGACGCCATATTTGGTAATGTTGAAGAGTTTAGTCGTGAAGGTATAAGTATTACGAGCTAGATGTGTATGTCGCAGTCGACTATCGGCGCAAGGAAGAGGTTGAGGCTGGTGGTGATGTCGTATAGAGTGGAGAGAGTGATGTTCACTCGAGTTCAGGCTGTCGCATGAGATGAATGAGGTCGGAGGTAGAAGTGGAAGAGAGTGGAAAGAAAGTGGAGGTGGGGGAACTAGGACAGGATAGGGCGGCGGGGTACTTGAGCAATTGGTGGAGGACCAGGGTAATCATAAGTACCTTGTTGTCGTTTCCTTGATCAGTGATATGACCGTTCAAGAATATGTGCGTTGACGGGTATTAAAGCCTGTTTCGGGTCACTCGGGCTCCGTTTTGTTGATTGATGATTTGTTTGTGTAACCGTGAGCGTTACGACATTGCATCGTACAAGTCAGAATGAAGACGGGGATACCCAACCAATAAATAAACATGAGACCTAAACATAAGTGGCTGATGTATTTCTGAGACAACATTGGTTCACTTTACATGTGAGTATTAGATATTGCGGAAGAATTTATCATATTGTTTTATATTCAAGTAGTAGGGTTCCGAGGTGCTCCTTAAGAGCTTCAGAGCGACAGTCTAGAAGGCTTCATTATATAGTATCGATCCAAGCTGCGTTGACGCGGGACAACTTTACTTCTGATTCAAGCATTTGCCCATCATGGGATGGTCAATGGTCTGTCTGTCTGTCTGTCTTGCGACATGGCATGACATAACATAATATGGTACGGCCGTAGTCGAAGGTGTCGTTACCGTTCACCCAATTCTCAGCCAATCTACTACCCCAGACATTCTCGATTCGGCATCCCCAAAACTCTCGTGCAAAGACTGAGCTGCATCAAACAAGTATAAGCCCATATGATTAACGAAACGCCATACGCCAGATGTGCCTCACCTTGGGGCCTCAACCTACAACGCCTACCGCGACATGTAGTTTTACACATGATCCGTGTACACGAGAACACCATGCTCCCTTGAGGGGCTGGCTTGTTTCTCTTCTTCTTCATCTTCGTCGTCTCCGATCGGGTACAATCTGCCCATCAACCGAGTTCCTCACTTCTTGTCAGCGAACTTTTGGTGAATAGCGCGGATCTGATCTTCGACGTTAACGTTCTGCATATGACCCAGCTGTGCTTGGCTCTTGGCATCCATGGCGCCATCGTAGCTGTGAATGGCAGCCTTCTTTCGGCGCGCTAGTTCATCCTCAGAAATGGCCTGTCCAGTGACAGGATCGAAAACGTCGCTGCGCTGGCTGGCAAGTCGCTTGAGGTTGTTGGCGACATCGACATGTATGGTGTTGGAGGATGCATAGCGTGTGTCCGCCTTGGCCTTCTGTTCCTTCCAGCGAGGATCGAGAAGTTCGACTAAAAGGAGGTTAGCATTCTGACTGAATGAAATGTAAGGATGGAGCACTTACTTCGCATGTGAGCCTCAAGCTCATTCATAGGGATTTGCTGTTTACAGTTGGGGCATAGCGCTGTCTGGGTACCCTGTCTGTTGGCAGCCTTCTGTGCGGCACGAGGTACGTAGTTCTCCTTGATCTTCATCGGAGGAGCACCGCCACGTGCTTCAGCAGTAGCCTGTTGCTTTCGTGCTTGTTGCTCTGCGCGTTCCTGAATACGGCGCTCCTCTTCTTCCTCTTGGGCTGATCGCTGCGGTTGCTGTGGTTGCGCTTGTGGAACAGGGGAGTATGGCTGCACAGGAGGGGGCATTTGAGCGGGTTGGTAGGCTGGCTGTTGAGGGGCGATGGGGTAGGGGGCGGGTTGATTGGGGTATGCATTGTAGGTCGTGTCTTCGTCAGGCATTGCTTCCTCAATTCTAAGGCTGGCACTGATAGACGCATTGTTGCGGTCTTCGAGCGAAGCGTACTGAAGATCGGACAGGTTGGTGGGAGGTGGGAGGTTGGCGTGCTCATCGGCCTCGTTGAAAGTGATTGTCTCGACAACAACGAAGTCGCCCCAGTCGATCATCGCAAACTCTTCCTTGGCCTTGACCTCTTCCTCCTCCTTCTTCTGTTTTTCTGATTCGACGTATTTGGCATATTCGGCTCGTTGCTTGGCGCGGTTCAACACAAGGAACTTATCGTTAATGTTGGCTTCGAGCTCCTTTATGCGCTCTTCTTGAAGCTTGCCGCCTTCTCCGCCGAGACCGCTTGCACGTAATAAAGTTGTATATTGATCGATAATATGTTGGAAGAAGTTGTGGAGAGTGTGGTTAGGGATGAGGAAACCGAATTGTGGGTTACCAGCCTCGCGCTGAGCCAACTGTGTCATAAACTGTCGTCCATTCTTTGCTACAAAGAGAGCCGATAGTTGAATCACATCCAGATCCTTTCGGTTGATGCGAGGCGTTCGCGCGGAGAACAGGTAATCGGCAGGCTTCGGGGGTCCCTGAGGCTTGGGAGCCTCGGCCGCAGGTTCGCCCACACGACCAGCAGCGATCGCTGTACCACGTCCACTCTTGACCTCATCTAGTCGCCATTGGTAGAAGGGATGGTAGGCATCGGAAGGGTTGAGGAAGCTGAATTTCGGGTTTGATCGTTCCTTTTCGCGAATGCGATCTTCGAAGACGGCGCCGTTTCGCGCTACGTAACCGGCTGTCTTTTCAAGAACGTTTCGAATCTCGCGAGGAGGAAGGACTACTCCAGCGGGAGGCTTGATGTCGTCGAGAGCATTGGCGGCGGCATCGCCGTTGGTTGTTACGGCTGCCATTGTGAGGAGGACGCGCTGAGAAAGAGGAAAAAGGCTGATGGAGCTGCTAGTGAAAGGCAGGCGACTTTGGAAATTTCGAGGTGTTCTGGCGACGCGAAGCTTTGGCCGGCGAATTGTTGTTCCGGGTAGTTTTAGGTGTCTACCGCGATCCCCTCGGCTTTGACGACAACTTTAGTTCGACTTTGCTTGTAAGTCATTTTTCATGGAAGTAACGAACTTTGGCTATTCTAGTAGCTGGCGTCTGTAAAACTCGTTATTTGTTCTTCTTAAACTCAAATGGTCCTTCAAAGCCAGGGCATTGTACGCAACAGTCTCAGTCAATACTTTGGCTCACGGCATGGCAATATCTTGCGCCAACTTCTTCCTTTTGAACAAGTACTATACTTGTCTCAGTCGTTAAAGCCTATAGTAGTCAACAAATATCATATCCGATATAAGCTATTTGTGACTATACTTGAACAGTCAGTTAATGTACAAGAGCTTCTGTGGCTTCGTTGATGGTTGAGATGCCGATACTATTGGCCAACCTTTCATGATGTTAATTGGCTATATCCTGAGTTACATGCCGCGATGACACGCACGGTCCAGAGTGTAGTAGACACTCGTTTCTGCAAGAAGGGTCTGAAGATAATCTGCCTCTATCTGTGACAGGTTTCTCCCGTAATCCGATTCTCCAACGGTTGGCTGGCTACCTTAGTGGTTATCTCAAACCTTGGAGGGCTACCGCTTTAGGTCATGATTGAGATATAAGCCATCAACTTGAAATGTCCAATCTTTGGCTTATCGTGTTCCTTCGGATTACTTCCACAACTCCACGCACAATGTCGGTTAGCATCTGCATCTGAATCTGGATACCCCGCAATACCCTAAATGACGTTTATCGTCTACCACGGAGCATTCGCCGTTTTCCCCGACCTACAACCCCAGGCTGGCATAGTATCTTTCAACACACCACCGGTATTCGGCATCCAAAACCGCGATCCAGAGTCCAGACCTGTCAAGTCTATCAGGGGGTCTTATCAATAGCCTCATTGAAGGCAAAGTCTGGTTAAATACCAAACAAGATTCTTCCAGTGGAAAAAAGTAAAACACCTGCAAAACTGGACTGGGCTCTCGGTACAACGCTTCTCCGTCGTCGACACAGCTGTCGAATAAATCCCTCCTCTCCTTCATGAGATGAGATGCCGAGACAATTCCTCAGCGCAGCTTTGAATCTCATATAAGTCATTTTCGATGGAGTTGACAGAATGGAGAAACTCTGCCCTTGAGGCTGCCTCTCAGTCTCTGTTTGACGAGAGCTCCACCCGGTCCGAAGATGCCAGTGTCCTATTAGTCCTGCTCTCATTCTTTTCGCCATGCGAGAAAATTCCCCTGGAACTATTTACACGGGGGTCAACACCTCGAAAACGATGGACAATCGAGGGAGAAGTTGAGCTTGTTGACGCGACCAAAGTTGGCCTGGCCCAGTGGCTGATCGACATACTGGCAGATGACCAACGACTTACACGAGCCTTTCGTGAACTATGTCGATTGGCAGCTCTTCTCAAATATCCAGATGAGACGTATCATTTGAATGAAGACATGTCAGCGAGAGTCCACCGGAGCCTTGCGCCAGATGCGCTTCCGTTCTGGCGACAACAGGCTTTGATTGTGGCATATAGAGCCATACCCTGGAAGTACATCGAGTTCCCGTGAGTCTGAAATCGATATCCGGCGAGCTTGAACCGCTGACACTACACAAGAGAACCCGTGGTTAAATCATTCTTACCGCATCTGCATCATGTTGCTGAGGCGTTCCACGACTGTTTCGATGAGCTGCCTACAGCCACCAGAACCGACTTCATGCTCACACTCATTGAAGCTTTCCGGTTTCCAGACATGGCGTGGAAGTACTTCGCTATTGGTCAGGCAGAATTGGCTGCTGGGCGCTTGAAAGATACACACCTCCGGCTCTGCATTGGCCAAACCAAAGCAGTCCTGGGACGTCTCAGTGGAAACATGGATGAGGCGACAGAAAGTCTTCAGGACTTCAAAATCAACGACCCTGCAGCTGCTGTGAACAAGCGCATAAGCTGTGAGGTTGGGGTCGCTATTATCCAACGTTCCCTAAACTCAATCCAAGTGGCGGATCTGTCAACTGCGCAGAAGCTATTAGAGGATTGGAACCCGCTTGGCGATGAGCCTTCGCCTCTGGAAGAGATCCTCAGTTTCCGTAAACACTCACTGCTGGGAAGGGTCAAGCGACTACAGGGCGATTTCGATGAATCTCTAAAGTTGCTGGAGATAGCACACGAAGTGTCGCAGAAACCGAGTCAGCTCGTCTTTGATGAGGATCTACGGGATCTGACATGTGATTTAGCCGATGCTTTAAGAGAACTTGACGAGCCTATGATAGGTGAGGGTTATCTTCGTGATGAGATTATACGGCGTACCGAGAGGCCTGACCCTTTGACTGGCAAATCGCTTCTTGAATTGGCTTTGTCAGAGGCTCTTTTCGCCCAGGAACGCTACGAAGAGGCAGAAAAGATATGCGTCGACATCGAATCTCGGGCTAGTCTTCTGAAGTATGAAAGACTGCGAGTATACGTCATCTTGGCAAAGCTGTCGCACATCAGATCGGATTTTGAGGTTGCATTATCTCGATGGAGTGAGGCGATGCAAGCACTTCAAGAGTTTTCCTTGGTGGATGGACAGGTACAGACTATTATATCGGCGTCAATGGCTGATGTGTTGGATGCCCAAGGTCACAACTGGTTGACGCGGGAATCTCCTCGCAGGGCGTCACTGAACGAGTTAGCGAAACCTGAAGGTGTTCCGCATTGGATTGCTGGTTTTCGACAATGGGCAGATTACTTGCAATCTCGGGGTCGACAGGACTTGTAGTCTTGTCTGGGATTGCAGCACTAAAATTCAATGATGTTATCATGAGCAAAGTATATATATATGTTGGAATTGAGATACCCTATATCAAGGTCGATGGTTGGGTCGGACAAGGTACCCCAGCGGTAATAAACACGACATGATAAAATAGAAGGAAAAGTTTCATGGTCTAGAACCGCGTGTTTCAAGTAGTGCGTAGCAATTTGGAGATCAAGGGCAGAAAAGGGGTTAAGTTGTCCGTGTACCTGAAAGTTTAGTGTCGTTTTGTTTGGAGCTGGAGCCACATTCGAGGGAGAGCCGGGCCCCTCTGTGGCTGCAGTAGCCACATCTACCAAGACTCTCGAGGTGCTGTATTGTTTCTGATGTAGAGATAAGGTACAGAGTCGGAAACAATGTAGTTATGATTCACTTAGAGAAGCCCCATGACAAGCCATTGTCGATCTCGAATGCCAAACACGTTTGCGGGAGCTGAAACCAGTCGAGCTGTCCTCAGAGAGCTATCGCCAATGGTTGATATTCACAGGTCAAATAGCGCCTGCTGAAGCTCTGCTCTGAGCCTAGCGCTGCGGGGACGCCAGGGGATCTCCACGGCCGGGGCCGGGTTTGATTCGCTGCAGGGGTAAAGGGATGTTAGGGAGACTGGGAGAGCATCCACTGGGCTGACGCTGACATGTCCCGTTAGTTAGACGGGAGGTCAGAGACACCTAGACAGGAACGAACCGAAGAGGCCACTGTAGCTACAACTTTTTTTTCTCAAGAGCCCCGAGGAACCTGCCTGGAAGGAAACGGGTACGACGCTGGACGCGACTGCTCGTATCGTACTGCAACCATCAATTTACCTATCACCGTTTATAGGTGCAGTCTCAGCCCGCATAAGGCCATTGCTACTGTAGCTGAGGTGGTGCTAAAATATCCCCTGAAGCTTCATCATCCCTCTTTTGCCCACTTCCCTTTTTATTTTCTTACTCCTTGCAAACTATCGCCCAACATCCATTCTTCTTCCCCCCCAAGGCTTTTTTACATCGCCTATCGTCCGTTGATATCCGTATCACAACGGCGGTCTGCGATTGAGTTTTGGGTCCTTTTTTCTCTTCCATTTTCTATTCTTGTTCACTTTCTGTTTAGCCAAGAACCGGCCATCGATGAGGCATCTCTAGATCCCTCCCGGTCTCTGTTATAGCTCTTCTTCATCAACTCTCGTTACATCGAACCAACGATTTGGACATAGCGTCCCCTAGCGATCGAATTGACTCGAATTCTATATTGATACTCGATTACCATGGCTCGTACGAGGGGCAAGAGTCCCCAACCGCCAGTCAAGGCCTCGACGCCTGTGACCGAGAAGCAGCAACCTTTTGCGGCTCCTCCTCCTCCTCAGCCGCAGGCCACTGCTGTCACCACCAAGTCCAAGAGCAAGTCTAAGAACACCAACAACACTTCGTACCAGTCCGATGGCGTTGAGGACAACGATGTCTTCCTCCTCCCCCTCTCCGACTACTGGGTAGCCTTGGCCCTCATCCTCGTTGCTACCCTCGTTCGCGTGTACAAGATCTATCAGCCCACAAGCGTTGTCTTTGACGAGGTCCAGTGCGTCCCCCCAGCCTGCTGAAGCTCTGTTGCAGTTTCCACCCCGTCTATTCCATCAATGCGCTAACTTACATATCAAGCTTCGGTGGCTTTGCTACAAAGTATATCAAGGGCAAGTTCTTCATGGACGTTCATCCTCCCCTGGCCAAGATGCTCATTGCCCTTACCGGATGGCTTGCTGGATTTGATGGAAGCTTCGACTTTAAGGAGATTGGCAAGGACTACATTGAGCCTGGTGTTCCCTATGTCGCGATGCGAATGTTCCCTGCTATCTGCGGTATTCTTTTGGTTCCCTGCATGTTCTTTACTCTCAAGGCTGTTGGGTGCCGCACAATGACTGCTACCATGGGAGCTGGCCTGATCATCTTCGGTTCGTATCTCTCCTGGCCCTTCAACTGACCTGGAATCTCTTGCTAACTTTCTGCAGAGAACGGTCTTCTTACCCAGGCTCGTCTCATCCTCCTCGATTCGCCTCTTGTCGCCGCGACCGCTTTCACCGTCCTATCCTTTTCTTGCTTCACCAACCAGCACGAGCTTGGCCCTTCCAAGGCCTTCCAACTGAGCTGGTGGTTCTGGCTTGTTCTTACTGGTCTTGGCCTGGGTATCACCGTCAGCATCAAGTGGGTTGGACTCTTCACCATTGCTTGGGTTGGATCCCTTACTCTTCTTCAACTCTGGGTCCTTCTCGGTGACAACAAGAACGTGTCCATGGTAAGCACTTGATTAATATACGCAAACGAACATGGTTACTAACGGATGGTAGCGTCTTTTCACTAAGCACTTTATGGCTCGTGTCTTCTGTCTCATCATCATTCCGCTCACCTTCTACATGGCCATGTTCGCCATCCATTTCGTCTGCCTCAAGAACCCTGGTGACGGTGATGGTTTCATGAGCTCCGAGTTCCAGGCCACTCTCAACAACAAGCGTATGAAGGATGTCCCCGCCGATGTTATCATGGGCAGCCGTGTCACCATCCGCCATGTCAACACTCAGGGTGGCTACCTCCACTCTCATCCTCTCATGTACCCTACCGGTAGCAAGCAGCAGCAGATCACCCTGTACCCTCACAAGGACGACAACAATGTGTGGCTCCTTGAGAACCAGACCCAGCCTCTTGGAATTGATGGCCAGCCCATCAATGGCACCAAGGCCTGGGATGCCCTTCCTGAGCCTCAGTACATCACCGATGGTACCGTCCTTCGTCTTTACCATGGTCCCACTCATCGCCGCCTTCACTCTCATGACGTTCGCCCACCTATCACTGAGGCCGACTGGCAAAATGAGGTTTCTGCCTATGGTTACGAAGGATTCGAGGGAGATGCCAACGATTTCTTCCGTGTTGAGATTGTGAAGAAGAAGACATATGGATCTGTTGCAAAGGAACGTCTTCGCACTATCGAATCCAAGTTCCGTCTTGTTCACGTCATGACTGGCTGTGTTCTGTTCTCCCACAAGGTCAAGCTCCCTGACTGGGCCTCTGAGCAACAAGAAGTTACTTGCGCCCGAGGCGGAACTCTTCCCAACAGTCTGTGGTATATCGAGGGCAACTCTCACCCTCAATTGCAGGGCGATGTTGAGAAGGTCAACTACCGCAATCCTGGTTTCTTTGGCAAGTTCTGGGAACTCCAGAAGGTCATGTGGCGAACAAACGCCGGCCTCACTGACTCTCACGCCTGGGATTCTCGCCCTGAGTCGTGGCCCATTCTCCGCCGTGGTATCAACTTCTGGGGGCGTCAGCATAAGCAGGTTTATCTCCTCGGAAACCCCATCATTTGGTGGTCTTCCAGCGTTGCCGTTGCCATCTGGGTCGTCTTCAAGGCCATTGCTGTTCTCCGCTGGCAGCGCAGCTGCAATGATTACTCCAACACCACCTTCAAGCGATTCGACTACGAGATTGGTACTTCAGTTCTTGGCTGGGCTCTGCACTACTTCCCCTTCTACCTGATGCAGCGTCAACTTTTCCTTCATCACTATTTCCCTGCTCTCTACTTTGCGATCATTGCTTTGTGCCAGCTCTTTGACTACGCTACTGCCCGTATCCCCGGAGCTGGTGCTCGTGATACCGCTTTGATCAACCGTATTGCTACTGTCTCATTCCTTGTCCTGTCGGCTGCCGTCTTCATGCTCTACTCTCCCCTTGCCTACGGAAGCCCTTGGACCAAGGCCGACTGCAGGCGCATGAAGCTTTTCAACACCTGGGACTTCGACTGCAACACCTTTTATGATAGCGTGAGTTTCACTGCCAACATCGACAAGATATGAGCCTTGACTGACATCATTCACAGTATGACAAGTACAGCGAGGTCCCCTCCATCAGCTCATCTGTAGTCCCCACCACCTCAGCAGCCAAGAACGTTGAGCCCAAGCAGGAGGAGGCCCCTGTCTCCCAGAAGCAAGAAGAGGCTGTCATCTCTGGAGCACCCCCTGCTCCTGATCAGGCCCAGGTTGAGCACCGAGTCGTTGCTAAGGAGGAGAAGGTTGAGTACCGTGACCAGGATGGCAACCTCCTTGACCCCGAGGAGGTCAAAGCTCTTGAGGGCAAGGTTGAGTTCAAGACCAAGTACGAAACCAAGACACGCGTTGTTGATGAACAGGGCAACGAAGTCCAAGAGCCCGCCGAGGGCTGGGACCAGAACCTGGCTGGTGTTGCTCCTCCTCACCCCGACGTCGAAGGTGTCAACAGCGAGACCGTTAAGGGCAAGGATGAAGGTGCCGCCGCCCCTCAAGATGTGGCTGCCAGCAAGGATGGTGAGAAGGAGGCTGAAGAGGCCAAGGCTAAGCCTGCCAGTGAGAACCAGCAGGATGCCACCGTCAAGGAAGAGCTGTAGAGTGTCCTAGGCTCAGTCTCATCCAGCAATATTTCCAGGTCACTAATAACCCTTCCTTTGCTCTACGACCGACCTCATTTAAACCTCGCCACAATTCATGTAACATCATGTACTCTATCACTTACGACTTATGGAGGGAGGATGGGAAGATCCCTGGTGGTCTGATATTAGAAGGCTGGAAAGGAGAAAGCAATGTCTTGTTCTGAAAGAGATATTATAGAAAACATCTAAAAAGAAGGAGGAGATGAGGTTACGCGGAACCGAAACCAGAACCAGAACGTCTAGCAATGACGTGCTCTCATTTGTTGGCTTATGTCGAGGGTAATACTGTGGCATCGGTACGATTGGCAGTGATGTACACATTTATCACATAATACATTTTCATGTTCAAGTTTAAGTCTTGTCTACTTTGTAGTGAAGAATGAATAATCGTAGTGTTCCTGATATACAACTTCATTAGCGCAAGCCTCAAGAAGCTACCGAGTCCATCAGGCCGAGAGTTCAAGTTGGTCACCAAAGAGTGTTACAAAGGACAAGTCTGTTGTAGTTGGTATCATATCTATTACTACTACAACTAAAGGGCATCGTCAGAGGGCATGCTTGACGGCCTTGAGTAATCTATTGTGTAAGAATGCCAAGGCATGCCTGCGTATTGTGCGCTCTTGTTGCGCAATATCAGCAACCCAATCATGAACGCTCTGGATAACGAGAAAAAGCAAAGGACAAGTACGTCATTCCAAAAAGAAAGGCCCATTTCCCATGTCGTTGCGCCGCCCCGAATGAAGGATGCGCATATTTCCATCAAACGCCAGCAATGAAATTCCCATCTGAGAAGAACGCGCACAGTCCATAAACGACCAAATGATTGCTTGCTTCCAATCCATCCATCCATCCAATTTCCGTGCCATATTCGTTCAAAAAGGAAATATTAGGGGCCGATCCACCATCCCCTGAGCTCATAATATTTGATCCCGCCAGCCCTTCGAGTAGTAGCACCAAAAAGGTGCAATCCAAAATAATGCATGCGATCCTGTAGCCCAAAATAGTATACATAGTCATACACAAAGTCCACAGTGGTGTCGATATCACCGACTCCAAGGGACTTTGAAGGATGTGAGGTTTTTAATCCGTAGTCGGAATCGTGATAGATAGTCGCTTCGTTTCTTCCGAACCAGAGTTGCTCTTCACATCGAGACTCTGGACGGAGCTGCGCACGCTCCTGGCTCCATCAGTTTGCATAGGTGGTGTGTGTGGCTCTTCGATCGGGCCACTCTTGGTTGTATCGCTTCGTGTCCGTTCTATCGTCATCGGCGGTGTTTGAAAGCCAGGAACTTCAAGATGGTCAGACCTCACACTGCCGTCATGGCTGTTACGCGGGCTCTTTTCCATGTCGACAGGCAGGGGCGCCGGGATGCATGGAATAACACCACCACCAATGCGAGACCAGAACATCTGCTCCCTCAGTCGTACACTCTCTTCCCAGGCAGCCTTCTCGTGATCCTCATTGTCCGCTCGCCAATGACCATCCTTAACCATACGCAAGAAGCCCAAGAAGTCACAAGTCGACCGTACGCGAGTCAGGCAGTACTTGCACAACGGGTGTCGTTGAGCGGAATCAGTCTCACTCGTTCTGAATCGATGGTTTCGTAAATACTGAGGGTCCTTGCGTGAATCACCGCAGAGTGCACATGGGTAAAATTGCGGCTTTGTAAGTGCCACAAGACTGCCAGTGGTTGGCACGGGCTCGACCACCAGAGATCCGTCAGCGATGGCGGCGATAACGGATCGACGAGCCAGCCATGACAAGCCTGGAGCCATATCTAGACGAAGTGTGGGCTCGATATCTTCAGCCAGAACTCGCTTATAAAACTTTGTTTCCTTCAAGCTCGGCAGAGGGGTAGCTGATGCATTTGAAGCAGCGCTGACGGTAGAGGCCGGTGTGTTGGGAGACTGAGGTGCACTTCCGGCCCCAGTAATAGGTGTGCCAAGTGAGGTAGTTGAGGCGTTGGAGGGATGGGCGCTCGATATCGAACCACCAAGTCCAAAGCCAGTTAGAGCATTCAGAGCACCGACTGAACCTGAAGAAACGCGGCTGCCAGGGCGATTTCGAGAAGTCCGTGCGAGTATTAGAAAATCGTCATAAGACGACAAATCGGTTCGCAGAACGGGTTGGACAAGATGCGAGAAGCTGGTCGGATGAGCAGGCTCGACGGAAGCGCTCCAGAGTGAAGCAGCAGGCTCCTCAGCTGAAGATTGAAGATCGTCACGAGTATCAGGTTTCGTCAAGCCGGGAGAAGAGGGAGCAGTGGGGTTATTGTGATCTCCTCGTTCCGAAGCCATATGTTCCATGACGTGCTTGAGCTCGACGAGTTGCTCCTGTTGGGATTTTAGAATGCTCTCAGTATCAGCAAGCTGAGATTTGAGCTGGTCATTCTTGCGTTGAAGAGCCTCGTGGTCAGCCTTGGCCTCTTCCTTGGCAGCAATCACCATCTTGTTTGCTTCCTCGAACAATGCCGCTGTAAGATTCTCGAGCTCCTGCTCAATCTTCTTCTTTTCCATTTCTGTGTCAATTCGCTTTTGACGTTCCGCGGCAACCTTGGCCTGCCACACCTTCTTTTCGTCCTCAACGGTGTGCTTGCGTACCCATACGTCACCAGCCAGCATTTCGCGTTGTGAGGCATTTTGAGTCTCAAGCATGCGAATCCGTTCCCGTGCAGCATCGAGTTCGTGGCGAGCGGCGGATAAAGAGTCGTCCAGGATGGTTTGGTGATTAATGGCGTTGATGAGCTTATTACTGAGGGTGGCGACTTCGTCATTCAAATCGGGGTGATGACTGGGAGTCGCGACACCGCTGTCATCGGCAGGGCTCATTGCACGACTTCGAGGATCAGGTATTGTGCTCATCTCATCTCCAAAATCTGTAGGCGGGTTCGGTGAGACAATCGGTAGATGTGTCGAGGAGGAAGATTTGATCGGTGTGTGGTCCGGAGTGAGCGAAGGCGTTCGAGGGTGATGGCTAGGAGTCGCTGCGATGGAGGAGAGAGATCGAAAATGACCTAATGACCGCCGAGAAGCTGGTGATTTTGTCGCGAGTGGTTGACCCCAGCCGGCGGCGGCGGCGGACATTGGAATAAATCTACAACGCGTAAGCTCAAAGCCGACAAGATGTGGTGGCCAAGTTTGGTGATAGAGTTCGGGCTGGAGAGTATGTGTGACGGAACAAGAGAAGAAGGTGCAAGCGGGTGCGGAGAACGGAGGTAATACTGAGTCAAGAATTCAAGATGGCAATGATGGCAACGTACGAGTCCATTGTGATCGGGCGTATGTGTGTCAGTTGGATACGTCCTGTGCTCTCGGCCCGGGCAGAGATAGACGTGACCTGACCTGGCGTGACAGGTCAAGATGAGACGACAAGTCCGTTGGGAGACCGACCAGACGTGGAAAAGTCAATCCCTCAGAGAGTTTGGAGAGGGAATGGAGAGAGATGGGCGGACCCTCCGGAGCCGACGAGTGACGACAAGCCAATCCAATCCAGTCAAGGAAACGGCTGTGAGTGCCAAACGGGGAGACGACGGACGACGGACGGGAGCTGCAGCTGGAGCTGGCTGGAGCTGGAGGGCGGCGAGATAAGTGAGAGATCCGAGCGAGCGAGTGACTGTGAGACCTCGGGGCCTGAGACGAGATGAGCCACGTTCCACAGGCTCTGAGAAGCCGACAGGTTGATAGGGTCTGAGAAATGCTGTGGCTTGTTTAATTCGATTACTGTTGCCAGGCTCTGGCAGCAGGCACGAAGAGCGTAAAATGAGAAAGAGAGAAAGACGAGAGGGAAAATGAGAGAGAGACCCTGGTATGTACGAATACGTGGGTATTGTATGGTAAGGTAAAGTAAAGTACCGTCCGTAACTAGGTACTGACTGAACCTGACCTGAATGTACGGTAGCAGTGTAGCACGGGCGGCCGCGGTCCCTGGTTCTCCGCAAGCTTGTGAGATGGAGATGGGTCCTAATCCGACAAAGTCCCAGAAGTCGTGTCGTATCGTATCGGTCGCGGATCGTAATTGGGAGGTGGAGTCGTTTGGGAAAGTCGTTTGACGATGTAATGATGCAGATGAAGCAAAAAATAGAACAGACCTACAAATCCGAGATACCTGAGGTACTTTGATTCAGAAATATCCAGGGACTTGAAAGGCAAGAAGGGGTTCAATTCAGATTGGTTAGGAACGACCATGCGCATCATGAATCGCGCCTTCTTCCATGTTCCCGCCTCACTCGGTCATTCCAATCTCGACTCGCTGATGGAAGGAGCATCAGTCAGTGCAGATACGCCCAAAGCATGTACCTCTTTGATGCCAACCAGTCAGACAGCAGAGATCTAGCAGGGAAGAAGGGACGCGATGGGGTCGAGGCCTTGGCTCCTCCAACCAAACTCTTAGAGGAACCGCCTGCGCCACGAACCGTCTGCTGACGCCACGCTATCACATTGCAGGCGCTTGCCGATGAGTTAATCCTTGTTGGGAATAGCCAATGCTCACGGTTGCTGCGGTGGTCGATTTGTCGATACTTGAGAGCCAAGTAGACCTTATCGAGAAGACGAGCGAACGGGATGCGCGTTCAGTGCGAGCCCGTGCGCTAGCGATTTAAAGGCAGGGGCCGTTCCAGCGCCCTATCCGGGGGGCTCGCTCACTTTGGCAGCTGAGGCTATGTACAGTAGCAGACCTACAGAAGCTAGGCCGAGTTTTTTTAGTGGAAGGGCTTCAGTGGGTTATCGCCAAGTTTTACACTTCCAATGCAGTCCAGCCCAACCCAGAGCCAGGCCTGGGCCTCGTGTTTGACCAGGCTCTTGGGTCTCGTCTCGTTTGGAGTCTATTGCCATGGCTCAAAGTTACGAGCTGAAAAGGGGAAAGGAGTAGAAGTAGGAAAAGAATTCTTCCCGAGTCGCGCACGCGTGATTGAGGAAACATGAGACGAGACGAGTCTTCTGTACAGGGCCATATCGTTTGATGAGACACGGTCACTTGCTGCTGCAGGTAAAGTGTTTCCCTTTGCTTAGCTCCAAGTGGAGGAGAATTGATTTGGCAAAAGTGGGCAGTGATGACGGGTCCATCTGAGTGATTCAACCAAGTTTGGGCAAGGATGACGATGAATTGGACTGACAGGGTCCTTGGGGAGGATCCACCTTTCAAAGCCACGTCGAGGGAGGGAGGGGGAGCTAAACGGAATTGAAAGGGATAGTGAAGCGAGACAACAAGCGCAAGCCATGACGAATACCAGATTTGATCCAGGGTAGGTCCTCGACTTGTATCGAACTGGACAACAACAGGCATGAAGCCTGTTTATTGCAGATCAACTGGAATGCGGTTCTCTCGATCAAGAGCAGATCAGAGAAACATTCAGCCAAGACGATCAGTTTACCCCTGACTAACTTAGCCGTAGCCCATGCAGGTCCAACGTCTTGTGCATATGTTGGCGTGTTGACCAAGTAACATTACACATAGGGAGCGATATGCTGTGATTATGTGACGTGACTGCAGTGTAACTTGAGGCTGAATTGGTTGATGAGTTGGCACTTCCGTTCCGCCTCAACCTAGATCCGACGTTTCAACTACAGTAAATCACAGACTGTCATGTTCCGTTGTTTGTCTGTGCCCAGGTCCAAGTGCCTCCCATCCATGTTAGTTATCTCTCCAAGATAAGGGTCCAATGTGACCTATGACATCAGAGCCAGCATCTCCCTTGAACCTCAAGTTTAATGGAACAACAGCCTTGCATCGTCATTCTTTTTGCCCTGGAAAATAGCAAGGACAATTAATTAGTTAGTTCATAGTTGGTTCACTACAATCAACAAGTTGCACAGACTCTGACGTACATTCCATCACTTACCCCTACCTACAGCTATGAAATGGTCATTCGCCCGTTTTTATCACGGCTACCAAATGACATTATCCCTAACCAACAGCCGAGAAATGTCTTGACAAAGCCGCGCAAAACCGGGACTTTCTCTACAGTGCTGTCATTTGACTAAAGAAGCTGGAGTCTCAGGTCATAATGAATTCCGTTAAGCCATTTGGGCAAGACCTTTCTTACATAGCTAGATGGAATTTCAATAGAGCCTCACTATGACAACCTATCAAGCAATCAACTCAGATACTGTGCAAAGAACAATATACTTGTCGTCTTGAACTATAAGTTGCAAGTCCCCAGCTGTGTAATGAGCCCTCTTGTCGGGTTGGCTTTATCGTAGAACCAGTCTAGAAGAAAAAAGATCATGGAAGCTGGAGGAATTGATATATGTCTGCCTATGTATCCTCGTCCTCTGTGCTCTGTGACATCTAGTCTTCACCAATGTCTTTGACTGGCTGATATAAAACCAATTTACCTTTATATCAGATATCTGGACCTTGACCGTTCAGCAACCATGAATCAAAATTCAAATAGTGAGCCCCCAAAGCGTTGCTAAGATGCCAAGGCTCAGACTGAGGAATACAAGCCTATAAGCTTTATAAGTAATACTGATCAGTAACTGCTTCCGTCGTGTCTTTGCTTAGTGACTATCACTTTTCATGAAAATGAAGTATGAAGGGAATATTGTAAGATCTCGTAGCATTCAGTACGACTAGCGTCCTCGTCACCTGTCGTGGGTTAGGTGACTTGGCCGACTTGAGGATCAAGCAAGTGACCTGAGGTAGATAAAAAGCCTTTATCACTAATATAATGATCTAACTGCATTAATGACTGACTGCTCTATATGATGGCGTGAGGCTTATGGCAAGCTAACGCTACCTAACCACGATGAAATTCATCGGATCTCACAGTAGCTGCCTCTGTACTCATTTCACTTAAATAAGCACTCATGAAACCCATGAGAACAAACACCCTTTCTGCTGTTCTACTCTAAGATTTGTTCTCAATTTTCAACATGTGAGCCTCACTTCTAGAATCTCTAGTTGAAGCTTGGGGGAGAGCCTCTGAGCAGTAAGCGGTTGACGGCTGGTACTAAGGCTGATACTGTATCAGTTACTATGTAATCCTTTAGTATCTCTTGTAATTGGGGTTGTTCTGCTTGATTTCCATATGATACATCGAGCGCCGAAGCATTTGGTTGCAAATAATATTATCAAAGAAATCGGCCACGACCCGCGTGTCAAGACACCATTCTACATATCAACGAGATCAGACAATAGGAACCGGCCTTATATACAGCTTGAAAGGCATATTTCCAATGTTCCAGGGCCTTCCTGAGTTCTTAGCACATACAGATCATCAAGTTCCCCTTAACACAAACCATTCCCCTATTCAATATGGCTTGAGGACTGATAAACCCTTCTTCAGTACTCTCCGAGATAATATCCGCCCAGGAAAAGGTTTCAACAGTTTCATGGCTGGCTAGGCTAAGGCGAGACCCCAATGGACTAAATTTAGCCCATTCATATAAAGAACGACTGGGCGAGGATACTGACGATAATGCTCCTTGGCTGGTTGACTTTGAAGGTGGCCTTGGTCATGAGTTGTTAGGCCAGCTTCAGAAAGGTCCCCGATTGGCATTACCCAACCTTCTGGCAGTCGTAGAAGAAGCTAAGTCCTTTGGTGGACTTCCGGAGATGATCGAAGCTACTCCTCAGCCAGTCGAGTGCAAAGGAGCAAAGGCGTATCTCATGCATCTGACCCTTCACAACTGGCCTAATACAGAATGTGCTGCCGTCTTACACCACCTCCGAGATGCCATGGGTAGGGGCTACTCCCGACTACTTATCAATGAAACTATTTTGTGAAATATTCTCCTTGGTAACAACAATGATAGTCATGTTGGTGAATCGCGAGCGAACTGAAAGTCAGTGGCATCAACTTCTCCTGATACGGGATTGAAGATCACTGGGATCTATCACAAAGGCAGCGAAAGTGTGATTGAAGCGATGTTGGCTTCAGTAAACCTATGAGATGGGGTTCTTTTACATTCAAGGGCGTTGCTGAGTTGAGATATGTGGCTGAAAAGAGCCACGGAAGATGCATTACTTTTGTCTATGTAGTTCAGGCGTGAAGTCCTTACGAAAACATTCTATGTTCCGTCATCCTCCCTCTCCTTCACATCGTTTACACAATCCTGCCAGCTTATCCACTTCATATACACACATTCAATAATCGCAATAATGACCATACCACTTCCAAGACCGATCCAAAGACCGTCGAGCTTAAGGTCAGGGCTTCCCAGCTCGAGCCATATGGCAAATGGTACGGCAGCAAGGTAGTTGACTGCTAGCACAACCCATGCAGCGACGGATTGCTTTGCCAGACCTCTCAACACACCATTGGTACCGCAAATGATTGAGTCGATGACCTGGAAACAGGCCACAGCAACCATGGATCCCGTGGCCAAGTCTCTGACAGTACTGTCGTCGGAGAACATATCTGCAAGCGGATTTCGCAGCACATACAAGAATGCGCCGTCGAGGATACCCACCACGGTGAAGACACCAGTGTATAGAATTGCAGCACGTCGTGCTTCCTTGAGTGCGCCAGCACCAACCAGGTGACCGAAGCGAGTGGTGACTGCGACGCTGATCGAGAACGGTATGTGCCATGTAACAATAGAGAGCGTGTTGAGTACTGTTTGCGCAGCCAAGTGGCGGGTACCGAGATAAGAGGTGCTGACCATGAGGATCTCAAAGGCGAGCCACTCGGCAAGATTCACAGCGGTGCTTGCAACAGAGAGCCGGACCATAGGGCCCCATTCGCGGAACGCAAATGCAGCGCGGCTATCCCAGCCACCCCAGCATCGGTGAGACTTCTTCCCAATGAACACGACATACAACAGAAGAAGTACAGGTCGAAGGTTATTGGCAAGGGCTTGACCGAACGCAGCACCATCAAGGCCCATGCCGAGCTTGACGGCAAAGTACCAACTCAGAAAAGCATTGACGGGGGCACAAATGATGAGAATGACCATTCCGGGAGCAAATTCACCCTGCGCCTGAAGAAACCTCTTACCAGCTTCAAAGAATGCATAGCCGGGAAGTCCGACGAGACTGACACGCAAGAAAGAGGCAGCTTTCAAGGCGAGGCTTCGTTGAGGGACGAGTAATGGAAGGATCCAGTGCGAGCATAGCCAGATTGCGCCGACAGGAATCATGACGATTGACATGAACACGATCATACGTTGGATGTGCATTCCGACGCCGGTATAGCGGCCAGACCCGTAGGCCTGCGCACATAATGTGTCAAGAGCCGTGGCCATGCCCTCAAAGATGGTGAACCCAATGATGTTGATCGTTGTCAAGCCCAAACTTGAGGCTGCCAATTCCTCAGCACCCAACCGACCAGCGACAATGGTTGTAATGACTGTAAAAGAATACTGAAGAAGATACGTCGCGATCAAAGGGAGCGAGTATTGGCAAAGCAGTTTCGCCTCAGCCAAGAGGCTGTGGACGTCGGTCAACGATTTTGCGGTTCCATTTTCGCTGACTTCTGATATCCTCGGAAGCAAAGGCGAAGTCTCATCGTGTAACACGCCATCGTGGATGTGAGAGTGAGAGTCTTGGTGGCCCTCACGGCGCCGACGTTCGCTCGAAGGCATTGGCGCTTGTGTTGTGTGTTTTTGCCGTTAGTCTCGGCTCAATTGATGAAGCTCGAGCTTCAATAGCGCTTTTGAGCCCTGTGAGATCCACTAATGGAAGGCGAATTGGGTAGAGGATGTTTATAAGAAGAATTCTTCAGTGCCAAAGGCGAAAAGAAAGACGTGATCCACCGATTTCGGACCCAGCAACGAAAAGAGGAGGCTAAGCCAAAGGCAGAATGACAGGCCCACTTAGACGAACTCAATTGCTGAGAATTGCCTGATGCTTTTGGACGACTCAAGAACTTAGATGAACTTTGTTGATGGAGAATACCGTGACTCGTGATTGACATTCTGATATATGACGTTCGGAGGTCAATTGAGGCCAGCCATATCACGTGGTGTCGATGTCAGGCCAGTACAATAATTCGCCATGCTTGATGTTGGACAGCATATCGAGCACCATCTCATGATTATTGGACCTGAGAGTCCGTTGAAATATCAAGGAGCATTAGACTTCAAGACGTGATATCCATCTCAGAACTGGTGTCAATGAGACGCAAAATCCCGCCCTGATCGAGCAGAGAAAGGTACTCAGCTTGGAAACCGTCAGTTCACTCCAGGGAACAAAGTCTGAAGTACTTACTCGCAATTGGCCAACGCTCAGATAGTCTTTTAAGACCATCCACGATAGTCACCAACGCATCTTTCATCTGCGGTTCGTTGTCTTCCCGAATAAACCATGAGCACGCACTACAAGCGGTATAAAAACATCTTGCTTGAAGAGGACAATCTGACTGAATCTGAGCCAGCTTAGGGGTCAAAGTACTACCTAGTGCTCTGAGGCCTTGAACGCTAATACTCTGTAATTCTGTTTCGTGTGTCAAGCGTTCTCGACTTGTTATTCCAGGCGCGTCAGGACATCCATAAGCTCCGTATAGGAGCGCTTGGGCACAAATGCAAATGGCGGAAGCACATGCCAAAGAAGATGCCGAAGAAGAAGAAACGTTGCTCAAGGATTGTTCTTCAATAGAAATTTGTAGTGAGTTTAGTGCTCTATTAAGGCTCTGCGCTTCCTGGACAACATGTAGGATATCGTGCGAAGATTTGGTTTTCAAATGTTTGTGTGTAATGACCTTGCCGAGCATATGAGCTGCTTGACATGTTCTAGCAAAGGAGCCCAGAGTCGTGATGGAGCTGAAGCATGCTGTATACAGTGGCTCGCTTGGTACTGTCTTACCCAAAACCCAGTCTTCATCATTGACTGGTAGTAGCTCGTCAGGGCAAGGCTCCGGAGCGGAAAATGGTAGCCCACTTGTGTCGATACTGATGAATCTGAACATAGTTTCATTAGGTGAAGGCTCAAAGATGTAGAGCTATAGCTTACCTGTCAAGCACAAAGATAGTCCACCATGTTCTGCGCTGTTCTTCTCGTTTAGACCAGGAATCTGCAAACTTGAAGAGTTGCTGTGCATCTCTATCATGCCAACTCATCAATATGCCTAGTCTTGCCGCTCGACTGATGGTAAGGTAACAGGCAGGATATATAGCCTGGCACGCTTCATAGAGAGCCAATAGCACCAACGACTGAGCTAGGCGAAGTGAAACTAGGCCTGCGCTTTCTGCAGCGGCACATAGAGTTTTTGCCAACATGTACAACGGGTGCTGAGATGGAGGGTGACCATTGGGTCTGAGCGTGCATATTTTCATGCATAAAAGTAGCAGATCATGACAAGCATCTTGACTGAAAGGATCGGGATGTGTGATCCGCTTTCTGCTAATCATGGGAAGCCACTCATGCACTGAAGAAAAGTAATTGTGATAGAGGACTGGCAAGTCATCTGGTTCCAAATGCTTAGCTATAATCTGTTGCAGATCGACTCTTGGCCCAGGTGCTAATGCATTGCTGGTGGTCAGTGGCGTGAAGAGATCTGGATCCAAGAAGAAGGCCAAGGGAAACGGTTGATTGGGCTCTGATAGAGACGGCTGGCTTGTTCCATCTGGCGGAGGAGCAGTTGGAGGTGGTGGAAGTTCTATATATTCACATTTCTTGCCTAGGCGCCGACACTGTAAGCCGTCAGTTTTAGGCTATATCTGCCCCAGTTCTGAGCCGTACTAAGGAGCAAGATGGCAGCTCTCTCATGCATTTCCTCTTCAGGCGGCTGAACAAGTTAGAGAAGCTTCAAATTGATATGAGGGCTTAACCTTACCGACATGTTGCACATGAATGACGAGACACGGGCATCTCGATCTGCGTAACGTTGACAGCCTCGTCGATCTGCAGTGATTGTAAAGCAGCTTATAAATCAATCGGGATCTCTTGGGTTGCAGCGTGAGCGTGAGCGTGGGGGCGAGAAACCGACAAAACAGGCTGAAGAGATCGGTTGAAATGCAGGAAGAAAAGAGAGAAGCTGAAAAGCTGAGAGCTGAGAACGGAGGTGAGCGGGTAATAGGGAGGCAGGAGTGAGACAGAGGCGGATCTGGAGCGGACTTTAGTGGAACCGTTCCTGTATAAGACACCAACCAACCAATACCGACAACAACAGCAAGACAGGCCTGAAAATGAGAATAACGTGATGAGACTGGTTGTTTATGGGTCGATTAATAATGAATAAGTGACTATAAGATATATAATGGGTAGAGATGAAATCGACTATTGCCATATCAAGCATACTCTCTCTACCTATTACACTCACGATGACCACCAAAAAGCTCATAGTCATCATCGGTGCAACAGGCGGCCAAGGAGGCTCAGTCGTCAACTCTTTTCTCAATGATTCAGAATGGCGTGTTCGCGGCATCACCCGGAACCCTTCAAGCCAAAAATCAAAGAACCTCGAGGCCCGCGGTGTCGAAGTGGTCCAAGCCGACTTGGACGACAGGGCCTCACTAGCCAAAGCCTTCCGAGACGCAAATGTCATCTTTGCAGTCAGCGACTTCTGGGGCATCTACAACGATCCAAGGAATCGAAATAAACCAAAGCCGGGTCAAGCTCTTAACGAGTGGACAAAGATTCAAGAAACCCAACAACTCAAGAATATCATGGACGAAGCTGCTAGAGTCTCAAGTCTAGAACGTTTCATCATGTCTTCACTTCCGGGTCCAACGAAATTATCGAGAGGAAAGTACACGAATGTCTGTCATCACGACTCCAAAGCAGATGCAGAAGAGTACGGTGAACAAAATCAGCCAGAGCTTTGGGCTAAGACGAGTGTATATCTCCCTGGATACTTTCTCGGCAACTTCTTGACTCATCCAATGGCTCAGCCAACCAAGGTTTGATTTCAACAGCTGTCCAAATCCAATGATATTCAAACTGACGATGCAGCAGAAAGAGAACGGAAACATACAGTTCGCAAACAACCTGGACCTCGATACAAAAATTCCTCTGATATCACACGACCAAGATTCTGGCCCCTTCGTCAGAGCCCTAATTCAAAACCCTCCAGGGAAAAGTGTCATCGGCTATCGTGCTTGGATCACAGCACGGGAGTTCGTGCGAATTTTCAGTAAAGTCACGGGGTACGAGACTGAATTACTACACATAGCACCCGGAGAATTCAGCTTTGATTGCAAAGAAGGGTTGAGGGCTGAATTACAAGACAACTTTGCATTTGCTAACGAAATTGGGCTTCATGGCGGTGATGATTCTCCTGCTGTTCATCCCAACGAGGTAAGCTTCCCTTGATATTTGTGAAGATAATGATGGAAGCTGATCTGTATGTAGCTAAATCCGCCTCCTCAACTGGAGAGCATTGAAGATTGGGTTAAAGAACAAGACTGGTCTAAAGTTTGGGGATCTTGAGATATAGCTTGGAGGAGCAAGAATCTATCTGCATGTAGCTAGCATAGCTGAGGCTACTTATGCTGGCGCTCGATTGGGAATTGATAGTAGTTACTTACTATAATAAACTATTTTAGGGGCAGATCTTGATAAGGAAATCGGACTATCGAAAGCTAATAAATAGTGTAAGTGGTTATCGTGACTCTGCTCTGAATAGGATTGATATCAGCTCTACCAATAGCGGCCACAGGTGGGGGGGAACACAGCCCAAGCCAACCACTGTAAAACCCCTCAGCTCAGGCCGGGGATAACGTTACATTACCCATAAGGTATTCTTTGACCGCCAAGGCATGAGCACATCTCGAAACAATCGTCCCTTAATCAACGTCCTCGCCAAGAAATTCGCTCTTCGAAGATCAAGAATGGAGTCCCCTCAGAAACAAAAACTTGTGGTCGTTGCCTCAAACAACATCCCCAAAATCAAAGCAACCCGCGATGGCTTCACACAAATGCTTCCAGCCTCTTATGACTTTCAGGGCATAAGCGTAGACTCCAACGTCTCAGACCAGCCATTCTCAGATGAAGAGACTCTGCGCGGTGCAACAAACCGAGCACAGAACGCTCAAGCAGTCAGACCCGAAGCTGATTTCTGGGTTGGCATCGAAGGCGGTGTTGAAACTCACAATGGCTCCATCTGCTCTTTTGCTTGGATTGTTGTTATTGGAAAAGATGGCAAGGTCGGCAAGGCACGCACTTCGGCGTACTTTCTACCAGAGAAGACTTGTCAATTGCTGAAAGAGGGTGTTGAGCTGGGACACGCGGATGATATGGTATTTGGACAGACAGATTCAAAGAACAAGCAGGGCTCGGTTGGGCTATTGACTGGCGGTGTTGTTGATCGAGCTGCGTACTATACACAAGCCGTCATTCTGGCCCTGATACCATTCAGGAATGCTTCTTTGGACTTTTGATAGCTTCATTTTCATATTGAGCACCCAAGGCGCTCAAGGCAAAACCGCAAATAATTTTATAATTCTATAATGCCATACATGGCGGACACACTACGCTTCACTTCTGAAGTCCAGTCAAGAAAGGGTACGCATTCTTGCAGAGGAAAACACTTTTATTAACCTGCCCATAAGGAGTGTAAATGTATACATAAATGATTAAAGGATTAGATGTGCGCAATGCGTGTACTTTTCCACCCCTTCCATGCTATCTCTCCATTCTGTTATTACCCTTCACTCCATCTCTTGACAAATTCTGTAAATGCATAGACGGTAACATATGTACAGCCATGACGCCACGCTGCATTGGGACAAATAACAAAACCCCAATCACTGATATACCCAGTAGTGGCTAATATGAACTAATATATCCAAGAATTGGGGTAAGGGCGGCCGTTACAGTTCGACTTATATCGCTGGGTTGGCAGTCTAAAAAACAATCTCGAGCAGAGTGGTAGAAGCATGATATATGCTGTGTGTATATGTGTAGGTAGTGCGTGTATAGGTTGATAAAAAGGCAGTGAGGAGTAGCTTAGCGGTCATTCGCCTCGTTCCAGTCACCCATCTCGGGCATGCCGTAGGGATTCCACTCTTGACCAGGATAACTAGTCGCGCTCATCTGAGGAGGAACCTCTCCATCGGAGTCGGCATTGGGATCGTAGTGAATCTTCTCTTCTTGCGAATCAATTCGTAATGTGCGCTTGCGGGCGTCCTCGGTATCCTCGAGTTCAGCATGGAACGATGGGCCTCCCCTGCTCTTTGGTTCGGGAGGGCCAAGATCACTACCACCTGATGGTGATTGCCTCGTAGAGTTAGGGCTGACACTGCCTGGTGCACCAGATGGGTGACTGAGCGACACGCCCTGAGACTCCTCTGCTTTAGGTGAGAATCGTCGACTGGTACCATGCGCAGCATGGCCTCCCATGAAATCGCCTCCAGCAAGCACAGGCATGGGAAGACTAGGAGCTCGGGACTTTGAGCTACCGTTCTGCTCTGTGCCTATTCTTGGGGAGACGTGTTGCGCTGATGGAGGATTACCGCCAACTCTGGGACTCCCGCTGGTTCTGCCACTATGGGGACTGTCGCTGTTAAACCTCTGCACATTGGAGGTTCCCTGATGAGTTGCATTGGGATCAGTTCGAGGAGCGGCATCTGAGCGCTCACGTTCTCCCTCTTGGGTGTGGTCGTGTTCAGGGTTGGCAGCAACCATCGCTTGCAGATTCAACAGTGAAGGACGGGGCGACGGGGCGTGAACTGGTGTAGGAGAGTGAACCTGAGTAGGTGTCGAGACATGAACAGGGGGGGATTCCTCCCCGTGAACATTTTGTCCTGTTGGGAACCCATATTGCGGGCTTTGAGGCTGCGACGAGAACTGAGAATGCTGAGGACTTCTATATGACGAAGGCGTATTTGGGCTTTGGCCAATTGTTCCGCCGTGCCATTGGCCAGGATAAGAAGCCTGTCTTTGTTGAGGTGGTGGGAATTGTCCAGTAGGGGAAGGCATCTGAGGCTGCCATTGACCCGAGGGTTGAGGAGGAGACTGGAACTGTCCCTGCTGCTGTGCGGGAGACTGGAAGCGACCCTGATGCTGCATGGGGGATGTGAATTGGCCTTGTTGCATGGGTGGAGACACGAACTGGCCTTGCGGTTGAGCAGGTGATTGGAAGTGGCCTTGCTGTTGGATGGGAGACTGGAATTGACCATGGGGCTGCGGCGGAGAATGATATTGAGCCTGTGGCGACTGCGTCTGCGGGAACTGGCCCTGCATCTGAGGAGACTGATACGGGTGGCCAGGCTGTGGCTGGCTCATACCCTGGGGACCTGAAGCAAAAGCCCCAGAAGGGCTTCGGAACTCTTGCTGTGGCATAATTGGGCTGGTAAACATTGATGAATAACGCTTGGTCTGCGCTTGTCCCATACTCTGGTTGCTGAACTGAGATGACGGGCGAGCAGTTGGCACTTGTCCAAAAGGTTGGCCGCTGACCTGTGAGGATGGACGGGGAGACTGGGTCTGTCCATGCGGAACTTGACCAGCAAACTGCTGCTGAGGAATCTGGGGCTGTTGAGGTCGCGGAGCTTGCTGGGCTTGTTGAGGCTGCTGTGGTCGCTGCACAGGCCGCATCTCATGGTTCTGATAAGCCTGCAGGTCGGGAATGACCATTGACTGCCGATTCTCCTTGGAACCTCGTTTAAATGCTCCGAGGATCTTGCTTGCAGTCAGCTTGTCATTCTCGCCCTTTGCTTGACTCGCTGCTGGCTTGTTTGAGACCTGTGCCGACATGCGATTCCTCAGACCCTTCCACTTTGAAGCTCCCGGACTTGCCTGGCGAGCTGGCTGATTGGCGACCTGGGGTTGCTGAAGAGCACCCGGGCCGTCCTTTGGAGGGACCGGAGGGCCTGAGCCAGAATGCTGCATCTGCATAGGTGGACGGCCCGGAGAAGTGGCTTGTGGGTGTGAGCCTGGCATAGGCTGACCGGCAGATGGCTGGCGGAGATTGGGCTCGTACTGTTGACCCGGAGTAATCTGGTAGCCACCATGCTGAGGATTCATCTGAGGGTGTGCCTGTTGCTGAGCATTCATAGGTTGTTGCTGGAATCCAGAAGGAAACTGCTGTTGTTGCTGTGGCGGTGACACTCCCATCCTGTTGGCAAAGGTCTGATGTTGTGGAGAAGTAGACACTGCAGATACAACAGGCGTGTTAGGCTGTGAAAGCTGGGAGGACTGTCGTCTTCCAGCAGCCAAAGTAGTAGTGTTCAGACGAGGACTCTGAGTAGCCATCGACGATACAGACGGCGGGCCAGTCTTGGACATTTGCGACACTGGAGACAAGGGCATGTCATTATCTGATGCACCATGTCTAGCCCTATTCTCATGCCTGAAGGACATGTTTGGTGAGTCAGTGACTGGTCGTTGGATCCGAGTTCCCTCCTGCTTTGCATGCGCGAGCTTGTCAAGCGACTGCGACGATTGTGACGCATGGTGGAATGACGGCTGAGTTGTTGGGGCCGTGCTTGGAACGTTGAAAGACGTCTGCGTTGTCGGGGCACTTCTGATTGCGGACGCAGCTGGTGAGATCGATCGCATTCTTCCAGCTCGCGCGTCCGGGACGCTCTGTCCCACGCTGAAAGGTGTCTGTGGAGTCCCATGGCGGCTGGCTTCAGTCACTGATCCGATAGGAGGAGTCCCTGCTGGTGTGGTAGAGCCAAAGCCCAGAGGTGATGGACGTGAGTTGCGGTAGGCAGCTTGAGCGTGCTGGTTATCTCTTATCCCACCAGAGAGAGGTCGGGCAGCTGACATTGGGGATTGTTCCCTAGATATCGACTGCTGATTACCAAATTGATGAGGTCTTTGAGGTTGGGGACTGGCCAATGGCGGTGCAGAGCCTTGGAGGCTTCCAAGCTGACCCCCTGGAAGTACAGGGCTGGTCAGTTGGGGTCCCGAAGGTCTTCGTCCCTGTGTCTGCAGGGCCGGCGGGTGAGGGGTACCAAGCTGGGAACCAGAAGCGCGGCGATCATAAGGCTGTTGCATCTGGGGTGACGTAGCCTGCTGGGACTCCTTGCTCTTGTGGACATGTCCCAAAAGGCCGGAGATTAGTCCAGCAGCCGAACCCCGTCTCTTACGGCGCTCGTTAGCATTAACCGGCGGTGTACCTGTTGGAGTCGGAAGCATCTGGTTGAAGGTAGGACCGGCAGTGCTACTTCGCTCAAAGCCTGGATGAGCAGGGCGCTCCAGGGTTACTGGTTGCTGAGCTCCCAAGTGACTTGAGATCGGCCTTGAGGAGGTGGGTGTCCCAGGCTTCGAGGATGTACCGCTACTAGGCCGATTGAAGACATTTGTCATAGCAGCCTTGGTATTAAATGCCGAAAATCGCTTCTTTGCTGGAGGGGTAGCAGATTGGCTCATCTCGTTGGCCAAGTTCGAGGTAGCTGCGCGTGGAGGACCTGCAGGGTGATACTGACCCGAAGCAGGATCGAAGTCAGGGTTGAGCCGAGATCCCCTTCTCTCTTCCGTCGATGTAGCGGGCCTGCTGTCATCCGGGCGTGGAGGAGGAGGCATTGAAAGCCGTTCACGGCTCTGCTTACTCCTCAGGCCTAGCATGAAACTGGCTCTCGACTTTTTCTTGTCATGGGTTCCGTCCGTCGTCACACTTGAGACGGAAGCCGCATCATGATGGACGTCAGCGTGCGGTGGTTGAAGTTGCTGCTGTTGTTGCGGAGGATGGAACTGCTGACCGTGGTGATCCACAGGCGTGCTTCGTCGCTCGGTCGAGCTCTTCCTGAAACGGTGCCCAATGTCCTTCAACAACGCCGAGGCCTTTCTAGAACGTCCCCGGTCTTCATTAGTAGTGTCGCCCGTCCCTGCTCTGGTGATGCCCTCCTGAGAAAATCGTCTGATGAACTGAGATCCAGGACCGGGGTGAACATCTTTAGAGCCGCTCGGCAGTCGTTGATGACCAGGGAAGAGACCAGGATAACGATTGGCCGATGAAGGTGGCACTTCAGAAGGCTTTTGCCGTTGATGATGCCTATTAGCCGTAGAGCCCGAAGATGGAGAAGGGGGAACCTCTCCAGTTTCCTTGTTGTAGCCGTAGAAAGGGTCATTTTGGGACTGCTGTGAACGTTGTGAACGCTGTGAGAGCTGGGAAATTTGCGAGGCATTCGTGCCCGCTCGGTTTCTGTTAACCATATGAAGGGGCTCGGCCAAGTGACTTTCTTCCAACTTCCATTGACCCGATGGTGGGACTGCTTGAGGCTTAGGAGTAACGCGATGAAGGGGTTCAGACAAGTGGCTTTCCTCCAATTTCCAGGGACCAGACGGAGGTAGCCTCTGAACGGGATTGCCTCCCATGAGTTGAGGCGGAAGCAAGGGTAGCGTCGGAGGCTGGTACCCTTGAGTTTGCGGTGGCATAGGCCCGGGTTGGACTGGGTGCATCTGGAATGGATGCTGTGGTCCCCTGGGAGGTGATTGCTGCAGTGAGTGGCGTGGCGATTGTTGCGGAGGGGGTGATTGCGGTTCTGATCCATCCACATCTTTCTTGAACTTCTCTTCCATGATAGAAGCTGTCCCAACCAATGTAGACCCGACGGTAACCTCAGATGTCAGTGTTCCCTGCTGACGAGCAATCTCATCGAAGTCTTCCGGCTCAGCAGTAATATGCTCGGCGATAGGCTGTGTGGTTCTTTGTTCAGTCGCTGTCGATCTCGAGTTTACATCAAAAGTCGACCCTCTTCTGATGGGAGGTAGTCCAACAAAGGAGGAATGACGCTGAACCATGGCCAAGGGCTCGTATGGTTGAGTCGGACTTTGAGACTGAGGTGCATTTGTCATGGGGGCCTGTGAGATAACCGATGAATAAACAGACGTCGGTTGAGGTGATGGGCCAGCAGGGTCCTCTGGAGGTACCATACGAATACCACCACTGGCAGGCGTAGGAGTAGCACCGCCAGACATTGGATTACTGGATGGCATTTGGGTGCTGGAACCATCCTGAGGATGGCCTTGGTTTGCAAGCGTGGCTCCTAATTGCTCAGAAGCTTTACCCTTGGCAAGGTCTGTTCCTTTGAAAGGATCCCAAGTGGACTCATCGATGGGAGTTGGAATGTACCATTGCGATCTATCATCATTTTCTTTACTGGCGGGAGCGGAAATAGAAGCAGAGGCAGAGGCAGAGGTAGAAGCAGATGGATCTTGGGAGAGCTGAGGCCCATAGCTCTCGCGTGAAGCAAGTCTCTTACTTGATTCGCCAGTCGATGGCACAGAGCCAAACTGTAGCATGCTAGAAGATTGGGAGGACTGGGGAGCATGATACGACTGGGTCGAAGGCCTCGAGATCACGACGTCTTTGTCGGAGGAGTCATCAGCGCGGGATCTTGTGAGACGATCTAAACCCCACGATGCGCGTCTTTCAGCTTTGAACTTTGTTTGCACCGGAGATGTTGGTTCGCCCTGTCAACCAAAGAAACATTAATAAACACTCTTGTCACATAGCCTGATGGATGGGCAACATCATGATGGATGACAATGCGGGAGGAGAAAAGGGAACAAGCGTCGTAGAATTCCTATCTCATACACCCGTCTCATCATAAGGTAAGGTCAAGAGTGATCATCAGCCCCGAAGTGCATGACGAAAGGAGATTTAATCCAACAATAACCCTGCTCCGAGGGAGAAAAAAAAGAGGAAGAAGCCCATCACAACAGGTTCTAAAAAGAGAAGCGTCAGTGAAATACCTTGTCCCCAGTTCCACGCAATTTGCTCTTTCCCTTGCTAAACAATCCTTTGCCCATCTTTCCAGCAGACTGCATGAGTTCCTTGCCCTTGGTTCCAATCTGGTTGCTCGAGTTTCCGAAGCCGCTGGTGCCGGATGGCACGGATCCGCCAAGTCGAGACCGTCCTGGTGGTGGCCCTGTCGTAGGCGAGCTTGCATTAAGATACTGCTGGTAATACGGCTGTTGATTGTGAGAAAGGCTGGGACCTGATGCGTGTCCCTTTTGACTTGTGGGCACCCCGGCCCCGGAGAAGCAGGAAGTTCCGTTCGCGTATTCGGGATGCTCGGTCATCAGATTAGACAGCCAGTTCTCCAGACCTGACTCCCACGCTTGGTGTGTAGCCAAACCCGATTCAAACTTGAGAGTCCTTTGAACGGGTGTTGCTAGGCTCATAATATCGCGCCATGGAGTAGTCTGAGGGAACTGACTGGGAGGAAGAGCTTTGGTCGACTTATCCGGGGGTGGCGATGCTGACGTAAGATTTGAAGGTACCTGAGTCAATGATTTATTCTCTGCAACAGATGGACGACGATTGTCAATGGCTCGAGGAGTTGCATCGTCATTTTCGATAGACACGGGAGAAGGGGGTTCCAAAGTAGCTGGCTGCTGGCTTGGCGGTAGCGTACTGGCTTTGGAAACTTGATGAGAAATGCCACCAGAAGGTGGGATGACGATTCTGGGAGTCTTGGCATTTTGAGGTGACTCTTTGGTTTGGCTCGCAACATCTAAAGCCTCGTCCTTTGGAGATTGGGCACCCATTGGTGCTAGAGGTGAAGGAGAAGCTGGGCGAGGAGCTTCGTTGTTGAAAGTACCAGAGGGCGGCTCGACAGGGAGAATCTTTGGTGGGGAATCGAACCCGGCCTCCCAAGAGAATCTACGCCGTGAATCAGACTTGGGTGACTCTGGTTGAGCGGTAGGCTGGGACTCGGTAGACACCACGGCGCTAGACAGCGGTTGGGCAATTGGCTGCTGCTTCTGCTCATGAACTGGAGAGGACTCAGTCTTGGGCTTCTCTTGGTCCTCTGCTTCGGTCTTCGAATCTTGCCCGGGCTTCTCGTTTGAATCGGCCCAATAGCTATCATAATCGCTAAGGGTATAGCTGCTGTTACGAGTGACACCCCGGTCACCTGGTGTCAAAGACTGAGAGTTATCGGGCAGAGGTCGAGACACTGCAGAGCTTGGTGTTGGAGCAATGGGGCTAAGGGACCTCATGATTTCCTCACTCAGGACGTCACTTTCCTTAACAGGTGACGAATTGAAAGTGTTCAAAGATCCTTGTGTCAAAGCAGAATTAGGCTCGTAGTTCGATGGAGAGTAATCCGGTTGTCGAGGGTGCAGAGGCTCTGTAGGCGTAATCTTGGAGTCGGTGGCTGATGCAGGCTCTCTAGGCGATGGGAAGAGTCCCACTGAGTTCGGGCTTGGTGTACGCAGAGGTGGAACAGCTCGAGGATCATTCACAGGGGCAAGAGAGGTACTGCTGTTAGGTCCAGGAGTGCTGGTGTTGTCTTCACTCTCTCTGGGCTTCTCTTCCAAAGTTGCGAGATTTCCGGGGCTATCAGTTGCTTGACTGGGAACTGAAGGTAGGTCTTGCTTGGTCGGGTCTTGAGCAGAGGCAGGACCGCTGGACTTGTTTCCCGAGGAGAAGAAATCAGCGCCAAATACTGACATACGCGCAACATCAGGAAGCTGTGGGCTGACAGATAATCGCTTCCTGTCAATATCCACAGGCGAATGAATCACAGTTTCTTCCTTGTGACTAGCAGGCTCTGGAGAAGCAATGCTATCCAGAGTGGGAGGATCGTGCAACCCCTGAGATCCTAAACCAAGCTCCTCACGCTTCGCAAGAATGGCATCGAAAGTTGGCTGCTTCTGGACCTTATCAATCGCTGGGCCATCTCCTCGACCGTATCCTGGCTGGTTCGGTTCATTGACTGGGGGTGTAGAGTGATCATCGGGTCTGGGTGCGATATTCTCTGCGATAGACAACGGCGACCCGCCCAACTTACGCTCATCATCTATATGGCGAAAATCGGGTCGGATTGAAGGCGAACCACGAGCAGCGGAACTTGCGGTGCTCTGCGGGGTAGAGGATCGTACGTCGGGCTGTTGATGATAACTGGGCGCCTTTGAAGATCCAGCACCTGAAGACAAAGGAGCAGGTGATCCGGTTCGTCCTGTAACCGGCGACGAAACATTATGGGATTGCTCTGGGTGGCCTGGGTTGGGCACATCCGGATGGTTTGTCTGAAGCTGTAGCGAAGGCGCGTTGCTTGAGCTGCGAGAACTGGAAGCGACAGCGGCAGCCAATCTTGGGGAGGGTCCAAATGATTCGGTTCGTTGTCCGACCGGTCGGAGACCTGTTGTTACTCGAGGAACCGGGGGAGGCGGCGGTGGCTCGTCATCCTCAAACTCGTCGGCGCCCCAATCGTCACCATCGTAATTCTGAGTCGGCGCTTGGACCCATTTCCTCGTCTTGGTACGGTTGACGTTGACCTGATATCCTCCAGGCGTTTGGGGAGATCTAGAAGCGATTGCGGATTAACGGTGAGAAACTTTAGGTATCTGCGAAGGATAATTACAATGGAGATTGCGACTGCCCTTGCGCGTAAGGGTTATTATAAGTCCCATCCATGTCGTGTTTGGGATTTTTAGCCAGACTCGACTATCGAAGCATTCTTGGACGACCTCGTGGTGCTTGATGGAAATCCAGCGGTTGGCGGCGTTGGCAACAGTAGAACTGGGAGGACGTGGCAATAGGATTAGGTGTACCGGGCTATTTATCGGGTTCGGCGATGAAGATCGGCGGCGGAGAAAGTAATGCGTCGGTAGGTGACTGACGGTTGGTCAAGATTGACAAAGAGCTTAAAATACAAGGTCTGCAAGCCAAGAAACACAAACAGCAAAAAGAGTCAATACAACAAGAAGAAGAATGAGATCAAGGGAGCAGAACAAAGAAGGTTATGGCAAAAAAGTAGATGCCAACGACAGCTTGTGAATGATGGCGACAAGATGGTGATAGAAACAAGGAGGCGGAGTTACGTTTCTGGTGGTGGCCGGGAGTGAGCGCGAATGCGAATGAATGAATGAATCTAGTGAATGAATGGTGCGGTCAGGCACTTTTGTCACCTTTGGCCTAGTGCTATGCTGCCCGCCGCTGTGGTAGCCCGTTGGAGATTGGATGACGGAGGTGGATGGGGCACTTCAGGCGGTTGCTGTTCTAAAGACTGGGGGCTGCGGACAAGTTGAACCACTAATAAAGGAAGACAAGGAGCCGAACACAGAGGAGCATCAAGATACCCCAGTTTGCCCAGCCTCGTTGAAACCCAAGAAATGGAAGATCACTGCGAGGATTACATATTGCGACGTTTATTTTTTTTATGGCAGCCGTTGCACGTTATCATCCAATACAGGGGACGACTAGTCTACCTAGAAGCGACAAAAAAAGAAACCGAAATGGGTCGATCGATGGAATGAAATTATCAGCGGAGTCAACCCAGCGTTAGAATGATTAGAGCTTTATTATTAGGTCCTCACCCTTAGGGAGCAAGAAAACACGAGACCTAAGTTTAGGGTGATAAAATAAACTCCACAAAAGGTATCCTAAACTCATCCTAAATTTATACTAAGTTACCTAAATCTTTTTGTCAGCTAGGCTCAAGGTCCCGAGTTTTATTTCCTCCCCTAGCCTCACTGGCACGAATTTACGAGATCGTCTGCTAATGGAACTTGGGTGGACTCCCGTCACTTCGCGTTAGTGCACGGAATGGACGTTTATAGAGCAAGTAATTAAAATCCACGTTGATAATTATCCCAATTAGCCTTCGAGACATGGATCAAGAACTGATCATTGCTATTTTTGACATATCCTTGCTTTTCATCCTGGGGAAACGGTTTATTGTTCTTCGCCTCGGGATATCAGACAAAGAAGAAAAGAGCTTCAAGTCTGTCGAGTCAAGATACCCGTGAGCTCGCGTGTCCTTCTGTGTTAGGCCCCCTCCGATGTTGTACATAAGGTACTGTAATTATTCTTGGAGCCTTGGAGATTGATCACCTGAATTACGGCCGTCGAAGACAAGAGTTTCCTGTTTGGCCAAGGGGGGCTTAGTGCCTCGGTCCTCGTCACCTATCCACTAGGACGAACCCTTTTGACACCTCGTGATGACTTTACCTCTGCGGCACTGGCCTCAACATCACGAACTGCGAACCCATTGCATAACAAGTGGCTTTCTTGGCCCCTTATATCTCCCCATTGCTGTATCATGTATGTGAGAGTTACACGGCATTCAACGCAAATGTCACACGTAAGCACGGATTCCAAGTTGCACATGCACACGTGCGACCATGGATGTGAATGAAGAGACAGCAGCGCCTTTATTAACTTGCTTTTGATAGGACAGGTGACGTCGACTATGACACGTCTTTTAGGGTACCAGGATTTCGAGTGCCGACCATGAAACGGCTGTGAATTGCTGAGCTACCGAACCACCAATTCTTCCAGTGGCCGTCTTGAGTCTGTGCAGCGGTACAGATTTCTGTTAGGTATTGCGTGTCTACCTACTTTAGCAAAGAATGGTAGAACGGTAACAGGTAAGGGTTATTCAATGCCGTCATTCCCGCTCACCCTAGGCTCCACTTGATTGCAGAATGAGATGATTGGATTTGATATACGAGGTCAAGTTCAGACTTTGGAGCTATAAAGAAGCTACAGAAGAGATGGAATTTTGATACGAAGAAATGGTAGCAATTGTAGGTAGGCTTAGTGGTGGTCTTTACGAGCTGTTGCAGAGGCTGCTAATGAGAGTATGCAGTTGTCGTCTAGATCACTTAGATGATTGAACAATGAAGAGCCCCTAACTAGGTATGGGCTTAACACATTACTATGTACATGTATTAAGCATCTCGAATACTAGATAGACTAGAAAAATAAAATAAAATTCTCCTTTGGAAACTCGTGATTAATCCGCGACATACATGTAACCTTTCAAACTCTTCACGTAGACATGTAGGCGATGATTGGGATAGTGCTTGTCAATCTCAGCAGAAATACATGTTCAAGGCATATCCATACTTATCTATTAGATAAAGGCTTCATTACCTTCTCGGGTCAATGTATTCTTTGCTGATGCTGCAGCCAGAATATCTTTTCAGATACCAACATCAGGCTCAGCCACATGTAAAGCCACACATCTAATAACAGTCTGGTAAAACAGCCAGCGTGGCGGATCACACACTCACTGACTGAACTGCACTGAACCTACCCCTGCCCCTCGGCCAGACTGGACCAGTCTGGAACAAGCCAAACGACACGACACGTTCCCCAATCATTCAATCAGTCCAATCTCCTTTCAGACGCAGCGACAACCAATTCAAATCAAACCTCATTTGTCTCTGGCATTCTTTGTTGCGCATCTACGGTACCGTTTAACTTAGCTCTCTCTAACTAGCCTTTTTCTCCATTTCGTACCACTCCCGAGGCTTCGCGACACTTTAATTCTTTCTTACACATCGCACTCTCGACCAAACTCCTTCGATTCGAAGCGCCCAAAAAGTACTCCTTTCTAATTAGTTATCCTGCTATTCGTTCGTCCGCGTCACCCCTCGACGTTCCGTTTCGCCTGTGCTGCCAACCGAGACCTGATCCGGACCCTTCCACATCGACGTTCGACATTCGCAAATCGACACATCTCCAGTGAAACACAAGTCGCATAGGTGGCATATTTATCGCTGCTATCTATCACATCGATTCTCCACGACTCTTTTCGAGACACGAAACCGCGCTGGCCGCAGTCTGTCATCTCGGCTTTTATCCTTAACCCCTCTTAATTTGGCCACCATGGCTGTCGCATCTATTCAAGACCGAACCTCCGAGTTCAAGTCGGTACTCGCCCAGGCACAGCGAAAACAATCCTCCTCAAAAGTCAGCTCTCAGCGCCGGTCTCTATTGACTGATGCGCAAAAAGATGCCGCCAACGGTCATGCTGGAGGTCCTCCAAGACGATCCGAGTTCGCCCGAAAGGCTGCTGAGATTGGACGTGGCATCTCTGCGACTATGGGCAAGTTGGAAAAGCTAGCTCAATGTGAGTACTATCTGCCAATGTCGGCGACGCGAATGCCCGGCATAGTTCATAGTTCTAACCTCAAAAAATAGTGGCGAAACGACGAACACTTTTCGACGACCGCCCCGTGGAAATCAACGAGCTTACTTTCGTCATCAAGCAAGATCTCTCGTCTCTGAACCAGCAAATTGGAGCTCTTCAAACACTCACCAAGCAACAACACCCCAAGGCCGATCAGGAGGGCGAGCACAACAAGAATGTTGTCTACCTACTACAAGGCAAGCTCACTGACGTCTCGGTCAACTTCAAGGACGTCCTTGAGGCCAGAACAAAGAACATCCAGGCATCGCGATCAAGAACGGAGAACTTTATCTCCTCCGTATCGCAACATGCTCAACCATCAATTCAACAGTCGGCTTCTCCCCTCTACGGAACACCAGCTCGCAATTCACCCGCACCGGGAGCTCAAGATACCCTGTCTCTCAACCCCGTCGGCGATCAACAGCTGCTGATGATGGAAGAGGCACAGCCCTCCAACACATATATCCAGCAAAGAGGCGAAGCGATTGAAGCTATTGAGAAGACCATTGGCGAGCTTGGCAGCATTTTTGGACAACTAGCTACCATGGTTTCGGAACAGAGCGAGATGATCCAGCGCATTGATGCCAACACAGAGGACGTGGTCGATAATGTTGAAGGAGCCCAGCGAGAACTCCTCAAGTACTGGAACCGAGTATCAAGCAACAGAATGTTGATTGCCAAGATGTTTGGAACGCTAATGATTTTCTTCCTGTAAGTTCACCTTTCTTCTCCAGGACACTACCCAGACTACGGCCAAGGGTGATTAGCAGTTACTAACAAACTGTAGGATCTGGGTTCTTGTTTCGGGCTAAACCTTGACGACGAAACGCAACACAAGACATGAGAAAAAGAGGCGGGCGCGGAAAAACTTGGACCAAGGAAGGGAGTTGACGGCACATGTTTTGTTGTAATGGGGTACTATTCGATAGGTGCACTTCTTTTCCATATGTACGTATGTTTGTACCTTATACCTTGTAGTCGTTTTTTCTTTAGAGATGGATTGGAACAACGTAGCATAGAGGGAAAGGGTCCTGCAGGAAGACTCTCGTCGATGGCTCATGTTGGGGGTTTCAGGATTAATAATGAATCGGTAGATCCTCAATGGCATAGACTTACATATCGAGTGACAAAGTATCAGGCATTTCCGTAAACAGAGTGAAATTGTTCGTGATTGGTCTCATGGCTTCTGACACTTGGCTTCAGAAGCAACCCCCACGATGATGGGAGTGGTATATCACGGGCCAGGATATGTGATATAGCCGGTATAGCATCATCGGTACAGGATATATAAAGAGGCAGAGTCGGCCATCGGCCCTTCAGCTTTTCCTACACACCTTTCTAGCATAATCTCGAGTATAGACTTCCCGGCATTCTCAGAAAGGACAACTCCATAAACCGCGTCTTTCAACCTTTGGGGGCCCGGAGTTCTCGCCGACCTCTCTACCACTCCAAGTTAGCCTCAACTCACCATCTCGAGCCCTCGGAGCAACCCCACCCCGAGAAATCTCCATCGATCAGCGCTTTTCCGTGTAAACTGCACCCCAAACTTGCTCTAAGAGGCAAAAATGCCCCTCGAGCTCGGTGACATGCCTAGCGCTTTGGCGGGGTTCACCCCGCAAAGATGAGCGTGTACATTGGGGGGGGGGGGCTTTGTTTTATCAAAGAATAAGGTGCTGTAATAGAGTAGCTCGGTAGATCAAGCTACGTAGGCATGAGGGGCATTGGGCCATGTTCATGATGTGGCAGCGGTTTATAACCTGCACGTCTCCCGCTTCTGTACGAGCTTCTTCTCTTGTGTTTTGTTCTAGATCTCTCTCATCTTCTTCTTTACGATACCCATTCTCTTACAAGATTCACACAATGGCTCCCTCTTCCTTCAAGCTCAACACTGGCCAGGAGATTCCTGCCCTTGGTCTCGGTGCGTTGTTTTCACATGTTTTAACCCTCAAGAGCTTAATTGGCTGACTTTTGTTGCTTGTAGGTACTTGGCAGTCTCCCGCTGGTGAGGTCGAGAAGGCCGTCGCATACGCTCTCAAGGATGGTTACAAGCTGATCGACTGCGCCTACTGCTACGGAAACGAAGAGGAGGTTGGTGCTGGTCTCAAGGCTGCTTTCGAGGCTGGTGTCAAGCGTGAGGATATCTTTGTTGTCACCAAGGTCTGGGCTACTTACAACACCCGCCCTGAGCTTGGTCTCGACAAGAGCTTGAAGGCTCTTGGTCTTGACTACGTTGATCTCTTCCTTGTGGTAAGTTACTGGTCAGAATCCTCTTGAGTTTGTATGCTAAGCGGTTATAGCACTGGCCTCTTCTCCTCAACCCCGAGGGTAACGACGACAAGTTCCCCAAGAAGGCTGATGGTTCCCGAGATGTCATCCGAGACTACAACCACGTCGATGGCTGGAAGCTCATGGAGAAGCTCCCCGCCACTGGCAAGACCCGTGGTGTCGGTGTCTGCAACGTAAGTACTCACATGTCCAGATCTTCAAGACTCAGCTAACATTCGGTATAGTACAGCAAGAAGTACCTCGAGGAGCTTCTGCCTCATGCCACTATCATCCCCGCCGTCAACCAGATCGAGAACCACCCCAGTCTCCCTCAGCAGGAGATTGTCGACTTCTGCAAGGAGAAGGGCATTCACATTGAGGCTTACAGTCCCTTTGGCAGCACTGGTGGCCCCGTCATGACTGCTGAGCCTGTTGTCAAGATTGCCGAGAAGAAGGGTGTCTCCGCTTCTACAGTCCTCCTCAGCTACCATGGTATGTCTCATGAATTTGTACGCGAAAATTACAATGCTAACAATGTTATAGTCGCCCGTGGCAGCACTGTTCTCGCCAAGTCTGTCACCCCCGAGCGTATCACCGCCAACAAGACCATTGTCGACCTCGACGACGAGGACATGAAGGCTCTGAACGACTACTCCGAGGACCTTGTCAAGAAGGGTGAGGTCAAGCGATATGTCTACCCTCCCTTCGGCATCGACTTCGGTTTCCCCGACAAGTCATGAATCAAAGGTCGGTTATAGATATATGATATTGGGATAAATATGGGATATGATGAAAAGCGGCATTGAATGATATTGCATCTGTAATAGATCAGAAGCTCAAGTTGGCTTCACGAATAGAAAAAGTGAAATTCATGAAAATTCGATATTGCTTAATGTGCTAGTGCTTGTATTGAATTGTCATTGTCATGATGCTTCGAGGACCAAGTCATAGGGACACCTCGTGGGATGCTCCTAGATCGGACAACAATGAGATCTGACAAACTGCGATGCTGCCTCTGTGAGTCTGGTCTGAAACGCTAGTATGCAAATTTCTGCATGCCTAAAAACTGGTTATGCCGTTTGTATTTTAGTGGAAGACTTTGTGGTTGTTGTGTATCCAGCTCTCCCAACAAACACCGTCGTCTATGAGTCTGTTCACTCATCGGTCAGACATGTCAATTATAGCAGCGAGAAAGGTCAAGGTGCAGTTTTAACTTGTTCAAACATCTCAATTTTGCCAGAAACTAGGTATCTATAATCCTCAAGATCCCATACAACACGCCTTTTACCCCATTCATAAAATTCTCACAGTCAACTCCCACAACCGTTATTAATTTACAACCGACCTTTTAGTCATTTTTCGTTAAAGTCCACAACAACCTTGATAACAAGGTTGCCTTGCTCATCCCTCACCTTCCCAGCCATCTTGAAAGCCTCCTCAATGTTCTCCATGCCATTGTATCTTTGAGTGACCAGACGGCTCACGTTAGGCATGTTGGCAGGAGGGTTGGCCAGTAGCTCAATGATCTCCTTGTATGTGTTAGCGTAACGGAAGACACCCACGATGTCGACTTCGCGAAGAGCAGCGGCCGACATGGGAATGGTGAGAACGGGAGTTCCCATTCCAATGATCATGACTTTGCCTCCAGGCTTGGTAGCGTAGATAGCTGTTTGCACACAGGTCTCGACACCAGTGCACTCGTACACAGCTGTAACCTCACCGACAGTCTCTCCATTGACTTGTGTCTCCTTCACCATAGCAGCGACCTTTTGAGCAAAGGCGAGCTTATCCTCGATAGTTTGTGGGCGCTCCATGGGGACGACTACTGAAGCATCGGCGAAGCCGTTGTTGATGGCGAAATCAAGACGATCCTTGAGGATATCGGCGATGATGACGGTCTTGGCTTGGTCGGCCTTTGCGACGGCGGCTGCGAGAAGACCGACGGCACCAGCGCCGAGGACGAGCACTGTTGAGCCCTTGGGGAGAGCGGCGCGATCACGGGCGTGCATTGCGACTGAGAGAGGCTCAACGAGAGCGCCGAGATCGAGAGTAACATGCTCAGGCATCCTAAGCAAAAGTCAGTACATTTCTCATCTCACAAAGTTTGGATTGTCTTACTTGTGACACCACTTAGCAGGATGGTTAATTCTCTCTTGTAGAGTTCCCTGCGCATGAGGATTGGCCTTTGCTGAGCTGCGGAACTTCATTCCACGGCAAATGTTGTAACGACCCTCACCGCAGAGCTCACAAGCTTCACAAGGAAGACCGACCTCAAGAGCGACGTGGTCGCCAGGCTTGAGATGTGTAACTTCTGAGCCGACGGCTACGACTGTGCCTGCAGACTCATGGCCGAGAGTGAGAGGTTCGCGAACGATGATGTCGCCGTTGCGGAAATGGTTGTAGTAATGAAGATCGGAGCCGCAGAGGCCGGTTGACTTGACGGCTACTTGGACTTCGTTGCTTGAGGGTTGAGGAAGTTCACGTTCTTCCTGTCAATTGAGTCAGTCTGCGATCTTAAATGCAATTGAGTAATGGTGTTTACCAGACGGAGATCCTTCTCGCCGTGGAGGACGGAGGCCTTGACACGCTCAGTTGCCATGATGAAGGTATGAGAAAGGCGAAAGTGGTGATATGATGAGGAGAATGATTAGAGAAGAGTAATTGAGTAATTGGTGAAATATCGTGACAGAAATATGCAGGAAATGGCCAGTGTTACAGATGCAAAAGTTATTGGAAGATCATGGATCAAGACGAGAGCGAGAGGTGGGTTACTAAAGGGCGAAACTAAACAAGGACATTCAAGCCAGGGCCAATGTCGACCAAATATCGGATTGGACAGAAGCTATAGACTACAATTCCTTATTGATTCTCAGAGTCTCATCGCGGAGAGAGGACCGAGATGACCTTGGCCTCGGAAAAGGTGCCCCACGATAGCATGGATTGAAATGCCCCGCGACGAGACGTCCCATGACGTGCAATGCCCCCATGACAGCAAAAAAAAGAAGAGAGAATCTTTATCCGCAGTGGTAGAGCCAGTGCTAACGTGCCCCCACTGCCCTGTATTCCGCGGGGTGAAGCGCTAAAGATTGAGCCGTTGGGTTTAGGACGATCCACTGTTTTGGAGATGTTGGAGAAAGCCCATGGAAGGAAATGTTGGCCGACTCATGAGCTGGATGAGAGGAAATGGTCAGATATATCTCTTATAGGGGGGCTGTCCTTGAATACTCAGTAAGTATCTATATTACGTACTTGTTAAGACGGTACTGTAGAGAGCTACGTGCTACCAGTTTGTACATATCTCATGATACAGCAGCATCACCCCTCTGCGGGGACCCAAAGCTCGTCTTCGGCCTTCTCTCCGACCATCACAAGCCGGTTGAATGTGAACCTACAGAGTAAACCTGCATTACGAACAATTAATCAATTGGCCAGTTCTAGTCCGGTCCAATTCACCTAATTAGAACCAATCCGGCTCCTCCTAAGTCGGAGCTCAAAAGCTTACCCCTCGGTCATTAATAGCGTAGTACCCCAGCCCATCCATCATCTCATGGTGGAACTGAACTGAACTGCCCCTCGTTGAATAAACCAAAAAAACATCACCAATTACTCACGACTTCAACAACTAATATCTCAAAATGTCTGCTTCTTTCTTCTCCCTCGAGGGCCAAACTGCTCTCGTAACTGGTGGTACGCGCGGTATTGGCCAAGCCGTAGCAATTGGTCTTGCTGAAGCTGGTGCCGATGTTATTCTTGTTCAGGTACGGAACGTCTCATGATGAGGCCAGAACTCAAGACTAACTGGACGTACAGCGAGATACCACATCACAATCGACAAAAGAGTCTATCGAGAAGCTTGGCCGAAAGGCTTTCATCTACACAGCCGATCTATCATCGCAAGAATCTGTTGCTGGGCTCGTACCTAAGGTGCTAGCAGATGGACACCAGATTCGCATTTTGGTGAACTGCGCTGGTATTCAGCGACGACATCCTTGTGAAGTGTTCCCTGACAGCGACTTCAATGAGGTATGAAAGGCCAATTTTTGTCTCAGCATATCTAACAAGCTACAGGTCATCCAAGTAAACCTCAACTCCGTCTTCACCCTCTGCCGCGACGTCGGCGCCCACATGCTCAACCTCGAACCCTCACCTGTCACCGGCCGTCGCGGTAGCATCATCAACTTCGCCTCCCTCCTGACCTTCCAGGGCGGTTTCACTGTCCCCGCCTACGCTGCCTCCAAGGGTGCAGTAGGCCAAGTCACCAAGAGTTTCGCCAACGAGTGGACCTCAAGGGGTATCACCGTCAACGCCATTGCTCCCGGTTACATCGCCACCGACATGAACGAGGCACTTCTCGCAAACCCAGAACGTCTTGCTTCTATTACTTCGCGAATTCCCGCTGGTAACTGGGGCTCACCGGATGACTTCAAGGGTACGGCTGTGTATCTGGCGAGTAAGGCCAGTGGGTATGTGAGTGGGCATGTGTTGGTTGTTGATGGTGGTTGGATGGGCCGATAAACGATACGCTAGAATAAGGTCTCTAGAGAAAGCTGGAAAATAGATTATAATATAATATCTTTGGCGTTTTTGCAAAGTCGGAATGTCGGGCGGTTAACGACGGGCGCGAACAAGTCTTCGTCTGGCAAGGCGAAGGGAACCGCTTGGGTCGATGAAAGTCGTGACTCGGTTTGTCAGATGCCTGACGATGTGGAAAGCATCAGGGTTCTTGGATCGAACACTGTAGTAACCAACTCAACAAGTATTCTACAGTGGTATTTATCACTTACAGCAATTGCAAGGCCGCGATTCGGACTTTGATGAAGGAATGGCTCAGCTCGTCAGACATCTTGATACTGACTTGGAAATTTCGATGAAAAGACTCAAGAGAACGGGGTGAGACTGAAGATGTTCAGCTGGGTGGTTGTAGCTAACAATTCGGCATATAATCAGGTTTTATGCACAAACCTTTCGGCCATTTACATGTGCAATCGGAAGCCGAATATGGAACCTCACTCAGCTGATGATTCTTGTCATACAGCAGCTTACATGGATTTCCTCCGAATGTCTCGGGGTACCCGCAAGATCTCACTCGTTCCGTCGCTCGGTAACTGTACAAACAGTGCAAGAAATGTCGTCTATATTCTCCCGTCCATATCTACCTCTAAACCGCTCAATATTGTAACCTCTTTAGATTTTGCTTCCTGCGCCATGCGAAACCGCATCAGCCTCTGTGCAACGCACACAAACGATAACAAAGGGAAACATGCGCATGCGCCACGCATACACATACACATACGCATTTCATAATATCGTAGAATTACTTAATGAAATCACTGGGATTTACCCTTTGAGCCCTCATAGTAGTGGGCCATCTGGAGGCCTGCTCTTCGGAAGCCACACTTGACGTAGAAACCCTCGTTGGCTTCGCTGCAGTCGAGAATGCTCTTGTAGCAGCCGACTTGCTCGGCGATGTGGTCGAGGGCTTGGATGATTCGGAGACCGAGTTTCTTGCCCTGCTGGTCCTTTGCGACGGCGATATCTTCGATGTGGCCTACGGCGCCCAAGCTGTGAATGCTACGGACTGTTAGCGGCTGTCCAGCAGACAGTAAAGACCATTGACTTACAACTTGCGCTCAGTGATCAAGGCGCCAGTTCCGACAACAGGCTTGTCGCCTCGCGAAGTGTCCTCAATGATGATAATGTAGTAACTGCCAGCAGCGAGCATGTCATCGTACTGCTTGGCGAAGTCGGCTTCAGTGATGTCGCCAACGGTGGTCAAGACACGCAGACAGTCGAGGAAGCCGCTGTTGAAGTCTGACTTTCGTAGAGCGCGCAGAGTATAACCCTCGGGGAGAGCGGCGCTGACCTCGGAGGAGAGGAGGTTGGCGCTGAACATGCCGTCTTGAGCCATGGCGGTGTCGGTGTCGATTTGGCGGGGGATTAATGTGTTTGGCGGGGTGCTTATCGAGGGGCACGGGGAGATGTCTTAACAAAAAGACGCCTTTGAGGGATGTTCAAACAGAGCAATTGAAGAGAGAGATACTCAAAAAGAATATAGAAGATGTTGAGATATAATCGATGTAAGATCTGGGAGTAGTTTCGTCTTTTTCCGTTTCAGAACAGAATGGGCGGAGTCTTGAGCTGAGCTTGGCTTGTCCTGTCCCGTACCTTTTTGTGTTTAGTGCCCCCCACTGGTTCTATATCGGGGACGATTTACCATTCATCGCTCAGGGGTCAGCGAGTCACAGCCTCAAGGCGATCCCGACACTCAAAAAGGAGTGCAAGGCCCAAAGAAAGGGCCAAAAAGTGTGGTTCCGCCCGGGATCGAACCGGGGACCTTCTCGGTGTTAACGAGATGCCATAACCAACTAGACCACGGAACCGAGGAATTTGATTGGATGGGAGAGTGGAAATCAGTTGGGGACCAAGATTGTGTTGTTGGTGGAGGGTGATGAAGCTGTACTGTTGCGAAGTCGTTCCATGCTTCACTTATACGGATGAAAGGAGAGTTTCTGTCTTATCTATCAGCCGGATAGAAACTTTAAGTAAACTCTCGTGGTGAGTTTATTGCATAAATTCGAATAACGCCATCCAAATTGCCATTATAAACATCCTACGACCGTTAAACACAAGCTGTGGTTCGTTATGCGATACAGGCGACAATGAGATTAGGAACACCAACGTTTGAGTTGAGACAGATGGTCTCTTCTATTTGCGTGAGTCAAATCACATGTTTGGAATATGACATGAATTGATTGAGTGGCTTTACTCGAGTTGACATTGAAAGATAAGTTACAAGTTGGATCTGTGTCTCAAAAGTTCCGTTGTTTTGTTTCTTACCGCCAACAATTCGCGTCCCTGGTCAAATAAGTGATTGTTTACTAGAGACATTCGGTAATCTTGTTGTCCTCTGAGGCATGAAGGGTCGTGTCAAGAGATTGAATGTTTTAGACACTCGAAATTGGAATGGATGGCATCTAGACCCTGATAATCGGTATCAGAAGCTTCCCAAAACTCGGAACATTCTCGACACTATTTACGATAGCGCTGTAACGTCGAGGTCTGATCAGGTACAAAACTCAATTTATAAGACGAATTATATCAGCGCGATTAGACACTAACACTAACAAATCACTAAAAGAACAAGGATTTAAATTGATGAGTTGTCAAGTCAAGCATCGAGTCGGGTCTTGGCAGGTACAGGCTCCTTCATCATGCAATCACATGCAAATCTGTTTCACATCTCGTCATCTCTTGATGTGTCTCTTGTGTCTCTGTCCCTTGTCTTATTCCCTGTATTATTCCATGTCGTCCAACCAGATTCACAAGCGACATGCCGTTAGTTCTTTGTCACGTTCTTATTTACATTCCGACCATGTAATTGGTGTTATTTGTCAGTGGCCACCCTTCAGTGTCTTCCGTGTGTTGGGATTCACGACGCTAGAGCTGAACTACTCAAACTTCGCTCAAACCTCGTCTCGAAATAAGCCAGAAACACTCAGACCTCTTGTTCGTTATTCTTTTCTATGAACAGACACACTAAGCGTAAAGCGATATCGTTCAAGTACAACTAACTTGTCAACTCCACCCTTTTTTCGCCTCTCAACACCATCGCGATCGGACTTGAATGACAACCTCTTCATCATGGATAACTCAAGCATCATATCGGCCGAGGACCTCCCTCCACAACCAGGCCGAACACTACTCCCCTCTCCAGTTGCTCAAGCCGTTAGTCTTGCAACACGCTCAACATGCCTCGCCATTCGCCTCAGTTCCAGGGCCGGATCTTACGGTCTAAGTGCTGCAAAGGTAACCACTTTATCCTCCCTGGAACTTGCTCGCAGCATGGTCGAAACTGTTTTATCGCAAGCGGGAAGAGAGACACTCTCGCGGTCACAGAGCGATATGTCTACCGCTGAAGCCGAATCCATCATCGAACGAAGTTTCGAGCATCTTCACCATGCCATGTCCCAGGCCGTCTTTTGGACAAGTGCAGGTTTTCACTTCACGAGTACAACTTTCTCTATGGCTTCAGGGATATCACAACTACTTCTGTCTTCACTCGACCAGATCTTCGGCTCAACTGATTCCTCTCGAGCCATTGCGAGCATCGTCGCACTGATTAGACGGGAGTTCCACGATCCCGCCACCGGCATTCATGGGGATACTGTTGGCATGATGGATCTTGTGCTTGGCTTATGTGCTCTAGCATACCTACAAAGATGGTCCTGGAAGATGGTCGAAGAGGAAAAACGACGACAGGACTCCGAAGAGATCATATGGGACGTCGTCGTTTTAAACGATGGCGAACGTGTTGACATTCAAGATCGTATCACTCGAACTCCAGTCTTCACGAGGCCGGCCAGTTCAACATCTCGAGACACAAGTCCTACCAAATTCCAAGAAGCCGTCATTGGTTCTCAATCCGCATCTTTTAAAGAAGAGGAAGCTGTCATCGACCAGCTCAAGGATGAAATGGTCAAGAAACTCCCTCCCGACACTTCCGTTTCCATTTCCAACACAGTATCATCGACACAAACAGTCACCATTGACGTCGATGGACCTCGTCCATTCCCTTTACCTTTACTACCAGGTGCCGAGATCGTTGAGACGAAGGGATTGAGTAGTCAGGCAGGCCGTCGTACCAGTCAGATACTAAGCGACCCTCCCGAAGCCTCTAGCTACCGTGTTGTCTATAGGCTTGAGAGATCAAGGACTGGTGACATTTCCTTTCAGGGGTCTCAGGACATACCTGTCTCTGTGATTGACGTCTCAAAAGAGGAACCGGCTCCCGAGATTCCAGTCAAAGAACCTCCCCAAATGCCCAAAAAGACGAGGACAACGGGAGTCAAGTCGCCTCCACCGCAACGTTCAAGACCTGTCAAAAGTGCCAACGAGCAAACATCCCAAACTTCTCCTCGGACCATACCAAAACCTCGAGCCAGTGCAATTCGAGATGAAAAGGGGAAGTTCACACGACCAACTTCCGCGTCACCACCATCGTCGCCAGTGGAAATCAAGACTCCACAACGTGAAGCAAACCAGAAGAGACCACGCGCACCTGTCAACTCCTCCCAAGCCACCAATAAGACCACTTCCCCGCGAGAAAGCACTGCAACTCCCAGAAGAGTGTTACCCAAAAGGAAGTCGGATTCTTCGACGACGAGCCAAACAAGCGATAAGAAAACTGGCCTTAGACAGGCTCTTCGAGAAGGAAGTCAGTCAATCTCAAATATTTGGAACAAGGATTCACCGCCACCGGAAAGTAGACCTCGTCCACAGTCACGGATATCAACTGTTAGTAAGACTGGCAACAAACCAATGCATAGTCCCCGCTCTTCCTTGGATCAAAAGCGCATTGATAAGGCGGAACTTATCCCACGCAACCCTTCTCGTGCTAGCTATGTCTCCGTTCACGAACGTCGTCGAGATTCTATGATATCTCAAACAGATACCTACTCCATCCATTCGGGGTATGGCACCCCAACCCACTCTCCGAGTGTTTCACTGAGTGGTACCGCATTTGATTCGTCTTGGGTTCAGCAAGCCCAGAATGATGGTCTGCTTGCACCTCCTCCAATGTCTGCCGGTCACCGTAGGGTCCTTCGCAGGAGCCCAAGTCTTTGGAGCATGGCATCCAATGACTCACAATCATCACTGGTCCTTTCATACTACCATCAAAAGAGCGCCTACACAGCGTCAGATGCACTTGGGGGTCTTCGACGTGATGGTACAGTGAATGGGATATTTCCTCAAGCACATGTGCTTCGAAACATCACGAGGTATATGAGATTCTCGTCTGCATCGTATGGCTCCGCGTTTCTGAAGTTCATGGGCATTTCCAAAGATATGCCCCTATTGAGAGCCTGGGATAGCACCCATACAGATGTCAGACACTTTGTTCATCACACTGAATCGGACACTCACAGTGTCCTTCTCGCCTCTATTGTTGACCCACAAGGAGGGACAGACTCTAGTGGTTCAACTGGTACTGGCGTTCCTTTGGTGCACTACATCTCCCTGGACCATGATGCTAAAGCAGTGGTGCTTGCTTGTCGAGGCACACTAGGTTTTGAAGATGTTCTGGCAGATATGACATGTGACTATGATGTTTTGACTTGGCGTGGTCGAGGCCACAAGGTACACAAAGGTGTCCATGCCTCAGCTCGTCGTCTCCTATACGGTGGCGATCGACGCGTGCTGTTTACTCTCCGAGAAGCATTGCTAGAATTTCCAGATTATGGGCTTGTCCTCTGTGGCCATTCCCTGGGCGGCGCAGTGACGGCGTTGCTTGGAGTGATGCTTTCCGAACCAAACCCAACCGGCACTGGCTTTGTGACTGCGATCGAGGGACCAGAAAGGACTGTTGGTGATGAACTCTCTGATGGGCTCCTACCTATTCACTCTACGTTACCACCACGACGTCCTATACACGTGTATGCCTATGGACCTCCCAGCACTATGTCAGCGTCTCTACGCAAGAGAACTCGTGGGCTCATTACAACCGTGGTTCATGGGAACGACATCGTTCCATATTTGTCATTGGGCGTTCTGCACGACTTCCAGGCAGTTGCACTCGCATTCAAGAATGACCAACAACAAGCCAAGGCGGAGATACGTCAACGCATATGGCAGGCCTTCCAGACTGGTGTAGCAGACAAGTGGTACGGAGGTTTGCCCTCTGTCCCATCTGGAGACTCCTCCAAATGGGGTCATTCAGTGTTGCAGGGCCTCAGAGCTGGTATGACGAACCGTAAGCTTGTGCCACCAGGAGAGGTTTTTACTATCGAGACACAACGGGTTTTGAGGCGAGATGCATTCTTGCTACCCGAGGAAGATCACATTGGAAAGCCGGCCCAGAGAATTGTGATGAAATATGTCAAGGATGTTGAGGAGCGCTTTAAAGAGCTGAGATTTGGAACGAGTATGCTGGTTGATCATAACCCAGCTAGATATGAGGAGGCCTTGAACAAGCTTCGTGTTGGAGTCGTGTAAGTGTAAGTGGGACTTTATGCTGATGAGTTACGATACGGAATGGTTCGGAGGTTTTGTGATTTAGGTGTACAACAATATGCAGTGTTTCACGACGGAATGACTTGGATATATGTGGTCTATTTACATCAAATTGTATCTTTTTAACTCATGTGCAACGCCGTGGATATCTAATCAGCTGTAGTGGTGATGATCTTGCCATCATCGTCATAGAAGATCTCCTTTGCCTTGACAGATCTCAAGTGATCCACACCCTTGCTTAGCTCGCAGTCGTGGTAGAAGAGATATGTCTTGCCCTTGAACTCAACAATGGAGTGATGTGTCGTCCATCCCAGCACAGGCTCTAGGATACGTCCACCGTAAGTGAAGGGTCCGTATGGGCTGTCTCCAGTAGCGAAGCACAGGAAGTGTGTGTCGCCTGTTGAGTACGAGAAGTAGTACTTTCCATTCCTTTTGTGCATCCACGCAGCCTCAAAGAACCGTCGGTCATGGTCATCTCCCAGAATGGGCTTGCCAGACTCAGGGTCAAGGATCTGGATCTCCTTGACTTCATCGGCGAATTGGTGCATGTCCTCAGTGAGCTTGGCTACTCTTGGTCCTTGGGCGGGAACACCCTCGCCGCTGACCTCCTTAGGACCCTGCCACTCGGGGTCAAAGATATCATTACCCTTCTGGTAACATTGCAACTGCCCACCCCAAAGACCTCCGAAGTACAGGTACGCTTGTCCATCCTCATCCACGAAGCTTGCAGGGTCAATACTGTAGCTTCCCTTGATGGGCTCTGGGTCGGGAGTGAAAGGTCCCTCAGGCTTGTCACCGACAGCAACACCGATGCGGAAGATTCCCTGCTTATCTCTGGCGGGGAAGTAGAGGTAGAATTTGCCGTTCTTCTCAGCGGCATCGGGAGCCCAGAGTTGCTTGGAAACCCAGGGGATGTCTTCTGTCTTTAGAACAACACCGTGGTCGACGACCTCAGCTGGTGGGTCGAGGCTCTCAGTGCTGAAGACATGGTAATCGGCCATGTCGTACTGATCGCCATTGTCGTTGAACTTGATATCGGTCTCACGATCGTGAGAAGGATAGACATAGATCTTGCCATTGAAGACATGCGCCGAGGGGTCGGCGCTGTAGACGTTGGTGATGAGAGGCGCCATGATGTATGACTTTTATGAGATGTAGTGTTGATGTTTGGTTGGAGGGGATGACTTGCAGTGGCTGAGAGAGGACTGCCTTTTAATATTTGAATGAGAATGACAATATGATATGGATAATTGACCCCGCGTTGACTTGTAAATGCGACTTGAGGCTCATCTCAGTTGATTCATTTATCCAGTCAGGCCACGCAATTACCCGGGTTGAGTTCCACACCAGATGATCAAGTTAGAAAGCCAAGCCAAGCACCTCGGCATGGTGTGTATGCTCTCAGTTGGAGAAGGATAAGTCGATGGCACGGTGCGACGGCTTGAATTAGCCGCCGGTAATAGGTTCTGCCCATTCAATTGTGGCGTAACTTGTTCCTGGGCTATTTTACCCAAAAATATCGTGAGAGTTTTTGTGGTTGTTTCATCATATGTTATCTGATATGCCAGACTTGCCTGTTGGACACTGACAGCGGAATTTAGGCAAAATAGCTACAAAATGCCGGCATGTTTTCAATATGCATAATTCAGTTAGCTTGAGCCTTCAGGGTAAGTGGCAATGTGGTGCGGTAATTCATGGGATCCTCATTATCGACGTGTAATTCGTTGGCTAAAATAGAGAGGGTCTTTGTGGTCTGTGGTCCTGGCTCGGGTCTTTAAATCATCAGGTTCGAGAGTGGGAGATGGGGTCGGATGAGAGAGATATTGCGGACCTAGAAGTCTTGGACTCCAGTCTCGCCTTGTCTCGTTGGTAGCTGTGCCGAGGATTCATCCTCATCTATCCAACTTGGTTCTTCATCGTCGAACCAGGCATCTTGGGCGTCTCTTCTGATCATGGTATCGAGATCTTCATCTGCGTCAACGGGCTTGTAGTCAAAGTCCTCATCTAGACCATGAACGAAGCGCTCTTCAAGAAATGCATGCCATAGGAGAAGGCCATGGGCTTTGTCTGTTGCTGGTTTCTCCCATGGATGCTCAAGATCACCACCCGAGTTTTCAATTTCACCATCTTTCAACCGCGAGAGCTTGAGCTCTCCACGTTGCAAGTCAGCCTCGAGGGTTCTGCCATAGCCTTTGGCTTTGCCCTCGGCTTCACGCTCCGAAGCAGACTGGAACCTCTTTACTAGCCGCTCGTACAGCACTGGATCTAGGGGCAAAGTCAGGTTGAGAGCTGGGGATGATCGAGTAGTACGGCTTTACCAGCGAGCTCGTGCTCCAGGTTATCAAAGTATGACGGATGTCGACTGAGGTATTCTCGCCTTCGGTTCTGCGCCTGAATCTGTGCAGTCCGAGATGGAGATGTGGGCACGCGCGGGACGGGCTTGTCTGGTTGCTCGACTAGAGGTTGTCCGCGTTTTATAGGAGCTAGAGGAGCCATGACGATTTACCTGAGATATACAGTATTATAATATTGTTGTGGTGGCAGTTAAATATTGTAAGTTCTTGATGGTTGATCGACAGAAAGGTTGGCGTATGCTAGAGGCGAATTGATGCGCAACCAATTATGTCAGCTGCTTGAGCTGTTGAGGTCCCCACTTCTCATCCACCATTTGCAAGATCTCGAAATATGAGATTGGCGTGTAACAAACAGCAAGACCTTGTATATTTGGTTGCCAAAAGTCTATACTTTCTATCCACTCTTCTACGGTTGCGTTTTCTTAAATCTAACGCGTTGAAGAAAATCACTGATGAAATGGCTGCAATCACCTCTAGATTGGGTATCATTCTTCAACAGAAGAGGATACTCCAACCGGGGTAGTGTGCTGCCAAGCTTGACCTTTCTGGCGATGTCAGGAAAAGGGCCGCGTAAAGTTTGTTATGCCCCGGCTCCCAATGGCTTCGTTGAAGGAGAAGCTGTCGCTGTGTCTGGGGTATCAAGCCACGGGGCACAAACGGTGCAATGCATGAGCAGCACTGCAGCATGTGAACTTATTGTTACATGTGAGATGTGACACAACCTCAAGAAACGGAATGATCTCAAGACGCCAGCTTTTGACTCTGAGAATCTCTTGACGAGAGATCTAGACTGACAGCAGAGTCCAAAAATCAGGCCCCAACGTCGAACGGACAATGGACCCATCTTTAAAGAAGACATTCAGAAGCCTGTTGTCAATATTTGACAGGCGAAGCGATGGTCTGAAAGGAAAATAAGTCCAATTGACCTGGATGACCCCTGTCGATGGAGACGCTCGGGTGGCTTTTGAATGGGTGTAACCGTCTCGAATGGGTGCCATGAGCTGTGCATTGTGTAGCTCGAGCCAATGCAGGCTCGGCTTAATATTACCCTTGGCCAGAAAAACGAGCGCGCAATCACGATCATAACGAGGCCCGAAAGCACGCCTAAAAAAGGCCAACCAAGCTTGCTTGCTTGCCTGCCTGTGCCTGTGCCTGTGCTTCTGCTTGATATTGGATCCTGGGGAAGCTTTGGCTCTGATCCCATCGACACTGCAACGGCGGATCTACCCCTTGGAGATTATTTTTTTTCTTTACTTCCGTGATATCCTTGACAGGCCTTTTCTCTTCTTTTACCTGATTCTGGTCCTTTCATTCTTGGGATCGTCAGGCTCTTCTATTCCCCTTTTAATCCTTATCGGCCTCGCTTGTTGATATACCCTGTTCCGAGAGCTTTGAAGGCCTGTCTGTCTGTCTGCTTGCCTCCACTGTCGATAATATTGCGAAGCTCGGTACAGACCATTCACTTGCAATTTTTTGCTGTCTTCACTCATTCACTCATTCAGTATTCGTCTCCTTTGTCTAGATTAATTCTTTGACCGAATTTCGCCAACAGTTGGGCCGTTGTCTTAGTCTCCCTGTTATATCACCTCACCTTCGAACCTCCAACTCCGACTCCACGTCCCGGTCGCGTCCTGCCACCAGAGGATGCCAATGCCGACCTAATGGGGGCTACTGATATCGCCTCGCGCCTTCGAGCCAAGTTCACCAAAAGGCGACACTCGACGGCGGGTTCACAGGCATCTTCCAGTCGGAGCATTACCGACACCACCTCGTCGTCGTTCGGGAGTCGTCACTTATGGGATCGCGATCGTTCTCGAGCTCGTGACGGAGATGGCGACCATTCGTCTCAGCGGGCCGTGAGCAATTCGAGGGGCACCGTGAGTAGCCGACGTGGCATGACAGCGACGCCCGACGGTTCGCATCGACAACGAGAAGATGGCGATGATGTCGCAAAGCTCGAGGGTTCTCGGGAGGTTTCAGAAGCAGCAAAGTCGAGCTCAAACTCAAACTCAAATTCAAATTCAGAGTCGGCAGCCAAGAGTTCCTCGGAAATAGGTGCTGAAGCAGCGGTCCCACCCGCTAACGACAAGTCCACAGCACCCGACACCACGACCGAGCCACTGAAACAGCCGTCTCCGCCTATAGATCAACAGAGCCTCGATGACCTGGATGAAGAGCCTGATACAACCGCCACTAGCTCTAGCGACCAGCTCCCGCCCCATAGCGATCTGCACCCGCCACAACCTCATCCAAGACTTCACTTCAATCAACCACCGCTGCTCTCTCCCTCACTTCATCCTTCCGAACAGCCTTCACCATCGCGTCTGCGCCAGGCAAGCTCCAATCTCGACCGTATTCACGAAGACTCCCAGGACTCGGAACCTCCATCACCTACTGCGCGCCCAAGAAAAGTCGCAAGTCTTGAGTTGGACGCTGGTTCTGAGCTTGCTGGTCACAATGACGACGACGTGTTGAGTCTCGACCAAGCTCCCAACTCTCCAAAGTCTGCCGCCTTTGTGCCTCTGGCGGCAGCAACCTCGACGACATTTATCGCTCCGTCTCCTGGTCTTCCAACAGCTGGGACCCCTGGCTCTCCGTCACGACCAGCCCCGCCGCCCCGACGACAAAGCTTGTTGTCGAATCGCCAGACGACATTGATCAATACGCTCCTTTCACCACCCGTAAACGAACCTGGATACAACCAGAACACCACATACGCGCCTATCAACGGAAACATGGTGACCCGAAAGATCTGGGTCAAGCGGCCTCATGCCTCGCCGACCCTCGTTACCGTCAACGAAGATGACCTGGTCGATGATGTCCGCGATATGATTCTACGTAAATACTCAAACTCACTCGGTCGAAGCTTCGACTCTCCAGACATTAACATACGCATTATTCCTCGCGATCAACATTCAGAACGTGTCCTCAATCCTGAGGAGCCAATGGGCCGGACTCTCGATGCTTATTATCCAGGTGGACAAACCGTCGAAGAAGCTCTAGTAATTGACATTCCAAGGCGTGCGCCTAAAGCTTCCCCGCGCCCCGTCGTTCCAGCATATGTTGGCAACATCTACTACAGCGAGGATGGCAGGCCTACGGAAACAAGTGATGGCTACTTTCCTTCGGTCGCTGCCCATCCTGGCGCTGTCGGCTCACCACATCTTCCAGTTGCAGTTCCGGCGCATGTCAATCCTCAGGCCCCGCACTCAATCGCAGTATTAGGGACTGGCCATATTCCACCTATTCCGTCGCCTGGTAGATCACGCGCATATCGCGATCGTCCGGATCGTCCCAGATTAGGCCGCACTCATACATCGTCGCCAACACTGATTGCTAATGGCTCTGCCGTGTCACTGGCTGCCGCCGCCGCCGCGAATCATGCGAACCATGGTACGCAACACTTCAACCCGAGGCTACCGCATTCACGAACTCATTCAAACTCTTCAGATCAACCTGGTATGCCACCTGCTGCCCCTCCTCTACCGACGCCTCCCGCCCCCGAACCTTCGGCAGTACGAGTATCGACACCTCCAGTCAGGCCAACTTCACCTCGACCTACGGCGAAGACCAAGAAGAGCAAGAAGGCCGAACATCCTAGTTTACCGCCGGGCATGCTCAATGGCGGCGTGCCTCCTATCAATGTCCTGATTGTGGAAGATAACCCCATCAACTTGAAACTCCTGGAAGCCTTTGTGAAGCGCCTCAAGGTGCGATGGTCAACCGCAATGAATGGACGGGATGCTGTAAAGAAGTGGAGGAGTGGTGGATTTCATTTGGTTCTGATGGATATCCAACTTCCAGTCATGAACGGTCTCGAAGCGACTCGTGAAATCCGAAGATTAGAAAGAGTCAACTCGATTGGTGTCTTTTCATCATCTCCCGATGGTGTGGTTACGACGGAAAACCCCGACGAACTCGACGACAAAGACCGCCTGCAGAATCCTTCCTTGTTCAAGAGTCCTGTGATTATTGTCGCTTTGACTGCTAGCTCCTTACAGAGTGACCGACACGAAGCTCTAGCCGCTGGCTGTAACGACTTTTTGACCAAGGTATGTAAATTGCACCGCCAAGCAGAGGTAGTTAGCTAACTAATGATATAGCCCGTCAATTTTGTCTGGCTAGAGCGCAAGGTAATGGAATGGGGTTGCATGCAAGCCCTCATCGACTTTGACGGCTGGCGCAAGTGGAAGGAGATTTCTCAAGAGGCTGAAGAGACCGCCGCTGCTAAGAAGGCAGCCGTTGCAGCAGCCAAAGCTAAATCAAAGAAGAACCGCCTCTCGATGACCAAGCCCGGTTGATAGCTTCAGTTGGATATACGAAGATACATGCTTTGGCACAACTGGGCTGGTCTTAACAGTAGAATATACACCAGGAAACAACACATATTCTGGCACAACACGAGACAAACCAAAAACGAGTCATTGGTATTATTCACCCGCCGAGGCAACAGCAAACATGAGTTGCCTCATAGATCTATCTGCGACCTATAGTTTTCGCCATAGGATTAATGTTTGGCATTTGATGTTTGTCGGGAGCTGGTAAGAAGGGAGTTGTATAATGGACGCAAAGCATGATGGCGCAGGTAACATATACATACGAATACCAATGTTTATAATGCCACGAGACTTGAATAATACATGTCGAGAGGACGCAAGCCAGAGTTCAATGCTGCAGAGTTGAGATGTTTCTGATGGCATGGACCTGGAGCCCTTGTCCGCTTCAGTAAACGACATAAGTCCAGTCCATATATTGCATTAGTATTTGAAAACTAGTATTACATATACTCCGTATGTATATATAATGCCCATCTCATTTTGAACGAGAGCTTCTTTGATTGTCCCACTAGCTTCGACCCCATCTGATGTGGATCGCGAGGTTGGTGATGTCGGGCCGGAATACGGAATAATTCGACCCCGGGATGAAAATTACTGCAAAGCTGGAACAGCATTAAACACCTCCAAACAAGTGCAGCCTTTTCCCGACCTGACATCCAACCAATTCTAATCAATTGGACCTGGGTCGCATGTAATGCAGCAGAGAGTCAGAGAGAATCTGAACCCGCTGTAACCATGCCTCCTCGAGTGCGCGGTGCATCGACGCCGCTGGCTGGCCTCGATGCCACCATTTCCCTCTCCAGGAGGACCTCCTCCGCTTCGTCTCCATTCCTCCGTACCTTCTCGACAACACCATGCCGCGAGAAGATGAGCAAGGGTCGTGCGCAGATGTTCGAGTGGTTGAACTCAGGCCATGGCAGGAATCTCGCTGAGCCTAGCAACGGTCCTAATTATCTCGGCCCTCACAACGATCAGCCTTTTCCTCTCAACCCCCTCTTCCGAAGTCAGCCTGTGCTCTCAGATCAGACGAGGGAGATCATCTATGAGAAGGTGACGGCGAAGGGCATGTCTCTGAAGGCGGTGTCTGCTGAAATGCACATCGACGTGAGGAGAGTTGCCGCTGTTGTGCGACTGAAGGAGGTTGAGAAGCAATGGCTCTCCGAAGTAAGTACCGTCCCGGTGAAGCTCTATCTGCCCTGCTATATGATGAGACCAAACAAAATTTTCGATTAGTCTTGAAGACACATACATGGTTATACTTTTATATACTCTGATAGCATCATCTGATTTTGGGCTTGCTTTTCTACTCTTTTGATAGCAATGCTAACCAACCTCCAGGGCAAGCAATTAGCAACACCTTATGCCAAGGCAGTTATGAAGATGCTACCCAAGACACATTACAATGAAGGCGAGGAGAACATACCTCACGAGCCTATCAACGAGATTCACGTACACAACCTTACCCTACAACAACTATTCACACCAGTGTCTGAATCCCGACACTTCACAAGAGAAGATGCCGCCAAGGCCTTCCACGACAACATGCTCTCTGCCGACCAGCGATCACCTCAACCCGAGCTCATCAAGATGGAGCAAGCAATTCTCAAGGGCACTGCACGACCAGAGGCAGTAGCCAAGTTCCAGGCAGTCACACAGGCAGACGAGGACAGGGTAGCCAAGAAGATTCTGGACCAGCGTAAGCGTGAGGAGGCGCAAACGAAGCGCGTCAAGACAGATCGCTACGAGTTCCGATTTAAGGAGATTAACGTTGATGATGTTGGTCGTGATGGTCGATCAAGGAAGGGAACCGGCTGGCGTTATGGTGCGCCGTTCGAGGACCGCAAGCGTGGGTTGGTCAAGATTCCCACGTCGGTGCCTTGAAGTGTATGAATATATATGGGATATGGAGTGGCGAAACTGTACTATACGAATACCAACGCCATGTATTAATTAGACATGGACTGTATGCTCGTCCAGAGATGATGAATAGCGCTTGCATTTCTGTATGTGTTCATATATAAATGTGCTAAATTTGTGTCATTGACATTGATGTTCATCGTGATCCTGAGTCGTCATTCATAACTCTTCGACACTATTGCCTGCTCTCCTCGGGCACGATCAAGTTCTTTCGAATCTGCTCCAGATCCTCCTCTGTCAGACCGCAGTTTTTGACCACATACTCCTCGACAGAGCCATGTTGTTTACGAAGTGCTTCCAAAGCAGCAAGCATGTTCTCGGGCTTGGCTCCCAGTAATCGTTGGGCACCTTCAGGATTGGCTCTCAGTTCCGGGCTCTTCATCACAGCTGCAAGGAGTTCCTCTCGAAAGTCACCGAGGCCAACTTCAGTCAAACCATACTCATGAGCAATAGTCCCTTCATCCACACCACATATGGACAGGATGAAAGCGCAGACTACACCAGTTCTGTCTTTGCCGGCAGTGCAGTGAATGAGTAAGGGTGAAGGATCGGGTCTAGCAAGATGTGAGAGAATAGTGTTGATAGAATTCGTTCCCGTCTCCCAAATTCCCCGATACGCCTCAACGAATCCCTGGCTTCCTTCGGCGGTATAATTCCGAAAGCGCAGCGCAATAGCCTCCGGGCCGTAATCCTCGTCTAGGAAGACCGGAGTAAAGACCCGTTGGGCGCCGGGCCACTCTCGGGTTCCGGTAGCGTAGCGCTCGATCTCAGTTCGCGAGCGCAAGTCGTAGATGTGAGAGATCTTGAGTTCCTGCAGAGCTGAGACGCCGTCTTCGGTGAGACGGGATGGTTCTGCGGAGCGGAAAATGAGGCCGGGTCTGATTGTGTATCCGGGGCGGGACTTTATAGGCAGCGGATGACCGCCGAGATCACGGAAGTTTGCAATACCCGCGATGGGAAGGAAAGGAGGGCCGAGATCTGCCATGACTGATGACTGACGTGTAAAGTAGTGATAGCTTGCTCTAAATCTATTACAGGTAGAACTAATATTGCAGCGACCAAGGCTGACCTTGTAAACAAGAGAGTCAGTTCAACATATGCATATGGCGGTTAATGTTGGTTAATGTTGGTGGAGGTGGGGCGTCATCCATCAAGCCTCGGTCCAGAGACGGGTATAAGTCACTGCCAAATCTAGAGCCTCTTACAACCAAAACCACGTTTCTGTTTAAAGACTATCCATTTGTTGTTTATTCACGTAAGTTTGGTCTAAAGCTTTGTCTCATTTTGGAAGTTCCAAGTTTGTCAATGTCCACAAACACATAGACTTGGAACTGGTAGGCTAGCAATGAAGAGTCACTTTGAGGACCATGTTGTTAAAGAGCGTAAATAGTTGGATTTTCTATGACAAACAAAGGGAATAAAGCAAAACAAGCGTGAGCCCCCCTTCTAAGATTCTAAGCTTTTGAAAGACCAGGTATTTTGTGCAAAAAGCCCAAGACAAACGTCCTCCAACTCCAAAGATCTAGGCCGTCCACATCTCCTAGTAATACAAGAACCAGTCTTCAAGAAGCGAAAGATAAGATCTCAGTTGCAAGATCGGAGTGAGACGGTCGTTTCACATCTTAACAGTAGGTGCAGCGCTCGCAACGATAGTTTCCGCAATCGGGACACTGAGGGTTGTTCGCGATGGTCTGCGGGCCGTAGCTGCAATTGCACTGTGAAGGTCAGTATATCTTTGTACAAAGTCCCAGCTTCAAACTACTCACGCAACACCATTGAGATACGCCGTCGACGAGCTGTCCGCGGTTGCCAGCAGAGCAGGCGGTAGAAGCGCTGGAAGTGGTTAGAGACTACTGATGTTGGTAGTGACAGTGGATGTTTTCGACATACAAGTTAATGGCAGCCATGATTGATGGTGTTATTGGGTTGTTTGAGTATTGAAGGAGGCGGGTGTAGTGTTGGTATCCGTAGACACAAGATGTGCTTTAGTCTTAAGAGTTTTGGTGAGTGGTGAAGTGTATTGGTATCATGATCAGAGACAGGCAAATGGCCATATTTATATAGGAATCTATAGACAGTTCAATCTAAGGCGTACATGGTCGAGGGGCATGTAAGTTCCGAGTTCCATCTAGTAACAAGTCCATTGTAGTTGACACAAATCACACGAGATGAAGTCCAAGTCAGTGAATAACAAGGATTAAAGTTCGAGGCGATAGCAGTGCCACTACTTGGACTATAGCTGCGATGATTATCTGCCTGAAAGCGAGTTTCCGTCCTGTTAGTGGGAGTACGGATCAGGTTTGCAATAGACATTGTTTGGCTAGGAAGCGAGGAAGACAGGATGAAAGAAGGGATGCCTCAGGGGCCTACTCCGGGATGATTGAGCATAGCCCTGTTTCTGGAAGCTTTAGGCTCATTGTTCTTCGCGAATTCGAAACGCTTGATTTGTTTGCTAGAGCAAGGCAGCGACTATGAATCAGTCAGGAGTTTTGTTTGGGATGGAGTCTCGTCTCGTATGGGAGGCGATGCTGGAAACTAGACTGTGCCCCAACAGCATGCAGCTACAGCTAGGCAAGATCATAGGAAATAATACGGCCCTTAGTTCATTCTATAGATCTAACTGGCCTCGCATTCACGGACCCTGCCTACAGAGCCGTTTCTCAATTCAATGTTGAGGCTCTGCGTGCGGCTCAAAATCTCCATGTGACTCAGCGAGTTAGTTGGTAGGCTGAGTCAATTGAAACAAACACCGCCCCGGTCCTGTTCCCTGCCGACCATGTGGTTCTAACCAGGCCTTCTACTCCGTAGCCAATGATGTCCAATTTTAATCACTGTTTTAGGCATGAGTTTATTAGTCCCGTCCGTCTCTAACTCCTCAGAAGCGAGGGTTGGAGTGGTAATGGCAAATGCCAATATGAGCATTTCAACGTCGTATCTTCCCTCGCATTTCTGGTACTCTAATCCTCGTTATTGACTTCAGGGTCTGCCGGAAACGCCGTATTACTCGGAGTATCTGCAGCCAAGATCGATGATGCTACACATGTTCCTGGACGAATCCGGGGGTTTGGATGAAGCAAGCCTACCCTATTCTCAAACAGCACTTTCAACGTTCACATTGAACACATGGTCAGGACAACAATTTACCAAGAGCTTTAGCATAGCCTCGAAACTATCAAGGTGATAAGCTTATTCGATGGACTCAGGCAACGGTGCTTATCCTCGTCAACAGTGGAGACACTCTTGTCATGAATGAGATGGTTGGACTTTAAGCTTATCCAATCAACCTCATACTCCCGTCTCCTCGTATTTCTCACCGACTTCTCAAAATCGCATCAACAACATTGAACTTCCCAAGGATATGACTGTAGTTAACTCACATGCCATTCTTACGAGACATGTGATTTTCAAGTCCACGTTAATTTCCCACTTGTCTCATTATGTGAATCTCAAAAAGTCACGCTTGAAATTGTCATGCGCGCCATTAATTTGGCTGACTTACCTGGTAAGCCTCAATCAGATATTATGACCTCAAAACTTCGAGAACTCTTCTTTATCAGCACTAGTTTCTTGTGAATACCTGATCTCAAACATTTGCATTTTCAACGATGCACATTCCTGAACCCACAGGCCGAATTCCGTTGTTTGTTTACGGGGCGACATATTGTAGGGCGGTCGTGATAGTGATGTAAGATGGGAACTGTTGCAAATGTTGACGTTGACACTGAACTTTGAAAAAGAGCCAAACTCCAGGTTGGAAATTACCCGCTAAACTGATAAACTTTAACAACTCATCCGCTAACAATTTTCAGCTCTGCATGACTTTCTCTTCCTTGGTTGAAGGAATCACAAGGCGGCCTCTAGGTACGGAGGCTCGATAATCCGAAGCCTCTAGAACAAGAGACTCAGGGTCTAGATGTCAGAGTCAGGGGTCATGCAACGACTAAAACAAGCTTGCTTTGCACTACGTCATAGGGTCATATCAGTGAATCACGACAATTTCCAAGTGTGAAATTAGATTCTGTTAAGTTTTAGGTCGATCTCTCGCTTCTTAGGTCGCAGGAATGACGGCAGAGGCTTCCCTTCGCTACGCTACGTATTAATTAACAGGCGGTCTACCCTACGAACGAACGAACGAGTGAGTTTTCGCCAAGCTTGACAATTTTGCATGCCCAGTCAAAGTGACGCTTCAGTGACCAGCTCATTTTCTTGACTCACCCTAATCATCCTAATAAACCCGCGATCCTCTTTCCTTTGCATCTGAGTCTGCGATTAATTAATCACTGACCCGCTCCGACCTACGATAACCTCTTCTCGTCAATCTTTTCTCGTAAATCTCCACCCCCTTTGCGAGATCTCGTTCGAATTGCCGACACAGACCACAGCAAAGCAAACCAAAGCAAAGCAAGCAAAGCGACCATGGGTATCAAGGATCTAGCTATCAGCTATGTGGCGTTTTCCACCATCCACTTGTTCCTATTCGCACTGGCTCTCACCACTATCGGTTTGTATGGTACCGACCTTCATAATGCGAGCAAGCAGGGCAAATACTCTGATTCTAAGTGGGTGAGTGACTTGCTCCCTCCCTCCGTTCGACAACGTGCAAATACACATTGTTACCATGCAATGCAATACAATACAGTACAGTGCTGACAAAAGTTCAATGCACAGGTCTACGCCGTGGTTGTTGGTAGCATCTCTGCCGTGACATGTGTACTCTACTTTATCCCGTTTGTGCTGCGTGTCGCCGGCTTTGTTGTCGCGGTATGGGACTTTATTCTATTCGTCCTCTGGATCGCCCTCTTTGGCGTCTTTGGCAAGGTGCGTTCTATCATCCATCCGTCAAGTGCTTACTGCAAACGATCGGCGGCATCGTTTGGCTGACATTTGTGAAACCTGCAGATGTACATCAATGAGGACGCCGAGGGTGACGGTGGTGTCAAGCGCATGAAGAACGCGGTCTGGGTCGATCTCGCCAGCGCCCTGCTCTGGCTCATTGCTACCTTGGCGGCCCTGGGGTACTGGTGGAAGCACCGTGACAATCGTTCCCGCTTTACTGGCCGCGCTCATGTCTGATGAGACACAAACGGGCGCATCAAGCCCCCTCAGAAAGAGACGGACATGTTGAGGATGGTTGCATATGGGATACACAAATGCAACTTGCGACGGAGATATTCGGCAATGGTAATGGAACGGTAATGGGAAGGGAGGCCTGCAGGTCGGGCTGTTTGAGTGTGTGCGCGTGTGTGTGCGTGCTTTGTGTGTCTGTATGCTGGGATGGGAATGGACGAGACGAGATGAGATGTTGGCACGACTTTGATACCATGGTTTTCTTCTGTGTTTCCTTGCTTTTCCTTTTTCGACAAAGACTGCTTGTTCCTGAAACACTAATATCTGCGTCGAACTCAAAATTTATCGCTATCACCTGAATCGAGAATATCACACTTATTAGTGCAACCATCTACGGCAGCCTCCCGTACGGCGTGCAACATGGCTTGTGAGATGGGTGGCTAGATCTACCAATGGCCGCCGGCATGAGTGAAACTTGGTTAACCAATGGACAGTCAACGGGCAGTCACTGTAGGATTCATGCTGTGAAATGACCACGGACATTGGCATTGGCAACACAAAGCCAAGAAGAGTGCAGCTTGCCGAACCACCGTTTACGCCAAGACAGAGTGATATCCGAGATACCCTTTCGTAGTACCCTGAAAGAGCATCGATATGGCACCACCACGGAGAAGGATGTTGCACCAGTTTGACCAGGACCTAAAGCAGAAAAGAGAGAGAGCAAAGAGGGGCGAGCGTCGATCGTCGATCGTGGACAAGCTCGCCTCCAACGCTTCCGAGGGGTGATGTGATGATGACGGACTTTTCCTCACAGGGAGAAGGGCTGAAGGGGTCTTTTTCATTTTTTTCAAGGGTCCGGCGTTTGACTAGCTGTGTTTCTCGCTCTGACCTTTGTGCCTTGACCCTGACCCTCAAGGGGATTAGGATTTTCGAATCACGGGCGAAAGCAAGCGGCGCTTGTGAGCGGGCCAAGCCAAGCCAGTCTCTTGCCATGACGTCGATCAGATGCCTGATGGAAGCTTCAAGTGGGGGCCGCTTCTAAAAGCCCGTTTGTTTTTGGTGCAAGGATCTGTTGATCTCTTGTCCTCATTGTTGATACCAGCGGAGAGGTTGGGCAGCGTTGGTGGTGATGTGAGTGTTGATCGTAGCCTGTAGAGGCGGTAAGTTAAGCGATAAGAAATGCACGTGGGAATATTCTACGACATTTGACACTGAATACGAGCGGTCAAATGCTCAAATGTCTCATTGATACCATCTTTCTTTTCTGGTTGATGGTGGTGGCTGTGAGTGAGCAAGTTGTAGTGATACGAGGGTCTAAGATTGCGAATACCCATAATGGCAATTGTTAGCAAATGCGATCATAAGTTCCTGAATATAATATTGACCACGTATTATTGACCTCGCATGTACTCAATACTATGTATGGTACATACTCCATACATACGCGCAAAATTGTCTCTCCACAAAGAGTGACTGTGACTGTGACTGTGTCTTCCAAGACTTGGAACAGAAATATTCGCGGAGTCGGATAAATACACCGTTGATACGGGACGTCATTGACCAAAAACAAACCAAGGAGGGGTCTCGTTTTCAAAGGGTCCCTACAGCAAATCTCAGGGACTAATTCGTTACCTAGTTTGCTGCGTCCAGGACAGGACGTTGACCGCGAGTTCTAATTCGTCTCTGCAAAGCATCAGAGTCTGGCCAGGTGGTGGACGGGATGGCACAGCAAAAACTAAAAACCAAACGCTGTGCTTGGTTTCTTTGTTTGCGTTGGTGACTTTTGAGTGGCTCACAGGGTCGTCCCGCATGTATTTCCTTGGCATTCTGTACGGTGACGGCGCATGCAACCAGGTACAAATCAAGGGTCACCCCAGCCAGAATGTGCCTCAAAAGTCCTAGCGGGATACCTGCCAAACTCGTGGTTGCATGTCGCGCTTCCAGAACGGGTACCGTGTAGCGGGTTCCAGCATCGGAAACATTGGGAAACCCGCTGCAGAGGGTCACCGTACTGTACGTGGTGGAAGCGATCCACTAAACCTCGCCTTGCCCTGGATCTTGGGCTTCTCTGGCTTCTGGCTCTGCGTCCCGATGTTCCTCGCTTGAGGTACTCGCGAGTTGATTTGTTGGAGCTCCCACTTTTTGGGGGTTGGGAGGCGCTGGAAAGAACCAGGATGGAACGGGAGATCCATTGGATCCATCCATGGAAGAGGAAGAGTGTGTCTGTCTCGCTTGCGATAACAAAACCGTTTCGGAACCCTTCGATCTTCATTTCTTAGGGAACCCTTCATTTCTCGCCCAAATAGGCATACACTTCACTCATCTTACTTACTGTACTCTCCTGTACTGTACTGTGCTGCACTGCATTGCTGTGCGTTGTGCTTGCTTTGCTTACATACTACTACACTGCAGTGTCATGTTGTGTTGTGTTGTGTGTTTGCCTTTTTAACATTACATCTTGACGCCGCCATCACATTCTTGAGTTACAGCTACCTACCTTATCCATTCGCCTCACTTCTTTTATCCGTCCTCCGTGGCATTCCGTCCAATACATTCACATTCGAAAAAGTCACTCTATTGTACTCTTATTATCTATTCTTGGCCTCCCGTCATTCGCGACACCGACACGACCTGCCCCTCATTGTTAATCATCAAACCTCCCCGACTGCCGCCGCCCTCCCATGAGCTGAGCGCGCATCCATCCATTCCCATCCACTTGATCTCCTGGTTCTTCTCAATCCTCCATATATACCTACTTATGCAGCGACGTTGGCGCTTGATTCAAGACTCGGGCTGGGTTCTCAGTCAGGCGAATAGCTATTCCCCAAGAGACCAAAGACTCAAACCTCAGACATTGAATCACGACTGCAACGACGATATGGCCAGTTTTGCCAGAACCATCAAATCTCCTTATCTATCACCCCGACTTCGACCTTCCATGCCAGGGCGCTCCATGTCTACGAATTCCGACCAAGCTAGCCAAGCCAACCCTCCTCCTCAAAGCCCACGATCAGGTGAAATTATCGGCGAATTCGACCTGTCTGGACGAAACACCCCAGCGATTCCATCCAGAAGACCAAATGAACTACAAGACGGGTTCTTTGACCTTGATGACATTGAACCTCGTACTTCCTACTTCTCAGGTAAGTTAGCATTGGCATAGACATTGTACGGAATGCTTGGAATGCATGTCCAATATCCAGTCGTTTGACCCCTGATTGCCCATCCATCCCCACCTCCCTCTCGTTGTTCTTCATCACCTGGCCTCAAGTGAGTGATCTCAACCTTCTTGCGGCCGGACGTCGGGGCTATCCTCCGGCCGACGATCCCGGACGGAGACGGGCGGTGCTCAACCCGGCAGCTGGCATCGCAGCGCAGCGTGCAAAAAGCTCCGAGGCGAGACACGTTCTTCTGCTCAGACTTGGTTCGGCGCCACAAGTTCCCCTCTACGAACCCAAGAGACCCTGACACATGGCATAAGCTCTAGTTGTACACCACCAAGAAAAAAGTATGTACAACGAATAGATGCGATGCTGTGTAAAGAAAAGGGGTGTTGTTCTGAAGAGGTCGAATCATGTAAGAGCCGCCTCCAAGCCGCTGTCCCTGTCCCTGTCCCACAGCGCAATGCATCAATAGTTGTGCCTATCAACGCTATCCAAGTTGGCTATTGGAGCATCCTAACCAATGATGCATCCGGTGATTGACTGGCGCAAAGCGCGCGGGGCGGGATTGAGGTCTCGGGAGGCTCCCGCACCCCCCGTTTTCGAGAATGCCATATTGGCTTCTCAAGCTTGACCATCTTCACCATCACTTGAGTCGATCGATGCTCTTCAGTTGACTTGTCACGCTCCCCAATTCCACAATTCTCCTCACTTTATTTCGCTCATCTTTTCCTTTTCCCCTCAAATCATCTGCCCCTTCTCCACCTCTTCTCAATCATTTCCGAGTCAAAATGTCTCTTGCACCGGGATGATGGGCCATGCTTTATCGCGCTACTCGTCGCTCTCCCCACACTCACTTCCCAGTCGTCGCGGGGTAGTCTAGTGGCCCCCATCAACCATCCCGGGGTTGGCCGTTGAGTGACGCCTGGACTGGCCCTGAAGTGCACTACCGGCTTTTGCTTTAAAATGTTCTTATATCCTGTGCTATTCCTCAATTATCCTGTTTTCGATCTTGTTGTCATTGACCCTCCCTTCGTCACTACGCATTCGGTCATCGCAAACCTTATTCTTCTTACTGGTCTTCCCTTTTTACTTACATATGTCCCCTCTTTATTAGACGACAACGAGAAGTCTGCTCCTGGCACTCCATCTGCTCCTCCATCTGCTCCCTCAACCCCGCGCAGCCGCAGCCGCAGCCACGTTCGACCTATAGCTATCGATCTCCCTCAAATCAGACGTTTCACTTCCGCTCCCGCACGCACGCCTCCCGAACCCTTATCAGCAAGAGGTGACCTTCCTGGGTAAGACATCCATCCATTTCCCATGTTCTCTCAATTCAATACCATTCCATTCCATTCATCTTTACCACGTGGGCTAACACCGTTGCAGAGGTTACTTCCCACTTCACGAGGATCCCAACAGTCGTGTCCATCGGCCACACCCTTTCCAGCATCATCCCGACACTCGCATGAGTCGTCTCATCTCTGAATCTGGACCAATCTACGCCGACTCTCCCACTTCTCATCCAGCTCAAAGTGCAGTCATGTCTCACTCAAACACTCCCGTCGCCTCATACCTTGCTCCAGGCTTCCATGACAATCCTGTCCCCATGGGCAAATACTACCCTACCAACTACGAACGTAGGAATGGCGCCCAATCAGTTCTGCGACCTCCCTTGTCTGGAAGCGTGTCCTCCAACGTTGGATCCGATTCCAGTGCAATCCCCCGTGCAAGTGGCCAGTCGAAACTCGACAGTGAGCTTCGTCGCAAGTTACTCCAGTATAAGCGCGATATGGTTACACAAACAAGTATGGCTGCAAATGAATTCATTGGTAGCTCGGCCAAGTCTGGCGACAAGCCTGGATTGTCACTCAATGACCTCCCCTTCCGGGACTGTCGCTTTGCTACTCCCGGCTATCAGAAACCCTTATCCCCCAGACTTCTTCCCATAACAAGTCCCGGCCCTATCACCCCCATGGAGCTTGAAAACACTGCTGCTGGTGGTGACTACATGAGTCGCTAAAAAATATGGCAACATTTCACAAATTCTTTTCTCTTACCAGTTACTGTGTTGGGATACTGAGATAGAGTGGCATATGCATACAGATTGAGCATGGTTCTTGCATCGAAACTGGCTGGACTTGTTATTTTCATTTGACAAAGGGCGTTGGTTGGAGGTGAGCCCATCAGTGGCCTGATATTCCTCCTAGGTGGCATTCAGCGTGTTATTTAGCTGCATTCTGGTACAATTTGATACCGTACGTGTTGAGGCATGATACCCATAGAATACATTTCATTTGTAAGGACTAAATGGTGACCACTGGGCCACCCATCTCCGCAGATAAGTATTTGCTGTTCTCCGTGATGTCAAAGTGACCCGTAACAGAGGAGATGATAGTACTTTTTGATGTAGCAAGCATGTCAGACGGTAGGACCGGGCAATGATTAGGCAGTACCATTGGAGACACTGTTCCCATTGAATTATTTCCCTTCCATGCCAGCTCCATCGTGTACATTTAATCAGACCTCACTTATATATTGTATTATTACAGTCTGCAAAAGCCATGCAAATGCATGGCAAGAGAACGGAATAAAGAAACAGACTCTGTTGCATTTTTTCTGCTGAAAAGTCCTACTGTCGCAACAATACACGAGTGTGATTGGGCTGAAACTTGTTTCTTTGGTGCTGCCTGGGACCGTGCAGCCAAGGTACAGGGTAGGCTACACTCTAGGCAGCAAGAGCTGGTTGAGTCAGCACGTGATCTGGCGTTCGCGTTTGCCTGCCGTTAGAGCCAATTCAATTTAACTCTACGCGTTCCGCATTGTGCACCTCGTGTTAGTGAAACCCTGTCTTTTCGTGTACTTCATGTGCTGCAGCACATTTGAACGATCTTTATGACATCGAGATGTTGAGGGAGTTATTGTTTTATGAGCTTGAGAAGTCATAACCAATCTTGTCGCCAAGCATGACTTCTGGTTCTATTCCCACGACTGCCCTCGTGGTGGATTTCATTTGCCTCTTCACACACGATCTGAAGAGAAAGCAAAAAAGGTGGCAGGATGGAGTGCTCAAATATCACACGTTCAACAAGCGAGTCATGGTGTATGATGATCGAAACCACTTCATAGGCGATGCCCATTGGCAAGAAGGTGGGGATCTTGAGCCCGGTGATGAGTTTGAACTGGATCGTGGTGCAGCCATCGTGCAAGTTTCGGACTGTACCGGACAACGAGAGCAGGACCTGACAGAGCTACTGGATAAGCGCGCAAAGGAAGTTGAGAAGCGCCGGACAAATGCTGGGACGACACGAACACCAGGATCGACTGCAGCAGGGACTCAAACACCAAGAAACGACCAAAATGCCCCCCATTTTCAACTTAGACATCGCCCGCTTAATGATCTTGTTGGAGGAGCTTCGAGAATCGGGAGGGCCGTCATTTCACCCCACTCGCCATTTGAGCAGCGCAAGATGGCCGAGAGCCCAGGTCAGCAGCAAGATTCACCATCAGAAGATGCACGGCCGAGCAAAAGGAGAAGACGAGAGGAGTCGCCTCCGAGTAAGATGGGGCATGCCCGGGCTTTATTTGGAACGACTTTAACTCTCACTCCGTTCTCTTCTTCAATACCCCCAGCTCGAAGTCAACCATTGCACGACAGGGCCGCAGCAAGGCCAAAAGTCGCACCACCTGACTCACGAGATGGCACATCAAGGTGTGCTGATAGAAGCTCAAAATCACCACCGCTCTCTCCTAACCCTGCAGAGGCGGAGACCAGCGCTCCTCGTCAGGCTGCACCCCGCCGAGTTCTTACACAACGGGCATCGTTAAAGGAGCTGCTGGCAGGCAATGAGCACAATCGGACTAGCGAAGTTCCTCGGACTCGAGAACCTCTGTTGAAGAATCATACGAAAGCCTCAAAGCCAGTGAAAATCCGACAACCGCCTCCCGAAGACGAGGTTGTTTCACTTCTCACCCAAGAGCTCATAGCACCAAAACATCGTAGTGATGCAGCGGCGAATAGCTCACGCAAAGCCCGAGGACATCAGGATACCAATGCAGACAGACCGTCCAAAACCCGAACATCTGCGCCCAAACCGTTGTCGAAAACAATTGAATCTGACAAAGGCGATAAAGAATCACCCGCAGCCGACGACGAAGCATTTCTCATGTGGTTGGCGGAAAGTGAGGATTCTCCAGCCTTAGACCAAACCCCGGTGCCACCTGCGGATAACCGCCCACCACGCTCGAAGAAGGCAAGGGGTGATTCTGTCCCAGCAATCCAACGGCCTGCAAAGGAGTCTGCCCGGAAGTTCGCCCAACAGCCCATCGTTGTCGATGAAGATGAAGATGAGGATGTGGAGGCGTTACCGCATCGAAAGATCTCCCTAAACCGCCCCGAGAGCTCAAAAACGTCCAAAAGAAAAGAGACGAGCACAGCGGAACATCATGGAATGAAGCGAACACTGATTACCGATATAGCATCCGCAACAGAAACCGATACAGACAAACCTCCTCCTGCGAAGGAACCGCGGACAGAGCTCAGGATCAGATCAAGGCAGCGGCGCGGGCTGCTCATGTTGGCTGATAGGAAAGGAGGAAGTCGACCAGGCTCAGCAGGAAGATCAGTCCCCCCATCATCAGGAGCTGGAAGCGACATACAAAAAACAACCCGTACCGTCACCCGCGCTGCCTCGATTTCCGAAGAACCCCAAGCTACTGAGAGTATTACGACAAAGACGACCGCTTCGAAAAAGCGACAAGACTCAGCCAAGCCAAGTGAGCTTCGTCACTCTGTGGAAGAGCCTGATGACCAGCTAATCGCGATTCATAATCCGAACACAGAAGAGATGGCCCGCGAGGAGAACTCAGATAATGAATCTGAGGCCCTGAAAGAGCCAGAGGTCGAACTTGTACCGAGTGACGATGCAAGTTCAGCCAGTGAGCTTTCCGAAGATAGGAGATCCCCTACACCCCCTCGCCGACGGACAAATCCAAGCCGACGCACACGAAACAGGGCAGCCCCTGTCGTGCTCAGCGACAACGAGGGCGAAACCTCAGCACATGACTCCCCAGCAATATCTGACGATGAAGAAGGCTTGTCTCTCGCATCGAAAGCTGGTCGAAAACCTGAGCCCAAGCCCAGTTCCGGCCCACGTATCACCAAGATGTCACGGAAAAGCGTCAAGAGCAGAGAAATTATTGGTTTTGTTATGCCAGATGAAGACTTTTCGATGGGTGGGTTCAACGTCGGTCATGCTGAGCTGGCTCAGGTCAAAAAGCCAAGCAACGACTTGAAAGTAGCTGAAAAGCCTCCAGGCCAAGCTCGCGACACAACAGAGGCACCAGAAAACCATAAGTCTGTCGATGACAGACTTCAACTGGAACAACTACAAACGAATGAGAAAGAACCTGAGAAGGAGCAACCTCCAACAAAAGAAAAGACACCCGAACCATCGCGGTCTTCAGCAAATACGAAGGAACCAGACATAGTACCACGCTCCACGAATAGTAGAGCACCTGAAGCAGAAGAACCCAAGTTGCAAGAGAGGGAAACCGAAATAGTACGACCCCCGACGAACGCAAAACAGCCTGAAATAGGTCAACTAGCAACGAGGGTGCAAGGGCAGGAAGACAGCGCTTCCGAAACAGGTTCGAGGGGCCCTAAGGTACAAGAACCCTCAGCCAAAGAAAAGGAACCCAAAGAAGTACAGCCTGCGACAAGTGAAAAAGAACTAGAAACAGCACAACCATTGACGAAGGATAAAAACACTGAAGCAAAAGCCCCCCCAACGAGTGGAAAAGAGCTCGAAGCAGCACAGCCACCAGCCAATGGAAAAGAACAACAAGAAAAGCAACGACCGCGCATTGTGAATCCTGCGACTAGAGGTAGGAAAGCCGCAAGAAAACAAGACGCAGCCGGGTTGCCGCCGCAAACACTGGTTCAATTTGAGCCTGCTACTTCATCTCGCATTGCTCCAGCGCAGCCACCAAAGAAGATGGCTGCCCCCCTGAACAATGTGCCTCAATCAGAGTTGCCGGTGTTCTGTAGAGCAAATGGTGGTGCATGGAGCAGGCATGCCGAGGATCTACTAGGTATGACGAGGCCTACGAGAAGAATGCCTCGACGGTGATACGGCGCGGCACCTCATGTTTTGTTTTCTTGTGTCTACATAGCATTCTTTGTGGGCGAGTGATCTTTCCGGGATGCTGGGGGTGTCTGGCTTTGTCTGGCTCGTCATTTCTACCGACACTACCTGCGAATACTTTTGGCATTTCTGTCTTTCACACGGGCCCCTCCGTCAGTAATCCGGACTGACATTACCTCCGCGGCCTGAGCTGTCAACTACCAGTTTTGCCCACATTCTCCCGACTCGCGAAATAATGAACTGAACCGAAGGGATGCTCTGGCTGCAACACAACTAGAGCACGACCGCGTACGCCAAGCAGCTATACGGGTGTATGAGCTCCATGAGCTACAGGAGGAGCACAAGCGCATCATTGCAAGGAAATGCTCTGAACGACTCGACCCTCTCGGCCTGTGCTTGTTGTTTGAGTAAACAGGGATGTTTGCCGACCACGATTTCACACGACAACTACTTCTGTTGTCTGACCCGATCTGCCGGCCAGCTCACCCCAAAGGCTCGCCAACGGTATGGCGATGCACAGAAACTCTCGAGCAACAAGAACACTGGATGGTACAGCCAGCTCCAAGCCATCTGACAGATTAGTTCCATACAGTCTTTGCAGACATGCCCTGTTGTGGAATCACCGGAACATCCTTGTGAGCGATTGGGCCTGCAGTGCCTCAGTTGTGCGTACAGAAGCAGAGCGAGCAAGAAGCTCAGAGCAGTGGATCTGCACAAAGTATCTACGAGTCGCCGATAGAGTCATCTCGGCGCCTTGTCATTAAGGTTTTGGTGATTTATCAGCATGTTGGGGAACGGAATGGGCTACAGGCGTTAATGTGGCCCTCTGCTGGCGTCTATCGTGTTAGATTTCCTATTTGGACGTTTGACGAATACAATCAGAATGAGTCGAAGTTTAGGATGGTGTCTACCCCCGCAACACCCCTTGTTTTGTTTCTCGGCATGGTTCACGCGGCCAATATTTTGATTCTGGTGTCGTGAACTAAAGGATGGGCAAGGTGTGGATACTGGGAACTGCTGCGTCTGCTTACTTGATGCCCAGATAAGTACGGTTGGGCATAATGTTGCTGGTTCCACTGGAATATATAAGAGGCTACTGGGCCCCGTCTTGTGTTTCTGATCTACCAACTCACTTGGCGTTCAAAACGGAGCCAACAAAGATATCAGGAGTTTTGTTATGTCAAGACCAGGCTACGATCTGCCTCGAGGTTTTTACACTTCAAATTTTGACGAGAGTACAAGATGAGACTTTTCACTCTAAGTTTTGCCTTTCCCTCTGCATTTTGGCTTTATCTCCTCATATGAGAATGTCCAGGCAGTGTGAGACGAAACAAAGTTACGCGGTATGAAGAACGAAGAGTCATAACTGAAGAGATGTCAATAGTTTACAGAATAATGATATGATGATTCGGCGTTTCCCCAGTTGATCGATGATCCTTGAGACTACCTATTGAGACGAGATATCACTCAACCAACAATGGCTGATGATGAGCGAGGGTAGGGTCTCCGACTTAACCGTAGGTAGTGTAACTAACAGATGGGGTCGAACGAGTTTCAAATCTGGGGTCGCGGAAGTTGAGTCATCCTCGTATGCGGGCTTGAAAGCATTGACCAACCAAGAATGCTTTTCTCTCGCCGAAGTCTTAGCTCTGATGGTGCAGATGGTGGGTCAGGTTGACCAATGGGCATATTTCTTGGGGCGGATCTTACAAAAGTTCAGGGCTCTGATTGGTGGTTGGGTGTCACTCTGCCTTGTCGCGCTTTGCCTTTTCGAGCACGCCGAAAGACTCAATCTCCTCCACTCTGACTTTCCCTTGAAGTGCTGCGCCATGCTTCCGCCCGGGCACCTGCGGCTTCCATCAAACAGACAGTGAAATACTTCGACGACGCCCTCCCCCGTGGCCTCAGGCGTTTCCTCCTTCACTTCCTCTTCCTCGTTACTATCACGACTAATTCGATTATTCGATCAAGAGAATATCTTGTATCGCAATAGTCCTCTTCAGTATTGACACTAAACAAAAACACAACACACGCTAGACTAACACCGAAACTGGCGACAAGTTCGGTACCTCAAGGCTTTGCCTATCTCTCTATCCCCCTTCAGTTCAATCTGATACGCGTCAACGAAACAAGACTCTACGCATCTCTCTTGGCGCAGTCTTCCTGTTTCTCACTTGCACGTCCCATTTCGAGCGACCTCAAAACACCATAGTCTCTCGTTTGTCTCTTTGACAAGTACCCAAACGCTTCACGTGAGAGTAAGCAGGTCGGAGTAAGCAACTATCCGATCCTGTCACACCTTATGCATCGATCGACTAACATAGTCGCATCTAGCCAACTGACGTGACCTACCAAAGCTCTCCAGAATATCGGATTTGGAGAGTATTACAGCAGTTCCAAGGCCCCGTTACCGTTTTCAAAATTCCGCCTTTTCAAGTAACTTTGAACGGAAATTTCGTGCTTGCAATGGCGTCCAACACCAATACTCTTCCTCAAGGATTCTCGGTTTTCCAGCCTACTCTCGGTGCTCAGCTCCAGTTCTTCCCTGCCATCGGCACCCGTGAGCTCGATGAGATGATCAACGCTTACATGCCTGGTCCCGCCTCCAACCAGGAGAAGCGGGCCAGCATCGCTCTCGACTACTTTGAGTATGCTCACCTGACTGGGCAGACTTTCAAGTTCTACCCTATCTACTCCGCTGCCGAATCTCCTGCTACTGCTAGCCCTCTTCAGGATTCTGGTTATGGATCTTCTTTCAACACCAGCCCCGCTACCTCTACCTGGGATTGGAGCAATGTGAACACCTCAAGCTCTTCTCGCCGCTCATCTCCCAAGTCGACCTCCAGCCCCCAGGCCACCGATTTCTCGAACCTCCCTGGCATGAAGATCATGACCAAGGATGGACGTGATGTGACCAACTCTGCTTCCCGAGGATCCAAGACAAAGGAGCAGCGAGATCACGCTCATCTCATGCGAATCATCAAGGCTTGCGACAGCTGCAAGAAGAAGAAGATTCGCTGCGATCCTAGCCACAAGAAGCGTGGTGTCTCCAGCACAGCGGCTCAGCCTGCCAAGGTGACTAAGAAGACCAAGACAGTGGCTCCAGAACCCAAGGCCACTCCTGTTGTTATTCAGGATGCCTTTACGCAATTGACATTCCCCGAGCAAGACTTCTCAGCTGAGCTCGACAGCTTGGCTGCTCCTGCAGAACAGGGAGTCGAGCCATGGGAGCAATTCGTTCAGTTCCCCGCTGAGGATGACAACTACGACTTCTTCAATGACCCCGAGGGCTACTTCTCTCCTGGATCCTCCTCCTTCCTCTCTGATGACTCTACGAAGCCTGTTACTCCCACGACAGACCAAGACTTACTCCGTCGTCCACGCGACGAGGACCTAGCAGGGCTTACGGATCTTACGGCGTATATGCCATACAACCAGACCGAAGCCAATCACGACTATGTGGACTTCAACCTGTACTCTCCTGCGTCAGTCTTCTCTGAAGATGAGCGTATGGTCCCGATTGAAGTTTCCAAGCAGTCTCTTAGTCAGCCTAGGTCACCAGCACCGAACCCACTACCGCCAAACGAGTCCTCGAGTGGCTTCTATAGTAGTGGCGGCGAACTTGGCGGCGGCGACCTGAATGGCGATCTGTTTGGATCGCTTTCTGTGGCCTCATCATCCGCACCTCAACAACTCGCTACCCATGGTCAGCTCGGCCGCGAAGACGTCTATCGCGACCCTGGAGCTGGCCTGGAGTATTACGCCGCTACCCCAGAGTCTAGTCTCGGCTCGCAACTTCTGAGCTCGAGCGCGAACTCACTGTCAGACCGCGCCGCGCAAGGCTCCGTGTCTGAACCACTGTCTTCTGTGGACTCTCAGCTATCCACGAATAGTAACGTACGTGTCTCGCTGATCATCCCGCTTCTGATGGAGTGGCAACTAACTTCGGAGAAGGTGACAATTAGTCGCGATATTATCGAGGCCCGCGGAGCAACAACAGCACAACTAGAGTCTCGACCACTCGAGACACCTACCACCCCTACAGCCGTCACTACAACCGCCACTACTACCACGACTCTGGGCACGCAGTCCACGGAGACGATAGCACAATCAAGCTATCAACCAATCGTGACGGAAGGCACAGAAGATTCATCGGGTTGTCGAACATCCGAGAATCACACTGTGACCGCCCAAGCGGTTCTCCAACGTGTCGATGCACAAGGCGACCTACAGCAACCAGCTTCTCAAGATGCAGAGATTCACAATGTGGCGGAAGATATATCCCAACCTTCTCCCGCGCCCGTTGTGTCAGCTTACCAGACGACTGGCTCGGAAACTCAGCCTGACCAGTCAAGCATGGAAGCATTTACATCTATTGCTGCGATGTTGATCGCCTCGACCGTTTGGTCTTTTGTCTCTCAGCAGTTTGCCATCCAAGACAAATATCGGGAGCAGCAGACACAAACCGCTGCACTCAGTCAGCGAAAGGTCAATGGTATCATGCCCAGCATTCGAGAGAAGGTCTGCGGATTGCAAAACTCGATACGAAGCGGCAAGACGTCAGTCGGTCGAATGGTCTCGATGAACAGAAGTCTCATCGCTGTGTAGCGATGAATCCTTGTTGCGCACCAGGTGGAATGAATGGAGTTGGTATACAGGCTTTTGGCTAGAGCCATGATAGAGCTTGCACCCTTTTTTATTTGTTTTATTATTGCATTTAGCATTGAGAGTGAATGGCCGCGCAGTTGCGCTGGTCTTGACAGGGAATGGCTGTTGCTATAGAGCGAGCATCGAGCCCAAAATCAATTGAACTGGCCTCCAAGGCCGTATAATATTTAATATCTGTTCCTCCGTGATATGATCTATGCTGCCTGCCAGGTGGTGTGAGTACCACCAACAGTAAAGTTTGTGTTGCTTGTATGTGACGGAGACGGCACCACCGTATTCTGAATCTGTGTTCCGTAAAGTCTGGGCGACTGTGATTTGATGAGCGACTATGAAGGCGGGTCATATGTATTAGACGGTGGATCAAACGGGGATTAGCGTAAGAATGGAAGTATGAAATCTTCTCTCAAATTGATGAAGGACATGAGTATCTTGAACTCTTTCTCTTACTTTTTAAGGTTGGAGGGAAACTTTGATAAGCCATCTATTCAAGGCCAAAAGAGAAAATTTACTCCTTTTGTCTCTCATTAATTTGTTTCTGGAATCATAGGAAGACGCAGCACGACGATACCTTGATCCTTTTTTGTTCCGTGGCATCTGTACTGTACGATCGATTGCCTGTAATCTAGTGATTACATCTGGCGATGAGCTTAGAGCGACAGCCAACTTCTGATCTGCTATTTGAGCTTTCTTGTTAAGTCTTGTGTGAGCTCTGATTAAGCTTACCGGATTATTGTTATCCATTGTCCGAATTGTTAATACACAAAGGCCTGTGTTACTTGGGTTTAAGACGACATTTGGTGTCAGCGTATTGTTCTAGAAGGAGTAACAAAGGACCAGGGTCGAGGAAGAAAAAAAGTAAAAATCAGAAAGAGAAGGAAACTATTGGATACGATTGAAGAGATTGTCGATAACGAGGGTACGAAGGTGAAGGGGCTTGTCACTGACAAGTAAAGAGGAGGATTGAAGTGAAGCCTGGAGGATTGTGAGTGAGTGAGTGAGCGAGGGAGGGAGTGAAGGTATTCAGAGGAGGCTCAAATAAGGAGACAAAGCCAAACATGGGAGTTTTCAAGTCACTTGGTCTTTCGCCGGCCAAAGCGGCAGGTGCAAAGGCCTTTCGTCGTCTTTTTGGGCGGGTTCTTCCAGGCGAGACTGACAGTGCCAGTGACACTGATCAAACGGGCAGGGGCAACTCCAGCAACGACAGTAATATTCAGAGGGAGAAAAGCAACAAAACAAACGCAGATTCTTCATCTACAAAATATCATAAACGCCATCAACAAGACGCTCTCGCCGATACCGAAACATCTGCAACTGCCTCCGATATGGCGTCGCCTCAGAAGCACGTCCCCCAAGGGATCGTAGACAAGGAGAACCAACCGCCGAGCACGGCCCAGTTATCAGATTCGCTCTCCCGTCTGAAGATCGGAGAGGAGAAGGCCGTCGCAACATCCCCCAAGCCTCTCGTTTCCACTGCCCCTGCTGTTGCTGCCGATGATGCAGCTCCCGCCGTTGAAACTGTACCTGCTGTCCCCATCTACACAGACCCTGCTGTCATAGCGGAGCGAGCGATACACATGAAGTTTACTGAAGAAGCTCTTGACATGGTAAGTCGATCAACACACTTAGAAATGGCCAACAGTCTCCCGCCCTCAACTGAGACTGTATATCCCCTGCGATCCTTAACCTCTGGCTAACTCTCAACTCAGGCGCGACTTGCTCTCAGAACAAACGAAACACCCGTGGGATGTGTTCTTGTTCACGATGGAAAGGTCATTGCTCGAGGCATGAATGCAACCAACGTCACTCGAAATGGTACTCGCCATGCCGAGTTCATGGCCCTCGGCGCTTTACTCTCTTACCCTCCCAAGAATGGACCAAGGACAACCTACCTGAAGCCCAAGCCCGAGAATCAGTCACCTGAGGCTTCTGACGCATCTTCTGTCGAATCAGGACCAGCCGATGAGGGTAATGAGGATGGATCCAAGGGCCACCTCTACCCTTATGGCCAGAAGTGCCACCCTGATGCGCGAGTTGATAGATCCATCATTCGAGAGAGCATTTTGTACGTCACAGTAGAGCCGTGCGTCATGTGTGCTTCTCTCTTGCGACAACTCGGCATCAAGAAGGTCTATTTCGGCGCGGTCAACGACAAGTTCGGCGGAACAGGTGGTGTCTTCAGTATTCATGCCAACTCACTTCCTGTCAGCGCTGATGGCCAAACTGCCAGCGCACACCCAACACCAAAGCCTGCGCAGCTTCCTGATGGAAGCGGCACACTGGGCGTCTCATATCCTCCAGGTGGAGGAGACGGCGGAAACCTCGAATCTGGCTACGAGATTGAGGGTGGATGGGGTCGTGATGAGGCTGTTGCCCTGTTGAGACGATTTTATGTCCAGGAGAATGGACGAGGTAAGTGACATGGATTGCTCAACTTCTTTGACTGAAGTGCTGACTTTATAGCTCCCGTACCTCGCAAAAAGGAAGGTCGTGCAGCTCGATTGGCTGCCATGATGGGGGGCGAGGGTGCTGGCGAAGGCACTGGCGAGAGCAACGGTGAAAGCAACGGGGAGGACAATGACGAAGGCAACGAAGACGAAAACGGCGAAGAAACGCCAACTCCGGATCTTGCTGCCACTGAGGCCGAGTCCCAGGTTCTTGACCTGCCCACTTCAACTCAAACTCTGAAGGAAACGCCTGCGCCGCTAGGTGATCGTACTAACGTCTAGAACAGCGTTGTCGCGATGCCGCTGCCGCATCTGCGCCGAAAGAGTAACACAGAAAATGAAGGAGCCACGGAATAGATGGCTGCATCTCATGGAACACACCTGATGAACCCCACCCATCAGCCCTACGAGACACCCGTGCCAAAGTATCGAGGGCACAATTGGAGAGGATAAACTCATTTTAGGCGTTGGAGGATCGGTGGACTTTTGAACAGAATTGCGGTGGGAGGATGGCCTTTGACTTTTACTTGATGCATCTTGGGCGAGCATGACGTTCAAGCGGAGGACATGGTGTGCGAGCCGCTGAGTTCCAGCTGATTTGGGGTAGGAAGAATGCTGTCATTGTATGATGTTGTGGTTTGTGATAGCGCAATACACCTATGAATAAGGCTGACGAGTCGTCATGAAGCCCTGGGTAAATTACTCTGCGTGACAGTCTTTACCATGAAGAGTGTAGATCACAACAGGACCAGCAATGTTGGACACGGAGGCCGAAGCTCGACTCAGTGACTTGTTGAGTTTGGCGGGAGCAAGTGACTAATTTACTGACTATCTAGGCCCCTAATCCTATTCCAAATCTCTACTCGCTCGTGTCTGCGCTGAAGCAAGTGACACCCATCCTTCGAGTTAATATAACAGCCCTGCGTCTACTATACTTGACACTGGAATCCAAGCTAAAGTCCTAACCATAGTCAACAAATGACTGATGCTTGACCAAGTCTTTGCACAGAGTTCCAACAAGACCACTGGGCCCAGCCATACTCAACAAGCTCTTGAAGTTCCTCTCTTAATCCCGATACAGATTGGCCATCTCCATTCCCTCCTTGGACACCCATTTTCTAGCTCTCTGAGGCAGTTTCTCGCTCTTAACAACAGCGAGTACCGCGCATACTCCTGCTAGTGATTCACCGGCCAATCCCTTCTTCAACCTTTGTGCCGATTGTGCCATGGCCGATTCTCCTCCCTTGATCAGATGCGAGCCGCCTGAGACAAGACCTCCGAGAGCGTCCCTCGCGACGCCAGAGCCAAATGCCGTGCCTGCTGCCCCGAAAAGACAGTAGTGGGTGCCATAAAACTTGTTCTCAGTCGCATTGTATGCCACGATCGCCAACAACAACGATGTCGTGCTGATCAAGGCCTTGCTGCCGACAGTTGCGGCAGCACCAATGAAATTCTCTCTTGCAGTGCCCGTTATCCATTCGACTGCCTGTCCAAGATGTCCAGTTGCGTTCACCCTGTTGGCCGGTGTAGCCACTGCTCCCAAAGCACCTATGGCTCCCCTGATGGCCGCATTGACGAGCACCGTGGTTAGGGGAGGAAAGAAAACTCAGGAACTTAACCGTAAGTGATAAAAATGTTTCGGTTCATCTACCCTAAGCTTAGGTGACTCTTTACCAAGTTTATTTTAACACCCTATATCAAGGTCCGGTGTTCTTTTGCTCCCTGAGGCGTGGCTGCTTAACCGCCCCAAACCTTTCCACCTCGTTCATTGCGATGATGAAAAGAGTATGCTATATCAAAGCTTCCTTCACTAGTCGAGTTCCAGCAGCTGCAGATCGGCCTGTGGCAACCGTGAGGGCAATGGCTCCAAAGACGGAGGCAGCGCCGAGGACAGCACCAAGTGCAGCTGATAACGACAAATGCCCAGAAGGATCAGTGTGAATCATCGAGTAATTGTTCTCGAACGCCAGTTGACTGAGTCCATCAGTACTGGCGAGGTCCTTGGCCGCCAGAATGCCATCAGGCGTGGGTACAGCGACCAGTTACGGGGTCGTACCATCTGGATCCAAAGTCATAAAGCTCGGCACCTTCATCAAGACTTTTACTTTCGGAAGTTGAAATCTTGTGGAAGCTGGTATCGCTTGGTTGCACTCTCTTGATCTTGGATATTCCGAAGTCGTCTTAAGTGGTGGTTTCAATCAAAATTCCGTCGGTGCCCTTGAACCGATATGTCACGTTCCCTTTGACATCGGCGAACAAAGCTGGTGAGACCCGGGCGTTCCTAGAGGCGTGTGCCCTAGGCTTGCCCAAGACTGTCTTGCTGCAGTTTCCGATCCAGATACTAGCAAGAACCAGTTTCATCATGATGATCTTTGAGCCGTCCTTCTTGATCTGAACGTTGTAGTCATCGCTGATTATCAAGAGGGAGCCCCCCGTTTCCAGGCTCCTCTGGTTTCACTGTCTTGCCATCTGGTGCGCCAGTCATGGCTGTTATTTTCCCGACATTGTCCCTATAAGATGTGAGCAGTCTGAACGAGTCATAGTTGAGTTGTAAACTTGAAGCTTCAGTGTTCCTGCGGGTTGTCCTCCCACGTCTATCATGTAAGATATCGAAAGCTGTTATGGCACTTCGCTTTCCACTCGCCGAGTTACTTCTGTACGAAATGGTTGTGTCCGCCTTGGTGAACATGTTGCCTGATGGATCATACGCATCGTCTTCACGGTTGTCTCTCCGATCTGTGATTTCTTGAGACGCTTCCCTTCATAGTTGTACTCCCTGATCACGTTGGAAATGGTGTCAAGATTTTGCATAAGTTAGTATGCTCTATTGTAGATGTACTTCTCCTGAGCCCAGGACTTGGTGCCTGAGGAGATCGCCCTAACAGGTGAAGGTTGCGGCTGAGGGTGTACGACTGGAGATCATACTCAAATATGTGCCTAAAGTATGTCTGTACGTCGACCTTGCCAAGGGTGGGTTTGTTGGGCTTCTCCGTAGCATCGCTGCACTCATAGATGCTGTCGAGCCATGTCTCTCGCCGACCTCCTAATTCGTCAGCGTACATTTCGCTGTATCAAAGCATATATCCGATGCACTTATTCAGCTTGGTAGCACCTTTGGGACAAGACTTGGCCAATACCTGTCCCTGCCAATCGTACTCGAAAACTGTTTTGTACCCAACCCGAAGCTGGCCAAGCGGCTTGTATTTCCTCGTTTCCCTTTGTTAAGGACGTGAAGTAGACATGATGTGAAGTAGACAACAAATTACCGGCAAGATCGTACGTGAACTCTGAAGTCAATGCTCCCTGATTCGTAGCTGAAATAACGTGCTAACTTTCGTCGATGGAACTGTATATACGAGGTGTAGACCAAAGCACGAGAATAGTGGTACTCGCGTTTGGGTCTGGTCTGGTAACAGTCTCCAAGACTGTTCCACCCAACAAGGGAAATAGCAGGTTTGAGACGACTTTTATGGCCCAGCCGCTACGGCGTGACGAGTCTGACTGGGGACAGAGGCTGTGCCTTCTGATGGCTGAGGCCGATACTCGAAGTTGTTCCACAGAGCTGACTGAAGGATGAAGCTTTCGAAGAGGAGACTATCTGGTGTGTCATATGCCCAATACTTCCAAGTGACATGCGTGTTTGTTGAGCCGCTGGTAGCGTCAATCCCTTGTCTCGATCGTTGCATCCTCTTCGGTCCAGCACAATCAACAAGGTCGAGTTCTTGGTTTTACCCAATATCTGTGTCGTCGAAGTACGATAAAGTCGACGAGGTCAAATACGAGTTCCCTGCCGAGCTTTTGGAGAGGTCATAGTCGTACTCCTGAACTGGATCTAGGATACATTTGTAAAATCTTCATAAAATTGCTTAATGTGGCAAACGACGTGGGCAGAAACTCTCTAGCTATAGTTAAGAGAGTCCTTGTGACCTTAACTTGCATGCGTGTCTCGATAGTTCTGCTGAAGCCATCGGGGCCAAGACATTAAGTCGTCCGCTCGTCTCACGTTTGGCCAGTAGTTAGTCACTTGGCATGTCATACGCAAGAAGTTGGACGGAATTGAAGCCACGGCATTTCTATACTCGAAGAGTTAGGAGACTGTTCAAGTAGGAATAATAGGTCATCGTGGTCGTAGTGCCGGCAACGTCGTTGGTTGCTATCTCATTGCCATAACCATCGAACCCATGTTTGGAGGCCAAAAGGTCTCCAGATCGTCCGACCACCTCCTGAAGAATTTAAGAAGGGTAGCCTTGCTGTTGTATGCTGAGTCAAATTCACTTCTCCTTGCTGGAACACAGTCAAGTCCCAATTACCTTCAACCGAGAAGAGCTTCATGGTCGTCATGAGACTTGTGATGCCTCGGATAGAGGTATACGAACAGTTTCCTTAAGACTGGAAGATGGCCCGGCCTTGATGATGTTCTGAAACGTATTTGATGATGAAGTTTCCATTGCCGTCGTAGGTGAATGGGTCGCCTGCATCCCGCCCTGTTCCCCCTTCTTTCTCGTTCTTATCGCATATCTTGTTGGCAGACCAGACATTTGAACACCATGTTTGGTTCTTGGAGCTTGGCCTTTCCAAGAACAATATGCTGCGCCTCATCTCTATCGATGACGCAGGATAAGATGCTCCAAACAGGTCCTTTGGCATCTTCCCTGGGAAAGGGACCTCCGAGCATGGAATCGATCCCAGTAGCTTCGAAGTCCTTGTGCGAGTTTCCTGCTACGAGGCAACGGAAAGACGTGACCTTCAAGTTTTAACTAGCGAACACCAGTTCCAGTTATGTCCATGGCCATGAACTTGGACTTTGCTACCAAGGGAAAGTTGGTCTACTTATCTTCTTGAGCCGCAGTCAGCCCAAAATCATCGCTCTGTGAGAGGAGAATCCGGAGCATGCCGCTGGCAATTTGATAGGTATGATCAAGTCTGAGCGGCCGTCACCGTGAGGACCAAGCGTTGAGAAACCAGGCATCTCCGCATCTGGGCTCGTTGGCTACGACTCCTGAAGATGTTGAAGACGCCATCAGCACTTACATTAGCGCTGCAGATGAAAGTAGCAACCTCCAAAAGCTACGGGGCATGCAATTTATGCAGAGTTGTAGCATCCATACAACTTGCGAGAGATCTTGGTGATAAGAACCACCAACTCGTGCAAGCCGGCCACTTCCTACAGGGCCAATCAGTCTCGGTCGGTGTCTATAGTGACCTATTTGGTGACTTCAGTGAAAAGCGAAAACCGCCATACAAGCCTTACAATCGAGTTCTTGGGCAGCTGGGGGTAATTGTCAAACCCTTCGTATGGACGAAGGCACAACAACCCGTGCCCATTTCACAGGACATTCACTTGGGCCCATTGCAAACTCCGACGAATTTGCACCATAAGTACCTCCCACTGATCTATTTATGAATGAAGAATCCTCCTATTACACTGTTCAGGGTATCACCATCTTCAAAGACAAGGCTCCTCAAGACACCGCGTCAGAGATCAACGGTCCTTTCCCGCCAGGCCGAAAGTCCACATCTTGGAAAGAGTTCACAACGCGATGTCATTGATGCCGGGACACATCTAAAACTCACTTCGAGACTATTCTGATCTGCTCAGCTAACATTGTTTATAGTCACCAACTCATATTATGACTCTATGATTGAGGTAATCAATACAACCGGGAACTTAGCAATGCATCGAGAATGATAACTCACTGAAATCAAATCAATTGCCTCATCAGATGAAACAAAGATGTTCTGACACTTCTTAGCACTGCCACATGAAGCACACAACTCACAGTCCCTTTCACATTGATGCGTTGCATCACAGATTAGCGAACCCTGCAACTCCACCCTGGCATGGCCGAGACCTACTATGTTTTGACTTTACTGGATCCCAACGCTTCAATCCAGACGTCTGAACCTTCTCATCCATATCCTATCACTATGGTCTCGTTCTCTGTCCCGCGGCCGACGATGCTGGCGCTTGGTCTAACACTTGGCGTTCCAGCCATGCTATATTTCAGTTTATTGGCAGCGTTGGTCGTTGCGCCCTCACTTCAAGCTCACGCAATCTACCTACACAAAGTTACTTTGACGTGGTTCAAGGATCTAAACACACCAGAGCAATTTGGATTCGCTCATCACCAAGTTACACCCTTCTACATCTCAACGCCAGATGGAGTCAAGCTGCACACATGGCATGTGCTCCCGTTAGCGACATACGAGTCGCACCAGGAAGAATTGTTGACCCAAGGACCAGACGGTGGATTGGTAGACAAGTTTGAAGAAACCTTGAACTTCCGCTTACTAAGAGAGAACCCAAATGCTCGCTTGGTACTCTACTTCCATGGCACCAGTGGAACGATGGCTAGCGGTTGGCGCCCTGACAGCTACCGCTCTCTCTACTCAGCTGATCCCATCAACACCCACGTCCTGACATTCGACTACCGCGGGTATGGAGAATCGACCGGCTCGCCTAGCGAAGATGGTATCATCATGGATGCTGTCACTGTTGCCAACTGGGCTATTCATACCGCAGGCATCCCCCCTGAGCGCATTGTCATCTTTGGCCAAAGCCTGGGCTCCGCAGTAGCCATCGCTCTTGTCAACGAGCTCGCACAGAAGAAGCCCTCCGTTCATTTTGCTGGATTGGTTGTTACAGCCACCTTTGCCGACATCCCCCAATTGACAGCTACCTATCGTATTGGCGGCTTTATCCCTGTGCTTTCGCCAGTAGCAAAGGTGAAGCCGCTGTTTGCTTTCTTCGCCCGACGACTCTCCAGTACCTGGGACAACATGTACAGACTGGGCGAGTTCGTTAAGGCTGCTGAGAGGTACGATATCACCCTTCTGCATGCCGAGGATGACACCGATATCCCCATGGAGCATTCCATCAAGCTTTACAGGGAAGCCGTCCGTGCTGCAGAGGGTGTCAAGAACTTGGCCGAGAATGATGAGGAGCTCCTCAACAGGATTAGCAGTGTCGAGAAGGGCCGCGGAGCAGGGGGTTCAATCAGCGTCTGGCCTACCAGCAAGGGCAACATTAGACTCGAGATTCTGAAGTACGGAGTACATGACAAGATCATGGCGTATCCTGCGACGGGGCTTGCGATAAGTAGGGCGTTCGCCTCGGTCCAGCAATAGACGGGTATAGAATATACAAAATATATACACGCCTTCTTTCTCCAATCAACCTAGCCGACTTCATCGTCGAAAGCGACCTCCATTTAGAACTCTCTCTCTCTCATCTTGTGCCAACTGGAGAACAGCCTCGACTGGGCGGCGCAACACTTGCAAAGACAATTCGACAGATACCAAGCCAGGGAAAATTTGTGAGTGGCGCAAGACCGGTATTTGAGGTGTGCCTTAGTATCATCGATGCCCCTATGGCATGGGGGGTGAGTCTCACCAGCATGCGTGCAAGCTTCAGGCCGACACAACCGTGGTCATATACCAAATTGGTTACTCAATAGGCACATACGACCAAAGGTAGTGGAAAATACGGGATCCCGTCCGCTCTCCCATAGTCAAGCCACTAACCGGCGGATTAGTAGTTGGGTCGGTGACGACCAGCGAATCCCCGCTGTTGTATGTTTTTGCACATCTCGCCTTTTTGCCATTTACTCCTATATATTAAGAATTGTATTAGCGGAAGCAAATATTGGCTTATATTTTACTTTTGTTGCCTTCTTGATTTGAAGCCGTCACGAACAGTGAGTTGGTGTTATCCATCGCCAACATTATTCGAATAGACTTACATGGCTTGTACCCATGAGCAATCGAACTGGTTATGTCAATAGCAAGGTACACATAGTCTCATCGAATGAGGCTGAAATGATGATGAACTACATGAGTGAGGCCGTCTCGAAAGCAGGGCACAATGCTCTCTTGTCAAGGGCAACAAAACCTCCAAAATCAGCAGAAGACATCGCATCCCGGAATCCAGGCGTTTAACGTTATGTTAACGTTATCGTAACGTTATGCATCCTTCAACTTATATAATCTCTAACGTTGTCAATGGAACTGAACATTGTTGAAAAGGTATTTAATTTCAAATTGCTTGACGGGATGGCGGATGAATATCAACTCTTCATTTCTCATATCAGAGAATCACCACCATCATGACTGAAAGCAGACAACGCAACGTACTTGTCACTGGAGCCAATGGTTATATTGGCTCAGCAGTTTGCCGAGCCTTTGTAAGAGCAGGCTGGAACACCTATGGTCTCATCCGAAATCCACAAGCTCGAGAGGAACTTGCACTCTCTGAAATTATTCCAGTAGTGGGATCTTTCACTGATCTCAGTTTCCTAGAAACACTTTTCGAAGAAGTCAACACTTTCGATACAATCGTCAGCTGCACGGAAAAGATCCCAGGCTATGCTGCACACTTTGAAGAGGTTATGGATTGTGTGAAGAGATTGGCTCAGAAGAGCAACGAAAACGGAGTCCGACCTCTAGTTCTCTGGTCGTCTGGCTGCAAAGACTATGGCATGACTGGTCTTCACGGCACACCTGGTCTGGCGCCTCATACTGAAGAATCTCCGTTGAATGCACCGGAGATACTGAAAGAACGTACAACGAACTCTGCCAGGGTCTTCGACTTCAAGGAGCTCTTCGACGCGGCGGTCATCAGACCAACATGCGTCTTTGGATATTCAAACAGCTACTACGGTGCTATATTCGACTATGCTGCTAATCAGCGAGAAAAGGGATCCGACGTTCTTCAGATTCCCGGAGATCCCAATAGCATCATGCACGCTACTCATGTTGACGATTGCGGCGAGGCTTATCTTTCACTTGCGGAACTTGATGATCGACGAGCCGTAGGTGGCCAGTTCTTCAATGTATCTGGCTATCGCTATGAGACACTCAAAGAGGTTGCAGAAGCTGTAGCCGAAGAGTACTGCTTCGCGAAAGATATTCAGTTCATCCCAGCATCTGAGGCAGAGGCATCATTTCCGCCAGGACTGCATTTCGTCTTCAGCTTCAGTCAATGGGTAGGAAGTGAAAAGCTGCGGTCTTTGACAGGATGGAAAGATAAACGAGCGTTGTTCTCAAAGGGGATACGCGCTGATAGGCTGGCCTACGAAGCCTATAAGGGCCGGGGTCATGCCAATGTCGCTGAAGTGCAGAAGAGGATTGGAGGGAACTTTAATGCAGAGAATTAACAGGGACAGTGCACAAAAATAGCCTGGGATGATCAAATGCGACTCGGCATCTAAAAGCCGGGACTAGCCCCTGTAGGTGAGTCCGGGAGGTACGGAAACAGCTGTAGAATGACGTAAGGCAGAGACAAAATGAACAAGAACGAATTTATTCGGATCGCCGGACTCAGCTATTCATGTGATACTTACAAGGTTCTTCCACTAAAAACCTGAGTCATTTCAGCGATGTTCATCAGCACCTCGGCACCGCTGGAAGACCCAATTCAACTAGAGCACTAAATGAGGCAGGCAGTTGATCACTATTCAAAGCCCCAGGGCCAAAGTCAAAACCAATGCAAAAGGTCAGACAGAGTTTGGGCCTAGACCAGACTAAACCAATCCCTGACCAGTCAATCTCCTCTACCGTCTGACATTGCATCGTGCTAACGTTTAGCAGATGGAAAGGTCCAAACATTTAAAATCTTACCTCGACCCCACAAGCGACTTGAAGCGCAATGGAATGCCAATCTCAACGTCTTTGGCCTAAACGATAACGAGCGTGTATGCCCCAATTGACCTCTTTAACTTCATCCTCCTCCCACTACACACCCACCCACAAGAGCCCTACAAGATGGACCTCAGTCGCATCAAGTCCCATGGACTCGGCCATGTCGCGATTGATGACAGTGACACCGACAATGGCCCTTCAGGCAATGTCATCGACGATGGTCGCGTCAAAGTTCAATTCCACGACACTCCCCAAGCCCTGGCCCAATGGTGCGAACACCTAAAAGAAGCATTCGCAGCCGACGAAGCAGATTCAGAGCATTTACTACCGCCCAAGCCGTCAAAACCGCGTCGAACAAGCACCGTCGCTTTCCTCCCGGGTGTAGAGAAGCCAGCTGAAGGTCCCCGACTAAATATTGCCATCCATATCGTGGGCTCCCGAGGCGATGTCCAACCGTTTATTCCGATCGCACAATTGTTGATGAAGCCTCCCTACGGTCATCGAGTACGGATATGCACACATGCTAGTTTCAAGGAGTTTGTGGAAGGTCAAGGTGTTGAGTTCTTCAACATTGGCGGAGACCCCGAAGCTCTCATGGCGTACATGGTAAAGAACCCTGGATTATTACCGAACAAGGACAGTCTCAAGGAAGGCGATGTTGGGAAAAGACGAAAAGAAATGATGGAGATTATCTCTGGTACCTGGAGGAGTTGTATCGAGGCTGGTGATGGCATGGGAGACCCCGTGAAAGCTGCGACCGTGGAAAACGTGGATGATCTATTCCTTGCCGATGTTATTATCGCCAATCCTCCATCGATGGGCCATATTCACTGCGCTCAAAAGCTCAACATTCCATTGCACATGGTCTTCACAATGCCCTGGTCACCTACCAAAGCCTTCCCCCATCCTCTGGCGGCTATGAGCTACGGAGATGCCGACGCCAAGGTTGCCAACTACCTCTCTTTCATGATGATGGAGCTTTTAACATGGCAAGGGTGAGTATCTGGGTCCCCCTTCGAGCCATTGACTGACAATTCTAGGTTGGGCGACCTCATCAACAAGTTCCGCCGTCAAACACTTCACCTCGACCCCATCAGTCCAATGTGGGGATTCCAGCTTCTCTCCAGACTTCGCATTCCATACAGTTATCTCTGGTCACAAACATTGATTCCCAAGCCTTCTGACTGGGACGATCACTTGAATATCACCGGCTTTTCCTTCCTCCCACTCGCGAGCTCTTACACGCCTCCAAAAGACCTACTGGACTTTCTTGAAGCAGGACCTCCACCAATTTACATCGGTTTCGGGTCGATTGTTGTCAAAGATCCGCAAGCGCTTACGAATATGATCTTGAAGGCAGTTGAGCTCGCGGGTGTTCGGGCGATCGTGTCAAAAGGATGGGGCGGAGTCGGAGTTGGCGAGGTCCCCGATGACGTCTATCTCATCGGAAATTGTCCGCACGATTGGCTCTTCCAGCGAGTATCGGCTGTTGTTCACCACGGTGGCGCCGGTACAACCGCTGCCGGTATAGCGGCCGGCCGTCCAACTGTCATTGTACCCTTCTTCGGAGACCAGCCTTTCTGGGGTCAGATGATGGCTCGCGCTGGCGCAGGGCCCGTATCAGTGCCCTACAAGGAGTTGACTGCGGAAATACTGGCAGACAGTATTAAGTTTGCTCTCAAGCCAGAGGTGCAAGAAGTCGCTAAGGATATGGCTATTCAGATTGGTGAAGAAGATGGAGCTGGCGGTACAGCTCAGGATATTCAGGACCGTCTGGACATTGACAGCCTTCGTTGCGATATTTGTCCCGATCGACTGGCGAGCTGGCTTGACCGCAAGACAGGAGCGCATCTCAGTGGTTTCGCCGTCGGTTGTCTTATAGATGCTGGGCTCCTTCAGTCCCAGAATCTCAAGCTACTCCGGCATAGACACTGGTATGTGGATGAAGGAGCCGAGTACCCTCTCGTCGGTGCCGTAGCTGCAGTGTCAGGCTTCGCTTCAGCCATAGGAACTGCCACTTCTGATTATGCTGAACGCCTAAGAAATTCCCCAGGTCGTGGAAAGACAAGGCGCTCCAGCATCGACGACACGCGAGAAGAGGTCTTGACAGATCCGGAAGAAGCCAAGACGGGAGAAGCCCGGCTCCGCAAAGGTCCACGCGGTGCAAACCAGAAAGACATGGAAATACTGGCACGGAAAATGGCAACCAAGACACTCAATGGCGCCGAGCCCGTCTTTCTTACTCCGAAACTGCGTCGACCTGTTACGGGGCTTCATCAGAAGCATAAAAAGGCATGGAGGGCACACGAAGGTGGCAGAAATGGCCGCGTCTTCTATGTCACACGTGTGACAGGTAAATACGTAGGCGACCTTGCTGCAGCCAGTGCGAGAGCCCCTGTGGCTTTCTTCTACAACATCGCCAACGGATTCCACAATGCCCCATCCAATTTCTGGAATGTTGAAGTTCGGCGCCGAGATGAAATCACAGGACTAGGCAGTGGTCTCAAGGTTGCGGGCAAGGAGTTCGTCTTGGGCTTTTATGATGCGTTCAGCGGAATTGTGACAAAGCCTTATGAAGATACGAAAGCGAGAGGAATGAAGGGTCTAGGAAGAGGCTTGCTAAGAGGTGGATTTGGAGTTTGTGGTAACTTGGGTGCAGGTAAGTTCACTGTCAATCCCCTGAGTCCCAGAAAGACAAGTCGCTAACCATGTCAAAGCATGCTTTGGTCTTCCAGGATATGCTCTGAAGGGTCTTGAAAAGGAAATGATGAAGCACACAACAACGCGCTTAAAGGCAGAGCTGTTGCTGATCAGGCTGAGACAGGGACATCAGGATTGGCAGAGAGCGACTGAGGGAGAGCGGGAGGAGGTTATAAGGCGCTGGAAGGCATTAAAATTATAATCTTTTTTTATATTTAAAGACTTAAGCTATAGTTTAAAAAGGCTAGCTTTTATTTATTAAATTCCTTAAATAACTTAAAAACTACCTAATAAGTCCTTATATTATAACTACTTTTACTATATATATTATAGTATTAACTACTTAATTACTTTAACTTTTTTTAATTACTACTTTTAAATAATTTAGTTATTACTTGAGTATTAATATTTATTTAATTAATTATTTATAATACTTTTTATATAATTATAATCTTTTTTTTTTATAATTTAGTCTTTTTTACTTTATAGTATTAACTTAATATTTTATTTATATTTTAAAGATTATAAAGTTTAGCCTTTAATAAAGTAATTTTATATATAATTACCTTTATTACTTTTATAATTAACTTTAAAGCTTTAATAATAGATTTTAAAAAGTTATTATAATACCTTTTAATTTATTTTTAAAGTATTTAAACTAAAATTAGGCCTTAATTACTATCTTTAAGATTTTTAAAGCTTATAGTATTAATAATTAAGTAGCTTTTTAAGAAGTATTAAGGTCTATAGCTATATATTAAGCTTTAAGATTATAGTTTTTAAGTTAAAAAAAGTAAGTCTAGTTTCTTTAAAACCCCTTTAAATATTACTTTTTATAAAAGTAATTTAAAAAGTAATATAAAAGGCTAAAAAGAACTTTATTTTAAAAATATAAGTAATAAAGTATTTAATTAAATACTTTATTTCTTAATTATAAGCTTTTTTTAATATTATAAAGTATTTAACTGTAGTTTAAATTACTATTTCTTTACTAATATTACTTTATCTATTCTTAAATATAAAGTTAATTAATTATATACCTTAATATATATATTTAATTAATAGGCCTAAGTATTAATTAGCTATATTTACCCTTAATTTATATTCCTTATACTATATTATATTACCTTATAACCTAATCTAATTTATTACTAACTTACTAAGCTAGCTTTAGTCTATTAATATTTACAGTTTTTCCCTTAATACTAAAATCTTTATTTCTTAATTTACTTTTTTCCTTTCTTTCCCCTTTTACTTTCCTTTTTTTATACTATAATAGCCTTTAATTTTTATAATATAATATTTATATCCCCTATTTAATTATTATAATTATATATTTTAACTTAAAGAACTATAATTAATATAGACTATTATTACTATTTAATATAATACTAGTAATAAAGGCTTATTATACCTTTAATAGATATTAGCTATACTTTAAGTAATTTATTAAGTCTTTTAAGGCTTCTATTTAGCTTATAATATAATTAACTTTAGTTATATTAACTATTTTCTAAAGTAATTATACTTAATAGCTAAAGATTATTAGATTAATTTACTATATTATTAATAATTTATTTATATATAATAAGTATTTTTTTATAATTTTATAATATCTTAAAAAAGATTAAAGTATTAAAATATACTTAAACTTAAATATATAGACTTTTATTAAAAGATTAGTTATATAGTTATTAATTACTTTAATTAAGTAATTATAGCTAGGTTAGTTATTATTAATATTAATTATATAATAGTATATTTTATATTAGTTTTTATGATTTTTAGCTTATTTAAAATTAGTTTTTTAAAGTTAAAGCTTTAATATTAATTACTTTAATAAGATAATAATAAAAAAGGCATTTAGCTTACTAAAGCTAGGAGAAATATCTTTTTATATTTATAGATTAAGGCTATTTATTTAATTAGATTATAAGGTTAAAGGCAGTAGTATTATATAACCTTAAGACTTAATTTTAAAGTTATTATATTTTTTAATATAATATATAATACTTTATATTATAATATATTAAAAAATAAGTATTATATTATATTATCTTATTATATAAGACCTTATTAGCTATACTTTATATATTATTATAAAGATATTTTAACTTTTTAATATTTAATTAATAAAGCTAGTTATTATTAACTTTAGGTTAATTTAACTTTTATTAAATAACTTATATAAAAGTTAACCTAATTATTTTAATATTTAATTTTAATAGAACCTTTATAGAACCCTACTATTACCTTACCTTTATCTTAAAACTCTATTTATAGATATACTATTTTAGCTTTATTCTTATAGTCTTAGATTATAACTAGTCTATTAATTTTATATAATTAAGAAGATATAGACTACCTATTTAGCCTTAATGATTATATTTATAAACTACTTTTTATACTTAATTAAATTACTTTTAAAAGTAATAAAGAAAGTAGCTTAATTAACTATAAAGGTCCTGCCTTACTTTATAGCTTCTTTTAAAGCCTCTAGCTATAATAGCTCTTCCTCTAGCTAATCTAGTAATATCTTATAACTTAAGTAATTTATATCTATATAATTAATTAACTAAATTAAAGTATAATTAAAAATAGCTATTTTAATTAAGTTAGATTAGTTCTTTAATAAGAAGTTTTTTATAATAATTATAATTATTATATATAGCTTTTAGTATTTATAGCTATTAGCCTAACTTAAGGCTAATTTAATTATATTAATAAGGTTATAGTTAATTATATAATAAGTCTAATTAGCCTATAGGCTATTATAAATAGTAGGTATTATAATAGTAGCTATAATAAATATTAGTAACTATAATTAATAGTTAGGTTAAGGAATGTACTTAAGTGTGATGGATATATTAGGCCTGGTATGTTATAAAGGTTAATTAAAGATATCTTAGTCTTTTAGATAGGGTAAAGGAAGAAGGTTAATATAGCTACTAAGGGACCTATAGGTAATATTTATGTTACTTAGTTAAGGTAGTAATTATATTACTTAAAGTAGATAAATATTAATTAACTTTAACTTTTATAATACTAGCTTATTATAAAGGCCTTACTATTTAAGCCTTTATTTAAAAAGCTAGAAGCTTAATAGCCTTATATAAAGCTAATAATAACTAAAAAGAAAAAGTATTTAATATTAAAAGGCTAAAGTAAGTAAGATATATAAGTAAGTATATAAAATTTAATAATCTTATAATTTTAATAATATCTTTTAAAATTAATTAAATAGTAGCTTTTATAATTATTAAAGATTAAAAGATAATATTAAGTATTTAATTACTTAATTATAAACTAATTAAAGTACTTTAATTACTTAAGATCTAGCTTATTATTTATTTACTTATTTTAGCTTACTATAATAATTTAATTCAGTAAAAGGTTATATTTTTAATATTAATTAATAAGGTAATATTAGCTTATATTAATAATAAATAATATAATTACTTAACTTTTTATATTAATTATTTAAATTATAGTAATTTATTTATAATTTCTAAATTATATTAATTTTAGCTTTCTTTATATTTTTAAACCTATAATAGCTATTCTAGTTATAATAAGGCTTATTATAAAGCTAGTTTTATTAAAGTTTTATATATTATTTAATTAAATATTATACTTTATAATTATATTTTATATGAGCCTAAACTAGCTATAAATAATAATTAGATCTTTATATTTAGCTTTTTAATAGTTATATTTTTAAAAAATATATATTTTTAATTCTAGTTATTATTTTATAAAGTTATAAGCTTAATACTTACTAATAGATAATATATTATAGTTAGTTAATAAAGAATTAGCTATTTTTTTATATAAAATATAATTATAAAAGCAATCTTTATAAATTTAAGTTAAAGATAAATTAGATTATGATTTATTCCTTTAGATTAAATAGTTTTCATAATTTTAGGATTAAATTATATTATAATTAAATACTATTTCTATAGTAATATAGCCTAGGCTTAAAGATCTTATATATTATTATAATATATTAAAGATTTAAGTTTAAGTTATTTTAAAAGACTTAAAAGGTAAGAAAGGTTTTAGTTTTATTTAAATATTATTAAAAAGTCAAAATATCTCTATAGTAATATATAAAATATAGCTAATAGGGTCTTATATAATAAGATAATATAATATAATACTTATTTTTAATATATTATAATATAAAGCATTATATACTATATTAAAAAATATAATAATTTTAAAATTAAGTCTTAAAGTTATATAATACTACTGCCTTTAACCTTATAATCTAATTAAATAAATAGCCTTAATCTAAAATATAAAAAAGATATTTCCCCTAGCCTTAGTAAGCTAAATACCTTCTTTATTATTACCCTATTAAGGTAATTAATACTAAGGCTTTAATCTTAAAGGCCTAATTCTAAATAAGCTAAAAGCTATAAAGACTATTATAAGATATAGCGCTATATAATTAGTATTAATAATAGCTAACCTAGCTATAATCCCCTAAGTATAGTAACTAATACTTATATAACTAGTCCTCTAACTAATATTAATAATCTTAATCTTAATTATATCTTAAATTTATATACCTTCCTTTATATTTAGAAAATTATAAATAAAGACCTATTATATATTAATAGATTATTACTAAAGTAATAAGTTAATTTTATAATCTTTAATTATAAAGTAAGGTTCTTTAATATATAAAATATATCTGTCTTTATATATATTATAAGTTAAATATAGGCTTTAAATAACCTTACTAATTAGCTAAAAAAAGGTTAAAACCTATTAACTAAGTAATAGGCCTTCCTTACTAGAATTATATTAGGTAGTAATAATAATCTATACTAAGAGTAGTTTATAGAATTAAAATATATAGTTATGATAGTTAAATTAATAGTATAAATATTATATTATAGGAATTAAGGGCTATTATAATATAAAAGAGGGGAAGTAAGAGAGAAAAGAAGGGAAAAAGGTAAATTAAGAAATAAAGGTTTTAGTATTAGGGGAAAAACTGTAAATATTAGTAGACTAAAGGTAGCTTAGTAAGTTAGTAATAGATTAGATTAGGTTATAAGGTAATACAGTGTAATATAAGGAATATAAATTAAAGGTAAATATAGCTAATTAATACTTAGGATTTAAATATTATAATATATCTAGTAATTAAGAATTAATTAATTAAATAAAAAGTTAAATATAAAAGGGAAATATATATTATATACTTATCTATATTATATACTTATGAATTATATTATAATACTAATAATAATATAAATAATTAATTATAAAGTTAAATAAATATAATAATAATATATTAATTAAAATTTAAAAAATATTTTTTTTAATTATTATTAGCTATATATAAAGATATTAAGCTTTTAACTTTTTAAATTAAAGCTTAAATAATAAAGTCTTTATAATAAGTTAATATAATAAAAGTTAATATTAATTAAAGTTTATTTACTTTAAGTAATATAATTATTACTTTTTTAAGTATTAATTAATTATATATATTTTTAATATATATTTTTTATATTATATTATATTACTTTATAATTTAATTTAATTTATTATTAACTTATTAAACTAGTTTTAATTTATTAATATTTATACTTTTTCTTTTAATATTAAATTTTTTATTTTCTAATTTACTTTTTTTTATTTTTTTAATTTTTTTTTTTTTTTATATTATAATAATTTTTAATTTTTATAATATAATATTTATATTTTTAATTTAATTATTATAATTATATATTTTAATTTTAAGTATTAAAATTAATATAAATTATTATTATTATTTAATATAATATTATTAATAAAACATTATTATTATTTTAATAAATATTAATTTTATTTTAAATAATTTATAAAATCTTTTAATATTTTTTTTATTTTATAATATAATTAAGAAAAGTTTTATTTTTAATTTTAATTTTATTAATATTAAATAATTATATTTAATAATTAATTCCTTTTTTTTTTTTTTAAGTTACTATTAGCCTTATATAAGGCTATTAAGCTTCTAGCTTTTTAAATAAAGGCTTAAATAATAAAATCCCTATAATAGGCTAGTATTATAAAGATTAAAATTAGTTAATATTTATTTACTTTAAGTAATATAATTACTACCTTAACTAAGTAATATAAATACTACCTATAGGTCCCTTAGTAGCTATATTAACTTTCTTCCTTTACCCTATCTAAAAGAATACTAGGCCTAGTATATCTATTATAAAGTATATTCCCTAACCTAACTTTCTATACCTATTAGTTACAGTTACTAATATCTATTATAGTTACTATTATAATACCTATTTATAATAGCCTATAGGCTAATTAGACTTATTATATAACTAACTATAACCTTATTAATATAATTAAATTAGCCTTAGGTTAGGCTAATAACTATAAATACTAGAAACTATATATAATAGCTATAGCTATTATAAAGAATATTTTATTAAAGAACTAGTCTAGTTTAATTAAGATAGCTATTTTTAATTATATTTTAATTTACTTCATTAGTTATATAGATCTAGATTCCTTAAGTTATAGGATATTACTAGATTAACTAGAGAAAAAGTTATTATAGCTAGAGGCTTTAAAAGAAGCTATAAAGTAAGGCAGGACCTTTATAGCTAATTAAGCTACTTTTCTTATTACTTTTAAAGGGTTAAATTTAGCTAGGTATAAAAAGTAGCTTATAAATATAATTATTAAGGCTAAATAGGTAGTCTATATTCTCTTAATTATATAAAATTAAAGATAAAGGTAAGGTAATAGTAGGGTTTAAAGGTTTAAAGGAATTAGGTTAACTTTTATATAAGTTAGTTAGTAAAAGTTAAATTAACCAGAAGTTAATAATAACTAGCTCTATTAATTGAATATATATACCTTAATATGTGACTAATTGACCTTATATCTGAGAACTGTAGATAAAGTGAAATTCGTAAAGAAATAATAGTTTAAACTAGGGCTTAATATTATATAAGCTAAAAATAAATATATTATTATATAATTAATATTAATAATAGCTAACTTAATTATAATTACTTAATTAAAGTAATTAATAACTAAATAACTAGTCTTTTAATAGAGATTTATATACTTAAATTTAAATATATTTTAATATTTTAATCCTTTTTAAAGTATTATAAAATTATAAGAAAATACTTATTATATATTAATAAATTACTAATAATATAGTAAGTTAATTTAGTAATATTTAGTTATTAAATATAATTACTATTAAAAATAGTTAATATAATTAAGGTTAATTATATTATAAGCTAGATAGAAGTCTTAAAAGACTTAATATATAATAGTTAGGTTTCTTAAATAAGTAAACTAGTCTATATTAAGTTTATATTTATAAAATATATAAAGTATTATACTAAGCATATTAAATTATTATATCTTTTAATAATTAATAATATATATTAAGTATATTAAAGTAAAGAAGTCTTATTAATAATTAGTAAGCTAAGTTCTATTTAAGTATTAAATAAATATAATCTATATATTAATATTTAATATAATAGGATACTATTCCTCGGGGATATAGTTATCCCTAGGATATATCGCTCTATAGGATAATAGTATCCTTATACTAGTTATCCTATATAGCTTATTCTATAATTAGTAGGTTAGAGGATAAAATTATAAGATATATATAATATAACTACAGGGGTTATAATACGATCTCTCCCCTCTATTGGGTCTTATCCTTAAGACTTATATACCCTATCTAACCTAAATTTTATCTAGTATGTTCTAACTTAGACCTTTTATTATTATATTACGCGATATCTAACTATATCTCTAAGCAGTACTCCTATAAAACTCATATAGAATGCAAGTTAAAAAGACTTAAAAAGGATTATAATATTATAAAACTTACTAAATCGGTTATATTATCTAGTAAATAGGCAGATATACTATATACTTGCTATTTTTAAGTAAGGACTGGAGAGAAATGTTTAATATCTCCTGATTCTAGTTAATATAGTAAATATATTTATAAGCAGAAACCTTATAATAGTATATAAGTTATATCTTCTTATAAGTTTCTCTTTTTTAATCTTCTTTTATTTCTTCTAATCCTTACGTTCTTTCTTAGTATTTACCTTTATAAAATAAGAGAAGAAGCTAGAAGTAGATATAGATAAGGCTAATAATAATCTTTTAAAGCTTTATAAGGAAATAGCGGCCTTATAGTCTTGTCTTATAGCTGCTACTGGTAATTTATTTTATATTTAAAAGATCTATATTAAAGTAAAGGAAAAGTATTCTAAGGCTATGCGTTAGAGTCTTTAGGAGGTTAAGAAAGAAGATAGTATTTTATTTATATTAGATACTTATAAAGATACTATAGTATATAATCTTTAGGTAGACTATATTCTTAATAATATAGATTAGTTATCTTTAGGTCTTAAGGATAATTTCTTAAATGCCTCCTTTTTATTTAATTTTAATAAAAGTTCTTTAGGAACTGTTAGGTATTTATAAGGTATTTTATTAGTTCTTATATATTTTCGCTTTTTAAGTAGTTCTTCTATTTAATTATGTATATTTTTTATTTATTAATTCTTTTTATTTCTTTAATTACTTCTACCTTATAGACTTCTAGTCCTGTAATTTATTATAGCTTATTACTAGTTTTAATATATTTTATATCTTTAATTAATTTTAATATTAAGGTATAATAAACTAGGTAATATTTAATATTTAGTAATTTTTTAAAAAAAAAATTTAGTTACTATTAGCCTTATATAAGGCTATTAAGCTTCTAACTTTTTAATCTAAGGCTTAAATAGTAAGACCTCTATAGTAAGCTAGAATTATAGAAGTTAAAATTAAAAAAGGTTTATCTGCCTTTATGGCGTAATTGCTGCCTTAATTAAGCAGTATAAATACTGCCTATAGGTCTATTACCCCTTGGCAGCTATATTAACCTTCTTTCTTTACCCTATCTAAAAGACTAAGATATCTTTAATCGACCCTTATAATATACCGGGCCTAGTATATATATTATACTTCCACTTAAAGGTCAGTTAGACCCTAACTAAGTAAGAGACTAAGTATAAACTTATAAGTATATTCCCTAACCTAACTTTCCTTATTAGTTATAGTTACTAATATCAATTATAGCTACTAATATAATACCTATATAAAATAGCCTATAGCTATATAATTAGGCCTACTATATAACTAGCTATAACTTTAATATAGCTATTAAGCCTACTTTATAGGTAATTAAAAAAGAAAATCTAGAAAAGATTTATATAATAATAATTACTATTAAAAAGAACTTTTTATTAAAGTACTAATTTAACTTTATTAAAATAGCTATTTTTAATTATAGCTTAATTTAGTTAATTTATTATATAGGCCTTTTTAGCCTAATTAATCTAATTTAGATTAATAATAAGCTATTAAGCTTCTTAAACTTAAAGAAGGTCTTAAAGGAAGGTTATCTTTTTTAATTAGACTAGATAGCCTTCTTTACTACCTTTATAAGCTTAAATATATATAAAAAGTAGCTTTATAATATAGCTAAAAGGGTTATTACTGTAAAGGAGGTCCTATTATTAATATAAAGATAAAGGCGGGGTAATAGCAAGGTTCTATAAAGGTTCTATTAAAGTTAGAATTAAAGGAATTAGGTTAACTCTGTTTATATAAGTTAATTAGCGAAAGTCAAATTAACCTAAAGTTAATAATAACTCTATTAATTAAATATATATACCTTAGTATATGACTAATTAACCTTATATCTAAGAATAGATAAAGTAAAATTAGTAAAGAAACAGTAGTTTAAACTAGGGAATATTTAATAATAAGTCTAGTTTATATTAATCTTTTCCTATTTTTTATTTAATCTTAACTAGCCCTAGGTATTTATAGTCTAGTTTATAGCTTAGTTAATCTATCTTAATATTTTTAGTAAATAAATAGACTATATCTCTCTCTATAAAGGTTAGTCCCTTTAACCTTTTAGGGTTATAGTATTTTTATATCCTTTTTCTAATATATTTTAATTTAATTTTAAGTTTATTATATATCTCCTTTAGTCTATTACTTATAATAATAGTTACTAGGTTTGTATTCTTAAGTTCTTAAGTATTATAATATATATTAAGTATAAATTTAATATTAATATTAAATAGTATAATTTTTATACTTTTATTATAAGTAGTATTATAGCCTAGCTAGGTATATAGTAGTTTTTTAACTTAATTATTTTACTTATAGTTAATATAATACTATAAGTATTATTTTAGTATTTAATTTATTTATTCTATCTAGCTATCTGCCTATAGTCTAAAAGCTATAGTAAGTTAGTAACTAACTCTTATATATACTATAAGTGCTTACTAAAATTTTAAGGTAAATATTAGTCTTCTATTTAATAAAATTTCTCTTAGTATTTCTTATTTTTATATTACCTTATTATAGAAGATATAAGCTATAGTTTCTATATTTATTACCTTTCTATAAGGTAAATAGATTAAGTACTTTATAAGTCTATTTATAATAACTATAATACTATTATAGAAGATTTTAGTAAAAGGTTTTTCTAATAATAGTAGCTTAATTATAAAGTCTATTATAATTAAACTCTATAGTTAGTCTATAACTTCTATTAGTTATAATATCCTATAAGGTTTATATTATTATACTTTTATTTTAATATAAATATTATATTTTCTAATAACCTTTTTTACTTTTTATTAAGTTATTTAATATCCTTATTATAGTAATTATTTCTATATCTTTATAACTCTTTAATATCTATATAGTAAGTCTATATAGAATTCTTAAATAAACTCTTACAGTTTTCCTAGGATTTTTCTTATTTCTACTATCTATATTTATCTTAATATTTATATTAGTTAGGTAAAATTGTATTTTCTTTTTTAATTTTTTTTTAAGAGTTATTTTTTTATTTTAAGTATATTAATATTATAGTCTAGGTATTTATTAATTATATTAGCTTTTTTATTATTTATACCATTTTTATAAATAATTATAAAGTTAAATTTATAAAGGTATTTAATATAATATAATTATTATTAATTAAGTTCTTATATTATAGTAAAATATAAAATATTCTAGTAGTTAATATAAACTTTAATTTAATATATACTTCCTATAAGGTAGTATTTAAATTTCTTAAAGTAATTAATAATTATTAAGAATTCTTTATTATAAATAAGGTAATTAAGTTCTACTTTATATAGCTTATATAAGTAAAATATAATAAGGTATAATTTACTTTAATTATTATATTAACCTATTTATCCCTTTAATACAAAGTCTAATAAATTAATTTTAAGTTCTATTTCCTTATTAGGGTTAAATATAATTAGTATAAGTTTACTAAGGATAGCTTATTATAGTTATTTAAATACCTCTTATACTTTTAATCCTTATATAAAAGTCTTATCTTTCTTTATAAGTTCTATAAGTAGGTTTATAATTTTACTAAAGTTTTTAATAAATTATTAGTAATAATTAGTAAAACCTAAAAAGCTTTATATTTCCTTACCTATTTTAAGTATTAGCTAGTCTATTATTATTAAGATCTTCTTTTATTTTATTTTAATTTTACTAAATATAATAGTATATCTTAAGAAGTTTACTTTTCTTATATAAAAATAACTTTTTTTTAATTTAATTAGTATATTAGTATCTTATAGGGCTTTTAAGATTTTATAGATATATTCTTTATATTCTTTTTTATTATTAAAGAAAATTAAAATATTATTTAAGTAATATACTATAAAGATATTTAAGTATTATTAAAGTATATTATTAATTATCTATTAAAATATTATAGGTATATTAATAAGTCTAAATAATATTACTAAATATTTAAAGAGTTTAATTTTAATTTTAAATACTATCTTCTATTTATCTCTTTCTTTAATATAGATTAAGTTATAAGCTCCTTTAAGGTCTAAAGCTATAAAGATCTATTTACTTTATAAGTAGTCTTTAAGTTCTATAATAAGTAAAAGTAAGGTCCTATCTTTAATTATAAAAGTATTTAGCTTCTTATAGTCTATCATAAGTTATAGTTTTCTATTTTTCTTAAAAATAAATATTACTAAAAATCTTATTAATAATATAGATATTTTAATATTTCTTTTTATTAGTTTTATTTTTAGGTACTTTTTTAAGGTATTTAGTTCCTTTTTATTAAGGTTATAAATCTTCTAGAATAGTAAGTTATTTATTTTAAGTTATATTTTATAGTCTTAGTAACTATATTATAATACCTTTATATTAAGTTCTTTTTAAAATAGTTTTTTATAGATTTAATATTCTTTTAGTATATTTTTAAGTTTATTATATTATTTTCCTTTTTTGAGTTCCTTTTAGTATTTTAATTATTTGTTTAAGCTATATAGTTATATTTTAAAGAGGCCTAGGATTTATTAATTTTATTTCTTTTTACTTTTTATATACTTATATTATACTCTTTTTAAAGGTAGTAAATTCTTTATTTTACATTTACCTATACTATCCTCTTTAATTAGGGTTTAAGATTTCTTATTATTTATTATAATTATTTTATTATTACTATTAGTATTACTAGAAAAGGTAATTTAGTTAGTCTTTTAGTTAATATATAGGTTTTTCTTTTATAGCTAATTAAAACCTAGGAGGATATTTACTTCCTGATCTAAAGGAAAGATATTAAAATATATTCTTTAATTCTTTCTTTAGATAAAGACCTTAAGGTAATTAATCTCCTAATTAATAATTCTATTATTATAATTAAATAGTTATCTCTTTATATTAAGTAATAAGTAAGGTTTTTATTTCTTTCTTTATAGTAATTTTAGCTATATAACTATTCTTAAATTAATAAAATTTTATTTAGCTCTATAATTAATATATATATCTAGCTATTCCTTATTAATCTAAACTTTTAGTACTAGGTATTTTAATATTAGGTTTATATATAATCCTAGAGTATTTATAGGTTTAAGTTATTTTTATCCTTACTCTTTATATATTTAATACTTTATTATAAATAGTATATTTCTTTTCTTAAAGTATTTCTATAAATCTATTTATATTTACTATTATAATATAGCTTACTATTAGTATAGTTACTTATAAATTTATTATTAAATAGTTATTATTAAAATCGCTTTTCTAATTCTTTATACTATTCTATAGTTATCTTAAGATAGGTTTTATATTTTTCTTTTTTTATTATTTATTATTTATATAATATTCCTGTATATATAAGTTAGTACTTATAGTATTCTTTAAGGTCTAAATATCTTTTAATATATTTATACTTATTAAACTCTTATTATTTCTATATAAGTTCTATCTTATACTTATACTATTCTTATTATACTTTTTTCTATTCTTTAGTAAGTTTTCTTCTACTTATATAAGGTTACTTAAAGAACTTTACTATATCTTTAATATCTTTATTTAGTATTTCCTTTTCTTACCTTATATTTTATTTATTACTAATTAGTACTTAATTAAATACCTTATTAAAGTTAATAGATTTAAAAATATATTCTAGATATAATCTATCTACTTCCTATTATCCTTATAGCTCCTCTATATCTTCTAAACTAGTATTATTAACTAATAGTTTTTTTATAAGATAGTTATACTATCTACTACTAATCTATTCTTAATACTTATCTTCCTATTTTTAGATTTTAGCTTTCTTTTTAATATACTTCCCTTAAGTTATTTCTTTAAACTCTTTTTCTGCTTTTTTAATTATTTATTATAATTACTTAATCTTATTAAATAGATCTTTACTTTTCTAGATTTATTAGTAGTAAAGTATACTAAATTATAGTTCTATTACTTTAAGGTTTTTATACTAGAGGTATACTAAGTAGCTTTTTATTTTTTACTTTTTATAAGGCTTATTATTAGGTATACCTTATATTATTACTAGAAAGTAATTACTATTTATCTTTTCTTATATTATTTATATTAATAATATTTATAAAATATCTATAATATTTTATTATAATCTAGATATATTAGTATTATTTATATATTATTTTTAATATTAAAGTCTAGCTCTTTATATAGGGAGTTAAGTATATTATTAGTATAGTAGGCTTTAATATAGATTATACTAATTCTTTCTATATTTATATACTCTTTTATTCTTTAAATATATAGATCTTCTTATATTTAATAAATTCTTATTTCTAATTTATTATACTCTAGTTAGTATTCTTTAATCTATTTTTATATAATTTATTTATCTTTCTTATAGAAGTATTAGGTAGTACTTTATATTACTTTACTTTTATATCTTATAGATTAGGATTATTAATATTTTCTTTATTAAAAGTTATTTCTAGCTTTAATTTCTTTTTCCTATACTTTTTCTTTATTCTAAAGTATTATCTTAATTAGGATATTATTAATAATTTATATGGCTTACCTTTATTAATCTATATTAAGGGTAATTAGGCTTCTTTATCTTATTATTTCTAAGGTTTATATTTTCTTAAATTTTGTTAATTCCTTATCCCTTTTCTTTTATCTTCTTTCCTATTACTTTAGATAATTATATTCTTTCTTTTCTAAGTCTACTATATACTTATAGTAATTCTTATTTTATATCTTATTTCTTTATTCTCTTTTTTTCTTAAGTTCTTTTAGGGTAAGTAATTTATCTTTCTTCCTTCTATTTTCTATAGGTTCTAGTTCTAGCTATATAACTCCTATTTCCTAAAGGATAGACTGTTATAGTAATTAAATTCCTAGTTTAAATTACTATTTCTTTATTAATATTACTTTATCTAGTTTTAAATATAAAGTTAATTAGTTATATACTTTAGTATATGTATTTAATTAATAAAGTTATTATTAACTTTAGGTTAATTTAACTTTTATTAACTAACTTATATAAATAAAGTTAACTTAATTCTTTTAATTCTAACTTTGATAAAACCTTCAGTTTAACCCTATTATTACTTTACCTTTATCTTTAATTTTATATAATTAAGAAAATATAGACTACCTATTTAGCCTTAATAATTATATTTATAAGCTACTCTTTATATTTAATTAAGTTATTTCGAAAGTAGTAAAGAAAATAGTTTAATTAGCTATAAAGGTCTTATCTTACTTTATAGCTTTTTCTAAGGCCTTTAGCTATAATAGCTCTTCCTCTAGCTAATCTAGTAATATCTTATAACTTAAGTAATTTATATCTATATAATTAATTAAATAAATTAAAGTATAGTTAAAAATAACTATTTTAATTAAGCGAAATTAATTCCTTAATAAGAAGTTCTTTATAATAATTATAGTTATTATATATAGTTTTTAATATTTATAGCTATTAGCCTAATTTAAGGCTAATTTAATTATATTAATAAAGTTATAGTTAATTATATAATAGGTCTAATTAGCCTATAGGCTATTATAAATAGCAGGTATTATAATAGTAGCTATAATAGATATTAGTAACTATAATTAATAGGTATTTAAGCTAAGGAATATACTTAAGTATAATAGATATACTAGGCCTAGTATATTATAAACGTTAATTAAAGATCTTTTAAATAAAGTAAAGGAAAAAGGTTAATATAAATATTAAAACGGCCGTATTTATATTACTTAATTAAAGTAGTAAGTATATTACTTAAAGTAAATAAACCTTAACTAGTTTTAATTTATATAATACTAGCGTATTATAAGGGCCTTATAATTTAAGCCTTTATTTAAAAAGCTAAAAGCTTAATAGCCTTATAAAAGGCTAATAGTAATTAAAATAAAAAAGAAATAGTAATTAAATAAAAGATATAGATATTATATTATAAGAATTAAAGGCTATTATAAAGTAAAAGAAAGGAAATAAAAACGGAAAAAAAAGTCAAAAGTAAATTAAAAATAAAAGGTTTAAATATTAAAGGTAAAACTATAAATATTAGTAAATTAATGCTAACTTAATAAGTTAATAATAGATTAGATTAAGTTAGAAGATAATATAATATAATATAAAGAATATCAATTAAAGGTAAATATAGCTAATTAATACTTAAGAAATATATTTTATATAGTAAAGAGCTTTACTTTATAATTAAAAATTATAAAATTAACTTTTTCAATTTAAATTACTATTTCTTTATTAATTTTACTTTATTTATAGTTCTTAGATATAAGGTTAATTAGTTATGTACCTTAGTATATATATTTAATTAATAAAGCTAGTAATTATTAACTTTAAGTTAATTTAACTTTTACTAATTAATGTTTATAAATAGAGTTAACTTAATTCCTTTAATTTTAACTTTAATATAACCTTTAGTTCTAGAACCCTACTATTATCTATATTTATCTAACTCTATTTCTAGATATATTATCCTTATTAATTTAAAAGTAGCTCCCTCCTTACTATAATAACCCTTTTAGTTATATTAAGAAGCTACTTTTTATATATATTTAAGTTTAGGCTTATTAAAGTAGTAAAGAAAGTTACTTAATCTAACTAAAGGGAATAACCTTCTTTTAGATCTCTTTTTAGGTCTTTAAGAGCTAATAGCTTATTATTAACTTAATTTATATTAATTAAATTAAAAAAGCTTATATAATAAATTAACTTAATTAAGTTATAACTAAAAATAGCTATTTTAATAAGGTTAAATAAGTACCTTAATACGAAGTTCTTCTTAATAGTAGTTACTATTATATATAACTTTTTATATTCCTTTTTATTAGCTACCCTTATAGTAGGCCTAATAGCTATATTAAGATTATAGTTAGTTATATAATAGGCTTAATTATATAGCTATAGGCTATTTTATAGTATTATATTAGTAGTTATAATAGATATTACTATAACTAATAAAAAGAAAGTTAAGTTAGGGAATATACTTTATAATAGATATGTCAGGCCTAGTATATTAGAGGTGTTAATTAGAGATCTTTTAGATAGGGTAAAGGAAGAAGGTTAATATAACTACTACAGGGTAGTATTTATATTACTTAGTTAAGGTAGTAATTATATTACTTAAGGTAAATAAACCTTAACTAATTTTAACCTCTATAATACTAGCTTACTATAAGGGCCTTACTATTTAAGCCTATATTTAAAATACTAAAAGCTTAATAGCTTTATATAAAGCTAATAGTAATTAAAAGAAAAATAAATAATTAGCTTTATTAATTAAATATATATATTAAAATATATAATTAATTAACTTTATATTTAAAAATAAATAAAGTAAAATTAATAAAGAAATAGTAATTTAAATTAAAAAACTACTTTAATAAAGCAATAATAAGAACACTATTTAATTTATTAAAATTAAAAGAAATATCTTTTTATATTTATAAATTTAAGCTATCTATTTAGTTGAATTATAAAGTTAAACAGAGTAATATTATATAACTTTAAGACTTAATATTACAGTTATTATATTTTTTAATATAATATATAATATATAATATATAATATTATAATATATTAAGAAATATATATTATATTATAGTATTTTTATTATAGAAGACTTTATTAATTATATATATATATATATATTATTACCGTTAGCCTTATATAAGGCTATTAAGCTTCTAACTTTTTAAATAAAGGCTTAAATAGTAAGCTATATTTTATATATTAACTATAAAGATATTGTACTCTTTAATAATACAAAGAGGAATATTATTTTTTATATTTTTAATTTTTACTCTTTTTATAAGTTTTAAAAAATATAATTACTTTTTATTTAATATTTATAGTTTTATAAATATATTAATTAAATACCTTAATAATTATAATTATAAATCTAACTATAAAGAGATTAAAGTTATATAATATTATTATATTATATAGTAAGTACTTAAGATAAGTAAAAAGATATTATTATCTTTAATAATCTTTAAATTAAAATTCATTAAATTATAAATATCTTTATATATTATATTATAATTCTTAAGTTAATTATTACTTTATTTTATTTAAATCTATTTACTTATTTTTATTTAATATTTAATATTAAGGTTTACTTTTATTTATTTATATTTTTTATAATATATTAGTATTCAGAATAAGTTAAATTAGATTAAATTAAATTATGATTTAATTTGATTAAGTATGTACCTTTGATTTAATTAATTAGTTAAATTACTTTTTCTAGTAACTATAGTTAAGTTAAATCACTAAATTGATTTAATTTAATTTGACTAATTAATTTTTAAGTGACTATAGTTAAATTAATGATTTGACTATAGTTACTTTAGTTAATCAGTATAAAAATACTAAAAATAGCTATATTAAATCTTATATTGCCTAAATAGGAAACTAGATAATATATATAGATTATATACAAAGTACTTTATAAGGCTATTTTTAGTATCTATATAAGGCTTATATAGCTCTTATAATTAATTAAAGTATATTTTAAGAATCTAAAGAGCCTTAATTAGATCTCTTAAGTGACTTTATTTTTAAAGTGCTTATATTTAAGTAATATAGCCTTTATAATATAATATATTATATAGTTTATAGTATAATAATTATTTTATAATTTTAACTATATAGCTTAATTTAATATAAGTACTTTAAAAATAAAGTTACTTAAAAGCTCTAATTAGAGCTTTTTAGATTCTTAAAATCTACTTTAATTAATTATAAGAGCTATATAAGCCTTATATAGATACTAAAAATAGCCTTATAAAGTACTTTGTATATAATCTATATATATTATCTAATTTCCTATTTAGGTAATATGAGATTTAGTATATCTATTTTAAGTGTTTTTATTAAATATAATTAAATTAATTAAAATAACTATAGTTAAATTAGTGATTTGATTTAATTTGACTTATTAATTTTTTAGTAACTATAGTTAAATTAAATGATTAAATTGATTTGATTTCATTTAACTCATTAATTTTTTTATGACTATAGTTAAATCAAAGGACCTACTTAGTCAAGTTAAATTATGATTTAACTAATTGGTTAAATCAAAATAACTAATTAGTCAGTGACTCATTCTGAACACTGTAATATATATAAAATTTAGTTATTATTAAAATAAGGTTAATAAATAATATATACTTCCTTGTTTAGTAAAGAGACTATTAAGCTTATATTTAAATACTTAAAAGTCTTTATAGTTAACTATAAAGTTTATTAAGTAAAAGCTAGTAATATTAAAGCTATACTTAATTTTATAGCTTTTTATTTATTTATTTAATTTACTTACTTTATTATAATATAGATATTAATTAATAATAAGGTTATATTAATAATTAAGTTTAGCTTAAATTACTTATTTTATAGCTATAAGTTAAAGATTCTTTAATATACTTCTAAATATAAAATAAGTAAGACCTTTAATAAAAAGAGAGTAATATAGTTTATTCCCTAATTTTAGAAGAGATTAAAGGTAATATAGGCTATATATATTTATATATAGTAATAATATTAAGAAATATATAATAAGGGATATTAATTAGTAAAGTAGTTCTATATTAGTAATATAGTTTAGCTAAATCTAAAGAATTTAAAACTAAACTAATAAAGTAAAAAGTATTATAAACCCTATATCTATATTATATACTTTTTATAATTTTTACTAATTATAATAGCTTTACCTCTTTTAATAATAATTTTCTTTTATTAAATTACTTAAATTATAGTAATTTAAGTTTAAATTATTATAACTTATAACTAATGCTTATGAATCTAAGTATTAAATTACTTATATTCTTTATTAAATTATAAGATCATATTTAATATATAAAATATATTTATTAATTCTTTTATAATTTTAGTTTATTAAATATTAATAAAGTTTGTTTATATTAATTAATTTTAATATATATCAAATTTATTATTAAGAGATATAATACTTTAATAAGCTTAATATTGTACCTTATATATTCTATTAATAATAAACTTTATATAGTTTAATCTAATATAATTAGACCTCGCTATTATATATTAATAGCCCATATTTAAACTATACTATATAATATTAAGTAATATAAATATAATATTTATAAATATTAACCTTATTTATTAATAAAGTATTACTATTAACTTTTAAAGATAGTAGCTTACTATACTTATTAATACTAGCTAAGTTAATTACTTATTAATTTATTAAAATATAGAAATATAAATAATTTATTTCAAAGATAATAAAAAAGAAGTTAAATAACTTTATAAACAACTTAAAAATATAATTAATAAGTTAAATAAGATATATTAAATACCAGAAAAAACTAATATACTTTATTAATAATAATATTAAAATAATATTAATACTTAATAAGAAATATATAACTTAATAATATTTATAAATAATAAGAAATACTTAAAAGAAATCTTTAAGCTTAACTTATTTAAGCTTTTTAATAGTATCCTTAAGAAACTATTTATATTCCTTACTTAAAGTAAAGCTTTTATTACATATTAGTTAAATTAGTTTTATAATAATATTACTTAAATAATATATATAGTTAAAAACTTACTAAAACTATTATTAAATAGTTTTAACTTATTTTACATAATTATATAAATAACTTACTTAATTATTTATTATTAAGAATTACGTTACTTTTTAAAATAAATAGATAATATAAAATAGAAAAAGTACTTAAAATAGTATTTAGACTTATTAATAAAAAATAATAAGTAAAAAAGGTAAATTAAAGCTTTTAAGTATATAAAGTTAGCCTTTACTTTAGGAATAGAATTCTTAGAACTTATAAATAAATTATCTTAAGATTAAAATATATTTATATTATTTTTCTTTAACATATTTAAAGAATTAATATAAGCTAAATTTTAATAAAAAAACTAATTAATGACTTTAATAAAGTATATTAATATAACTATTAAAATTAATAATTAATAGTTTATATAAAGAACTCATAACTTAAAAAATAAAAAATAAAGTAATAATAAATCTTAGTATTATATAACTTAAAAAAAAGCCTAATAAGTTAATACTTAATATAATATTAAACCTAGATTAATAATAATTAAAGTAACTAAAAAAGATAAATTTCAAGTTATTTATTACTCTAGTTTAAATTACTATTTCTTTACTAATTTTACTTTATCTATAGTCTTTAAATATAAAGTTAATTAGTTATATACCTTAATATATATATTTAATTAATAAAGTTATTATTAACTTTAAGTTAATTTAACTTTTATTAAGTAACTTATATAAAAGTTAATCTCTTTAATTCAAACTACTATTTCTTTATTAATTTTACTTTATCTATTCTTAGATATAAGGTTAATTAATTATATATTAAAGTATATATATTTAATTAATATAGCTAGTTATTATTAGCTTTATATTAATTTAATTTTTACTAACTTATATAAAAATTGACTTAATTCCTTTAATTCTAACTTTAATAAAACCTTTAATCTAACCCTACTATTATCTTACTTTTATCTTTAATTCTATATAATTAGAAAGATATAGATTACCTTTTTAGCCTTAAGAATTATATTTATAAGCTACTTCTTATACTTAGTTAAATTTAGACCTTTAAAAGTAGTAAAGAAAGTAGCTTAAATAGCTATTAAGGTTTTACTTTACCTTATAGCTTTTTTTTAAGGCTTCTAGCTATAATAGCTCTTCCTTTAGCTAATTTAGTAATACTTTATAACCTAAAGAATCTAGATCTATATAATTAATTAAGGAAATTAAAGTATAATTAAAAATACCTATTTTAATTAAATTAAATAAATTTTTAAATAAGAAGTTCTTTATAATAATTATAACTATTATATATTAAGTCTAATTACCCTATAGGCTATTATAAATAGCAAGTATTATAATAGTAACTATAATAGATATTAATAACTATAACTAATAAATATAAGGAAAGTTTGGTTAAGGAATATTCTTAAGTGTAATAGATATACTAAGCCTAGTATTCTTTTAGATAGGGTAAAGGAAGAAAGTTAATATAGCTATTAAAAGACCTATAGGTAGTATTTATATTACTTAATTAAAATAATAATTATATTACTTAAAATAAATAAACCTTAATTAATTTTAACTTTTATAATACTAGTTTACTATAAGGGCTTTACTATTTAAGCCTTTATTTAAAAAGTTAGAAGCTTAATAGCCTTATATAAGGCTAATAGTAATTAAAAAAAAAAGAAATTAATTAAGTAATTATTATTATTTTTAAAAATAGTTTTTTATAAGTCTATTATTTATTATTATTAATTTTATTAAAGTGTTTATAAAGTTATTATAAGTTTATAACTATTTAAATATTAAGTATATATTATTTCTTTTAATTAAAATACCTTTTATTATTAAAGTTAATAATCCTAAAAGTTAATATAGTTAATTAAATTTAAATTAAATCTAAGCCTTTATCTTACTATATATTTATTATTATCTTTTAAAAAGTAATTATAATATTACTATAAGGTAAGTATAAGTATTAAGGGATTAAAAAGATTAGTATTTTATAAGCTATTATATAGCTCTTTCTTTTCTATTTTATAACTTAATTAGTTATTACTAAGCTAGTTTATTTTCTTTTTTATTATAAAGTCCTTTAAAGGTTTATTATCTATTTCTATTAATTATAATACTTTTTTTATTTCTTAAATACTAAATTTTTTTTAAATACTTTATTAGTTCTTAAGCAAGTCTTTTTTTTTTTTTTTCTTTTTTTTTTTTTAGTTACTATTAGCCTTATATAAGGCTATTAACCTTCTAACTTTTTAAACTTAGCCTTAAATAGTATTAAGTAGGTTTTTAATATCCTTTTTACTTTATAAACCTTTAATTAACCTGCCTTTTACCTTACTTTTAAGTCTTTATATATAAAATCTTTTTTATTTATTATTATTTTTTATTTTTTATAAAAATAGCTAGTAATTAAATATTATTATTTACTTACTTAAGCAAAAGAGTTTATATTAATTTCTTAATAAAGTTAATATTAAAGTATTAATATATTACTAAAAATATATCTAGCTTAATTATATTATTATTAAGAACGCTTACTATTATATACTTATAATATAGTTAATCTCCTAAGTATTTATTAGCTATATTTATCTTTAATTTATATTCCTTATACTATACTATATTACTTTATAACCTAATCTAATCTATTACTAACCTACTAAATTAGCTTTAGTCTACTACTATTTATAGTTTTTCCCTTAATATTAAAACCTTTATTTCTTAATTTACCTTTTTTCCTTTTTTTCCCTTCTTATTTCCCCTCTGTTATATTATAATAACTTTTAATTTCTATAATATAATATTTATCCCTAGTTTAAATTACTATTTCTTTACTAATTTTACTTTATCTATTCTTAGATATAAGATTAATTAGTCATATACTAAGGTATATATATTTAATTAATAGAGTTATTATTAACTTTAGATTAATTTGACTTTCGCTAATTAACTTATATAAAAGTTAACCTAATTCCTTTAAACCTTTAGTCCCAGAACCCTGCCATTACCCCAACTTTATCTAACTCTATTTATTAATATACTTTAATTCTATATAATTAAGAGGATATAGACTACCTATTTAGCCTTAATAATTATATTTATAAGCTACTCTTTATACCTAGCTAATAGGCCTCTAAAAGTAATAAGGAAAGTAATTTAATTAGTTATAAATGTCTTACCTTACTTTATAGCTTCTTCTAGGGCCTCTAATTATAATAACTCTTCCTTTAGCTAATTTAATAATATCCTATAACTTAAAGAATCTAGATTTATATAATTAATTAAGTAAATTAAAGTATAGTTAAAAATAGCTATTTTAATTAAATTAGACTAGTTCTTTAATAAGAAGTTCTTTATAATAGTTATAGTTATTATATATAACTTCTAGTATTTATAGCTATTAACTTAACTTAAAGCTAATTTAATTATATTAATAAGGTTATAGTTAGTTATATAATAAGTCTAATTAGCCTATAGGCTATTATAAATAGCAGGTATTATAATAGTAGCTATAATAGATATTAGTAATATAACTAATAGGTATTTAGGTTAGGGAATATACTTTATAATAGATATACTAGGCCTGTCTTTTAGATAGGGTGAAGGAAGAAGGTTAATATAACTACTAAGGGGTAAACCTATAGGCAGTATTTATATTACTTAGTTAAGGTAGTAATTATATTATTAAAGTAGATAAATATTAACTAATTTTAACTTTTATAATACTAGCCTATTATAGGGGCCTTATTATTTAAGCTTTTATTTAAAAAGCTAGAAGCTTAATAGCCTTATATAAGCCTAATAGCAATTAAAAAAAAGAAAAAATAACTTAATATACTTAATAATCTTAAAAAGGCTAATAAACCTTAACGCTAGCTTCTTTTTCTTTCCTTTAAGCTTTAAGTTATTAATTAAAAATATAATTAATTATCTTTATTAAAGTTTATTCTTTTAATATCTTATATTAAAGTACTTAACTTACCTTTTAATTATATATTATTAATATATTATAAGCTTATTTTTTAATTTTTATAATTTTTATATTTTATATTTAATTTTTACGACTCTTTTTTTAAACTTAACATTTTTAATAATAATATAGAATTTTACATTAAAACCTATTAAAGTTTTATTTAATGTAACTTTTATTATTATATTAACTTTTAAATTATAAGTAAATTAGACTATTTTTAGAAGTTTTAATTAAGTATCTTAATTATTATTAATAAAGTATTATAAATAATAACGAAAAGTTTAATTTATCCTTTCTATTTACCTATTAGTTTAAAAGTAAAATATTATTAATAGCTTTTACTTAATTTTTAAATAATAATATAATTTTAATTAACCCTATTTATACTAATAGTATATTAATATTTAGCTAATCTATATAGTTATAGATTAGTTATATACTATATAGTATAATTAATTTTACCTTTAGTTACTGCTAATACTAATATTATAACTTCAGGTCTTTAACTTTAGGCTCCTAAAACCTATATAAAACTCAATATATTTTTCCTCTAAAACACCGCCAGGGATCCATAGAGTAGTATTTAAAGTAGGTTACAGGAGGAAGATCTAGACTAGCTTAAGTACAGTTAGGCTCAGGCTATAATTAAGGCAGTAAACTTAATAATATTAACTTAATAATGCTTTACTACTTAAGAGGTAAGTAATATTTAAATTATATTAAGTTCCAGAGATACTTAAATACCTTTTAAGGCTATAAATTATATATTGATCTTTTTTAAAAAAAACTAAATTAATTTAAATATAGTAATTTTAATAAAAATAAGTAATAATTATATAAACTTTATAAACTTATTAATTATTATTAAGATTATATTTATTTATTAACTTTTAAAAAATATTAATAGTAATCTTATAATAAAATCTATAAAAATCCATTTAAAAAGGTATAATAAAATTAATAAATTTTTAAGTTTTTTATAAAGTTAATGTCTTTTAAATATTATCCTTTAATAAATACTATATATATATATATATATATTATTTTATATTAATTTTTAAGCTTTTTTAATAAAACTTTTTTTATATTAGCTTTTAAGTTCTTTTAATATTAAAATAGCTTATTAAAAGATTATTATAATATAATTTTAATATCGTTTTTTTTTAAATTAAGTTTTAATAATATATAAAGCTTATTTTTTAAGTAAAGAAAGTTATTTTTTTAATTTTTATTTTTAAAAGCCTTTTTTATAATTTACTTTAAATATCTTATTTTTTTAATTAAATATTTTTTTAATTAAATATTTTTTTATTTTTTAATTATATTAATATAATAATTTTAATTAATAATTTAAATATATTATCTTTTAAAAGTTTTTTTAATATAAAGATTAAATTACTATTTTATTAAAGATTACTATAAATAACCTTAATATTTTCTAAGATTATATATTTAAATTAAGATTTTAGATTATAATATTTATATTATTTAATAATAAGGCTAGATTATCTTTACTATTTAAAGATATTTTATTTATTATTAACTTACTAAAAATTTAAAATAAAATCCTTTTTTTTTATAAGTATCTTACTTAACCTTTTATTTAACTTTTAACTTTTTATTATTATTTATATTTTAGTTATTTTATTTTTTAAAGATTTAATTAAACTTAGCTTTTAATATTTTTTTTTTATAACTTTTAAAAATCTTAAAAAAATATTAATAAGATTTATTAATCCTTTTTTATATTTAATTATAAAATTATAACTTACTAAATATTAATATTATTATATTTAATTTTTACTTAATTTAATATTCTTTATAAATAAATAAAAATTCTAATAATTATTTAAACCCTTTATTTATTCTAAAGAGCATTTAAAGTAATATTATAAGTATTTAAATAACTTTATAATAGTTATTAACTTTTAATTAAATATATTATATTTTCTCTTAAGATTATTAAACCTTTAAAATTAAAATACTATTAAGTAATATTTTCTTATATTATATAATTAAAAGGAAATAGTAATTATAATATAATATAATATCTCTATTTTAATATAAGTATATTTTTTAAAATTAAAATACGATAAAATTAAAGCTATTTAAAATTTAGTAATAAAGGCCTAAAATACTTATCTTTTTTAATTATATAGCTTTATAATCTTTAATTTTTTCTTATTTTAGTTTCTTTTTAAAAGAGCTATAAAGGATATAATAACTTTAAAGTATTTATAAATAAACTATTTATAGAAGTTATAAATCCTAATAAGACTTATACTTTTTTATAAATAATAAGTTTAAATTACTTAAAAATAATATAAATCCTTATTAAGTTTATTTTAATTCTTTTAATAATTAGAATAAACTTAAAAAGTTTAACTTTATTTTAATAAAAGGAGTATTTAAATGGTTTTATATATAATTTAGCTTTTTTAATTTATTTTAAGATCTCTTTAAAGTATTAAATATATTTTATAATCTTTAAAATTAAAAATAAAAAGTAATAATTCTTAATAATAATAATATTTAATTTATAGTAATTTATATAAAAATATAAATCTTTATCTTTTTTAAAATAAAAAGGATAAGTAATTTAATTAAGCTTTTTAAAACGTAACTTTAATTAGTTTTATGTTATTTTTAAATATATTTATAACGCTTTTTAATTTTTATTTATAAAAAAGAGTAAATAAAACTATAAAATAGTTTCTTTTTTTAATAAAGTTAATAATATACTTAATCTTCTTAAAATTAAAGATCTTAATTACTTTATTATAATTAAAGACTTTAATATAAGTTTTAAATTTATAAAAAATATTTTTAATTAATTAAGTATTTAAGCTTTTTTATTAAAAAGTAAATAAGGCTTATTAATAATAGTAATAATAAAGATTTTCCTTTTAAATTTAATTTATAATATATTTAAGTTATAGTTTATAGTTATTATAAAGGTATTAATTAAGGATTAATTTATATCTTTAATTAAGCTTAGTTTTTTAATTTCTTTATTTAGTTAATCTCTTTAAATTTAAAGTAGTTTTTAAAGTAATAACTTTTTTTATAGTAATTATAATATTTTATTAAGCTTAAATCTTTATCTTTTTACTTTCCTTTATTTTTAATATTAAAGATAAAAGTATAATTTAATTATTTTCTTAAGGTTATTTATTAAAAAGTTTAAATATCTCTATAATAATATATAAGGTATAGCTAATAAGGTCTTATATAATAAGATAATATAATATAATACTTATTTTTTTATATATTATAATATAAGGTATTATATATTATATTAAAAAATAATTCTTTTTTTTTTTAAATTACTATTAGCCTTATATAAGGCTATTAAGCTTCTAGCTTTTTAAATAAAGGCTTAAATAATAAGGCCCTTATAATAAGCCAGTATTATAAAGCTTAAAATTAGTTAATATTTATCTACTTTAAGTAATATAATTACTACTTTAACTAAGTAGTATAAATACTGCCTACAGGTTTACCCCTTAGTAGCTATATTAATCTTCTTCCTTCACCCTATTTAAAAGACTAAGATAATACCAGGCCTAGTATATCTATCGTAAAGTATATTCCCTAACCTAACTTTCCCTCTATTAGTTATAGTTACTAATGTCTATTATAGCCACTATTATAATACCTATTTATAATAGCTTATAGGCTAATTAGACTTATTATATAACTAACTATAACCTTATTAATATAATTAAATTAGCCTTAAGTTAGGCTAATAGCTATAAATACTAGAAACTATATATAATAGCTATAATTATTATAAAGAACTTCTTATTAAAGAACTAGTTTAGCCTAGTTAAGATAGCTATTTTTAATTATACTTTAATTTACTTAATTAATTATATAAATCTAGATTCTTTAAGTTATAGGATATTATTAAATTAACTAGAAAAAAAGCTATTATAACTAAAGGCTTTAGAAAAAGTTATAAAGTAAAGTAATATATTTATAGTTAATTAAGCTACCTTCTTTATTACTTTTAGAGGCTTAAATTTAATTAAGTATAAAAAGTAGCTTATAAATACAATTATTAAGGCTAAATAGGTAGTCTATATCTTCCTAATTATATAGAAATAAGGATAAAGGCGGGGTAATAGTGGGGTTAGACTGAAGGTTCTATTAAAGTTAGAATTAAAGGAATTAGGTTAACTTTTATATAAGCTAGTTAATAAAAGTTAAATTAACCTGAAATTAATAATAATTCTATTAATTAAATATATATACCTCAGTATATAACTAATTAACCTTATATTTAAGAATAGATAAAGTAAAATTAGTAAAGAAATAGTAGTTTAAACTGGGGTAAAAAATAAAATAACCTTAAAATCAAGTCTTAAAGTTATATAATATTACTACCTTTAACCTTATAATCTAACTAAATAAATAGCCTTAATCTATAAGTATAAAAAGATATTACCCCTAGTCTTAATAAGTTAAATGCCTTTTTTATTATTACCTAATTAAAGTAATTACTAGTAGGGCTTTAACTTAAATAGACTATCTTAAAATAGGCTAAAAACCTTATATTTTATTATAAGATATATTACTATATAATTACTATTAATAGTTATAATTATCTTATTATAGTAATTAATACTTACATAAATAAGCCTTTAATAAATATCTTTAAGCTTTTAATTAAGTATATTATTATCTTATAATCTTTCCTAAGGTATTATAAAATAATAAAAAAGTACTTACTATATATAAATAAGTTATTATTAATATAGTAAATTAATCTTATAATCTTTAATTACTACATATTATTTCTTAATATTAATATTAAAAAAGAAAATAAAAAAAAGAAAAAAGAATAAAAATAAAAAAATAAAAAATAAAATAAAAATAAAATAAAAAATAAAATAAAGAAATAAATAAGGATTAAGACTTTATTAAGTATATTATAGACTAAATAGAGGCCTTAGAAGATATTATAAAGCGCTTAGAGAAAGGTTAATACCTTTTAAAGTAATAGTAAGTCTTTATTATTAATATTAAATCTAGTAATAATAATAATTAATATTAAGAGTAATTTATAGAATTAAAATATATAATTATAAAGACTAAATTAATTAAGTAAATATTATATTATAAGAATTAAACGCTATTATAAAGTAAAATAGGGGAAATAAGAAAGAAAAGAAGGAAAAAAGATAAATTAAAAAATAAAGGTTTTAATATTAAAGGAAAAACTATAAATATTAATAAACTAAAGTTAGTTTAATATATTAGTAATAAACTACATTAGGTTATAAGGTAATATAGTATAATATAAAGAATATTAATTAAAGGTAAATATAGCTAATTAATATTTAATAAGGTTATTTATATAAATATAATTTTTAAATCTTTTAAAATTAATAAGATTTATTTTTATTAATAAAGATTTTAATAATTCTTTTATATATTTATTTTTTTAATTAGATATATTTTAATATTATTATATTAACTAAATAAGTTCTTTTTTAATTTTTAAAAAACTAATATTTCTTTAAAAAGCTATTACTTCTTTAAAGGTTAAAAGTAACTTAATATAATATTAATAAACTTATATTATAATATTAAGTTTATAAAAAACGTAATTTTTAATATAAATAAAATATTTATAAAAATCTTAAAAAGATTAATCTAATTATTATTAAATATTTCCTAATTATATTATTATAAAGATTTAATAATTCTTTCTAGTTCTTATAAAAATAAATTATTATTTTTTAAAAGCTTTTTAATTTTACTCTAAATTTTATTTTTTTTTTTTTATTAAAATAACTTAATTATATAAATTATATATTTAAAGTTATATTATTATAAGTAAAGAAAATCTAGCTTTTATTAATATAATATTATTTTTATATTCTTTAAAAACTTTAATTTATATTATTAAGTTACTTTTAAAATATAATTAAATACCTAAAAATAATCATATTTTTTACTTTAATTTTACTTTTTTTTAAAATAAAACAATTAATATAAAATTAATAATAACTTAATAAAATACTATTAAAAGTATAATTAATATCTTTAATATTAGAAATAATTATTTAAGGTTTTAAATTATTTCTTTTTAAATATTAAAAAGGTTTTATAGTTTATTATTATTCTTTTTAATAAATTATTTTAGTTCTTTTTTTTATTATTAAAAAGTAAATTTTATTTTTAATTATTAAATTCTTTTTTCTAAAGTAATAATATAATTTATATTAGTAAGTTAATTAGTTAAGTAAGTTATAAATTAAAATAACTTTTTATAAAAAGTTTAAGTAAAGTTATTAATAATTTCTAGGTAACTTATTATTAACTTATTAAGTTTAATATTTATTATAATAATTCTTTATAAATTAATTATTATATTTAAATAATTTAAATAAAAGCTTTAAAATTATAATAAGTAATTAATAATATAATTAAGTAAATATAATAGTATTATATTAATTAAAGCTTAAAAAAATAAGATTTTAAACTAAAGGATATTTATAATAAACTTAAAGGGGTTATATATTACGACCCCAGCAGCAGTGTTCAGAATGAGTCAGTGACTCATTAGTCATTTTGATTTGACTAATTAGTCAAATCATGATTTGATTTAACTAATTAGGAAATTGATTTAACTATAGTCACGAAAAAATTGATAAGTCAAATCAAATCAAATTAAGTTAGTGATTTGATTTAACTATAGTCACTAAAATATTAATTAGTTAAATTAATAAATTAGCTTAAAAATACTTAAAATAGCTATATTAAATCCTATACTACCTAAATAGGAAATTAAGTACTATATATAGATTATATATAAAAAGCACTATATAAGGTCATTTTTATTATCCCTATAGGGCTTATAAAGCTTGTATAATTAAATCTAGTAGATTTTAAGAATCTAAAGAAGTCTAATTAAAGTATTTACGTAACCATTATTTTTAAAGTACTTATATAAATTCTATCTATCTAGCTGAAATTAAAAAAGAATACTTATAGTATATAATATAGAATATAGTATACTATAAACCCTATTTTACTTAGTAATCTCTTTAAATAGGCTAAATAACTTACATTTTAAGTCTTTTTACTTACTATATATAAAGTAAAATCACTAAAAAAGGAATAATCTTAAGCTATTAAGTACTATTAGTAAGCAAAAGATTCATTATTATATAATAAAATATAAGCTTTATAGTATATATATTTTTTTAAGCTTCTAATTATATAGCTTAGTTTAATATAAAGCTTTTAAAAATATATATATTTAAAGTCTTTAATTAGAGCTCTTTAGATATTAAGAATCTACTTTATTTTATTATAAAAGCTATATAAGCCTTATAAGGATAATAAAAATAGTCTTATATAGTACTTTTTATAAATAATCTATATATAGTACTTGATTTCCTATTTAGGCATTATAGGATTAAATATAGCTATTTTAAGTATTTTTAAGCTAATTTATTAATTTGACTATAGTCAAATCAAATCAAATCATGATTTGACTATAGTCAGGGAAAGATTAGTTAGTCAAATCAAATCAAATCAACTTAGTGATTTGATTTGACTATAATCACTGAAAAAATTGATTTAACTAATTAGTCAAATCAAAGGTACGTACCCAATCAAGTCAAATCATGACTTGATTTGAGTTGATTTGACTCATTCCAAACACTGGATATAATTAATATCTTTAAGTTTATTAATACTTTAATTAATATTTAAAAGTATAATAATATCTTAAGTATTTTTACTCATATTCCTTATTTAATTATTAAGACTTAATATAAGCTTACTTATATAATATATTAGCTTTTAATTACTTTTTATTATATAAAAAAGACTTATATTTTTACTTTTAAGTTTAAAAGTATTAGTCTTTTTAAAGTAAGTATTTAGTTTCTTTTAAATATAATTACTTTTTTATTTATTACTTTTAATCTTAAAAAGCTAAATTAATATATACTTAAGTAATTATTTATTATTATATTTAATATGTAATACTTTATAATACCTTTTTATTAAATATAGTAAATTATAGCCTTTTCCTTTAATATTTTAATTACTTATAAGGTTAGTCTTTTATAATTTAAATTACTTAAATAATTAGTTAGACCTTTTAGCTAAAGATTATAGAATTAAGGTTTTTAGCTTAAAAAGTCTAGACTATAGTATTTATATATTAATTGAAAATAACTTTAAAAAGTAATCTTTTTAATATTAAGCTATATCTTTAAATACTTTTTACTTTTAGCTTTAATTTTAAAAAGAATCTCTATAAAGGAATTATATTTCCTATAATACTTTAATAATAGTTAGTTTTAACTTTATTTTATATATATTATTTTTATTAATTTATTAAATTACTTTAAGGTTAGCTAATAATTTTAATAGTATTAATATAAGCTTTTAAAGTTATTTTTAAATCCCTTTAATAACTTTAGTGTAAATAATATAAACTTAATCTTATTTTTTAATTAGGTAATTTAATTTCTTATTAATATAAGCTTAAATAAGTATTAGTAAGTTACTTAAGTAAAGAGTTTAATTAACTTCTTTTACTATATAACTCTATAATTCCCTTAGGTTAATAGTTAAGGTTTTAAGTACTTTCTTTAAGTCTTTATAATATATTATAGTAATATAATTTTAATTACTTTTATAAAAACCCTATTTTTAAAAGTAATAATAAATTAAGTAAGAATTATAATTATTACTATTAAAGGCTTTTAATAGTATTATAGGTTAGTTTTTATAGTTATTATTATAGTTAATTTAATAATATTTAAGTTAAAATAAAGGGAGATTTACTTATATTTTATAGTTATTTTATTCTTTAATAGTATTTTTATAACTATTATCTTTAGATTTTAATTAATACTTTTTTTTAATTATCCTCTTTTTTATAAAGCTATCTTTATTTATAACTTAGACCTTTTACCCTTTTACTTTACTTATAACTTTATTTATATTATAATAATTTATAATATATTCTTTATATCTATAATAATAACTTATTAATTATATTTAACTAACTATCCTTTTTATTTTATAAGGTAATATAATTCCTTATAGATCTCTTTTTTTTCTTTAATTTATTTAATTTCCTATTAATTATCCTTTTTCTTAAAATCTAGTATTAATAAGGAATTATTATCCTCTTAATTATATACTTAATATACTTTAAAGAGATTTATATAAAAGATATTATATATCTTTATATATTAATTTAATAAAACTAGGTAATATACTTATAACTTAATATACTTAATAATCTTAAGAAGGCTAATAAACCTTAAAGCTAGCTTCTTTTTCTTTCCTTTAAGCTTAAAGTTCTTTATTAAAAGTATATTTAGTTATCTTTATTTAACGTTTATTTTTTAATACTTTATATTAAAGTATTTAGCTTACTTTTTAATTATATTTTATTAATATATTATAAGTCTATCTTTTAACTTTTATAGTTTTTATATTTTATATTTAACTTTTAAGATTCCTCTTTTAGAGCTAATACCTTTAATAATAATATAAAATTTTAAATTAAAACCTATTAAGGCTCTATTTAAAGTAATATCTATTATAGTATAAACTTTTAACTTATAAATAAATTAGGCTATTTATAAGAATTTTAGCTAAATATTCTAGTTATTATTAATAAAATATTAAAGATAATAGTTAAAAGTTTAGTTTATTTTTTCTATTTACTTATTAACTTAAAGATAAAATACTATTAATAGCTTTTACTTAATCTTTAAATAGTAATATAATTTTAACTAGAATATACTTATAAAAATAAATCCTTTATTTAAGATAATACCTTTAAGGGCTTTAAATTATAATTTAATCTCCTTATAGAAAAGCTTAGCTAGTTTAAATATAATAATCTTAATAAAAATAGGTAAGAATTATATAAATTTTATAAACTTATTAACTATTATTAAGATTATATTAACTTATTAGCCTTTAAAGAGTATTAATAATAGTCTTATAATAAAATCTATAAAGACTTTTTAAAAAGATATAATAGAAGTAGTAGATTTTTAAGCTTTTTATAAAGTTAATATTTCTTAAATACTATTCTTTAATAAATACTATATATAAATATGTACTATTTTATATTAGTTTCTAAACCTTCTTAATAAAACTTTTCTTATATTAACTTTTAAGTTCTTCTAATACTAAAGTAGCCTATTAAAGGATTATTATAGTATAGCTTTAATATCTCTTTTTTTAAATTAGGTTTTAGTAATATATAAAACCTATCTCTAAAGTAAAAGAAATTATCTTTTACTTTTTACTTTTAGGAGCCCTTTTTATAATTTCGTTTAAATATTTTATCTTTTTAATTAAGTATTTTTTTATCTTTTAATTATATTAGCTTAATAATTTTAATTAATAACTTAAATATATTATCTTTTAAAAGTCTTTTTTAATATAAAGATTAAATTACTATTTTATTAAGAATTATTATAAATAACCTTAATATTTCTTAAGATTATATATTTAAATTAGGTTTTTAGCTTATAATATCTATATTATTTAATAATAAGGCTAGGTTATCTTTAATACTTAAAAATATCTTATTTACTTTTAACTTACTTAAGGTTTAAAATAAAATCTTTCTTTTTATAAGTATCTTACTTAATTTCTTATTTAGTTTTAATTTTTATTATTACTTATACTTTTACTATCTTATCCTTTAAGGATTTAATTAAATCTAGCTTTTAGTATTTCTTTTTACTAACTTTTAAAAGTCTTAAAAGGGTATTAATAAGATTTATTAATCCTTTTTTATATTTAATTATAAAGTTATAAGTTATTAAATATAAATATTATTATACTTATTTCCTATTTAATTTAATCTTCTTTATAAATAATTAAAGATTTTAGTAATTACTTAAGATTTCTATTTATTTTAATAAGCTTTTAAGGTAATATTATTAATATTTAAATAACTTTATAATAACTATTATTTTTTAATTAAGTATATTATATCTTCTTTTAAAGTTATTAAACTTTTAAGATTAAAATACTATAAAACTAAGGCCTTTCTAAACTTAATAATAAGGGCCTAAAATATTTACTTTTTTTAATTATTTAACTTTATATTTTTTAGTTTTTTTTTATTTTAGCTTCCTTTTAAGAAAGCTATAAGAGATATAGTAATTTTAAAATATTTATAAATAAATTATTTATAAAAGTTATAGAATCTTAAGGAGATTTATATTTCTTTATATATAGTAAATTTAGGCTATTTAAGAATAATATAAATCCTTATTAAGTCTATTTTAACTCCTTTAGTAATTAAAATAAACCTAAAAAACTTAATTTTATTTTAGTAAATGGAGTACTTAAAGGGTTTTATATATAATTTAATATCCTTTATTTATTTTAAGATTTAATTAAAGTATTAAATATATTTTTCTTTAGTTTTAAAAAATACTAAAATATTATTTAAGTAAATAATATAGATTATATTTATAAGACTTTAAAGGGCCTAGTAGATATAATATTAAAATATAGTAAGTATATTAACTAGTTTAAAAGGTATAATTATATATTTAAAGTAATTATAATAAGTTTAAAAAGTAATCTTTTACTTATTTCTTTTTTAAATATAAATCTAGTAATATATATCTTTAATATTAATCTTAAAGAAATATTTTACTCTTTAAATATAATTTATAATTTTTAAAATTAAAAGTAAAAGGTAATAATTTTTAATTATAATAATATTTAACTTATAGTAGTCTATATAAAGATATAAACCGCTATCCTTTTTAAAGATAAAAAAGATAGGTAATCTAACTAGGCTTGTTAAGAGGTAAATTTAGCTAGTTTTTAGGTTTTTCTAAATATACTTATAAAGTTCTTTAAGTTCTACCTATAAAAAGGGGTAAATAAAGCTATAAGATAGCTTTTTCCTTTTAATAAGATTAATAATATAATTAATTTTTTTAAAATTAGGGATTTTAATTATCTTATTATAGCTAAAGACTTTAAAATAAGCCTTAAGCTTATAAGGTATACCTTTAAGTTAGTTAGGTTTTTAAGGTTCTTTATTAAAAAGTAAATAAAGCTTATTAATAATAGTAATAATAAAGATTTTAGCTTTATTAGAAGTTTTCTTAAAAAATTATTAAGGTTTAAGGAGCTTAAAACCTTTATAAAACTTTATTATTACCCTGCCTTTATCTTTTTATTATTATAGTTTTAAACTATAACTAGTTTATTATATTAATAATAAAACCTTTCTTATAATAATAACCCTTTTAAAAAGCTATATTATAAAGCTACTTTTTATATATATTTAAGCCTATAAAAGTAATAAAAAAAGTTACTTAATTTAATTAAAAAGAAAGACTTTTCTTTAAGACTTTCTTTAAGTATAAAAGGCATAATAGCTTATTATAAACCTAACTTAAGTTAATTATATTAAAATAAGTTAAATAAATTATATAATAAATTAATTAAATTAAACTATAATTAAAAATAGCTATTTTAATAAAGTTAAATTAATATTTTAATAAGAAGTTCTTTTTAATAATAATTACTATTATATAAATCTTATATAAATCTTTTTTTTTAATTATTTATTTTATAGCCTTAACTTAATAATAATTAATAAATAAGACTTAAGTATTTTAATAATAGCTATAAAAGTATTAACTATAAAGTCTTTAAATAAATTAAAATCTTAATAAACTTAATTAATAAAGTTATTTTTAAGCTATAATATCTTAAGTAACTTTAATTAAAATAAATATATTACTTAATTAACTAAAAAGCTATAAAAAGCTTAATAAATAAAGTCTATTTTTTAATTACTATTAGCCTTATATAAGGCTATTAAGCTTCTAGCTTTTTTAATAAAGGCTTAAATAGTAAGGCCCCTATAGTAAGCTAATATTATAAAGGTTAAAATTAGTTAATATTTATCTACCTTAAGTAATATAATTACTACCTTAACTAAGTAATATAAATATTACCTATAGGTCCCTTAACAGCTATATTAACCTTCTTCCTTCACCCTATCTAAAAGACTAAGATATCTTTAATCAACCTTTATAACATACCAGGCCTAATATATCTATCGCACTTAAGTACATTCCTTAACCTAACTATTAATTATAGTTACTAATATTTATTATAGCTACTATTATAATACCTACTATTTATAATAGCCTATAGGCTAATTAGACCTATTATATAATTAACTATAACCTTATTAATATAATTAAATTAGCCTTAAGTTAGGCTAATAGCTATAAATACTAAAAGCTATATATAATAGCTATAGCTATTATAAAGACCTTCTTATTAAGGAATTAGTCTAGCTTAATTAAGATAGCTATTTTTAACTATACTTTAATTTATTTAATTAGTTATATAGATCTTAATTCCCTAGGTTATCGGATATTACTAGATTAGCTAAAAAAAGAACTATTATAGCTAAAGGCCTTAGAAAAAGCTATAAGGTAAGGTAAAACCTTTATAACTAATTAGGCTACCTTCCTTACTACTTTTAAAGGCTTATTAACTAGGTATAAAGAGTAGCTTATAAATATAATTATTAAGGCTAAATAGGTAGTCTATATCCTCCTAATTATATAGAATTAAGGATAAAGGCAGGGTAATAGCAGGGTTTTAGGACTAAAGGTTTAAAGGAATTAGGTTAACTCTATTTATATAAGTTAGTTAGTAAAAGTTAAATTAACCTAAAGTTAATAATAACTAGCTTTATTAATTAAATATATATGCCTTAGTATATGACTAATTGACCTTATATTTAAGAATAGATAAAGTAAAATTAGTAAAGAAATAGTAGTTTAAATTAAGGAAATAAAGTCTATAACTTCCTTATAACTTTAACTTTTTTTAATTTATTTATTTTTAAAGATATTTATTTTAATAATTATAGAATTATTTAAAATTAATTAAGTATTTATTAAACATAAGCTTTTTACTTTAATATAAAATTAATAATATTAACCTTAATTATAATTAAAATATTAAACTTACTTAATATCTAACTAGTAAAGGTAAATTAAAAATACTTATAGCCTATCTTTATTAATTATTATAATAATTAACTAATTAATAATAATAATATTACTTTCTTTTAAATTAATTTAACTTTTAAAGCTAAATTTAAAGTATAAAAAGAAGTTAAGTAAATATTAGCTATTAACTATAATTAATAAATAAATAAATAATTACTTTAACTAGTTATTTTTAACTATAAGTTTCTTTATTATTTACTTAAAAGCTTTTATTATAAAAAGTAACTTAACAAAAAAGTATAATAACTAACTACCTTAAGTAAAAATAATTTATATTATTATAAGTTAAAGAATAAATATAACTTTTAGATTTAAAGTATTACTATATATATAGTATATTTTTATAATAATTTATAAGTAAGTTTAAGGTAAAAGAAAATTTATATATAAAAAAGAGTTTATATTTAAAAGTTAAAAAGACTTTTAGTAAATAAATAAAGCTATAATTAATTAAATAAAATTTATCTAATTAAGTATATTTACCTTATAAAATAATAACTCTTTAATTTAAATTACTATTTCTTTATAATAAATAGATTAAAAAAAAATTAAAGTTATAAGAGAATTATAGACTTTATTAATTAAGCTTTTTAAAGCCTTTTAGCTAATTAAATAATATATTTATTTTAATTAAAGTTACTTAAAATACTATAGCTTAAAGGTAATTTTATTAATTAAGTTTATTAAGACTTTAGTTTAGCTAGAGACTTTATTATTAATACTTTTATAAGTTATTAAAATATTTAAATCTTATTTTATTAGTTATTACTAGCTTAAAGCTATAAAAAATAAATAAGTATTTATATTTTTAAGTTATTTTTTTTTAAAAATCTTAAAAAAGTTTTATAATTTTTTAATATTATTTTAAATTAATTATTTTAGTTTTTTTTTAGTTTTTTTTTAGTTTTTTTAATAAAAAAATAAGCTTTTTTTAAAATAATTAAATTCTAATGTCTAAAGTAATAATATAATATATATATATTAAGTTTGTTTATTATTTAAGTTATAATTTAAAAAAGACTTTTTTTAGTTAATTTAAATAAAATTATTAATAATTTTTAAAGTATTTATTTTTTACTTATTAAGTTTTATTAAAAAGTTAAAATATCTTTATAGTAATATATAAAGTAGAGCTAATAGGGTCTTATATAATAAGATAATATAATATAATACTTATTTTTAATATATTATAATATAAAGTATTATATACTATATTAAAAATATAATAACTTTAAAATTAAATTTTAAAATTATATAATATTATAACTTTTGATTTAATAATCTAATTAAATAAGTAATATTAATTTATAAATATAAAAAGATATTTCCCTTAACTTTAGTAAATTAAATGCCTTTTTTATTATTACTTAGTTAAAGTAATTACTATTAAGGCTTTAATTTAAAAAAAAAAACTATTTTAAAATGAGCTAAAAACCTTAAAATCTATTATAAGATATATTACTATATAATTAATATCCCTAATTTAAACTACTATTTCTTTACTGATTTTACTTTATCTACAGTTCTTAGATATAAGGTTAATTAGTTATATACTAAGGTATATATATTTAATTAATAGAGTTATTATTAACTTCAGGTTAATTTAACTTTTACTAACTAACTTATATAAAAATTAAACTAATTCCTTTAATTCTAACTTTAATAGAATTTAGTCTAACCCTGCTATTACCTTACCTTTATCTTAGAACTCTATTTATAGATACGCTTTAATTCTATATAATCAGGAGGATATAGATTACCTATTTAGTCTTAATAATTATATTTATAAGCTACTTTTTATACTTAATTAAGTTTAGGCTTTTAAAAGTAATAAGGAAGGTAGCTTAATTAGCTATAAAGGTCTTACCTTACCTTATAGCTTTTTCTAGGGCCTTTAACTATAATAGCTTTTCTTCTAGCTAATTTAATAATATCCTATAACTTAAAGAATCTAGATCTATATAATTAATTAAGTAAATTAAAATATAATTAAAAATAGCTATTTTAACTATATTAAATTAGTTTTTTAATAAGAAGTTTTTTATAATAACTATAATTATTATATATAGCTTTTAGTATTTATAGCTATTAGCCTAACCTAAGTTTAATTATATTAATAAGGTTATAGTTAGTTATATAATAGGTTTAATTAGCTTATAGGCTGTTATAAAGTATTATAATAGTGGCTATAATAAATATTAGTAACTATAACTAATAGGTATAGGGAAAGTTAAGTTAGGGAATGTACTTTATGATAGATATATTAGGCTTAGTATTCTTTTAGATAGGGTAAAGGAAGAAGGTTAATATAGCTACTAAGGGGTAAACCTATAGGCAGTATTTATATTACTTAGTTAAGGTAGTAATTATATTATTTAAAGTAGATAAATATTAATTAATTTTAACCTTTATAATACTAGCTTACTATAGGGGCTTTACTATTTAAGCCTTTATTTAAAAAGCTAGAAGCTTAATAGCCTTATATAAGGCTAATAGTAATTAAATATATATATATATAATTAATATTAATAATAGTTAACTTAATTATAATTACTTAATTAAAGTAATTAGTAACTATATAATTAGTCTTTTAATAGAAGTTTATATATTTAAATTTAAATATATTTTAATATTTTAATCTTTTTTCAAATATTATAAAATTAAAAAAGAATACTTATTATATATTAATAAATTATTAATAATATAGTAAGTTAATTTAGTAATTTTTAATTATTAAATATAATTACTTTAAAAAATAGTAAATATAATTAACTTTAATTATATTATAAGCTAAATAGAGGCCCTAAAAGACTTAATAAATTACTTAAAATATAGCTAATACTTATTAAAGCTATAGTAAGCTTTTATTATTAGTATTATATTAAATAATAATAATAATTTATATTAGTTATAATTCTTTAAGTTAAAATATATAATTATAGTAATTAAATTAAAGATATAAATATTATATCATAAGAATTAAAGGCTATTATAATATAAAAGAAAGGAAATAAAGAAAAAGAAAAAAGTAAATTAAAAAATAAAAGTTTTAATATTAAAAGAAAAACTATAAATATTAATAAACTAAAGCTAGTTTAGTAAGTTAGTAATAGATTAGATTAAGTTATAAGATAATATAGTATAATATAAGGAATATAAATTAAAAGTAAATATAGCTAATTAATATTTAAGTATTATATACTAGAGTTAGCTACTAGCGCTATAAAGCGCTAAAGAGAATTAAGTTTTATATTAATTATAATAACTTTTTATAAATTAATTATTATATTTAAGTAATTTAAATAAAAGCTTTAAAATTATTATAAGTAATTAATAATAAAGTTAAATAAATATAATAATATTATATTAATTAAAGCTTAAAAAAATAAAATTTTAAGTTAAGGGATTTTTAAAATAAAATTAAAGAAGTTTTAAAGTTATATATAAGGCTAATTAGCCTTATCTTTAAGTTATTATTATATAAAAGTATTAACTTTTTTTAAAAAAAGATTTTTTTTTGAAAAAAAAAAAAAAACCTTTTCTCTTTTATTAAAAATAGCTTTAAGAAGATATTTAATAAAAATTATAATAAGAAATAATATAGTAAAAAAAAGCATAAAAAGAAAAAGAGATATAGTATAAAGACTCTAAGTTTAAGCTAGGCAGAGACATTTACCTTGCCTATAATGACAGCAGGCTGTCAGCATCAGGGTCTTGTATATATACTATAACTAACTTATACTCTTGGCTTACCAAAGTCCCAAGCTACTCGGGTTTAAATGAAAGTTCCCATCAACATCCTGTAGTCGGCGAGAGGGATCAATGTTCCAGACGTCCCCCTGTAGCTTATACACCTTCTCCTTCAAGGTCCTTACCATTGTAGTCAGAGACAATACCACACGCTCATCGCATGCGTCGAGTGGCTGGAACGCAGACAAGCCGCGTACCTGCATCGTAGCAACTTGAAGATCAAAAAGAAGCTTAACAACCACCTCCTGGGTTGGGTACAGCGGGCCACCAGGCTGAGGTCCAGGTTTGCCGAGGTTGGGATAGCGGTTCTGTAGGTAATCCAGAGTCTGTTGAACCTTTCCAATGCTTTCCAATGTCACGAAGACTTTGTCTCCTAGCCAGTAACCCATGGTTGCAGAATTTGGTTGTTCTGTTTGAGTGAGTTAGTGATGATGTTATGTATGGGAAATAAATCTAAGAAGGATTTAGTCCGGATTTATACTGCCACCTTCTCTGTAAGATGCCTTTTTCATTCATGTTTGTTCACCGCTTAGATTAGAGTCTGCGTTCATCTGTTCTGACAATGTTCCAGATCTCTGGAATCAATACTTGGCGGCTACTCAGTATGTTCTACGTTCGTGCAAATGTTCACGGTTACTGGATAACAAAGACACAAGTTATATAATCATGTACCTGTGAAAGCGCAATATAATCTATGTGCTTGGAGAACTGTCAACCTTACCAACATTCTGTTCTTTCTACCCCTGTGTCGTTCAGTGATCAATAAGAAAAACTCCCATTGTCAAGAACTACATGCTCAAACAATCATCTTCCAAAGATCAATGACACTATGAAGCTTGTTCCGACTCTCCTCTTACTTCCCTCATGTAGTGTTCTTGCTCTTCAGGGTGTTCATCAACGATCGGATCCTCAGCTTGTTCACCTTACCTTCCATGGCGGTTTGGCTTCTTACTCTATGGCTTTCCCTGCTGATGGCAGTACTCGCAAGACTGGTAGGTGTTTCTGTCAACATATCCTTTCCAACCGCTTACCCTATGTGCTCTTCTTCAGATCATAATCTCAGCGTCGATGTTATCGACAACTCAGACTACAATGCTCTTGAACAGTGCTTCTTCGCCATCGAGGGGCAAACGAAGTTGACCCCCAAAGTCAGCACCAAAGATGGCTCCCAGCATATCCTCGTCAACCCCTCTCGAGTGATCACCGCTGTCAACTGCACCGGCAGTTGTGTTCCTACGTACGGCAAGTACACCAGATCTAACTCCCGTGATCCGGCATATCTGACGAAGATGAATGGTAGGCGAGTGCTATGATACACGCGGGCAGCCTGTAGGACCCTGCTGCAACGGCTTGTGCATGGCCAATCGTTGTCGACCGTGGAACTCGACTCTATCCTAGACTATTAGCCTACTGGAGAGGTATACGGCGAGTTCTTGGGAGAAGACAGTCATTATCCGATGAGTAAACGATGGTCGTTTCTGTCATTCTTCTGTTGAAAGGTTTTGAGTTGGTACGTCGGTTATGGAGTATCTTTAAAGCATGTTGAGTTTAATTGACCAGACTGAGAACAATTGTGTAACATAGATGCTGTCACCGACTTCTTCGTATCACATCAAGCATCAGACCGTAAGTCGCGGACACGATTGAAGCATAAAGTAAATCTCAGTTCTTTAAATTCAGAAAGGTATCTCGTAAGTATCGTACAGTTGTCGTAATCATTCTATCATCAAGTCTATAGCAATGCGCCGATCCAGGACCTCTCGATAACTGCTCTGGAATGTGTAGCCTCCGCAATGCTTGAGCATGTTTTTAAAGTAATTTGCAGTCTTTGTGAAAATGAATATTGGATACAATGAAAAAGAGAAAGGCAGTGCCACAATCCATTATCGTCTCCGACCACTGCCATGGTGCTCAGGAACTCTTGTGGTTTGAGCTGAGGCAAGGTCAATACCCTGCCTCATCAGTTTCTGTCTGGTACTGTTGGGATGCTTCTGACCCATGAAGCCGTCCACCAAGGCCGCACCAAGAGCAGCAGTTGCAACTTTGGCGCCCTTGGGGCCGAGCCAGGGACCAGATTCATGACCAGACTTCATTGCAGCTTGAGCACCAGCTGTGAAAGCAGTACGGGCACCAGCCTGGACCATAGGATTCTGCCACCATGCAGTGCGTGGCTTGGTGCTAGCGGGCATGGAGCTGCGGCGACCGGTGGGAGCGCCGCCGCGATTCTTCTGTGTGGTCGGAGGCCGACCTCGATTTGGGGATCGAGCAGAATCTCGTCCACGACGGTCCCTTGTTTGAGACCGTGGGCGTCGTCGACTGGCAGCAGCAGCAGCTCCCGCTCCAGCTCCGGCAGCTCCAAGTTTGGCACCGTAATGATCATCTTCCGAGTCGGAGTCGGAGTCTGGATATCGTGACTTTCGACCCCGTCCTTGCGACCTGGAGCGAGGTGAAGGTGGCACTGATCTTCCATGCTTGGACCTTCGTTGGTCTCGAGGATCATCAGGGTACGCGCGTGAAGTTGGTTCTCGGGCATATGCATCACGTTCGTAGGGATGCACTGGTGGAGCATCGCGCTCGGATCGAGGGTCTCTGTCAGGGCGTGCGTCACGCTTTCCACGGATGGGTAGCTCCCGTTCCCGATCCCGATCCCGCCCTGAGCGAGGCTCGCGTGAAGATGGGCGAAATTCTCGCTCGGGGTAGTGAGAATCGCGATCGGGACGAGCTGAGCGAGCCTTTCGGCGAGGTGAATCTGGCGGAGGTCCGAAGGGAGGGGGGCTGATGTCTCGGCTTCGTCGATCAGGCCCGGCACTCCGCCCGCGACGTTCCGGCTCATATCTACGGCGGGGACGGCCTTCGGCTCTCCGATCGTCCACCATAGGATCATCAGGGTACCCTGGCCTGCCAGGACTCGGAGGGCGGCGACTCCTCTGTGACTTGTAGCGGCGGGGAGGTGACGCATCTGTCACCGGCTCTCTTCTGACTTTGCGGGGAGGAGGGGCATTTCGGTCATCGTAAGGGTCATACGACCTCCCGGGATCTGGCGCTACGTAGTCATCGTCATATCCGTATGGGCGCGCTTGTTGTCTGGACGGGCGGTAGTAGGCCATATGTGTAGCAGTGGTACGGGTGTTGAGATCTGTGAGAGCGGAAGATGGACGCTCTATCCGATGGTTTGTTTGTGTGTGCAAGAGGTGAAAGGGCTGGTAGGTTGATGTTGTTGTAAGAGAACAAAGGTTTATGTAACGTAGTCAGGAACTTGTGAGTTGCCTAGATGTGCATATCGGTAGTGGAGGGGTAGAATGCTGGGGATAAATCCTTCTTTATGTAAAGAGGCGCCTGCATGATACACGTAATGAAACAGGTGACAAGCGGTAAGAGGAGAGAGAGTAAAGGAGAACTCCGTATCCAGGGATCATCAAATAAAGTAGGTCACAACTTGGGTCATGGCGCGGCTTGAATCTGAACCGGAAGTGAGACTGTCAGTGAGTGGGTGACCTTGGCGCGAGGATCAAAGGGCTGAGTCCCTAAGGGGAGGGAGGGAGGGGGCGCTAACTAGATCTTCTCTTCCGTCATTGAAGAGGATGCATTAATTTTCGCACATATAATTAGCACATAGCGTTACAATTCGCTAATGGGATGCATAAAACCAAGGCCAGAAATATGGCGTCGAGGTGCATTACCCTGAGAAGAACACCAGCCATCCAGCTCTGAGCTTGACAAGCTTTCGTGGGGAACTCGGCGTGGGTTCCATTAAAGACCCTGCATGTTCGACGTCATAAGATCCAACTGCTCAGCTGATTGACGTCACTACTCCAAGGGTCTAGTCCCTCGTTAACCCACGGAAAATGGCGGACAAATGATTGGAAAGATAGCGAGTGATTTCTGGTCGATTCCTCAATCGACGCATCTAATAGGCACAGAATATCGTGTAAACACCTTTTCTGAGAGGGAATTGCTAATGTCTCATGAGGCCATCGGGGCGCTGCCTCTCATGACCTCAGCTTCATACGGAGGATGGCCGGTCTCTCACCGGCAATCAACCCGCCTTGCGCGACCCTTGAACGACGAATGTTAGGTTGAAACGTGTGCTTCATCCTTCAACGGGAGTCGTAGCAATTGTTGGCCACCGCCTTTCATGCCATCATGGCGATGCTGAGCTTCTCTTCGGCCTCCGAGTCCGTGATACATCTCTTGAACCAGACAGTAGCGTAGATGCTGCTACATCATGAAGCACAATGGTGGCCACAGGAGATCGTGTATCATATGACGCTCCCACACGATGATGACAGTCACAGACACATGTTTAGTCGTGGTGATATTGACAGACATTGAGAGATCCCACCACAGACAAGCAGACACACTGCGAGATTGGGACATTCAGCTCAGATTCCAGACCAGATAGCTCCCGCTTGTCAAGATTGAAATGATCGCTCTTTGATGGACTGGGGTTGCATGTGTTGTATCGGAAGTTTATCACGGGATCTCATCGGTAGTGCCAATCCAGCTGATCCCATTTAGTTAAACTTTCAGTTTGACGCAGGAGAACCAGGGTTCATCCATGCTGTACGGCAATATGTTGGAGTTTGATGCAGGCAAAACGCAAGCCGACTGCTTGTATAATTGTGCTACCTGGTTCTCGTTGGTGTCGTATCGTTAGGCGCCTTGTCTAACACAGTGGCAACCAACCATCGACCCTTGAAGCCGACGGGCTCGGGACTTACAATTTCCGCCTTGCAAATGATGGCGGTGAGAGTCGTCGGTCAAAACCGTCGTCATACACAAATATGAGATCAACAGAGGGATATTTCAAACAAACCTGTATGAAGCTGGGGAGATCGAGAGTGACTAAGTCATCTGGAGCAGAACAAGGTTGACCAGATCGGGATAAGGACGAGAGGAATGGAGAGCGGGGAACGGAAACCTGCAGACCAAGAATCCATCCTGACCTGGGGAAATGGCGGGAAGAGGTTGAATTGAAGTGCCGGGGACCGGCAGTCACTGAAACTGAGCCATGAGGTTCAGCGCTTTGAGGCCAGAGTTCATGCTGTGCAACTCAGAACGCTCAAAGAACTCCATGTTGAGCCAAAGATGCACGTTTTGTGCTCGGTCTTTTATTAGGCCTGAGTAACTCTAAAGAGACGGCGTTATTTGGGTCAATATCTCTTTGTTGTCTGTCTCATGAACACGTAGCATCGCTCATTTTTCAGCTCGATTTCTGTTGCACGAAGCAAGGGCGAGCCTGGACAAAGTAACGTTATGAGAATAGAGGCACGAGAACACCAGAATAAGTCCGAAGTGCAGTGGCTGAGACACCCTGGACGACCTCAATAGTTATTTCAATTCAGCTCTGATTATTGTGGGAGCTTGTGCCTTTACGGCGATCTATTGATGCATTGCATCGTGATTGACACCATCACGAAGAGAGTCGCGATAGCAATGATACAGCGAATCAATTGAGTTTCGGTGAACGGCGTCAATACAGATCGCAGACCTCCGGCCCACCTCTACCGGAACAATACTCGGCCCTGGATAGCTCAATTGAAGATCACCAATCTCCAGGCGTTTCGTTCACTAAAAGCTGTTAGCAGGCGAAACTCGGGTAGGTGATAAAGCTCGGAGGACGGCGCTTTTCTGGGGCTCTTGGTCCGTTATCTTTTGCGCTTATCACACTTGACATGCCTCAAGGGTCTTTATCGACGAGTGAGCACAGGCCAATATTCAATTAGTGAGCTACCCACTCCGCACGGTGTATCAGAGTTTCAGCACCAGCGCAGCACGCGACAGTACATCCAAGCTTGGACGGTCATCAGCCACAAGCTGAATCAACCGCCCGTTCCGTTAAAAACGGTGACAAGCTTCTCCAGCGTACTAACAGCAACCGCAAAAATCCCCATCTTGAAGCGAAACAGTCGCGATAATTCAAGAAGCAACACCAAAACGCCAATGTTATAATTCCAAGGGGCAATAGAAGGGCACCGCATTGCGCCGGCTTCTAGAAGAAAAGGTGCTTACCCGCCCTGTTCTAAAGAGGTTCAGCTCCATCCATCCACATTAACCTCGAACCATTGAAATTGCCATGCTAGCTGTCTCAGCTCGTCCGTGTTGCCATGTGTAACAGACCAGCAAAGCAGATAAGCACAAGATCGATGCTACCTCCTTACACCATTCAAATTGGAACCTCCGATATTGGGATTGTGGTTGTGACTGTGACTGTGCGTTGTGTCTTTTGTAAGCTGTGCTCAACTTTCGAGTCATTTCCCTCCTCGTCGCACGAAACAAAGCCCCGCGCGAACTACAATTGCTGGAGCCGTTCGATTATCATCATCAAAACAGCGGATGCATGCAGTTGAATACGTTTGAGCTACAACATGGCAACCACATGGTCCAAGCCACAACGCGGCCAGTATTCGCTCGCACAGTCCGCTCCACCTCTTTTCGAAGCCCGCCAGTGACTTACAGTGACTCCATACCGTTAGAACGGAGGAGAGCAAAGAACTAAGAGCAAATTCGAGTCTTCTGAATGGGCGGCTCGTCTCTGGGTGGCGTTGTACCCGCGCCGCCGCTTCGAACTCCACCTTACCCGCGCAATGGCTTGCATCCTCTTTTGCGGTTCCTGGGTATCCGTAGCTGTTTCTGACACTGCTCGTTGGCTGCTGGGCCAAGCGGCGACGACGTTTTGGGTAAGGGTTTAATCGGACGGAAATTCAACAATGGGCAACAAATTTTTTTGAAAGGACGAAAAAACCGGGGTCAATGGCTCCAAAATCGACTGAGATGAATGTAGTGCCTCGGCCGATTCGTTCTTGCCATTCAATTTTTTGCGGAGCATCTTGAGGAAGGAGCTGCCCATTCACCGGGGACTGGTACTATCACGAATTTGCCATCTGCAAATTTGCTCTCTTCTCTTTTTCCTTCGCGCATCATCGCGAATCACTCCTTGCCTTGGCTGCAACGCTTTGCTCACCTCTCAAGGGTTGGTAGAGCTGTATATACCACTGGCATCTCTCTGTCGTCCTATTCTTCGCCGTCGTCTCTCCAGGGTCTCTCGCGCAAACTCTAGAGCTTTCGCCATCCAAGCGCATGAAAGAAGCAGAGAAACTGCTCCGAGCTTTACTTGATCAACCTTGCTAGGTCTTATATCTTTTGTCTGGCTCGAGTATTTCTTTGGACCTTCCCATCGGACCCTTGATATCGGGCGTTATTCTCTTCCCCGATACGGCACCTTCGTCCGTCGGCGCATTATACCCTCTATTACTCGACAGATTGCGATCGGGACTCTTTACGTTTCCGTCACATCTTTGTCTACCTATTTCAGCCGTCAATTGCATCTTCAAGTACACTGCGTGCGCATTGCATTGCATTACATTGCTGGCTTGCCTTGCACCACGTACTAGGTATACCAGCCGACGCCTCTTTTGTACTTCCATCGGTAAGTCTCTCGTCCGTTGCCTTCCCTGGATCTTTTGTCGCCCTTGCGCATCAATGTACAACCTCTTCTATGTATAGTTTTAGACCTCGCGCCAATGCACCCTTGTTCACATGCACCCAATTCCTAAAACCCCAGTTCCCAAGTTCCCCAGTCTCTTATCTCCCCCAGTTAAGATATCTGGGCTTGGACCCCCATTGCCTATCCCACCACATACATAACCTCCGTTGTCCCTCCATTAGCCTCCTCGGCCGCCTCCGACCCTCTTTATCGGAGACATACCGTTGGCTATCTATCTGTCCAGATTTGGCCAATACAGGAGCTAACTGTAAAAGAGCCTAGGACATTCGTCGAACGCTTGGGATCGCCATTAGTTTAAAGACAGCTGCCTCCCGTCTGTCAATTCAGCATTCAATCTCGACCTTCGCAGCACGCCGATCACACTTGTCCCGTGGCTTTTGGGCTTTACTCAATTTTTGAATACCTTTTTGTCACATAGTCGTTGTCAACCCAATCTTCAAGATGGGTTGGGTGGACAAGACCAACCGCAAGATTGCGGCCAGTCCTGTTGGACGTTGGTTCCAGCTCGAGGGTTCAGGTCATGTAAGTCAAATCGGCCACCTCCGATATCAACTTCACAGCTAATGCTCTCCAATTAGCCTCGTGAGCGCAAGGGCTCGCTCTTCTTCACTGAGATCCGAGCTGGTCTCGCCACTTTCTTCGCCATGGCCTACATTATTGCTGTCAACTCTTCGATTGTTTCTGAATCTGGTGGTCCATGTGTTTGCCCTACTTACAAGGACGGCGCTTGCGTCCCCGACGAAGCTTACCAGCTGTGTGTTGCCGAGGTCAAGCGTGATGCTGTCACTGCTACTGCTGCCATTTCTGCTCTGGCTACTTTCTTCATGGGTCTGCTTGCCAACCTTCCCGTCGGTCTCGCTCCTGGTATGGGTCTCAATGCCTACTTCACCTACACTGTCGTTGGCCCCAGCGGCTCTGGCCCCGTCCCTTATGAGCTTGCCCTTACAGCCATCTTCATTGAAGGCTTCATCTTCTTCGGTCTTGCTCTCTTCGGTATGCGTCAATGGCTTGCTCGCGCCATCCCCCGCTGCATCAAGCTCGCTACCAGTGTCGGTATCGGTCTGTTCTTGACGCTCATCGGTCTCACTTATAGCGAGGGTATCGGTCTGATCGTTGGTGCCGTTTCCACTCCTATGGAACTCGCGGGTTGTGAGTCGCAATATCGGGACCCCGACACCGGTCTGTGCCCTTCCTCGCAGAAGATGAGAAGTCCTACCCTGTGGATCGGTATCTTCTGTGGCGGTATCTTCACCGTATTGCTCATGATGTACCGCGTCAAGGGTGCCATCATTGCTGGTATTCTGCTTGTCAGCATCATCTCCTGGCCACGAGACACCCCCGTGTCATATTTCCCCTACGATGCCCTTGGTGACGATCGATTCAACTTCTTCAAGAAGGTTGTCGATTTCCATGAGATTAAGAAGACCCTTAACGTCCTCCAGTTCAACATTTCTGGCCACAGTGGTCAGTTCGGTCTTGCGCTCATCACCTTCCTGTATGTCGATATCCTGGATTGTACCGGTACTCTGTATGGTATGGCTCGTTTCGCCAACCTCGTCGACCCCGTTACCCAGGACTTTGAGGGTTCCTCGATTGCCTACATGGTTGACGCCCTAAGTATTTCCATTGGCGCTGTTTTCGGTGTCCCCCCTGTCACTGCTTTTGTCGAGTCTGGTGCCGGTATTTCTGAGGGTGGAAAGACTGGCCTGACAGCCATGGTTGCCGGAATCTGCTTCTTCATTTCCATCTTCTTCGCGCCCATTTTTGCTTCCATCCCTCCTTGGGCCACTGGCTGCGTTCTGATTCTTGTTGGTTCCATGATGGTTGGCGCGGTTACTGAGATCAACTGGCGTTACATGGGTGATGCCGTTCCTGCTTTCCTCACCATTGCCATCATGCCTTTTGCTTACTCCATTGCTGATGGTCTGATTGCTGGTATCTGCACATATATGTTGATCAACACCGTCGTTTTGGTTATCAAGGTTGTTTCCGGTGGCCGTATTGTGCCTCCCAACTATGAGGAGAGAGACGGTTGGACTTGGCGCATTCCTGGTGGTTTCTTGCCCCCTTGGTTGAACCGTCTGGCCCACGGAAAGAAGGACTTTTGGCGTGAGGAGTTTCCTCCTGCTGCCAATGACACTACTGTGAACCAAAATGCTGTTCCTGAGGAGACTGGTTCTGATCATGGTGGATCTGAGGGCGGTAAGGTGCCTGAGACTACTCTTCCCCGTGAGAAGGAGACTTGAAGGTTTTTGGAAGAGATTATGGTTACTTCAAAATGTTAGTATGTTGAGTGAAACGTAGGAGGATCTGGAAGATACGATACCCAAGAAAACAATAACATGATGATGTTCTGTTTGATATACACGACCTGTCCCTGCAAGTGATGTCTCGGAAAGATGTGTCGCCCCGACTTCCAAATGCGGAGCCAAGTCAAGGCCCGTCAGTCCCTAGCCCGGTTTCTCGGAGTTGTTGAGATTCGACTTACCGAAGACGTACATGTCTAGGAAGTGCCGGGTGACACTGGTGTAAGTAGCATGCCATGGTGTACGTGCACGATCCGTTGCATTGTGTTCTGGGAACTAAATACAGAGTGGACAATATACAATCAGATAAGCACGTAGTGTGAAACGAGTAGCACCAAGGCCTTCGTGTTTTCATATCTGAACAACTGTCAAACAAGGCGTATCTACAGCTGGGTTTCACTCGAGTTCAACACAAATGAGCCTCATCCCACAGCCTGTATCCTGTCCTCATAGCAAGTCGTCTTTGAGATCTTCAAGTCATAAATCATCGCTCTTCGCTAAATAGTTTCGCTTGTTAAGCCATCAAAGCAATGTGCTTCAGTTCCCTAAGTCATTGTTAGCTTATATCGTCAGGGGTTGGAGAGGTCAACGTACTCCTGCACTTGGTGCCCAACTTTCATGGGAGGATACTCAACCTCTCGTCCCTCATCTCTTCCAAGCTCTTTCTGTCGCTCTCTAACTTCCTTTGCCCTAGCTACGAGCTTGGGGACGGGGTTGAGGTCGACGTCGCTGCCAAGATGCCAGAATAGGGTACTCGAGATTCTGACCAGAGGTCTATCAGGGAAGTCACGCTTCCTCTTCTCGATGGACTCGATGGTCTTCTCATTCACAATAACCTCGTGGAAGCCAGCTTTGATGAGTCCACCGGTGATGTGTTCGATCTGCTTGCCAGCCTGGACGAGAAGGTAGTTTCCTGGTGGGATCTTGACGGCAATACGGTTTCCGGTGTTGCGTGCCCAGATGTGAAGACCAGGGTAGCGGGAACGACCATGGATGGTTAGGAAGTTGAGATCTGTGTGGAAGCCGGCCAAGATGGTGTTCTTCTCGCCGTACTTGACCAGGTCTGAAGCTGTTGGGGCAAGAAGGTGAGGTCTGTTTGCGCATGTTAATTTTCGGGACTCCTGAGATATCGTGAGGGCACTGACCCGTATTTTCCAGCATCACTGAAGAACTGAGCTGGTAGGTCCAGACCAACGGCGGTCATCTCTGCCAACTTGGATACACTATTCAGTCAGTCAGTATCAGGCATCCAAGAGAGGGGTTCCAGCAACGTACGCGCTCTTCATGGACGTCCCCCACTGGTTCATGGCTGGCTCCCATCGATCCCTGATGTGAGGGGCTTCAGGGACAACATTCGGGGCGTTCAATCCAGGGAACTCAGTCTCAAAAGGGGGTTGCTCGCTCATTCTCCAGAAGAATCTGCACTTAGGATCAGGTGAGTGAGCTGAAATATCCAATGGTCTTTGTGAAGGGTCGAGTCTCTGAATGACATCAAGACATGGCTCATCAACAGCACACTTGGGCTTTTCAGTATTCTCTAATGTGACACCGATCTGGTAGCTCAGCTCGGGCTTCTCGTCTTTTCTGAGGACCTCTTCGGGTTGAGCAAAATAATCTTCAAGAATGTCGAGGAAAGTTGAGTTGTCCTCCTCTGAGACTCGACTGTCGTGAAGTACAAGAGCACCGTATGTGATGAGGGCGTTGGCTGCTTTTCTGCACTCTTCTTGAACGGCCTCTGAGTCTAGAGGGTTGTTTAGATAGATATCGAGGTCAATCACGGGGAGATCCATGGATTGTTCTGTTGAAGCCATTTTGTGAAGTTGTTCGTTTAGAGTGACTGAGATATGCTGACAGCTAAGATAAGCAGATGTCGACACCACGATCAGCCCTCAGATTGTCCAGATTTCGCAGCAGAATATATATGAGAAAAAATGAGAAAATGAGGATTCAGTGAAACAACAAAAATTCTTCTGTTGGTGTTCCACTTTGGGAAGCTGTTGCGGATTGAATCTGTGTTCTTTGGGAGAAACGTCGATTACACGAACTTTGATTGGTCGGGAGCTTGTGGTCCAGAGACGGAGTTGGCCGGTCCCCGATGGAAACTGATCATGAGGGACGGACTTGGGCGGATTTGGACGGACTTGTCATGAGAATGTTACATTCTGACACTAATTGTATATGAATAACTAACGAGAATAACCTCTTGCCATATTTGTATCCTTGGCCCGTATCTCCAGTGCAGATGTCAAGTTGACCTAGCTATCTCACTTGAACAGGCGTTAAACGGACATAACATATCTCAAATAACAAACATCGATCTCATGGTCAAACTGAGAACAATGTGAAGAGAATGAGACTCTGGTAGTGACAGTCCATAGTATGAGGAGTAGGGTTATGGTTGTCCATCATCTACATGCCTCTACCATATCATGCATGACTGTTGGATAGCAGAGATGCACAAGACCTATCAAGTCCACTACAGCTCATTTCTTGTAGAACAAGACGCTTACTCTCTCTCAAGCCTAATTGTCAAGGCCATCATAAAAACACCAATATGACACAAACAAATGGTTAAAGGAATCTATTTCGATCTCACAAATAAACTCGCCAGGCCGTCGAGGCAATGCCCACCTCCGCTGGTAATATACACCTCTTTTCCCATCCAATCCTCATCTCGCTCTCCGTAAATCTTGATCTCTCTCTCTCCTCTCTTACGAGCGCTCAGCCTCAAGTTCCCGCTCAGCCTGCTGGTAGTACTTGGCTGTGTCGACACCATGCTGGTTATGGTTGACAAAGTTGAACCAAGGAATTGTGCTAAGGAACAGAGCAGAGTATCTGCTCTGTCGGGCAGCAACACCCTGAAGATGAGGGCTTAGCCGGCTGACGCCATATAGAGGCTCGCCCTTCTTGACCTTATCGACCATCTCGCGCATGTCCATCTCAATCTCGCGGGCGTTCTCGGTAGCACCGTAGAATCGGACTATTCAGATTAGTTTACCCTCTCGATATATCATTCGGTGCTGTAGACGTACGGGCTGATCGCTGGTAGAAGTAGAGGAAACCACCCAAGAGACCAACACCACCAGCCAGTCGCATGGCCTTGGGGAAACCACCCTTTCCTACATGTGAGGGAGCGAACTTCTCGAGGGCGTAGAGAGCAGCGGGAGCGAAAGCAGCAGCGACGGTGCCGGCGATGTAATCGGATGTACGGGCATAACCCACGACTCGCTTGAAGTGACTGCCGAGTATCAGCTAAGCTCAACCCAACTCCAATCCAAACAATTCGATCCTCCTCTCCAAATCGATCCATTCGCATCGTCTTCGCTGGGTATCGGAGGGGTTCAGGTTACGTACGGATCGTTATCAATGAGCTATAACATCATCAGTTAGCAACTGTAATTGCTCCATCAATTGAAGCGTCACTTACGGGATACTCGGTCTGAACGACCTTGCTGGTCCCGACAAAGGACGGGGTCGACTGCTTTGTCGCTGTCTCAGCCATTGTGCGATGCGTCGTCCGTGGCAGTCAATTCCTTGAATACTATCACCAAGGCCTTTCGAGGTCGTCGGTTTCGGTACATTCAGAAGCTGGAGCCGGAGTGGATGCCTGAGGATATAGATCACGTGTTTTGGTCAGCTCATCAAAGTTGGCGATGATTGGTCACGTGGCGGATGGTGGGGTTGAGAATCAATTAAGCTCTCGACGCGTCTCCCCAGTTCAAGACGCGTTAAGCAATTGAGTTCACCAGACTTCAGGATACTATCACAACACAAAATGCCTACACTAGACTCGGATCCTGCCAACGGCCTTGATAACTACGATGTTGACGACTTTTCCGACGACCCCTTTGCATCACCACCACCAGAAGCCGCCAACAAGAAGCGAAAAGAGCCAGATTCTGGTCTTGGTATTGATCAAGAAGTTGATGTCAAGAAGAGGGCACGAGTTCCCAATGTGAAACTCGACGAAGAGAGGTACTGAAACATAGTATTGCATTGTCTCAAGCAATTCTGACAGTGTATAGATTACTTGGACCAAAGGGTATTCCCAAGTTAAGGCAAAGGGCGAAGGATCTCAAGATCAAGGGCAAAGGCCATGAGGTATGCAACCATCTGCCAATTAGCACATTTAAAACATGTTAACAGTCAATTCAGTTCTCTGACGCCTCTCGACTTCTATCCTTCTATCAACTATGGCTAGACGACCTCTTCCCCAAAGCCAAATTCCTCGACGCCCTTACCATGGTCGAAAAGGCCGGCCACAAGAAACGAGTCATGATTGCACGAAACGATTACATAAACGAGAGCAAGCCCAAAGACAGAACTGCAGATGACGAGGAAGAGGATGACTTATTTGGCGAAACCGATGCATCAAGACCTACAGAGCAGGAGGGCGCAAGACCAGCAGAACCCGCAAGACCAAAAACACCAGAGCAAGACATAGGCGTACCAGACGACGACGATCTCTACGATGCTACACCACGAGCTGCGCGACGAAGCGCAGGACCAATCGTCCCCATCCGCAACGACGTTCCAGATGATGATGATTTCGAGGCTCTTATCGCCGAAGCAGCCAGCCACGACGCAGCTCAGAAAGCGAAAACAAAACCTACGCCAGCAGAGCCAGATGACGATGACCTAGATGCTCTCATGGCCGAGGCAGAAGTGCAGGGTACGGCGAAGAAACCAGAAGCAGCACGGGTTGAACCGGATGATGATGATCTAGATGCGCTGATGGCGGAAGCTGAGAGTCATGATCAGACGGGTAAAAAGAAGAGTCAGGGGTCGAAAGAAAAGGAGACGAACAATTTTGACGATGAAGAGGCGGCTATGCAAGAGATGGATGGGTTGTGGTAAATTTTCACAAGGTATCATGGTGGTTTGGCGTTGGGCGTATGGGTAAGCACGAGTTTCTGTCTCTGGACTCTGGTGGATGTCATTAAACATCAATTGGATCATATGCCAAGCACATGTTGTTTTTATACTAGCATTAGTAGCTATTATGCTGTCAATTTCAGGAAACATCTTTGTTCGACTTCAAATGATACTAGAGGCTACCAGACGGGGAGATATGTCCAGATGAAAGAGAGAAAACCAGACGTGAGAACAATCCTAAACGAAGTCAAACAAGTGAAGTGTGACCCTTGAATACTAGTTCCTCTCCATTGCATCTCTATCAGAAGTCTAAAGCTCTTTACGCTCAACATAAAAGTATAAAATACCACCATGACTACAAACAATATCACAGGTCTAGCAACACTCAAGTCGGTATTCAAGGCAAAGGCAAGTATCACGAGAATGGAACAGATATTGTTGGTCATACGCTTCTTTGAGCGTTCATCGTATTGTTACACAAAAGATTTATCTGGTAGGCTTCATTGCCAGTCCCCCCCCGGGACATTGATCCTTTGCGCCTTGCACCGGTTTTTTTCCCAAATCAAAACATTATCACATTACGGTAGATCATCATGGATATAACTCTCATAATGTCTGTACCCGATTGTTCTCTTCCTCCAGTATCACTGACAAAGCAGCCTTCTTGCTTGGTTGATGTACACTTAGTGGGGAGCGAGTCTCAGAGTCGAGGACTTCGCCAGCTTCATGCGGATTTAGGGCCTCCCACCGTCGGATAGCCCAGGCGAGTGTCAACAGTAGTTCACGCGACGGCAAAGTAATCTCGGATAAGCACCTTACCAACTCGTCTTGGCCGCGCGAATCCTCAGTATCGCGCTCCGCATTCTCGACCCTGGAATCGCGTCCCTTAGTTACCAACCGCAATGCCACCAACGTCGCATCCGATAGAGGACGCGCCAGGGAGGGGCTGCTGGATAGGATTTTCTGAAGAGACTTGATTCTCAAGTTCGTAAATGCGGAACTCGTCGCGAAGAATCGCAGCGGCGTCGTCAGTTGGCTTCTGGAGCTCCGCCGAGATGCCGTTGTCCGTGTCGTTGATGAAGGTGTTGTACAACTCGTCGTTGAAGCTGTTGTCGAGGGTAAACGGAGACGTGTCAAACTCCAGATAAGGCTCGTCAGAAGCTGAGGAGAAGGGTGAAGAGAGATGCCCGTTCTCGATGAGATAACGATCTGTGTCAATGGACGCTGACAGAAATTCAGAACCGCCATAGCTGAAAAGAGTGTCATCTGAAGTGGCAGGAGCCAGGCCAATGTTGGCCGAGTCAAGGTTGTGGGTGACTGGGACAGGAACGTCTTCAACACCTCCGCCGACATGTGACACTGCAGGTCGGACAACATCGCAGCAGGACGTTGTGTCAGGTCGGGAGAGGTGTTTACAGACTGTTCCAGGGTTGTCTCCTTGGCCGGCTCCTGTTGGAGGCTCTCTTCAGATTCTTCGGGGACGGGTGATAGACAGGGGGATAGTGCCATTGGGTCGACAGTGGCGTTGGGAGATACCATGGCCTCCGCTGGCTGGTGTGTTTGGGGGCTGAAGAGCTCCTGGGACAGAGGGGGAAGACCATTGGCCTTTCGCATCTGTGCAAGCTCATCCATGAGCCTGGCGTTCATCTGCTCAGCCTGTTGGATGGCAGCCTCAAGGTCCTTGTTCTTCTTCTCGAGCTGCTCAACCTCCAGCCTCTTGCGTTCACGAGAGGACTGGGCCGCGCGACGGTTCCGTAGAACGCGCTCAACTCGGCGTTGCTCCTTTTCATCAGCGGTCTTTGCTCGCTTTCTGTGTGGGGAGTTAGTGGAACCGTTGGTGACATCATCTTCAGTCGTCGTTGGTTCATACCTAGGAGGGAGGTTTGTCTTGGGCTCGGGGAGGACTTGGCCCCATGACTTTCTCTTCTTGGTGGTCTTCTTCTCAGGGGCTGGAGAAGGGGATGGTGTTGATACAACGCCCTCCTCCTGCTTGATCATTGGTAGTAGAGAGTCATCGTTGTAGGACTTTGGTGTCAACATGTCCATGGGGTTGACTGTTGAAGTTGCGCTAGGGGTGGTAGCGGCGAAGAGTGATGTGTAGGCGTCTTCAGGAGCTGACATGAGAGAGTCGGCTGGAGATTGGAAGAATTGGGAAGCTGGTGACCCTTGTTGCTCCATTTTGTGTTTGTTTGTGTGTGATTAGGTGATGTGTGGTTTGTTTGAATAGAGAAGCTGAAGTTGAATACAGCAACGGATATTATGGGGATAAGTAGCTGTTATTAGAAGTGTATGAGGCGCAGGCAGCGATGTTCCACCATCACAAGACTTGGCCAAAAGTGTGAGTCAGTGACTAGACTTTGATTACGTCTGCCTTGATCAACTATGAGTCAGGTCAGGTGATGGTTGGAAAGGAGCTTCAAGAGGAATAAGGACAGCGTGTTCACTCTGTGTTAGCGACCTTGATTTGCTGGGTGCTTGTCGGTTTGGGTCTGGGAATGGAAAGGACAGCTCAGCTTGGTAGGAGCGGACAGGCCCTCTTTATCTCTTGAGGACACGTTGAGAGTTTGGAGGGGCACGGCTCGGTAGATGCAAGTGCCTGAGGCATCGACCCCTGAGATGGGGTACCAAGACCACCCCCTGAACTCGTTTTGAGAGCCTAAAGAGGGAAGGTGCTCTCGGATAGGACCCTTCTGGTGCCGGGATGGCGATGCACTCCACTGGTACCTCCCCGACTCCCCTCTCCCCTCCTGGAACAGGCTCAGGCTCGGGCAGGCTTTCAGGGGGGCGCAAGTTACGCCACCGAGCGACACGCACCTCAACCAACCTTGACTGCAGGGGGGCTTAGGAATCTCCCCCACAGCGCATGCCGCAGGTCTCATTGGCGGAATACGATCTGACACAGCGCTGTCCGGGCCTGTACGGAGCCCCATCGACCGTTCGAGTTTCCAAAAAAAGGGGGTTGATCAATCGGAGGCCGTGAGACCTTTTGGCCGCCCGTTGGTATTAGTTACAGCACCTTAGTTGACGGGCCTGCGGTGCCAGAAACGCCGTTCTTCCTTTGTTCAGTAGGTGACGGACCTTGTAGCTCCTTGTGCCTCATTTTGAGGATGGTGCCATGATCCATTTGCCGAGAGACGAGACTGTACTCGGTCATACTCGTGGAGGGTACACGAGAATGAATGATCAATAGCCAACTCAAAAAGCTCATGAGGCTCGTGTAACAAATAACAACAAACCCCGTGTTGGTGGCTTTTAATTTTAGAGAACGAGAGATGCGTAAGATAAGCACAAAAACTGCCGATTCTCATGAATACGCTTCAGCCATTTCTCCCTGTGGGTGGTGCAGCCCGTGCATTCCCATGGAGGAGAAAAAGGCTATTGAAATGTCGTGATCCCCTCTTCTTGAGAGCGACCACTGATATGGATCTACCCCATCAACTCAACAAGAGGCTTTCTCAACTCTATTCCATAGGTAGTTATTCACACTCTACAGAGTTTAGCATGGCCCTATAGCATGTTTGTTTTGCCTAAGACGTCTTATGCTGCACAATGACGAGATCTCAAAAGAATGGATACTCCAGAGGAAAATGGACGAAGGAGGTCGAAGGAATGGATCCGACAACCACACAATTCTAGGTGCCTGCTACTGTAATTCCTCTGCCTAGCGCTCACGATATGGAGAAGTCCTACCTAGGCTTTGACCTTCCTTACCTTAGTTTTCGTACACAGTCAGCTATTGTCAGCTCTCCACCAAACCCACCAATCCACCCAAGCCACGCAGGGAGAAAATCCACAGATTCAAGTCCATTCATGCAGGGCATCATCATTTCTCTCGTTATCGTCGATGATGCCTGCAAAGGGAGAAGAACGAGAGAGAGGAAGCGGTGTTGAAAAAGCCATCAGCTCTTTGGGGTCCGTAGGAATGTGACCGAAGGAACTCAACATAATCCCCAAAGGTAAATGGCATCTTTGCAATCAACCATCAAACTCAAAGCAAATGATGGACAGGCCAATTGAACAGCTCAGTAATTATCGTGACCCCTCCTGTAATGAAAGCCTCGTAAAGATTGGAAACAATATCACAGCGCCTCAAGAAACATTATCGGTGTTACTGCTGCTACGTGACAGACGAGACTCGTAACGAAGCATTTGTATGCAACCTTCGTAAGACGACATCGTCTCTTCTCTTCTATGTAGGTATCAGCGGTAATGTCCCAACTTAGAAGCTGGGCTGACGCTGACTGACGCCTCATCAAGTGGAGTTTTGCTTTCTCGTGTGTGCCCGTCCGTGTTCCAAGAAAAGAAACTGCCTGAAGCTAAGCTAAGCTGCTGCTGCTGCTATTGTACCGCCGGCCCTACCGGGGACGCATCCACCATCCACCGAAATACCACCTCCTCCATTTGTTTCGCTGGCTCTGGAATCTATTATCCACCAAATGCCCCATATCGCCATCATCGACAGTCGCTCATCTTGGCTCTGTTTTGCCTGATTGCTGAGATCATCGGGCCCTCAGCTGAGAACTTAGGGTTGAGGCTACCAGGTTTCAGAACTACATATTTTACTTTTCGTCAAGCTTTGCATTTTGAGTTCAGCTTGCGCAGGGACAAACTGTCAAGCGATGAATGTAACAGAGAACCTTGATAAGTCGGTCTGGCGATAACTGATATGCATTAAGATTGGCGATATACTCGCGAATCCCCTCACCAGATTCTCCACTGCCGAGATACCTTGAGATGCGGTGAACCAACTGACATCTGCACTTTCAGTTTTGTTGAGCTCCCTTGATTGATGGAATTGTCAACTCGGTGAATCAAAGTCTCAAGTAAAGTTCAGCTTTGGGTCTTCAAGCCTCAATACCGAATTGAGACGGAACATGCAGATTTTCTCATTCGTGAAGATGGTCGATTCCATTTCTCCAAATTCAAATTCAAATTCACCGGTTCTTAGGTCGAGCTCCCCCCTTGTAGTGCTACGGATCGCCTCCCCGCGACCTGGAATGGAACGCTACTTTAGTTCTCTGAGACCTGCCAATGCCAATGCCATGCAGCTGGGACCTCGCTACGAAATGGGGCCCCTTTTGCTTGGCGAAACTTGAACTGAACAAGACAAGACAGAGACAAGATCTCGTTCGTCTCGAGCGGGAAGGGAAGGGGATGGATCTAGGCGAATCTACCAGCCGCCTATCCCATCCTATCCTATCCCGTCAGCTCAAGGGATTTCCTCTTCGAGACACGGAAGGGAGAGACATGCCAACGGTTAAAGTCGCAGGGAGAAACGAACGTTCAACCTCTTCTGCCTCTGCCCTCGTTTCTGGCATGTCTCAGGAGTACCTTGCTTCACTGTAAGTGATCTTCCCGTTCCCTTCCCTGCCATCGTTCGACCCTGATCGTCAAAGAACCCCCCTTTCCTGATCCCTCGAACCCAAGGATACCGATGGTCTATCCCTTTTAGCCTGTCCAGCTCGCCTCTTGTCCCTAGCTCCCACGATAGTTCTTCCGCCGGAGATATAGTACCATACCATAGTCAGACCATAGATTTGCGCGCCAGTCATTGAAGGTCTGGATGCAAGAGGAGCTGGTGGAGACTTCATTCCAAAACGTAGCGTAACCCCTGGTTTGCAATATCGGGCTCATCTGAGCTTAATTGAACCAATTAATTAATCTCAAACCTGTGCTCTATTGCCGGGACCGTATCGAATATTATCTTCATCTCTGACTTACGCCATGTCCTATCAAAGAATCTCCTCTCATACCTATTCGACGCGTTCCCCATTGTGTCAGGTTGGCCGGCCCCGTACTTTTGTTAGTATCAGAAGAAGACGATGGAACCCACTTCCACTCACCATGATATGAACTGCTCATCTCCAATCTCATCTCCATGCCTGAGTCAAGTCTCATCAGCTAAAACTTCAGCATTGATCACTTTCCAACCTTTGTTTTCGCCCAGCCTCTTCGCGTGCGACCGTTACGGCACCACCCGCCGCCCCTTAACCAAGCATTGCTAGGACCAGACATTGAGTGAGAAACAGACTCTGATCGCAACAAGTCCAAGCTTGGACTCCTCAGGATAATTGCTCGTTTGTTGCGTAACGAAATGTGTAGTACGCGGCGACACGCAAATTGGCATGTGGGATATTAATGCTTATCATCCAAGCCGAACTGCCGATTGACAAGATATTGTTTTATAACGACCCTCGTTACCATGTCTCGATTCTTCCAACAGAACTTCCACATACCGAAGGCCCAGTAATTTGCGGCCGCCCACGGGACGTAATGACGGCCGCTGCTCTTGAACGGGATCCTGAGTCCTGCGGCCTCTCGTAGAGTTTATGCCCGTTCCCTTGAACTCACTGACGTTTGTTGTATGTTGTTTGTTGTTTCTCTTGAATTCCATGTTTCATATTCGATATTTTTAGAATGATCTCATGTTGTAGCAACTTTATATCTTGAAACAATTATAGCCCAGCAAAGCGTATATGTAAGTCACCGAATCTGAGGCGATGTTTCAGCGTCGTTTCAATAGCCTTCACATCTTGAATCGTCAAGTTGAAGGTCGTTCGTTCTTGCTGAATATGGATCTACTTGTACTATGAGGTTCTTCCTTCGTGTAAGTATTTGTGTATCGTTCCAGAAGTTCGAGGTGCTAGTCCATTACCTGAACTATAGCAGCTCGTAGGGTGGAATATAATAGGAGAGATGCCCGATTGCTTCTGTATTGCGACCTTCTAGAGCTAATAAGTATATTTTAGATTATATAGGATGTGAGTAGGTACAAATGGTATCATTGGTGAAGTATCTCCAACATGTATGAAGGCCTTTCAACATTCCACCTGGACTCTATCTGTCTATTGCCCATTATCTTCATGGATATCGGGACTAGGCCAGACAGCAGGGACAGTCAATTGAGTATCTCAATTATCGTTAGTAAAGCACTACTGTCGATACCATCACTGTCCATCAGTTCGTTGTTGATGAACTCACTGAATGACTGCGGTCAAAACTACCCTAGATCAATGTAACAAGCCATCTGCCAGTGGCTGTGCAAAGCCACAATCAGAGCCTTATCAGTTCCGCCAAAATTATCCGTCGCCGTTCGTTGCGTCATTCGCCCACTTCTCCAGCCTGTCTTTGGTGGCGCCCCGCATTCAACCATCCCACCGCAGGTCAAGTCAAGGTTCCGATTCTAGGCCTTCGGCGCTTCCATGCCTGCTTCACCTAAAGTTTAACACTCACATGACATTTACAACCTCTTCCAACTTTACTACTCAACCGTAAAAAAACCTCTTCCTCTACAGCCTTCTCCTCCACGACAGATATCATCAACCACCCACACACAATGGCGAACCGTCAGATGGCCCGCGACATGCAAGTCGAGTTCCAGGCTCGCTTCCAAGCCAAGCAGGCTCGCCGCGAGGCCCAAAAGGCAGCCAAGCAGGACCCCATCCTGAAGAAGCAGATCCAGGACCTTCTCAAAAAGGGCGAGACGCAGAAGGCTTATCAGAAGGCCAAGATGCTGCTGTCGAAGCAGGCGCTTGCTCAGCAGATGGATCAGATGGCTGATATGGCAGAGTTGTCTGCTGCGCAGATTCAGGCCAACAACTCGATGAACCGCATGACACAGATGATGGCCCAGTCATCGCGAACTATGAACGTGGCCCAGAAGAACACCAACCCCGAAAAGGTGAGCACATTTGTTGTCTATTCAATATCGAACGACACTAACATCAGCCTAGACCCTCGTTACCCTCGAGCAGTTCAAGCAGCAAAACGAAGAATACGCCATGTCCAACGGCATCTACCAGGACGCCATCACCCAGTCTACCTCCACTCAAGTCGGCGAGGATGCTGTCCACGAACTTCTCGGCAAGCTTGCAGACGACGCTGGCCTTGAGCTCAGCAAGGAACTCAACCAAGCAACTCCTTCAAACGCCGAGCCTCAGCAGACCAACGAGCCTACCGCCGAGGAGGAAGATAAGCTCCAGCAGAGGCTGCGAGCCCTGCGCGCATAGTCTTGCCTTCCACATGAGAACTTGCTGGGTCTAGGACATTTGAATATCCATCATTTTATGCGATAGGACGGCATGACAGGTACATCACGATCAACTTTCGGAGAGGTGCGTTTTCTTGGTTAAGGTTTGGCGTTGGGGCTTTGGTGGCGACATAAATTCATCTTCATCTCCAACTTCGAGAATGAACGCAATTTTTCTTTATTGTTTATCAACATCATACATTAGACATGACATTCGCTCTTCCTTTTCTTTTATATGCTCGTGACGTCCATTACACGCTCCATGTAAATGCCAGATACTCCAAACCATGCTGGGCTTACATGTAGAGACTTGCCACTGCCGTGATATCCCTCTTGATCATTTCCTGTGCCTGTTGCATCTTCTGATATAGTTCGGGATCACCCACAATTCTCGCAGCATTCTTCACCTCGCGACATGTCTCATCTAATCGTGTAATCGTTCGTACAATCGTTCCCTCAAGGACATCGGTCAAGCCGGTGATGTTCTTGAAGCTCATGCCTCGAGCCCACTCGTAGACCACTTCCATGATACCGAACCGTGGTCGAGAAACAAAGTCATTCGAGTCATCGGCAGACTGAATGACTTGTAGTCGGGTCTGCACATCGTTCACCTTCTCAGAGATGGCAACGATCTTCTCCTTTCCTCGCTCGAGGTTGCCAGTCAGGGACGGTTCTATGTCGGTTTTCTCCTGGAATACAAACGCCGAAAGGAGAGCTGCAATCTCGGCGGGTTCGTAGTCGGCGAGGACGTTGTCAAGAATGAGCTCAGTCAAAACCAGTTCATCACCGGAGTGAATCTCACAGGCCACCTTGCCCTTGAGCTGGATCCGGGTGGCATCATCGATGAAGCCAAGCTCCTTAAGCACTTGGACTCGTTGTTCGTAATCAGGTAGAAGTTGAAGGTTCTGATCAGACAATGACTGCTTCAGCTGAGAGATATGATCCTTGATGAGCCACTCATCGTGACACATAGCGAACTGTCCTTATAGTTAGTACTGCGATGTTTCAAGGACATCGAGGTGGACTTACATGCTTCAAGAAGTCTGGGCACTTCTCAGCTGGCGAGTTCGATATCGTCTTCACCAATTCAACTCGCTTCTCCACAATTTCCTGTAGTTGCAGTTGCTTGATTCGAGAGAGATCGAGTTCCTCCCATCTATCATCCCACGAACCACAAAGCTCTTGAAGTTTATCTTTCGCCTGTTGATAGCCATCTCCGCCCTGGAAGATCTCAGGAATAATGCCCTTGGTCACCCATCTTGTGAGACACTCCACGTCACTCAGAGGAACGTGAAGAGTCTTGGTCTGCACTCGCTTCTTACTCTTGGGGAGTTCGTGGAGGTACTTGCGGAATGTAGGGATGAAAGGAAGCTGATCGGTAGCATCTCGTCGATCTCGAAGTGACTTGATGGCGCAGACGTGTAGTGTTGGATCCTCCGTCGTTCCTTTATTACTAATTCCGTCTGCGAGGAGGATACCGATGGAGCGAATACCGTCCCAGTTGAAAACGACTAGTCGGTGCTGAGAGAACATTCTACGTCCAATAGGGATAGACAGCAAACCCTTGTATAGCTCAAATGTGAGTCTCTTGAAGTCCTGGGAAGCTTGATGGCATTCGTCCATCGAAACGTCACAGATCTCGCAAGAATCTCTCTTGACCTTGGCCAAATCTGCTTGCGCTAGCTTCACGTCCTTCTCGTGTTCGGGGAGCAGCTGTTGAGTAGCATGTTCAGAGAAACTTCGCTTGATCATCTCCTCAATCTTCAACGCCTCCACTCGGAGAAGATTCAAAATCATGTTGTATGTCAGTCGGAACTGTGACCGCAACTTAGACGGCTCTCCCAGAATCATGTTTCGGAGATCTGCAACAGGAGGAGCATCGTCCAAACCTCCTGGTGGCACAATGATGACTGAACCAACAGTATCCAGACCACGACGACCAGCACGACCGGCCATCTGAGTATACTCTCCTGGTAGCAAGTTTCGGAATGAATGTCCGTCATGCTTGCGGTAACCAGAAAAGACTACTGTTCGTGTAGGAAGGTTAAGGCCCATAGCAAATGTTTCTGTAGCGAACAGTACCTTGACCAATGTCTGGGCGAATAGGATCTCAACCAGCTCCTTGACAATGGGCAACAAACCACCATGATGAACAGCGATACCTCGACTGAGGAGCTCCCTGAGTCTGATGATTTGTGGAAGCTGTCGATCGTCAGGCTTTAATCGTGCAACGGACTTTTCGATGATCATGTGAATATGGCTCTTCTCAGCAGCAGTGCAAAAGTCTTGGTTGCTGAGAGCATCTGCGTTCTCCTCACATCGCTTCTTCGAGAAGACGAAGATACAAGCTGGCAGGAGGGTTGACTTCTTGAGATACTGGACAAGATGAACCCATAGGTTCTTGTCTTGAGCAACAGATGTGAAACCTCCAGCGCGGCCTCCGCGACCCATATGACCAGGAGCATGGCTCGCTCGTGGTGGTCCGCCCCGACCACGTTGCTGATTACCTCCTCTCTGCTGTTGGCCTCCTCCACGTCCACCACGCTGGGGACCGCCTCGTTGAGTACCGCCACGTTGATTGCCCCGGGGATTGCCTCCACGAGTGGCGACAGTAGTCTCTGCAGGCTTCGGCTTGTCCTTTCCTTGAATAGCAAAGTGTGCGTCTTTCCAGCCCTTCTCGATGAACTTCTTTTCCGAGTCCACGATCTTGTGGATGTTCTTGCCTGCCCAGAGATAATGCTCCAAGGGAACGGGTCGCTTCGGTGTAGAAATAACGTAGATGTCTTTCTGCTTTGTTCGCCCGACCCACGAAGCAAACTCCTTAGTGTTTGGAACCGTAGCGGACAGTAGAATGAGAGATACGTGCTCAGGTAACATGATAATGACCTCTTCCCAGACAACACCTCGCTCGAAATCGTTGACGTAGTGGACTTCGTCGAAGATAACGAATTCGACATCGCGGATTAGATCAGCGCCCCTGTAGAGCATACTTCGAAGAATTTCCGTTGTCATGATGAGGCAACTAGCCTCTGGGTTGATCTGGACATCACCTGTGAGGATACCCACCTCGTCAAATGTTTGTCGAAAGTCGCGGAACTTCTGGTTACTCAGTGCCTTGATTGGCGAAGTGTAAATGGCCTTCGTCATGTGTTTAGCAGCTAGTGCGATGGCGTACTCTGCCACAACAGTTTTGCCAGCTGAAGTATGTGCTGCAACGAACACTGAATCGCCGTTCTCCAGGTGGTACACTGCTTCCTTCTGGAAAGTGTCGAGTTCGAAAGGCCACTCTCTAGCCATGTCAGGTACGAGCTCTCTAAAGTTGGACATATCGTGGTTAATGTCGACCATATGCGCCCATTCGCGACCAGCCTTGCGAGCACTCGAGGCTGCAAGAACGCCATGAGGTTCCAGGGCGGGGAACTCGACAGGCAAGATGTCGTCGATATCATCGCCATCCTCAGCAGCTTCGTCCGGAGTTGCATCGGGGGTAGTAACATCTGTTGAAGCTTCGTTGCCGCCTTCTTCGACCTTGGCGTCTTCTGGATCTTCTTCGAGCACCTCCTTGACAGCGTTGGCATCTTCTTGGCTGATACTTGTCTTTTTCTTAGTGAAGTCGATCCCTCTGCTCATTCCAGGGGCCTTGTCCAGTAGTCCACCCTCGGAACCAAGCTGGATCACTCGTTCAAGCTTATTTCCTGTACCACTAGCCTCTGTAGGACCTCCTGCAACACCTGTGTGAACTTGATCCTCAAATGCCGCCGTTGCCTCGATGCCCTCGAGACCACCAGGAGCGAAGGGAAAGAAACCAGCGGCGCCTCTCACGAAGTCAGCGCGATTAGCAGGCTTTCGAGATAGACTTGTCGAGTTCTTGGCCGTGGCACTGTTTGCGGGGACAGTGACGTTCTTGTAGCCTGTAACACGCCCTTCAAGTCCATGACGCTGGAATCTAGTGAGAGTTCGAGTATGCGGCGGCGCAACCTTGTAAAGCGAAGTGTAATCGGCCTCATAATCCCATCGCTGCTGAAGTCGGTTGAGCCAATCTGGTGAGAACTCAGGTGAGGGTGAGAGGAGGAGCTCCTCTAGGTGTCGCTTGAGCTCTTCTGGATCTTGAGTTGCAGGTTGGCGTTGACCGGTCTCTTCAGGCCCTCTTTCGAGGAGAGCATCGATACCAGCCATGCCTATTAATTTGGAGCCACTTTATAGGCAAGACTTGAGGTTGAATTCGTTATGGTAAAATGAATATTGAAGTAATGAAAGCTCCAGGTTAAAACTGCCCCACCATTGACGTTGGTGATTCTGACATTCATGGCGGGACACTCATAAAAGCTTACAGCTCCACATTGGTTACCCTGCACCTACAAAAATTGTCTGGGCTTTGATCTGAATATTCATGTAGAAGGCCTCGGAGAGCAAAAAAGATTTAGATGACTTTATTATAAACTTAGAAGGGCTTCAGATCAGTCATTCTAACCCTCAGGATAAGTGTTACAAATTTTGTCTTCTCCCCTTGGGAGTGTCTTCGGGGGACAATGACTTGTGAACACAGCTTAGTTGGCAACTTCATATGATAGTGGAACATGATCCCTACAACTATTGGGGTTAGCGAAGGCTCTTGGATCATCATGACTAGACCCCAAGATTCTCATGGCCACTGAGCAATGACATGGCAAACTACAAACACAGGTCACTGTGAGGGAGGCACAAATGTGAATTGGTAGATCATTAATAAGACGGATGCTATGCCCTGACTATACATGGCAACACGCGGTAAAATTACATTTCCCTTCCCTTCCGCACGTCTATCAAAAAAGTGTCCATCAAATACGCCAATTGGACCAGATTCTCATCCGCATCGCAATTCATATGCCACGATGGGTAGCATGAAGCAAGCTCTGTCATACACACGATACGTAGGCATGGGCGTCGACCTGACATGCTCGAGCAGGTAAACTATATTTCTCTCTCAACCCTCATTTCTCTTTTTTACAGACGGAGGACCTTGGCAGCGTAGTCCTCGATCAGCTGCTCGGTGGGGAAGGACATCTCCTCGAGCTTCTGGGCGTAAGGGGTAGGGACCTCAGCACCGGTGACACGGGCAGCAGGGGCATCGAGGTAGTCAAAGCCGTACTCCATTGTCAAGGCAAGGATCTCAGATCCGACACCGAAGGCAGGGTAGCCAGACTCGACGGACAGGAGACGACCGGTCTTCTTGACGGACTGGATGATGGTCTCGACATCGAGAGGCTTGACGGATCGCAGGTTGATAACCTCAGCCTCAACACCATACTTCTTCTTGAGGTTCTCGGCGGCAACAAGAGACTGGCCAACAGTGCGGCCGAGGGAGACAATGGTCAGGTCCTTGCCGGATCGCTCAATCTTGGCCTTACCGAAGGGAATGACGAAGTCGTCCTTCTGGGCGGCCTCGGACATGGGGAAGCTCTGTCCGTACATCAACTCGTTCTCGAGAACAACGACGGGGTTGGGGTCGCGGATGGCGGCCTTCAGGAGACCTTTGGCATCCTCTGAGTTCCAAGGAGAGACGACCTTGAGACCGGGGATGCTGCCGTACCAGGCGGAGTAGTCCTGGGAGTGCTGAGCGCCGACACCAGCAGCGAAGCCGTTGGGGCCACGGAAGGTGATGTTGCAAGGCTGGATACCACCAGACATGTAGAGGGTCTTGGCAGCAGAGTTGATGATCTGATCGATGGCCTGCATGGCGAAGTTGAAGGTCATAAACTCACACTAGATTGGTGAAGCACAGTGGTTAGAGTCTCGAGCAATCACATTGCGGGAAGCTGAGATACTTACGACGGGGTGAAGACCACTGAGGGCAGCACCAACAGCGAGACCACAGAAACCAGACTCAGTAATGGGAGTATCAATGACTCGCTTCTCGCCGAAGCGGTCGAGAAGACCCTTGGTCACCTTGTAGGCACCGTTGTACTGAGCAACCTCCTCACCGAGAATGAAGACCTTCTCGTTCTGCTCAAGCTCCTCAGCGAGGGCCTCATTGAGCGCATCTCGGACAGTGACCTCCTTGACACCAGAGCTCTGGGCGTCGGCGTAGGATCGGGTCTGGGCGGAACCAAAGACAACAGGTCGAGCAAGAGCAGCGCGAGCGGCGGCAGACTGGGCGAACGAAGGGGCAGCGGGAGCGCGAAGAGCCCGGGTCGAAGCAGCTAGGCGAGCTGCGGGTCGGAGAATGCGAGACATGATGTGCGGCGGTTTGTTGAACAAGTCAATTGACCGTGGAGTCGGAGAGGACGATGTCGGAGGGTCGACGGGGAAGAGAGAACAGAACTTGAAAGACAAGAAGCTGCAGTGGACAGGCTTCTCTTAATTCCCTGGTTGTCGACTTTGACGTGGGAATTGAAAATGGTGATGAACTGAAGTTGGTGTTGAGAGATGGAACAGGTCGGGTTGAGAGAGGGAATTTCACCGAACAACGCTTTCGCTGGCCAGCTATCAGTTTTTTTTTGGGGCCAGTCGGTACGTATCGTGCCGGAACTGCGAGGTACTTGAGCCCTCACCAATTTCTGGTGACTAATGGTGTACCCGCTCTCCAAAACCCCCGAGTGAGCCTCCGTTAGCTCGGGCAGCTTTATCCCTCTCTTGCTCCCCGCCTACAGCAACTCTGATGCGACCCCTGCCACTCACTGCAGCACTGCTTTCGCAGGGTAGCCTCTAGCGCTGAAGCACCTATCACAGCTAAGAACTGAACCCTCCCACCCATTTCGAAAGTCTGTTGGGGGATCCAGGGGCGCATTGGGGGACCATCTATCTCCACCAAAAAACATAAAAACTGAGTGCTTTATCTGCTTGGCCTTGGGGAGCAAGAAAACATCGGACCTTGATATAGGGCGTCATAATAAATTCAGTAAAGGCTTCCCTAAATTTATACCAAGTTACCTAAGTCTTTTTGTCATCTAGGATCAAGGTCCTAGGTTTTCTTTCCTCCCCTGGCTTGGATACAGTCAGATAATGCTACCGGAGAAACAAGAAACCGCCAAGAGATCACCTCAGTATCCAATGTTGATATGATTCAATTAATGTTGTATCATGGCCAACCAGGCTATCATTGACAAGAAATTTGAAATTGTATGGTATGTATATTACAATTATAAGCCAGTATTGTCCCCAAACTCCTCTGCCTTCTGGATCCTCTATATCTTGAGGCCGGCCACTTCATATATGTATGCATCATCAGCCAGCATGATTTGAATGCCCTTTTTGATCTTCATAAGTTGTTTTTGTTTTGGAATTTTGTTGTCATAAGCCTGTTGCTTTACGCAGAAGGCTTACGAGCCACCATGAGGTACATGGGAGTGAAGAGGTGATCCCGGCCACCGGCGACCAAGCAGTCGGCAGCGACAGCCAGACTGTCAGCAGTCTTCTTGGTTCCAGCAGGAGCAAGCTTGAATGTCTCAAGAAGACCAGCCAGACCGTGGGCAATGGTTCGTCCCCAGGTGGTCATGCGCACAATGGTGAAGATGTCACCAACGGACTGGATGTAGCGGAGCTCACCAGCCAGGGGCCAGTACCAGGGGAGAGCATCAGGGCGCATGGCAAGATCCTCGTGGTGGAGCATCTCGAAACCAGAGTCCTTGATGGCGTCAAGACCCTCAGAGACCTTGCACATGTTGGAGATACCATCACCCTGCTCGATACCCAATCGAATCTCACGGTGGCGGAGGTTGTCGTTGTCGTACTCGTCGGTCATGAGCCACTCGTACACACCGAAGACACCACCGGGCTTGAGAACTCGGAAGATCTCGCTGTAGATGCCCTTGAGAGTAGGGGCGTGGCAAGTAGCCTCAATGGCATAGACGGCATCGAAGCTGTTGTCAGGGAAGGACATTTGCTAAAAGGGGTATTAGCTGGGGGTCGGGACCCGAGGATGCTGGGCAGTACGAACCATAAAGTCACCCTTGACAAACTTGAGCTGGTCTGACAGACCCTCCTTGAAGGCGTAGTGGGTAGCACGCTCAATCTGGTAGTCGTTGTTGTTCAGACCGGTGATGTGGGCGCCAGTGAACTTGGCGATCTCGCGAGCGGGACCACCAACACCGCAACCGACGTCGAGAACCTTCATTCCCTCCTTGATGCCGATCTGGTGAGCAAGGTAGTGCTCATGGCGAGCAATGGCCTGGTAAAAGGGCTCGCCCTGGGAGAATCGGCAGAAGTGGAAAGACTGGCCCCAGCCATACTCGTAGAGATCGGTAGCAAGGTTGTAGTAGCTGTGAACCCAAAGTCAGTCGACAGTCCAAAAAGAGACATTCCAAGACATGGACCAAAAGGCCACGGAGAAACAGAGACGGGAATCAGATCACTTACTGTCGAGTCAAAGTGGCGTATTCGGCAGTACGGGCCTGACCGCTATGTTAGTTCCTCCTATTTGTTGATGGCGGGGCATATCAAGGGATCATACAGCTCGCTGCTCAGGAGTCTCGTCCTCAGCGCGCTTGTTATCCCAGTGCTTGAAGTACTCGTCGACAGCAGCCTGCTTAGCAGAACCGCCCTTTCGGAACATGGCAGCAACACCACCTCGGGCCTGGGCAGAGGTGCCGTGCATGGCCTTGCTGAAGTCGGCATCGCGCTGGTGATCCTCGCGCTCGAGGTTGGAGGCGGTAGATGAGGCAACCATGTTGAATATGGTGTAAAGTGTTGAAAGGTGAAGGTTTAAGGTTGGAAGAGAATCGAAGTCAATGCAAAGAAGAGAAGGACAACAGGCGAATTACAGATCGATTGAAAAGTAGAAATCTAAAGGGAGTGGGTTGGTTTTAATGGCTGAAGGTTACGCAGAGGGACTACGGAGTACCTCTAGCAACAAACAAATTTCAGGGCCTCCCCTGAACTGCACAAGCCATCCCGTCTCTGGGCATCCAATCTCAATTGCGAATTGAGAAGTAACAGTACGCTAAACTTGAATTGCATTAGTTCCCCTGTCTATCGCTTGGGGGTCTAGGGGGCCCGGGTTCTTGGTCTAGGCGACCCGATAGTTTACGACCCGAAGTAATTTATGGATGCTAAGTTAACTCTCCATGACTTTGGTCTTCATGTGAAAGACAAGGACTTGAACGAGTTGTCGATTTCTTTCGAAAAAGTTTGATTTGCTATTGCATTAATTGATCAAATTATCCTTGTAATTATATCTCCATTCGCCACAATTCGGAATTCTATGGCGGTGAGAGCGCAGCAGCTAATTGATGGATGCTAGGAAGAGGTATCCGGAGGCTCAATTTGCGAGAAATGATACGAATACGAAAGCGTCTACGAGAACATTGTCTCTTACAACAAGATAACAATGCAAGTCATGACAACCAACTAAACAATTGAGTGTACTCCGTAGCCTGTAGCCGGACAGCTTCCGTCATGATGATAGCTAGTCCATCATATTACCTGCAATGCTGCATCATGTTTCGGACTTCTCCAACTTTTGAATTGCCAAATAGAGAATTTTCGTTTTCGTATCGAACCATTCATGTCCACCTCATATCATGAGAAGCCCCCAGATCTACTAACAGCATCTGACTTCTCCAGAACTTTCAAGTAAGAGAATGGCGGAAAATAGATCTTATGACGAAGCTATCAGATTATGAATCTGCCTCGTGCAAATCCTTCAAAATGAATGATCCAGTCACGATTGGGCACTTATATCTGTTCGAGATGACCAGGAGGTGTTATTACCGTGGCTTATCGATAAGACTATAGCCCCTCTGCCCAATAACGGCCAACTCCGGTTTTAGGTTTGGAGTCTGAGGCCATATTTTGTATTACATAAGGTGGCGGATGACCGAATTTCCGCGCCTCAACTCCAAAAGTCATCACAGTCAACTAGAAGCTTTTCTCTACGCAAAAACTATTACTCTCTATCTATTCACGATGCCGCCTCAGATCAAGCAGGATCTCAACCGATCAGGATGGGAGACCACCGACTTTCCCTCCGTCTGCGAGACGTGTCTACCTGATAATCCTTATGTCAAGATGCTTAAAGAAGATTATGGTGCCGAATGCAAATTGGTAAGTCTTTCGCGTCGTTTTCCTCCGCGTTTTCGCATAGAGACAATGCTAACATGTATTTGAATAGTGTACCAGACCTTTCACTGTGTTCGCCTGGAGCGGTACTCGAGCCAACGGCCGTAAGAAGCGAACAAACATTTGCTTGACTTGCGCGCGACTCAAGAACTGCTGTCAATGCTGCATGCTCGATCTTTCCTTCGGTCTCCCCATCGTCGTTCGCGATGCCGCTCTCAAGATGGTCGCGCCCGGCCCGCAATCGGATATCAACCGAGAATACTTTGCGCAAAACAATGAGCAGCTCATCGAGGAGGGAAAGGTTGGACAGGAGGAATACGAAAAGACGGACGAGAAGGCGCGCGAACTGCTACGAAGACTCGCCAACAGCAAGCCTTATTTTCGCAAGGGCAGGACTATCGAGGAGGGAGAGAGCTCCAAGGGTGGAAACGCAGCTGTAGGCGCTGGTCTTGGAGGACCTGGTCCAATTCGAACCCGAGACTCAAAGGCAGCCGCTGCTGCGGGTGCTAGGACTGGTGGTAAGGGTCGTCAGGTCTTCCCCAGTGCTGCCCAACTCCCTCCTAACCCACGCGACTGGGCTCCTCCCGCTGACAAGAACATCATGTCGCTCTTCGTGACGGGTATTGAGGACGATCTCCCTGAGTACAAGCTTCGCGACTTCTTCAAGGTCCACGGTAAGATCAAGAGCTTGGTCTGCTCACACATGTCGCACTGCGCATTTGTCAACTACGAAACTCGAGAGGCTGCTGAGAGGGCAGCTGAAGCATGCCAGGGTCGCGCCGTTATTGCAGGATGCCCTCTGAGGGTTCGATGGGGACAACCCAAGGCTATTGGTACTATGGATAAGGACGAGAGGACGCAGATGCTGCGAGATGCTAGACAGCGCCAGGGAGGATCTCAAGGCCAGCGATCGATTGAGGGTGGCAGTAGTTCGGCCAACCGTCAGGCTCTGCCAGCTCCTGTGGCAGCACCTCCAGGAGCTTCCGACACACCTGCTTACGCCGCTCTTACCGGAGACTGAATGAAGTAACGACCTGTTTTATGTTCATCATAAGGTAGAAAACCATGCCTTTTGGAGTTTGGCGTCGGGAAAAGGACATCATGGATAGGGTGGTCTTCATTAGCGAAAAGGATAATTGATCATGGAGGTTGCAGATTACGTGAGAAACCGGAATAGATGGGAAGCAAAGAGCTATTCTAGAGTGATGATCATTTTGGTGCATTTCATTCCTGGAGGGTATCATGACAGTCAGATAATGTTACAAATTGTACAATGGGACTAATAGGTAGTCTCCTCTCATTTTTTACCACCACCACCGCAGCAGCCACCTCCAACTGTGCCTTTTCCAGCCGTCTTGATAGACTCGTTATCGCCTCGCTCAATATCCTCGTGTATTCTCAGCTCTGTAAATGGTATTAGCTTCCGTTTTCGCCCCTCTACCAACCAGTCTGAACTTACTGAAGGTGTCCTTGCCCTCTTCTGTCCTTTGACCCTGAACAACGTTCTGGCGAAGGACCTTTGCTACCTCTTCGGCATGCTTAATCGCTGCAGAAGCATCAGCAGCATCGGCCGAGGCTTTTTGGCGGAACTCGTTGCGGATCTGAAGCTGAGCGGCAGAGAGGATGGGGGCGTCGCCTGCAATGAATCAGATAGTCAGCAAAGCCCATTGGACCAGTCTTGAACATGAAATCGGCTGCATTCGAAATTCGGTTCCGGAATGGTTTCGTACCTTGGAAAGCGATTCGCGCCGCGCGCATTAGGTGTCGGTAAGCATTGAGGGCGGGAGCTGGAGCGGTGGCCATTTTGAAATCTGACAATTCTAGCGAATGAAAAGTCTTCGGACTGAAAGGAAGGGCTGGCGCAACAGGAGATCGTGAGTATCGTGCTGGGGTTGTCGTGATCGAGTTGAAACGGCTTGGAAATCGAAAGTAAAAAAAGTCCAGTTCAAGTTCAACTGGATTGGATGGTTTCAATGGCCGGGCGGCTCAGCGGATTCCCGCGAGGGCCGATCACTGAGCCGGGAATATTCAACGGATCCGGACACATGAAAACGCCATGGTAGATAGAGCATTCTAGAGCATGGATCCTCCCAATGTAGCTGTCTGATCGTCCACTGGAACTTTTACCCCGCCAATGATTTGAGTCCGTCCATGGTGGGGGAATTCGATTAAGTGCGCCATTGAAAAAAATTATTACAGCCAAAAAAACGTCGGGATTTTTTCTCCCTCTCTCCATCACCACCAAATCAACACATCACATAATGGCTTCCGTGGCTACTGTGACTATCCCCCTTCCCGCCCTTCCCAGCGGCTGGGCTGCCGACAAGGACTTCAAGGCCATCGGCAAGCTCACTGAGGCTACTCAGCGAACCATCGAGCCCGTTGGACCTCACTTCCTCGCCCACGCTCGCCGTGCCCGCCACAAGCGCACTTTCTCTGAGGATGACCGTATCCAGGCTCAGGAGAGCACCAAGAACGTCGAGGATGGCGACGTCAGCGACGAGAGCGAGCCTGAGGATCCTATGATGCTCCAGCGTGAGGCCAAGGACTGGAAGGTATGTATTTAAAATGATTCGAGTCAATATTCCATACTAACAAGCGTAATCTAGACCCAGGACCACTACAAGATTCTCGGCCTCTCCAAGTACCGATGGAAGGCTACTGAGGACCAGATCAAGAAGGCTCACCGCAAGAAGGTCCTCAAGCACCACCCCGATAAGAAGGCCGCTCAGGGCCGTACCGAGGACGATCAGTTCTTCAAGTGTATCCAGAAGGCCACCGACGTCCTCCTTGACCCCATCAAGCGTCGCCAGTTCGACTCCGTCGATGAGGAGGCTGACGTTGAGCCCCCCACCAAGAAGCAACTCCAGAAGACCGACTACTATAAGGCATGGAGTAAGGTCTTCAAGTCTGAGGCTCGCTTCTCCAAGACTCACCCCGTCCCCTCATTCGGCAGTGCCGACGCCACCAAGGAGCAGGTCGAGGAGTTCTACAACTTCTGGTACAACTTCGACAGCTGGAGAACTTTCGAGTACCTCGACGAGGATGTCCCCGATGACAACGAGAACCGTGACCAGAAGCGACACCAGGAGCGCAAGAACACCAACGCTCGCAAGAAGAAGAAGGCTGACGACAACGCCCGTCTCCGCAAGCTGCTGGACGACGCCTCCGCCGGTGATGAGCGTATCAAGCGATTCCGACAGGAGGCCAACGCCGCCAAGAACAAGAAGCGTCTCGAGCGCGAGGCTGCTGAGAAGAAGGCCAAGGAGGATGCTGAGGCCGCTAAGCTCGCCGAGGAGAAGGCCCGCCAGGAGGCCGAGGCTGCTGCCAAGGCTGACCGTGAGTCCTCCAAGAAGGCAAAGGAGGCTGCCAAGAATGCTGTCAAGAAGAACAAGCGTGTCCTCAAGGGTTCCGTCAAGGACGCCAACTACTTCGCTGCCGGCGAGCCCACGCCCGCTGACATCGACTCCGTTCTCGGCGATGTCGAGACCATCCAGGGCAAGATTGACCCCGATGAGATTGCTGCTCTTGCTGGTAAGCTCAACGGTCTCAAGGTTGCTGATGAGATCAAGGCTGTCTGGGCTGGCGAGACCAAGAGACTCGTCGAGGCTGGCAAGCTCAAGGAGGGTGATGTTAAGGTCTTGGCTTAAGCGATGTGTGCGTGTTACGTGGTTAGGAAGAGTGCATGTTGAGTTATTATGATGGGTCCTAGACAAAAGTAGATACGACGATATGTTTTCTAGATCAGAATAGAACGAGCTGTAGACATTGTTCAGGCTACGTTTTGATCCCATTACCTCGTCTTCAACATTGTCAATGTGACATGGGCAAGTGACATTGTTCTTCTGGTGATACTGTTTCTGTCTGACCTTGAAGTCGTTGTCCCAGTTATCCAAGATACAAGATGCAAGGGAAGAGTTACATGGGCCATGCCAGTTTGATATGCCAAGTTCAAATGCTGATATGTGAAAATTGGAAGTCTATTTGCGTACAGCTCTTGTGCCCGCTCTATATTACAAAAGTAGTCATGATAAATGTATACAAAGAGTAGAAAGATTGGTCGTCCTGATCCTGGACTCAACCATGAGCAGATGAGTAGAGAATCCCAAACCAGAAACATCGCAAGACCTAAGTCCCGTTTGGCCCTGATATCCTAAGGGCAACTCCCTTGAACGCCGGTTCCGTCTAATGCTTATGCCTCCCTATCCAAAGACTGACCCAACACCATCTCATAGTAAAGCCCCCTCTTCGCAACAAGCTCCTCGTGTCGTCCTCTCTCAACAATCTTTCCACCTGCAAAGACACAGATGACATCAGCGTCTCGAATCGTGCTCAGTCGATGAGCCACAGCAACTGTTGTTCTTCCCTCAGCTGCTCGATCCAAGGCTTCTTTGACGACTTTCTCGCTCTCTGTGTCGAGAGCACTGGTGGCTTCGTCAAGGAGAAGAAGACGTGGTTTGCGGATGAGAGCTCGGGCGATGGCGATACGTTGACGTTGGCCTCCTGAGAGCGAGAGACCTTGGTTTCCGCAGGGTGTAGTGAGTCCTTCGGGGAGGGATGAAACGAACTCATAGACGTTGGCTTGTTTGCAAGCCTCGATGATCTCGTCGTCAGAGGGAACGCCTTCTTCGATGCCGAGAGAGATGTTGTCTCTGATAGAACCCTGATACAAGACTGGCTCTTGCTGAACAAGAGCAATGTCCCTTCTGTGTAGGCGTCTGTCCTTCGTCTTGATATCCTGCCCATCTGCAAGTAACATACCCGAAGTTGGGTCATAGAAACGCTCAAGAAGCGCTATCATGGTCGATTTACCACAACCTGATGCACCAACCAGCGCAACCATCTTTCCTGATTCAATGCTGATGTCGACCCCTTTGAGGACCTGCAACTTTGGTCGACGGGGGTAAGCGAAGGTGATCTCCTCGCAAGACACATCAATACCCTTCTCAGATGACTTCTCACTTCCCAACGCTCCTGGTCCGTTGTCTGCATTATCGTGAAGGGCCTTTTGACGACGCTGTTGGAAGATGTAGTTGATGGCGGTTCGTGCTTTGGTGATACTCGTGGTGTATTGGAAGAGCATGGCTGATGTTTCTCCCGAGAAGACGACGGCGATGAAGATGACGTAGAACTGATCTGTGGTATACTCGCCGAAAGAAACAAGGCGACCGCCGTACCTATTGCTTGTTAGTGTTGTCATTTGACTTTAAACTCGAGCTGAACTTACCAGAAACCAAGCGCCATGGCCAGGAAAGACGCTGACTGACTGAAAGAGTAGAACAACATCTTCCACCCTAAGCCAGCAATTGCCTCCTTAGCAAGTCCTTCAAGAGCACTGCTGTATCTCTCAATGACAGCCCGTTCCAGAGCCAGTGAAGACACAGTCCTGATTCCCAGCACAGCTTCAGAAGCCAAGCTGCTACTCTTCGCAAATCGTCCAGCAGTGTCGTCGTCGAACTTGTACTCAAGGCGGATTCGGACATATCCTGAACCAACAAGAACTGGTAGAGCACAGAGTGTGAGTACAAGACCGAGCTTCCAGCCGTAGGCAATGGCGAGAATAGAACTAGATAGAACGGTGACGATATTGATCATGATGAGTGACAGGTTCATGGATAAAAGTTCCTGAAGACTCGTAGGCTCGGCAGCTAGTCGAGAAACGAGAGCGCCAGTTCCGCGGTTGGGATCGTCGAAGAAGACCATGTCTTGTCGAAGGGTGTTGTCGAACAGCTCCCCGCGATATGAAGTCATAACATGCTGAGAAGTGTTAGTCTTTTATGCCTCAATGAAGTGAAGACACTTACCTGGCCTATCTCATTGCAAACCCAGCCAGCTACAGCATAGATGACAAAGTTGGCGAGGGCAACGACGAAGAACATGAGTGAAAAGAAGTTGGCCTCGCTGACGTCGATGGCCTCGAAAGCCTTCATTGTTTTGGAGAAGAGAATGGCGAGTGCTGGGTAAGTACCGCCTAGTTCTTGTAAGTTTACCCCTTTTCTAGAACGGATTGTGATGAGACTTACCTCCCAATAATGAGATGATGATCAGAATGAACCCAGAGAACCATAACGGCCTCTGCTCCTTGATGACAAGCCAAAGACCCTTCAGCAGCCCATAGTTGATTCCATCGTCCCGCGAGATATCGGCCGTAACATGCTGAGAAGCTCTAGACAAGACAGGATCAAGACCAGAAACTGGCTCTTCCTTGTCGGTCTCACTATCCTCATCTTCTGTTGAAGCACTTCCCTTTCCAAGATCCTGCAAGCGAACAAGACGCGAGTATGTGCCGCCTCGCTCAATCAGAGAATCGTGAGAACCCTGCTCGATAGTTTCACCCTTTGCCATAACGATGATGTTATCAGCATCGCGAATTGTAGATAGTCTGTGAGCGATGACGATCATGGTTCGACCCTTGGCGACGTTGTTGAGAGCTTGCTGCACAATCTTTTCGGCGTTGGGGTCAAGAGCGCTGGTAGCTTCGTCAAGCATGAGGACTTTGGGGTTAGAAATGATGCTGCGAGCAATAACTACACGTTGCTTCTGTCCACCAGACAAAGAGGCGCCTCGCTCGCCGATCCAAGTATCGTAGCCCTGAAAAGGGGTTAGTTACAGGAACCTATGGAACAAGGAGAGGCTTACGTTTGGAAGCGTTTCGATGAAGTCGTGGGCATAAGCCGATTTACAGGCATCAACAACCATGCGTTTCTTTTCTTCTTCTGAAAGGTCCACCATAGAGGTACCGGTCAAGCCGTCGACAACGTTTTGGTAAATAGTGCCGCTGAATAGAGTCGGTTCCTGATCAGGAGTCAGTATCAATTCAACTTACAGTGACTGTAGATTCTTGTACATACCTGCTGAACCATTCTGATGTTTGTTCGCAGCCATTGCAAGTTCAGGCTCTCAACAGGACGTCCATCGAGGGTGATAGAACCAGCACTTGGCATATACCATCGCTCCAAGAGTCCAAAGATAGTACTCTTTCCTGATCCACTAGCACCAACTAAAGCAGTCGTTTGATCGGCGGGAATGTCGAGGTTGAGTGAGTGAAGAATTTCGACGTTGGCTCGTGAAGGGTACGCAAAGCGAACGCCACGGAACTGGATATCGCCCTTAAAGTCCGGGATTGTGTCTCCTTCCTGCGACAAAGCGTCAATTTGAGACTTGCGATCGATCATCTCAAACATCTCTTGTGCAGCTGCAGTGGCTTTGGAAATGGCGATGGTCTGGGGTGCGATTTGAGTGAGAGCTGTAGCAGCAACAAGAACTGCAAAGATGACACTAGAAGCATCAAGTTAGTCGAATCATCGAAGTATGAGTAGAAATAGAAGACTCACGTAACAACTGAACCGGGTTGAGTGATCTCTCCCTCAGAGTACATCCTCATACCCTGCCAAAAAGCCAATCCATAACCCGCAAAGATACAAAAGAACTCAGTTGGGAACAAGACCATGTAAACCCAAGACTTCTTGTGCCCAATCCTTCTTGCCTCCTCAAGAGTGTTGGTGAATCTCTTCGACAACTTAGGAAACGCCCAGAAAGCATGAGCCGTTCGAATAGTCGAGAAAGCCTCCTCTGCCAAAGAGCTCGATCGCGAGTAGACGTCAAACATGGCATACTCATAGCCAGTATCGATAGCGACACAGATGATCGTCACAACGAGGTTGACAGGAATAATGGCGAGGACAATGAGTGTTAGTTTCCATTGCACGGCGAAAGCGACGACAAAGGCTGAGACGAAGGTCGACAGAGCCGCGATGGTGATGCCGAACTTTTCGGAGATTCCTTGGTTGATTAGATTTCCATTTGTTGTGATTTGTCCAGGAATTGATGAGGATGGAGAGTCGAAGAAAGCAACTTCTTGACGAAGGGTGCTTCGTACAAAGTCGACACGCAGTGCTTTTGTGGTGTTGATAGCAGCTATAGAGACGAGAATCTAACCACCTTAGCATCATCTCTATTTTAACATATTGCGTTTAAGTGACTTACCGTCCAAAGATATGTCAAAGCAAACTTTGCGATAAAGAGATAGATAAAGTACAAGCTAACAATGGTCAGTATCTGAATGCAAACAGTGGCTAGCAAACATACCTGTACTTGCTGACTTCGCTTCGATACCCAGCAGGCGACAGAACTCCAGTCGCAAAATCAGTAAAAACGTTGATGAACTTTCCAAAAACAAGGTCCATCAGGGGCAATATCGTTCCAGCGGCGATCATGGCCACGAATGCGATGCTGTTGAGGATCCATCCTAAGCGATCGTTGTAAGTAAAGACGCGCTGCGGATGCTGTTAGTAGAGGTTCACAACTGTCGCGACTGTGATACTTACAAGGTAGTACTTGAAGCTCGTATCCTTCTTTTCATCCTTTGTGTCACCGTTTTCATCTCCGTTGTGTTCAATAGTAACCGCCATGTCCTGATTATTCGATACAGCAGAACCTGACTGTGAACCGCCAGTCGGCGTATCTTTTTCTTTAGCTTCAGCCATATTGAGTTGACCGAGATCTGCAGTTCGTTGAAGTCAAAATAAACTGCAGATAGAGGTCGCTTTAAAGAATGAAGCTGGCTCTTGGCGTTGACGTCTAGACGCAACCCGCAAACCCCGGGGTGATTACGAACTGACCAATTAGCTTATACAGCCACAAGATCGACGGGGCTTGACATGTAAGGCCTAGTTTTGGAAGGTGTCCCAGAAGGGCTCATTACCCGGGGTAATTATTGAGCCGCCTGCTTAATCTTGACAACTCGAGAGTCCTGTCCTAGATTTCGTATTCCTCGTTTAAAGGCCTACATATCTACGTTACAGAGTACAGACTGTGACCTCAGTCCTACATGCACAAACTCGGTGACAATTGGTTAAAACTAAAAAACAGCATCAAAGCTACCATATCCTTAGTTAGTCAATTCTATTCCGTGTTTCTCCAACTGTTACTCTGTACCAACGACAAGGTCAATGTGTTAAAGCGACAGCCACACTCAATGTTGACCAGATCTGGGACGCGCGCCACATTGCTACTCTAATCTGTACACGCTAAAGCCACAATCCGGCGCCCTCAACTGCCGCCAATCGGTCCCCGCGGCTCCCGCTTCCACTCTCCTTCACCCTTCACATCCGCGATACAATACTTACCGGAATACACACGTCGTCATCGTATCTGAGAGCCTAATCGCTTTCACCGATTACCAGAGCAAAAAAACTTATCACTTTATTGATCTTGAGCTTACTGCTGCAGCCTCAATTCCTTGGCTGCAAGTGAATACCCAAAAGAAGGTTGCCGCATCGCATATCTCTATTATCAGAAACTCGATATGGAGCCTGGGAACGCAAATAACGGACCCGCGGCTTCCGATGACTCTGCTCGGAGAGCGGTAAGTACCAGTTTTCCGATTTAGCCAATTCCAGCGTTGGCATTATTCAGAATATGGACTCCCCCGGCCTGCCCTGCTTGCGTATCACGTATCGCTTACACGGCAACCCCAAAGCGATCAATCGCGAAAATGGTGTGCCGTGCTGCCATAATGGCCTTGTTAGCTGCATCGGCCCGCTGCGAGTTTCACCCTTCAACCATATCTTGTGTTATGTAACGATCCTTTTGCATGTCAGGGCTGACAAGAACTCTTGTGAACACAGTGTGATCAGTGTCGTACGAGAAAGGTGAGCATCACCCATGAATGCCTACAGAAACACACCATAATCAGGGCGTTTCTGTAAACAAAGGCTGTCCAACATAGATGGTATTAATAACACCTGCATGATATAGATCCGATGCGATAAAGACTGGCCATGCTCTAACTGCCGTACGGCAAAGCGCTCCTGTACATCCACAGGCGTTGGTCAAAGACCCAAAGAGCCCCGGCAGAGAGTTCTCATCTCATCCCAATAGTTCGTGACCCCATATCATCTTTTTAGCCCAGACGCTGTATCTGCACATGGTGCCGCTTTGTCCCCTCCATGCAGCTTCGCCGATTGCCGTTTGCCAACCAGATAAGGCAGTTCATCCACTAACCGCTGGCATGCGTGCCTCGTAGTGAACGAAAGATCGACCAAATTGAGGTCCGCTTGGGCAATATAGAAAGCCTCCTCCGGGATCTCTCACAACGCCCCGTCTCCACTCCAGGAAGTAACATTCATTTTCCTGTCACCCCTGCAGCCTTCCCGGGTCTCGATCCAGCCTCTGTATCTACAGCGGCTTTTGACAGTTCCGATGATGAGTCTGTTCTGGGTGGTGATTCGGTCATCGCCCAGCAAACCACCTTTGCTAGCGACCTTCTCGAGCATGCCGTCGAGCGCACCTCGTTGAACGATGTCAGTCCCAAGATGTGGGAAGCTCTCGCAAACTTGAGACAGTTGGCCGAGCTTCAGAGTCGACAGTCCATCAGCCATGGTCCCCGTTTTCCACTCCAGCAGCCCATCCCAAAGGGAGGCTTGGGTCAACTGCCAATGCCTCCTATGGATATTGTCGTGAACTTGCTCAAGAGAGTTAGAGGTAGCAGTGACCACATCAACCTTGCAACCATTCGCTGACTTTTGTCTAGCTTCTCCGCCGGGTCTCTTCACGTTTGTCTGCTACTTCATTGGAATAAATGACTTTTCCAACCTTTGTCGAATGGTCTACTTTCCCACAGACGACTTTAGTGATTCCACCTTCATCATCGTCAACGTTGGTCTCTATTACTTGTTTCTCGAACAGCACCACTTGACCGTTGACAACAAGCCTCTGAAGGATGAGTTTGCATCACACCTTTACACAAGTCGCGTCAACTTGGAAACAGCGCTGGCAAACATGTCTCTCTTCATGTCGACCAAGATAGAAACAGTCCAGGCTCTCCTCATGGGTGTAAGCACAAGTCAGTTCGGCGAAGCAAGTGCTGTGCACTAACAAAAGCATTAGACATTATATACCATCGACGTCTGCAGACCCTCCGTGGCTTGGCATCTCAACTGTGCCGCCGCCCAAATCTGCCAGACTGCTGGTTTCCATCGCAGGGATCTCTCAACGCGCAACCCCGAGGAGACTGACATCAAGGCGATCCTTTTCTGGTACACATATACCACGGACAAAGCGCTAGCACTTCGACTAGGCCGCGCCCCTGCCATCCAGGATTGGGAAATCACCATTCCACGTACTTTCGGCTTCGATGGCATCTTGAGTCTTGAAACCAAAGCTGTTGCGGGTACGTGGCTTAATGCTGCAACGTTGCAGGGTCAGGTTTATGAGCAACTGTAAGTGTTATCGTCTGCATCCATGTCTCCGAGTCCTCGCAGCTAACGAAGCTAGGTTCTGCCCGGCAGCGTTAAGCCAACCACCAGCTGTCCTCGCCGAACGAGCACGTCTGCTGGCAGCTGAGTGCCGTCGTGTCGAGGCAGAGTCGTTTCAGAGCCGAGAAATGGCTATCTCGTCGCTTGAGAAAATCGGTGCTTCCCCTCTCGTCGATGTTCACCTGAAGGGTGACGAAGTGCAGTTGCTGTCAACCATGACTCTCATCTACAGAGCAGTTCCAGCTCCTGAAGGGTCGCCCACAAGGTTCTGTCAAGACTGTATAGACACTGCACGAAAGGCTTGTCACGCACATTTCGCGTGCATGGATTTGGTGCGGAAAGACCCCCACGCGAGAGCCATTTATGTCCATTGGTAGGTTCATCGTCGCAGTTCCCTGGATTTTGAGTGAATCTAACAATGTTTTAGGAACCTGGTGCTGACTCCATTTGCCCCCTTCTTTGTTCTGTTCGGATATGTCATCGAGACATCATCTCAAAATGATCTCCAACTTTTGAAGCAGTTCAGTGCGTCCATTGAGGAGACCAGTGATGCGTCCGAGACCATGCAAAAACTGTCGCGACTATGCAATATCATGAGCAACGTCGCGGCCCTATATGTCGAAGCCAAGTCTCAACAAGTGGAAGACCAGACAATGGTGCCAATCAATGACGAATTCGACGTGTATTTGAGCCAGCTCGGACTCATGCCTGTTGTGGACTCGACCATGGGCAATGCAGGTGACCCGAATGCAGAGTTTGGTGAGAACGCCCAAGTCAACCAAATGGCGGACTGGATGTCTGGAAGTCGAAATTTGCTGGGATTGTTGGAACAGGATATATCGCAGATCGGAGGTGTACAGTGGCCGCCCATGTAGAATAGAATGATAGATAGGACCCGGATACATACTCGAATAGAATTTTGGTTTGATGTTCGTAAATTAAGACGAGTCCGATGCAGCTCAGTCGGTGGGAAACCGAGGGTCATAGACTTCATAGCCCTCGTCTTCAGTGTCGCTCTCCGGCGACAAGTTCTTCTGGAGACCAGGATTGACTGGTGTAGGCTCAGTCGTACCAGCCGGCTTGGGTTTCTCAGTCGTCGTCGCTGCTGGTCCGCCGCTCTCGACTTTGGTGAAAGCACTCTTGAAGCCACTCTTCTTGAAGCCGCCTTTCTTGAAACCTCCTCCACCAGTGGCAGTCTCTTGGCCAGGGAGCTTGATACTGATGAGACCGTCGGCTTTGGCCTCGGCCTTACGCGCACGAGAGCCAGCCGTGGGGTCACGAACCATGGCCTTCATGTCTTTGAGGCGCTGCTTATGACTGTGATCATAGCTGCTGAGATGAGCTTCATAGTCATTCATGCGTGAGTAGCCTTTTGAGCAGAGCTGGCAGTAGAAAGACTTTTGAGCTTCACGTGCCGAAGCAGTCTGCGCCGAGGGAAGAGTTAGGTGTCGCTGGTAACGCGTTAGTCAAGGAATGAGCAGCGGAGTATTCTGATCTTACTGGAGGCATTTTGTTTCTGTATCCTCGTAGGTCCAGGTATAAGTATGACCTCTGATAGTGTGGTATTGATGAAAGTGCCGTGACTATTGTAAGCTGCTGATGTTTGATGAAGGAAGTTTGAGCAGTGACCACGATCCAGATAAGAGTGCGGGCACTAACTCAGTTTGGCTAGAGCCTAGAATCTCGACCCGCTACCAATCAAAACGTAGCATCTCTTGCTGACCGGGCGCCCAGAACCTCAACGTCATCTTCCCAAGGGGTTCTTCGACAGGGGGCTTCCAGAACCACCTGCCCCAGAGTCTTGAAAGCTTCCCCCGTTAATCCAGCACGTTGAGGCGCTAATCCCAACTGGAAAAACTTCCAGTCCCTTCCCTGTCACAAGCCCGCGCCGTCATCTCTTGTTTTCTGTCCCCCACCAGATATTATTTCTTTGTCCTTTGTTTTTCTAGTCATATACATTCAAACGCGCTGGCCGTGGTATGATTATGGATTTCGACCAATCCCCAGATCGTCGAGCCTCACAGGCAAGCTTCTTGTCTTTACAGCAGCTTGACCCTTCCCCGATCGATTCTCCGCCAGCAGATCCCTCTATTGACCGCCGGGACCTCGGGCCACCACTGAGAGGAAGCGATGATGGATATGAGATGGTTGATGCCGATGATATGGAGAGGAGCTCAGCATCTATCAAGGCTCCCTCGACCGGTGCTCCCGGGCTGAGCGCAAGTACAAACCTCACGAATGGAGCTACAGGTCCAGGCCCAATCTTCTATCGTGAGTATCTATGCCTTGACGTGTTTGGACGGCACAGTAAACTCACGCTTCATCAGTTATGCGAATCCAGAAGTTCTCGAGCTACGCAATGGGTCTATTCACCTCCCTCCATCTCGCCAACGTATCCCTCATCCCCGCTGTTACTCGCTCTGTCCCTGGCTCCGAGACGTACCTCCTCATGACTCGTGAAATCTACCAGACCTCCCTTGCGGAACCAATTCTCGTCGCTCTCCCTTTCATTGCCCATATTGGATCAGGAATCGCTCTTCGACTGTTGCGGAGATCACAGAACATGAAACGGTACGGTGCTGCGACCCCTGGGATGTACGCTCTCCATCGTTCAAGAACGGAACTCGAGGAGAAAAGAAGATCTTATTCGCCATGGCCACCGCTGAGCTATATCTCGATATCCGGTTACGCTTTTTCCGTCTTCTTCGCCGCCCATGTCTTTGTCAATCGTGTTCTGCCCTTGCAAGTTGAGGGTGACAGCTCCAATATCGGTCTCGCCTACGTCGCACATGCTTTTGCTCGACATCCTATCACTTCTTGGGTTTCTTACGTTGGTCTCCTTGCTGCCGGTTGCGGACATATGATCTGGGGTCAGGCCAAGTGGTTTGGTCTATCGCCTACGACGAAATACATCTGGGGTACAAGCACTGCACCCGCAGAGAAGAGAGCCAGGAAGCAAAGGAGAAGGAGATGGGTCGCTCTGCACGGAGCTTCAATCGCTTTTGCTGCTCTCTGGGCAGTTGGAGGCCTAGGAGTTGTTGCGAGGGGAGGTCTCATGGAAGGTTGGATTGGAAAGGTGTATGATGATATCTTCGCAGCGGTGGGGTTGTGAGGGCATGATTGATCTAGCATCATTGGAGTTTGGGTTCGTTTACATGGGAGATGTTGAACTCCTCTCTTTACACGCATTATGGAAATACCCTACGTCTATACGTTGGAGAATGAAGTAGATACGCATGAATGCATTAGGAAATAAGCCAATATGATAATCCACTAGGACATATTGTATACAAAAACGAACGTTCCATTGTTGTGCAATGGCTTTTACTTGTGAACTACGAAGTGCTCAGCTACGTGTTTAACTAAATCACCTAAGCAATATTATATCAACTATTTGCTAATCTATGTCGTCGCAATCATGTATCGATGAGTGAAGCAATTCACTACCAAAACTCGGAAATAATTTGAACGACCTGTACAGGGTAAGCTCACCACCACCAAGCTCCGGTCAAACGCCGACCCTCGATCGCCACCGACATTTTATTTCTTTATCCTACCAACCTCAGAGCTTCTTCCACACCTCTCTAATCCTCCATTTCCCTTCTCCTCTAGGTTCTATACAGCTGAGTGCAGGCTCGTCCTGCGCAGCGCATAACCTCCGCACAAAATGCCGAAACGTAAGCTCCCTCCGACCGAAGAACCCTCCGAACCACAAGAAGTATCTCAACCTCGGCCTTCAAAGCGTCTACGTTTCGCAAATGTGGCATATAACCCACCTTCCCGCGATATTTTCACCACTATATCCTCCGAGCTTCTACTGCGAATATTATCCTTCCTGTCGTCGTCAGAGTTGCTGGATATCTCCCCCACTTCACAGCGTCTTTACCGCCTTGCGTCGGATCCTCATCTCTGGCGCGAACATTACTACGAGCGGTTTGTCCTGCCGCGCGCTTTACGTATACCTGGATTTCGACTCGGTGGAGCTGGTGGAACCAAGTTACAGTATTCTTCGCGACGAGCTGTATGGGCAGATGGACGAAAAGGAAGAGCGCCGGAGGATGAGGTTCTAAGGGAGAGCAATAAGACCGAGAGTGTCGACTGGAAGAGGCAGTATAAGCTACGTCACAACTGGGCCAGAGGGAAATGCGCTGTGGAGGAGGTCAGCGTACGAGATGCGCCAGATGAGAATGGAGGGCAGAAGAGGACGTTAGTCAAGGTCGTGGAGGGCATTGCAATAACGGCCGATCCGGAATCTGGACTGCGCGCATGGGATCTTCGAACGCGGCGACCGATTGCGCAGCTCAACTTGCACGAGGAAAACGAAAGCGACGATAATGCGCCGACATCACTTGCGGTGGACGAAAGCGGTTCTGGAACAGTAGTGGATATTGTAGTGGGATTCGCAGATGGCGGTTTCGGACTTTGGCGGTTGAACCTCGAGCGACAAGAACTATTACGGAGATATCGGCACGAGAAAAGTTGCAACGGAGAACTTGTCGCTGTCGCCTGTGGATATCCTTATGTCCTAACAGCGACGACAGCGGGTTTGATATCGCTATACACGTTCAACCGTCCAGATGACAAATCCTCGGACGACGCTGCGAATAGTGTCAATGACGAATCGCCATCGACAACAAGAGAGAAACCACCGAGCCCAATCCTGCCGCCTCCATATCTCCTCACATCGCTCAAGTCGCACACTACCCACTTACCACTCGCTCTATCGATCCGGCGCATGTCGTCCTCTGTGAGCGCCTCCATCGCCTACACCTTCTCCGCTCGAGAAGGCTGGTGTATCGGCATTCAGGACTTGCTGATAACACCGTCAGCCGATGGCTCCGGCGTCGACACAATATCCTCCCGCCTCGCATCGACACTCCCCATTACAGCCTCTGCCGGCGCTGACTCAACTCAAACCAATGAGTCACGATCAGGGCTTACGACTCTTTGCTACAGCCACCCGTATCTTCTCGCCACGCTACCCGACAACACTCTCGTCCTATACCTTTGCACCTCGACTGCGACATTCCTATCGCTATCCCTGGGTATCCGCCTCTGGGGCCACACATCAGGCATCTCAGATGCGGAGATCACACCGCGGGGTAAGGCCGTAAGCATTAGCACGCGAGGAGACGAGATCCGCGTATGGGAGCTGGAGGGCCGCGGCGGAGGCAGCAGCATCGAGGTACGACCTACGAGCAGGCAGCCAGCCGATGACGCAGGCATCCCTACATCGGCGCCAAGGGCTGAGTGGGAAGACCGCAGGAACTGGGTTGGCTTCGATGATGAGATGGTCATCGTTCTCAAAGAGGCGCGAGACGGTCGCGAGAGTCTGATGGTCTACGACTTTACATGATCCCAATTGCCTCACGCCGTCATATTAGACGTGCCAGAAGAAGCATTATCATGACCACATTGGGACACGCGCAACAGGAGACTGTGTCGCTACTTTGCCGGCAATGGCAATCGCCGCCGCCTCCAGTTCACGCCACGCTCCAGGGGAGAAATTCCGGCCACCCGTGGCATGCTGAGAATCGCGGCGCTCTGGAACTCACACCATCCGGGAACGTGGGAAGAACCTCTCTGATAGTCCTGGAAGCCACCACCACAAACCAATCGCCTTCAGTTGAGGCTCCTGGGGTCAAGGCAGCACGGCTGAAGAGTCCTAGCAAGCCTGGCTGACGCAAAAGCAAAGACAACCTTGGCAGACACCACGATACGAGCAAGGGCACTTAATATATCGATTGGCTCTTGAGATGTCAATCGCGACAATTGGTAGCCTACTAGTGCTTGGGCGTTACGATTAAACTCTGAGCGGCATTCCCACCGACAGACGGCCCTTCGCGGCGACTGGTTAGCACGACGCCTCAAGGCTGAAGCAGCGCCAGGCACGTCCCATTGCTAGCTGGGGTTTATTGAACGGCATGAAAAGCCAATTCAAATAAAAAACAAGGCAACTCCAAAACCAAGGTCGTACAAAAGCTGCATCCGCATCTCGCCCGTCAGGGGGTGGCTGTAAGAAGCCAAACTCTCTCCGGTGTAGCATCTTAACCTGAGGCCAGCTGGGATGACTTGTCAAAAAGCTTAGAGTAGCCAGCGATTATCCCAACGCCGCAAATAGAAATCGTCCCTTGAAAGGGCAGATCTTCAAAGGCCCCTCGTTTCTGAAACGACATCCATTGAGTTGAGTCAATAAAACGCCGGAAGTTTACTGGGAGAAGCCCCAGCTAAATTGGCGTTGCATGTCATGTTATGCATTATGTGGCTCCACGGCATGAAACAAAACCAAGGTCGTACTGACAGCGCATCAGAGGAAACAAGGGAAGGGAAGAGGCGAGAGGCCTACGGAGTAGACAGTACCGAAGGTAGCTATCAATTGCACCTTGCCATTCTAAACGGTAGACGCGTTACACAGGACCATTGGTTCACTGCGCCCAAGCAGAAGCTGACACGCTGAGTTGCTGGATTGACCAAGGATGTTTGCTTCTGCCAGCGTATCAGCTGCGCCAATTGCATCCCGCTCGAATTGACAGGATAACGCCTCTTCTTTTCTTTCCCAGTCCTGAGTCCTCACTCCAGAATCAGTGTACGCCACACTGGCTGCCCGCATCTTCACCGTATATTTACCAGTATTTGCTCTCAATAGTCGGAGGCAAAAAATAGAAGACGATAGATGGCCAGAGGCGAATGCTCGGTCCCATTGGGTAGCATCAAAATGTCCGTACGATATTCGTAGAAACTGCACGTTGCCGCTGTTGGTAACCGCGTAAAGTGATACCCCCACCAGACGCGAGGGGTTCGACTTTCACATGGCAAAGCTAGCAAAGATAGAGGGGGTCTTTGCTGTGTCTAGTCAAGTCTAGGAACCAGACCCAGAAGACGGGGAGGGATTTGAGGTACCTCAGTGGGGCCGTCCGTTATGGAGTTGAGTTGTCTTGTGGCTATGGATCATAGTGGAGATTCTTCTTTCCAGGCGGAGAAATCGAGTGAAGGGAGGGAGTGTGCTTATCATGGACTTTGATATGCGGAGCAGTGTAGATAGTTGTTCAATGCCATTGAGTCAACGAAGCAATCATCAAGCGATCAGTATCTTGACTGAAGTGATACCTGAGCATGGAACTATGAGAACCTTGTTTTTGACCGCCGACATACTCATAACCGAGGAAGAGCTGAAGTGAATCGAATTGAATTTGACAAAACCACCCGTGCACGCGGCCCGAATCTGCCTTAGCCGCTCAACAGGCGGGCGATATATCAACCACCGCCTGAGATTGGTTGAACTGAGAGACGGCACGTTGGAAAAAAAAGGGAAACGGAGGGGCACAACGGACGGGGACGGTGTAAGCAGACGGACTGCGGTTGGCGTCTAGAACTAAGACGGTGGATCAATACCTCTCACCGTTTCTTTGCGTTACAAATGCCGAAGCCTTCGGTCAAAAGAAAATAACGCGGCAAAGTTCCATTGCTCGATTCAACCCATCTCAAGCAAGCCAAGAGGTGGAGGCCCGAAGCCGAGGCATGATATGCCGTCGCGTGGGTGTCAATCAAATTGGAGAGCAAGACAAGACAAGACAAGACACTTGATACTCTGTGCTTGGTGTTGACGCCGTACGCGCCTGAATAAACAATTGTGAGCCCAATCTTGTGATACAGACACTCCAGTCATGGCAACCATTTCAAAGAAAGTCGATAAGTGAGGCATAATATCTCAATTGTTGATTAGAAGAAGTTGAGTCAATTTGACTTGACCCCAGAGGTATCGCGGGGTCGCGCCGGGCATCAAAGAACCATGGAAGCGAACCAACAGTTCACTCGAAGCCAGCACTAGAGTGGAAGGGTCCCTCCACCAACACGCCCGTCAAAGACTGGCCCCTGTGACGAGCATTTGGATGACGTCTTTCGTCCAGCATTTGATGGATGCTCGAGGTGGTCTAGATCGCATTGGATCCCAAATGTCGTGAGCTTCGCCGATTTCCTTGGTTTGATGCATTCGTTGCTATCCCTTCTCTGTCACTCGAGAAGGGAGATGGACAAAAGATGCCTCAATGTTGACCGCCCTTGCAGTCAATGAATGACATTGATCCTCACCGTCGCACAGGCCTAATGTCCTTGGCGCCTCCAACTATGTTCCGTCGGTCACCAGCATTAGCCTCGTATGTGGAGTTGATAGACAGTTAGACACTGAGACAGTGCTGATGACTTGCCGAAGCGCACAGCACGCTGAGTCCTTCATTAACTTCCCGAATTGATCCAGGATGTTGGGATAGGCTACGCCGTTTCATTTCTCCGAACCTGCGAAGTGATGTGGGTGCCAGAATTGCTTCTGCCCGAGATTCATGCGCTCAGACTCGCGCGTCTCAAACTCACGCACAGAATCGCCCACTGTATTGTCTCAGACCAAAGCGGTCAAATGATATATGGTAGTATGGTAGCTACGCGATACGGGACGGGTGACGCTTCACGGGACATGCCTCGTGAGCCTCTTGACTCCAGCCTCCGGACTCAGACGCACCCTTCCAGGAGCCTATGGTCCTCTCACATTCAAGAGCAGCCCTCATAGGTGAGCCTTCGGAGTGAGGGCGGCCACCACTACGACGGATGTTGATCAGCCACCACCGATTAAGGAGGCGGAATGGATGGTACGGAGGATACACGCGCCGAGCGGGCCGTTTCACAACCATCCATGCCATTAGAGATTGAAGCGCGGTAGGCCGTCGTCCCGACTCTGCTACCAGCCTTTACGACCAGAAATGGAGGGCAGATGCCATCAACCATTGCAAATCTCATCAACTTCCTTGCTTGTTGCAACGCATGTCTTGCATTTGGACCCTACACAGTTGAATCAGTGATAAACCAGCGTTTCGTTATCAGAAGAACTGATAAGCCAATCCCACCATGACTTGTCATGTGCTCCCACCACTTGCTCACCTGCCAGAGGACGCCGGTTGAAGATCCAAGGCCAATGGTGGGGAACCTGGTTAGTTCATCTGTAACACCCGCTGCCAAACTCTGGGGAATATCCATTTGCTATCGATAAATATTCGGAAGCGGGTATCAATTGTCCTTCCCACCTTGTCTCTTAATGAGAATCGCAGCAAAGGGAGGTGTGCAGTTCGTTTATTTCGATAGTAGCAACATGATGCCAAGGTTGCCAACCATCAAGCTAGATACGCATGTCCCACCTCGGTATTCATGGTTCGCTTGGATGCTCGGCTCGGGCTTCCTCCGTCGTTGCTGATGTGATCAAATTCCAAATTGAATTGAACTCAGATAGCGTCCTCGTACCATCGTTCCTCTCATTGCTTTGCGAATCCCTCATGGTGTTGGCTTTGCCTCAGGCTTACACCTTGGAGTGGCAATGCGTTTCGTTTCGGCTTTATGTACTATAGCAACTGTCCAGCTCCGTTCGGGGTTTGTCAGGCTTTACTCCGTCAATTAGGCGACGCGATTGTTGCTGTCTTGGGGTAATGCTGATATGAAGCGTCCGGCTCACCCGACGGAGCACTCTGTTCCTGTCTCAAGCTGACCAAAGTGTTGGATAAATTTGCCCATAACCCTGACTGTGTCATTGTTGGGAATTACCACGACAAGCCAACATACCATGCTACTTTCGGGTCCAACAAAGAAAACCATCTCATGTCATCGAGAGATGATGACGTTGATATTTGACCATGATGCAAATGCCATCATGCCATCATCTCGTTCAACAACAACTCAATCCATCGTTGAACGCTAAAGTTCACCAATCAGCAATCCTTCCAGAAGCCCAAACGTACCAGGGCCTCAAACTCCTTATCGATAATTCACTCCCCCCTGGTCTGGGTCGCCCCCAAACCAGCCAAGACACTAGACCAGACATGACTTGGTGGCAGGTCTCGTTTTGGGTTCTCTAGTCTGCTCCTGTGGGAGTCCAAGCCTGTTTCTCCATATCCTGTGACTCACATCAATTCGGTGTGGGGGGGAAGTGAAGCCCAAAGCCTGAGGAAACAACATAGCGATGTGTATGTACACAATTGTGTGAATAATGAACATTGAATTGGCATTCAATTGTAAAATTGGGGAACAATTGTTGGTAGAGCGATGGTCGTCTGATACTGCCATCTGCCGAGAGCCACGTAATTTGAGGACGACAGTTGTGAGGCCGCCAGTTAGTATCTCGCCTAACACCCAACGACTTACACAAAATAGTCCTTGATGACAGCGTAAGAGGGAGTTGTGCTGCATGTCCAATTATGAAGTCCATGGCCGTTCACTGATCGCCAACTCAATGGCTGACTTTATTGATATTCCTTTCTTGCGCTGCAATGTCTACGTCGGTCAGAGACTAATTGAATCATGAACGGGCATCAATTAAGGACAATGAACCCTCGGTCAGAAAAGTTGTGACTCTCTTGCATGGTGGGGTTGATCGCTGGGTTTCCCAACAAGCAATCTTCAGGGCCCTTCAGGGCCGAAACAAAGGGTCTGGAAATGGGAATCCGGATGCGGGAACGATTGACGAGATGCAGAGTGCCAAGCGGGTAGCCACGAGAATTGAAGACGACATATGCTCCGCGAATGCGCGCGAATCTACCGGTTGTATCCTTGAATATCCACAAACGTGAATGCAGTCGCCGTAGATTGCGAGGTATGCATATCAGCTCAGAGTGCCACCTCGCTCGCGAGCATGAGCCTGTTACGGTAGGCAGTGGGCTGAGGCAGAGTGATTTGGATAGGTAGGCAAGACTGGTCAGCCAGACCGCAAGTCAAGACAACCGGTGAGATAACGGGCTGTTAGTCTGGCACTCACAAACAAGAAAGTCACAGCCAGCGGAACCAGAGTCGGCGCTCAACATTCTTGGTTAATTGGGCGTCGGGCAGCGAGCAAGAGGAGGGCTGATTCAAGACATGAACCGTCGTCACACGCAGAAACCACACGCCCCTCAGATATTGGGCGTTATGTAGGCACTGTCGCGATCGTGATTTGCCTAGGGAGGTGAGAGAAAGGAGGGGTCATGTATGAATGAGTTTGGCTCTTGGATGAGAAGCAGAAGTGCACATGAGTACATTGCAGTGTAGTGGCTACTGCCTAGGTAGGAGGTGAGGAACGTGGGAGTTAGCGTACCTAGTTGAAGATAATGAGTGATGGTGTCGCAAAGGCCCTCGTGTGATCTTCCAAAGTTCAGATGGCATCATGATCGACCAGATATGAGCATGTGTTAAGGTAGGGACGCGCATCTGCCGCCAAACAAACGCAGGCTAGATCTCTTGCCCGGAGACTTCTGTAGGAACAGGAAGATGGACCATACCAAGCTCGGAACTAGCTGGGTTTGGGAGATTTGGCGCCGGGCCTCGTGGACGTTACCAGTTCTGACCAAGCCACTCAGCGCCTCCCAGGACATGATGGATGGCTAAATAGGTTAGGTGGGATGTGTACCTACATGCTGCATACCAAGGCTGTAATGGCGCACGAACTCCTGGCATCACCACTTTCTTGGCCAACAGAGACAGTCAGCCAGCCTCATGCATTGAGACTGCGGTTTGGGCTGAGGCAGGACGAGCGAGAACGCAGCGTCTCGCTTGCGTATACCGTGGGAAAACACAGTGGGATATGGCATCTTGGTGACCACTAATGATGGGGATGCTCGTGCTGTGGAGACGCTGGACTGATTGATTACCGTATCCGTGAAACTGGGGGACTGGCGTCTGTTCCCGTTGCTCGCCTCGCGCACCCGCGACATGGTTCTTTGACATTGCTTCCGTTATTGAATTTCGGCTGGGTAGGGGCTGTTGGTTGAAGCAAATTGTCTATTCTTCGTTCAAATTAAGTTGAGATTCTCTCTGGCCTCCTACCTCATATTCTCCACCCACCCTATTCCAGAATTCCTTGGTGGAATTGACTTCATTGACCAATTCATGGCTGGAGCTCTCGGATCGGATGTCAGTGGAGGAAATAACCGAGTCAAAATGGCGAATCGCCAATTGCACTGACTGACTAGGTAACAATGGATTGGACAATGGCATGAGTCAGAGGGCAAAGCAGGGCAGAAAAAGTGACAGGATGAGAAGTGGTTTGTAATTGAGAGCTTACATTTACTTTACTCGAACTAACACAAAAAAAGGCAAGGCACTCAACTCAGTCTGATGGAAGGGAAGGAGGAAGACGGCGCTCACTCACACCTTCCCCCCCGTGATTCAGTTTCCAGACGGTGGGATATTTTGGGAAGGGTCAGCCCGTCACCGTCCGTCAATCACCCACTAGCGGTATTCAAGTTCCAGTGAGGTCACACCCCCCGTGGCTAATGAGAGGTCCCTGATGACCTGTGCACGATCACGCATGACTGCTGAGTACGGAGTACAAGATGGGTGATTGGGGACTGCGACATTGGAGGAAAAGTAACTGTGTGATTCAATTGATACGAGCAGCTGCCAATTGACACTTTTTGTGAATTGAAGCATCTCCAACCCGTCCAGGCTCTCTCAATGGGCTATGCTTCCAGAATAATGCCCCTCGCAAAGTCTATCTGTGCTCGGATCCACTTCTATTCATGGATCCCAAATGTTTGGCATCTGAGGTGAGTCTGAGTGAGCTGCAGCTAAAACCCGCGCGACTGCAGCCTGCAGGCAGTCACTCACCGGGGGGCCCTGAGAGGGAAAAGCAATGAATGAACCTCTAGCTATGGAGGGAAATGGAGGAGGGCTGAAAGAAGGCTGCTGAATTGAGATATCCATTGGACGATACAAAGCGTCCATTTTCAGGCATTGATGAAAGCCATTGAAACAAAGGAGACTGGCCATGCATGAATAGAGGTGTGTCTCTAGTCAGTTTTGCACCGTTGCATTGTCACATTTGATTGTGGCTGCGTCAAAATTCACGTTTGTTTTACTAATTACACTCCGAAGCGATCTTCCACGCCTTGTCCTGGCACCCTCCTTCCCGTCCATCTACCTCCGTTTCCACAGGACGCCACCCGACTGTGTTAGGTGTGAGTGTGAGTGAGAGTGAGACTGTCTGTGAGTGAGTAGGAGCCATTGATTGCGAGCATCTGGGCGTATTGTGTTAGTAGCAGTCCAATTCATATCAATCATGGCACGCGCCTTTCCAGGGCCATTCGCTTTCTCTCCTTCTTTTCTTCTTGTTTCCCTCTTTCTTCACTTCTTGCGCCTCCAGCAATATCGCACGAGCTTGTAACTGGCTAATGGACCCTTTGCACTCTGTTACCCACACTGCAACGTCTAAACCAGGCTCTAATAATCGTCTCTGAGCATCACCTCAATCAATCCATCAATCAATCGACATCTCGTTCCACTGGCCCCCCACTCGCGCCCACTCTCCTAAAGACTTTGAGTCTGAGCTGCTTGCCAATAAACCAATCAAGTCCACCTAACCCGAGATACTACTTGTCAAGCGCACAGTCGTCACAGTGGTTCCTGCTCCGACGCCTTCACCAGCAGAAAGGAACTTGACTTGACTTCCAATTCATTACGACGAGTGTGTAGCAATTAATTCAATTGCGACCCAATCTATCCCCAATTGGACTTCCATTGAAAGCACGGGAAAAGAGTCCGTCATTGATGCTAGTGCTGGTTTGTTACCGAGCCGAGACAAAGGCGACTCCTTTCTTTGCTTTGCCTCCTCCATCTTGAACTCTTCTCTTCATGCTTAGCATTGCTGCGCGCACATAATTGGGTGAACTGCATCTCCTCTGTTGCAAATTCACGCAAGGTTTACTTTTATCATAAGAGTATCATTATACTCTGACCCTTAATTGACGTTTGTTGACTGGCGTGTGTCGTCTTTGCCTTTTGCATGCGCACACGCGCGCAAACTCTCGTCGCTCCTGTTTAGGTATATATGTTCTGTGTTTTACCCAAGAGAGCGAGCATTCTACCATTGTTTTCCCCAAGCAGTCCTCTCCAAGCCCAGTTTACACACTTGCGGACTCAGCTTGAAATCTGTCTGTTTCTGCCCGCTGCGCCCCAGGCCATCCAGTGATCCCCGTCTTCAGCAGGCATAGGCTGCTTTTGCTTCTCTGCCACATCATCAAGTCAAGTCAAGCTCTCGGCCGACCCTCAAAAGTCGTCAGGTCGCGGCCAAACTAATTGCCCATTCGACTGGCTCGAGAGTCATTGCTTTCAAAAGTCATACGGTCTGGTACGGTGCCCGTCCCACAGATCGAACAACTTGCGGCCCTATTACTGTTTATCGGAGCCTTGTATCTTCCTTGGGATTCTCTGTTGAGGCCCCATTGCTTTGCACTCTCCCCTACTCTACCCTACCCATTCGCCCATATCGACAATCGCATGTCGACTTGCAACAATTGAATTGCACTGCACTTTTACAGTCATACGGTTGTCCCCCAATTGAGTGTACCCCTGGCCCCGCCTGTTGAGTGCCCAGACACTCCTATCACCCCATACCCATATCAGCATTGACAATTGCACCTACGTGCACTTACACACTCGAATCACTCTGGGCTCAGCGTTCTCATAAGAACTGCCCTTTCCACCTTATCCCCCATCATTCTTGTCCTTTTTTAAAGAAGGAATCATCTCTAACACTCTTCAATCCGTCTCGGAGGTAAACACAATTCGTCACTAAACGCCGAAGCAAACTCCGCTGCCTTGGGTCGCCAGGACAGTCACAGTCCTGCGCTACATCTCACTCACCAGCACCAAGGGACTAGGAGGGTCTCGTCAAGATCTCACACATCACACCCCCCTCCTTATAACTCCGCCCCCCTCGCCCCCCTCCAGTTTCGCCGCCCTGTTGCTGCCTACTACTCTGGTCTAGGCGCCCACCCAGTCACTGACAGCGCACTTACATACACTTTTGGGTTGGGCATACGCAAACAAAGTCGACAAGACTCATTCGGGCTTATTCAGGCCTTTCGTCTGAGCCTATTAATTGAGAGCCCCTCGCCCTTTTAGAACAATCTAAAAGGTCTCAACGGTTTCGCCACACTCCCTATTGTCCACGTCACAGCCATTGTGACTGACTGATTGCATCTCGTGGCTGACAAACCACTTTCGCTTTATCTGCGCCATGCAACCTTCTACCACTTTCGACCACAATACAATCTCGTCAGTCAAATTGCAGACTGAACGAACTTCGTCTCCTCTCCCCTCTATTCAATCTCTCTCTCTTCACTACTCACCATCCGGTCCCTCAAACAACACAAACAACACCACAACAATGGCGGCCAATTCTCCTCATTCTGCGCAAGCGACCAGCGCAATGCCTCCTCCAGCGCATCCTGCCTCAATTCCTTCCAGGATGCATATCAACAGCCTGATGTCGCCTCCAGACCAAGCACACGATAGCTTCTACTACCACACAGGAAAGGTCGACTCCTCCTTCTCCTCCAGCAAGACCGCTTCAGGACAGACTCCAATGTCTCCTCCCATCTCGCCTTGCAACAGACCTATGGCCACTACCGAGACACCAACAAACTCAACGGGTCGTGATATCGTTCTCTACCCAGATGATGCGTCTTCCAGTCCAGCCCAGACTCCTCTATTTCCCCCAACCCTTGAGGATCGTGACCATAGTCGAACGATTGAGGAACACATACAAAAGAATATCAACGACAAGATTTTTGTTGAGGTGCCACCACCGACACGCAACGACTATGAGCTTGTGGCTTCGTTTCAATCGCAACTCAACATAGCTTACGGACAAAACCCAAAGGCATGGATGCTGTCAGTGACTAAGCAGGCTCGTGACGACAATCATCGCATAGCTCAAGCCAAAGCACGCGCTCGTCCCTTGGCAGCCAAAGCTCCCAAGATATCTCGGCCTCGCACCGACAATAATCGTGTTGCGAAACCTCCCGGGACCGGGCGAACTATTCGCGTTCAACCTACTAACAGCCCTAGACGACCAACACCTCAGTTCAGTGCCAATGACATCAACATCGCTGAGCCGAAACCTCGGGCTCAAGGTCCAGACAAAGATTTTGCATCACTGCAGGACTTCTGTCCACCACCGAGCGTGGTTCCCGCGCAAAAGAACTGGTGGAAGGTTGATTGGAAGGGGACCCCACTCGACAACAGCAACGATCCTCATCGACATCTTCTTACTCCTGACGAAATAACGCTGGCAAGCAACCTGCGCCTTGACTGTGCGACGTACCTGGCCAGCAAGAGACGCATTTTCATAGGCAGGCTCGTCAATTTTAGGCGAGGGAAAGGCTTCCGCAAGACCGACGCCCAACAGGCTTGCAAGATTGATGTCAATAAGGCCTCCAAGCTGTGGACTGCTTTTGAGAATGCCAAATGGTTCAAAGAATCACTCCTGGAGCCATTTGAGGACGCCGTCGTGAACTAGTGCCCTTCGCAAAGTTGGACGCTTTCGAACCTCGTTGGCCACGGCGTAGCTTGTCCTTCATTTGCCGCTTGTCTTCTGAGCAACGATGCTTGTCACTGGAGTTACCTCACTTCACTTCATTTCATTTTTCCCTGCTGAACCCAAATGGTTGGGTCAGTATATGAGAATCAATCGGAATCACGGCACATTTACTTTTTTCTTTTGGGCGATACACCATAGCATTAGGGATTCTCATCTTCACGATACCCGGAGTGCATATATACCTGACCCTGACCCCTTTGCGATCACGTCACACCACTCCACAGTTTTCTATTATTTCATTTTCTATCATGGGATTCGGTCTTGTCCTGTCCACCTCGCCCCTCTGAAGTCATGTCATCTTCGAGGTTGTCGAGGGCGAGAGATTGTGGACAGCGAGGTACAGCATGGGTGGATGTTTGGCGTTATCGTGTATGGCCCCTCCCAGCAGACTCGGCTGGGGTTTAGGGAGCTATTTTATTTGGACTACCAGGATGCAAGCGTTGTGCGCACATGTGATGGCTAGTCATGGCCGTGGACTTGAACATCACTGGATGATTTCAGGTCAACGAGTATCGACTGTATGCGGGCGCGCGCCTAGGCAGAGGCACAACCTTCTGACCTTGAGCAGAGATTGGATTACGGTTGCCCTTTCGAAGGGACTAGTCTAGCTAGACAATAGCGAAATGAATTGTTTACCCAAGCACTTACTACACTGCCATGTCTGTCTGTCGGCGGGATGAATGAGAATACTGACCTGATTGACGGAACGACAAAAAAGTCTGCTTGACATGTTGTCACAAGATCAAATGAACGTAGAGACCCTTGAAAGAAAATCCATTGACTTCAGCCCTACACTACACTGCACTTCCATTTGGGGGCCGGTTCGCTTCCTCTAGAGGTTAAGCGTGAGCCATATTTCTGGGTAAGTAAGGGACATAACCTAAGCATGTTCTGACTGATGTGCGCGGGTGAAGCCGCCGTTGCAGCGGGACCAAGCCATTGGCAAAAGAGAGAGGTACATTCCCAGTGAGGTCTCACCAAAAGAGTACTTTGGCTAGGGGAGGGGGGGAGTGTGGACGGACGGGACAAGGCCAGGCCAGGCCAGGGATTTGGGTGAGTGGTGGAGTTAGACAGCGGGAGCTTATCGGGTGGAGCAAGATGAGAGAGGAAAAAGAAGAGTCAAGATGTGGCGCTGTGGCTCGAAGATGTACGTTCAGTGTGTAAGAGGAACGTGTCGTTCAGGGCTTGTGATGTTTATTTGTGAGAGATTGATAAGATTGGGGTTTGTTTAAAGTCACTTTGTGTTGCGGGAATGGCGTGAACGTGTATGTGTCTTTTCAGAGGCTGACAGACAAATAGTGAAGCTTATAATGAAGCTTGTTTGCGAAGCTCCTCTCACGTCTTTGGCTGGGGATCACATTGGCGGTACAGACTGAAGCAATGCCTCTTTCAACAAACCTACACGGTGATACTGCCAAGAATAAGTTCAGTTGTGAATGACGTGCTAAAGATGGAGGCCAATGAGGATAGAATGAGTCAGAATATGAATGGCTTGTGAATGGGAATACGTGTCCGTAGATATTAAACTCCAAGATTTGACTCAATAGAAAGTGAGGCTGTAGATAATTCCCAGTCTTTACAAGTAATACTACTTGACTTGGTCAATGCTTCGTGGCAGCACGTGTCACTTCATTGCTGCCGACGAGTCTTGACGAACTTTGTCCTTACCTTTCTCATGACCATCAGGGTTCCGGAGCCGCCACCATGCTCTGTATGGTATATAGCTCTTACGAGACCAATTGAAGCCCGTCATTTATTACGATATGGTTGACTCTTGGTGATTTCTATTGGACTTACAATGGTGCTATTAATATGAGTTTGAATTGGAAACTCAATTCTCAACCAATTAACAGCCATCATCCGGTATGGTGTAGTGGCTAACATTTCGCGCTCTCATAACCTGAGAGATCAAGTACCGCGGAGCCCAGGGTTCGATTCCCTGTACCGGAGTTTCTCTTTTACATTTTTGACATTTCAATATGTAAGTTGTTTGTGTTGTTGTCTTCATTTTGTTTGAGGTGGTGATCTGTTTGAGTGGGTGGGCGGTGTCCATGGGAGGTTGACTGATAGGAATCAACGAGTCTTGAGCAATTGCCTTTTGGGTATACAAAACGGTGTCGGGCAGTGACTCCAGAAGATTGATTGACGCTATCACTCGTTTCACCCTCAGTAATTGACTCCCCCTACGAATTACTGTGGCGTCATTGATCTTCTCGTCTTAACGGTATTGTAACTTATGCTAAAGTACACCTCATGCCCGAGAGCGGGACATTTCATACAACCAAGGACATTCACTTCCAGCTACTGTACCGTTCGTAGTAAAAGAGGTCAGATAAGCCATGCGATCATCACCAAGACAAATTGGAGTCATGTTTGCAAATCATTACGGTTGATTCATTATGTCATGTCCATCTATAATACAGCTTTTGTCCCCCCCATCAAATTTACTGACCAGCGGCAATAGTGTAGCCACCATCAACAGCAACAGTCTGTCCCACCAAGTACTGGTTCGTAGCAAAGAACAGCACTGTAGCAGCCATATCCTGATCCTTGCCAGCCCGTCCAGCGGGAACCTTCTCAGCATACTTCTCCTTGGGGATGAAGCTCTTCTGCGCCTCATCGCTGCCACCGGTGGTCATTTCAGAGGGGAAGACACCAGGGGCGATACTGTTGACGCGGATCTTGAGCTTGTTGCTCACGATCTCGGCGGCGAGCATGCGTGTTAGGTGCGCGGCTGCGCCCTTGGAGGCGTTGTAGGCAAAGTGGTGCTGAGACTTCTGGATAAGACCGCTGATGGAGCTGATGTTGATGACTGTTGAACTCCAGCCCTGATGCTTCTCACTGCTCTTCTGCAAGAGAGGCAAGAAAGCGGCAGTGGTGAAGTACAAGCCGGTAACATTGGTGTTGTACGTCGAGTTCCAGTCCTCAAAGGTAGCATCCTTGTTGTCGAAGAGGTTCTCCTTCATTTCCTGCGCAGAATCGGCCTCGACCTGGAACGTGTTGCTCGAGATACCAGCGTTGTTGACGAGAATGCAGAGGCAGTTCTCGCGGGAGGAGTACTCCTCGTAGAGCTTCTGGATACCCTCCTTGTTGCCGACGTCGGCTTGGATGGGGATGATCTCGCCGGCGATGTTCTTGCCGTACTTCTCGACGACGGTGTCGAGCTTCTCCTTTGTGCGGCCGGTGATGTAGACCTTTGCGCCGTTGACGGCGAGGGCTTGAGTGGCCATGAGACCGATGCCAGAGCCACCACCTGTATATGTTAGCCATGATTATCAGCTTAGAGCTTGTTGTAGACGTACCTGTTACGAGAGCAACCTTGCCCGAGAGATCAAACAGAGCATCGCGAGAAAAGTCTCGGTGCTCGCCACCACTAGCTGGTTGTGTTCCTGACATCGTGACTGTAGTGTACTGAAAGTCCTTTCTGTTGCTTGAGGTAAAGGTTCGTAGTTGGTTTGAAGTTGAGACACAAGAGTTCTTAACAAAAGGAGTCGTGAGTCGGAGTGAAGGAGCAAGAAAGCTTCTGGAGCCAAGTCTAAGAAACTGCCTGGACATGATTCTTATACCAAACAATTCTTCAAATTACAAAAGAGGGGTAGCTAAAGGTACACAATAAAAAGCAGAAACTGCAACTGGCAAGAACTGGCAGCTCAACCAATGCCCATCTTATGGCCCTCTCTCACCCAATGACGAGCTCATGATGAGATCAGCACTTTCTCTTCTGCTCAGTCCATGACGAAAGACAGCGGAGGAAGTGATCCGTGAATTGGGTGAGGAGGGAAAGAAGAGGGTATGACAAGCGAAACAACAATTGGAGTCTCTTGCAGCGTGAGGCTCTATCATGACGTCGACGTGGGGTCAAGATGATGAATTGATCGGTCCTCATCGCGATCTTCACAAGCTTACAAAGAAAAGGTTGAAGAAGAAACGTTGATCAGCCAAGCCACAAGTTACCGTATTTAGAAATCAACGAGTGAATTGACCTCTCTCTCAGGTTAAGAAATGGCTTCATAGCGTGTCATGACTTGTAAGTAGAGGCGTGAGCTAAGTAGGCGTGTGAGGCTTAACATATAGCTACCCCACTATGGCTTCAACGACATTCAACACCATCACGATCCTTTTAGAGGCATTGGCAGTTACAACACTCAATTGTTGCATTCACAGTAATCCTACACTTATATCCGATATCATCTCATTACAGACCTCAACGGCGTTACCCAAACCAAACGCCATTCCATGCATTCCAAGTCTCCTTCACCCAAGCATCATCTATTTAACCTCGATATGCTGCACTGCCTTCTGCCACTTTTGCTCGTCCGTCCTGTTACACTAAATTAGTCCATGTCCATCAAGGTTGTACGTAGTGAATACTTACTTATCAAAGCGCAATAGCTTGCCCAGCACCGGCACAAGCTGAGCTCTTAGCTTGGTGTCCTTCTGCTCTAGGAACTGCAGCAGAATCGTCTTGAGATAGACCGTATCTGGAGTTCCACCAGCGGCCGGCGAGCCATTGCTTCCGCTTCGTACCGAGTCGAACGAGCTGCGGCTTGAGTTGGCCACGAGCTTGGTCTGCACTGACTTGAGATCCTTGGATACCTTCTCGTATCGTTGCCTTGCCTCTTCCAACATCCGTCGTAACTCGGCTCGCTGCTTCTCAACATCACGAACTTGCTTCTCTGATGCGTCGAGAGCTGTGCGCAGCTGTGATGCTGTTGTTCGGAGCTCATCCGCCTCAGCTTCAGCCTTCTCTTCCACCGATTCAAGCTCCTCGCGTCGTCGGCGCCACTCCTTCTCGCGCTGCTCAAGCTCGTCTCGTTCATGTGTCAGAGTCTTGACCTCGCGCTCCAGATCCTTCAGCTTCAACTTCAAGTCTTCCGTCTCGCGTGTCTTGCGTCGCGCAAGGGTGCTCGACTCGTCCTCGATTCGATCTCGCTCCTCAACAGCTGCCTCCATTCGCGCCCTCATCTCTCGAACCTTGTTATCAGCACGCTCATCGACATCAGCCAACAATCGTCGCATCGTCTCGCCCTCGCGGGTACGCTCCTGGAGTAGTCGCTGAACCTCAGCAAGCTCTTCCTCCAGCGACTCAGCCTGCGACTTGGACTCTTTCAACTGCACAGACATCTCCGCGGTCTGGTCTCGCATACTGCTCAATAGACCCTGAGCATTGCTGTACTGCTGCGTCTTGAACTCAGCCTCCTCTTGCGCTGCCGTCTTCTCTCGCTTCAGTTTGTGCATCTGCTCTTCAAGTTCCTTCACCTTGGGTCGCAGCTTGCCGAGCTCCTCCTGCACTGTCTTGAGCTCTGCCTCCGTCTTCTCAGCCTTTGCACTAATCTCAACCTTCTCGGCTTCAGATCGTCGAAGGTCTCGTCCAGATACCCGTTGGGCATCCTCGAGACGAAGTTTGGCGTTTGTCTCGGTGGCCAATTTCTCCTGTAGACCTTTAATCTCAGTCTCGCGATCCGATGCTAACTTCTGGACACGCTCCACATCTCGCTTGAGATCCTTCTCTCGCTTCTCCATATCCTTGAGCTCCTTGGTCTTGGCTGCGAGCTCCTCCTTCGTAGTCTTTAGCGTAGCAGACTCCTGGCGCAGGCTCTTCAACTCAGGCTGCGCCTTTTGTAGCACCTCACGTAGGTCTGTAAGATCCTTGAATCTGTTCTGGGCCAGTTGCTGAGCAGCGCCCAGGTCGGCTTGCAGGGTGGTCGTCTTCTCCTTGAGCTCGTCGTATTCTGTCTTCAAGGACTCCATCTCGCTTTGCAGCTTGGTGCTGACTTCGGCATCTGAAGCAGATGAGTCAATCTTCTTCTCAAGATCAGCAATCTGTGTCTTGAGTTCCAACTTCTCAGCCTCGAGCTCTTTAATCCTCTCCTTGGCCTCAACATGATCTTGACCAATTGTGAGCAGGTTCTCTTGGAGTGACTCAATCTCCTCGCGCAGGTCCTCCTCAGTCTTGCGCCTCTTACTCAAACGTTCGATCTGCGTATCCTTCTCAGCGACCTCCTCCTTCAGCTTGGCGATCTCAGCCTCAAGCTCAGCATTTCCTTCCGGTTCAGCAGGAGTTGCTGGCTCAGGAGTATCCACAGCAGCCTCTACGGCTGGAGCTGCAGCACCACCGGCACCGCCCTTGCCCTTCTTCTTCTTGTTCTTCTTCTTGTTTCCACCACCCGTAGTCGCAGCAGGTTGTGAGGCCGCAGGCGCTGGAGTCGCAGCGGGAGCGGGTGCAGCAGGAGCGGGCTTCGACTCCAGCTTCTTGGTCAGATCGTCAATCTTGGTCTGGCTCTTAGTCTTTTCCTTCTTCAGAGCCTCAATCTGGCTGTTGAGGTCATCAATCAACTTCTTAGAGATGTTCTTTGCGTTTGAGGCCTTGGCCAGCTCGGCATCCAGTTCGCTCGCGCGTTTGTCTGATGAAGCAAGTGAAACCTCTAACTCATCAACCTTGGCTGTGTGCACGCTCTTGTCTTCTTCTAGCTGCTTGAGTTGCTTTTGCGCCTCTTCCAATCTTTGGTTTAGAGACTCGATCTCCTTGTTGCGCTCATCAAGCTGGGTCTGCAGTGATTCCTTGGCGGCGGCAGCATCGCGAGACTCGCTGAGCTCCCGAGTCGCATTCTCCAAGTTCTCAACCAGACCAGCGCTGTTCTCCTTGACGGCCGTAAGCTCCTTCTGGAGACCCTCGACTTCGGACTTGAGCTTCTCTATTTCCTCGGACTTTGAAGTAAGGTCAGCCTGAAGGTGGGGAATTTCATCGTCGTAAGAAAAGAACTCCTCGCTTTTGTCCTTGCGCTCAGTAGTGGATTCAGTAACCTCAGATAGTGACTTTTGCGGCTTATGCTTGGGCGAGAACATCCCGATGACGGAGGAAACAGGAGACTTGGACTTTTCGGGGACCTCAGGGGGAGTGTCTTCGTGCTTATCGTCCTTGGAAGCTTCAGATTCCTCGGCCTTTGGCTGAGTAGAGTCTCCTGACTTGAGTGCCGCAAGCTCCTCCTCCAATTTCTTGGCCTTTTCCTCCGTTTCGTTGTGCTTCTTCTGCAACTCTTCCTTATCTGTCGAAACCTTCTTCAGCTCCTGCATCACCATGTCGCTTCGGAGGTTCAGTTGGTTGAGATACTCGACGAGAGCTTCGGGGTCGCTGATGGAAGTCAGGGGGGTGTTTTCTCGGAGGGCTTTCTCGAATGGTTCGATCGCTGTCGCTCGCCTATGGGCAACCCGGTAAGATCGAAGTAATTCTTTGAACATGTATTAGTTTCCTGTCCCTGATGTGCGCATTCGTAGATATAACCTTACCGGGATACGTCGCTTCGAGCTTCTCCAGTTTTCGCAGCTTCTGACGGATCTCAGGGCTCAACTCTTGAGACTTTGTAGCCTCTAGCTTGGCCGCTGAAGCGCCATCTCCACCATCCTGATTCTTGCCCGAATTTGCCTCGTCCTTGGAAACATCTGCGTTTTTATCATCCGATCCGTTGTTCTGAGTGTCACCATTGTCGGTCTTCGAATCGTCGTTTGCAGCAGGAGGCATTGGGGTAGTAGCTCGGCTCGGCTCACTCTCATCGTCGATCACGAACGCAGCCTCAAATACGGCAGGATCTGGGTTCGGTGCGTCGCCAGCATCGGCAGCTTGTTTCCTAGCCTTTGCGCGCTGAGCTGGTGTGCCATCGCCCTTGCGCGACGATGTTGAGCGGGTTCTCGAGGGGGACCTGGATTGCGCTGCTGTTTGAGAGCGGGCTTGTTCTTCGGCAATGGTCCGATCGATGGCGCTTTTGAACCGCTAAAACATGTCAGTCGTTGCTCATATGAGGTGCAAATAGATAATTATTACGGAGAACTGACTTGGAACATGATGGCTCCCTTGGGTCAAAGACCGACGTCTTAAGATACCAAGGGACGCGCGTAATTTAAATATTAAGTACGAATCTTTGAGGTAGGAAAATACAAAGAGACAAAAGAAAGTGTAGAAGATCAATGTAAAGAGAATAGTAGGCCACTCAACAAAACGCCTTCATGACGATGCGACAGTTGGCAGTAATTAGTTAAGCTGATGAAAGGAGTTGCAGGGTCTCAATGGACAGAGTTACAGCACTTGCTTCCGAGCCATGACCGATCCCGTCAAATTTCTGGGGTAGGATTGTGGCGTTAAATGACTGTGGCTCAGCCGCTCAGGGCCGCATTCCATGTTTACATGCCTCAAGGAGCAAGAAAACATAAGACTTTAGAAGAGGATGCTAAAATAAACTCAGTAAAGACTCTCTTAAACTGAGTCTAAGTTACCTAAATCTTTTCATCACTTAAGATAGAGGTCTCAAGATTTCTTGCCTCCCCCTGACATGTCAGCAATAATTTGCTTGATCTTTTGGTTTTAATGTCCTTGACAATTTGGGGGCTTTGAGCTACACAGAGAGAGTACGGAGTACAAGATATTCGAACGACAGTTCAATTTCTGTAGGTGGCTGATCCATTGTTGCAGGTCGAGAGCTGCACTCGCCTGTAACATCGCCTGTGACCTGTAACTTGTAATATCTTGATGCTTAAGATATACGGAATAGTGATGAGTCACTCTACTATACACCCGAGTCGAATTAGCTTGAACGATTGAATTCTGTAATCAGACAGTTATATTTAGTTTATCAAGTAAGCCTCAATATTAGCCATAACCGCTATCAAGTTCTCTCTGGTCGTTGAGCTCAATTGATGATCTTCAAGCTTCCAAATTTGGCATCAGTGGAGCCACTATCCGTACAGGCCCCCTAGACTACAAGCTACAGCTCCCTGTCCTGCCCTGTCTCCTGTCTAGGGGAGAAAAGAAAGCTCAAGACATTGATTCTAAATGACAAAAATATTTGGGTAATTTGGAATAAATTTAGGATAGATTCAGGATGAGCTTAGAATACATTTTTCTGGGCATTTTTTGACACCTTATTGTAAGGTCTGACGTTTTTTGGGCTTGTCCTGCTTGGACTCAAATCTGTTCCAGGCTGCCCACATGCTCAAGCTCAGCTGAATGAGGTCACTCCTGGCGAGAAGCTACCGTCACAACTTCACCATTCCTTTACATCACATCTTGTCTATCCTTTCACTTCTCCCACCTTTTCTTCGTACCGCTCTTGTTTCGCCCATATCCTGGGCATACTCTCCCTTTCTTATCTTTTCATTCTAACGTCTTTCCTTTGTGTTCTTCATACCTCAAATCTCCCCCCACTGTTGCCTTGATCAAAATGGTGGCCTTTTGGCCCTGGGGAGTAAGTTGGCATCACTAGGACTTCATTGCCAGAGCTAATATGACTTACGCAGGGCGAGTCCTCCTCAACTGCCTCCTTCGAGAAGACCCTCTCTACCCTGTCAACCAAGATCACCGACACACAAGCATCCCTCGATAAGGTCCGCGCAAGCTCTCGCCGCGCGCGTGTTATCTGGACACTCTACCTTAGTTTCGCCTACCTCGTCTATGCGATCGTTCTGCTACTTGTCGTCGGATATAACAACCTCGGCGCCTTTGAATGGGGCGGTCTGACCGGTGGCCCTGTGCTGTAAGTCTAAGGCCTCCCTTAATCCCTGAGCATGCGACTCAGGCTGACGATATCATGACAGCATCTACGTTACACGCACGACCCTAGCCGCATACTACAACTTTCGCATCGAGACCTTGAGCGCTCGACTCAAGGACCATCAGTCGGAGCGCGCGAAAACGATCCAGAAACTTAAGGATGCCACCAAATATGACTCTACCATGGAATTGATCGAGAAGTACGGCGGGGCTGATGGAAAGGGCAAGAAGAAGGATAGTGAACAGAATGCCGATAAAGCGCCCAACAAGCAGCGACCTAATGGTCCCCAGGGGGTTCTCGGACGAACGCGCATGCCCCCTCCTCCGACAGCCAACATCCAGCGACCACATAGCCCAATGCCAGCTCCAAACCCCATGGAACCAAGTGCTGAATTCGCTCCCAACGCCGAATTTTCTGAACCTCCTCCGCCTCCTATCGCCCCCGGTACTCCTCAGCCTCCTCCGATGCCAACCGGTTACGCCTCATACCAGACCGGACCCCCTGAATCGCACTGGTACGACCGTATCTTCGACGTTCTTCTTGGCGAGGACGAGACTGCGCCCAAGAACCGCATTGTGCTGATCTGCAAATCATGCCGACTTGTCAATGGTCAAGCACCCCCCGGGACCAAGACGCTCTCCGAGGTCGGACAGTGGAGGTGCATGTCCTGCGGTGCTCCCAACGGAGAAATCGATGAGGGAAAACGCATCATGAACGAGGTTCTCGACGCCGCTAAAGACTCTCCCACAGATGGCGAGAGCGCTAATGAAGACCTCGCTAGTGACAAGAGTGAGCCAAGGGGAGGGGGGAAAACTCGGGGCCTTGATCCCAAATGACCATAAGACTTAGGTAACTTAGTATAAGCTTAAAATAGCTTTGATAGGTTTAGGATACCTTTTACTGAGTTTATTTTATCCCTTAGGATTAGGGGTCCTAAGTTTTCGTCCCTCCCCTTAGGGATCAAGGAGGAAGACGATGACGGTCCAACCGTCGTTAAGAAACGCCGAAGAAAGGACAAGAAATGATCTGTATCTACTATGTAATTCTATACGAGCACCATGGTGGTGACAACTACGGGAATGAGGTTTGGGTGTGGGTTTGTTTAATAATGCAAATACTTTGGAATTTGATCACCCTGGACTGGTCTTTCAAGGAGGGCATTGGGTCATGAATCTTTGGCTGCTACGTATATTTCTCATTGAGGAAACCATATGATATTCCAGTGTTTCCCGATACGCTCCCCTGTCCTCTGCGGGTGTTACTGGTCAGAGACTGGTGTGTGGATGATGGTCATCTGCAAGAGTTCCTCAATTGGGAGTTGTTGGGAGGAGTCATCCTCTGCAGAATATTAGGAATAATAGGGGGGCTTTGTATCGCCATGAACTGCGAGTCTTTTGAAGAAGTGAACAACTGTAGAGAACGCTGGCTGTCATGGGCTGGTACTATGGAGGCCATGCCTTGTGTCTATATCTTCCATCATATCCAAACCCCATCATCACTCGCGCTGTGCCCTTCACGACCGGTGAGACGATAACAAACATAACATATACTATCATCACATGCTACGAACAGCATACCAAATTCGCTACAGACGCCATAAACGTAACCTCTCCTATCCGACCCAAGCTCTCCTCTCTCCTCTCACATCTCAACAATCATCACGCCACAATCACACACCATCGATGTAAAACACGTCGAGTCTATCATCACTATACAGTCTTCTTACTCCAAGACCCCCTGTCCCAATCTCAGCAAGGTATCGATGGGCCTGGCTTACTCTTCGACCCTTACCCCTTCAAACGTCGCGAACAAAGTTCCCTGCTCATGTCAACCCGTCTCGTGAAGTCTTCCATGTAACATGGACCAAAGACGAGTAATTGGTCCTCGTCAACAATAAGTTCACGCAAGGGAGTATCGGTCAGGTATTCAACTGTGGCGCAACAATTCGAAGCTGCTGCCAAGTCTGCAGACGTCAACTTTGAGGTTGTTTCTCTAAGTTTAGTATACCTTTGCTCAGTTTGGGTAACTTGGTATAAGTTCAGGATAGATTTAGAATACCTTTTGCTGAGTTTATTTCAACAATCTATATCAAGGTCTGACGTGTTCTTGCTCCAAGGCTAGACCAAAGAGCGCTAAGACATTGGACAGTCGTTAAATCTTTTACCCCTTTGCATGTACTCTCTCCCTCGCCTACATACATTCATCATCATAGTCGGCTCGCTTGATAAGATGCCGCTGTTCCAGATCGTCCAGATGTACAAGTGTAATGTAGCACCGTAAGCCGTTCGTGTGGATCATCAAAAAAACGATAAAAAAAAGACCAGTCAAATCCCACATGCGTCACTTCATGTGGGTTGCCTTGGACTGTCGACTTGTGTTTCGCTTGTTTCTCTGTATTCGACATGCCCGAAGCGTCTATAATCACTTTATCTCTTCCTCACTTCCGTCGCCCAGCCGTCGATGCCTTCACCGCGGCCACCGACTTCCAGTCCCTCAATCTTCAACCCCTTCATGCCAGGTGTATCCTCTAACCAGACGTGACCTGCCATTCCGCCAGCATTGGCTCGTTTCTCAGGTACTAACTCCAACATTGGGGTGAGGAAGTCTGCAATACGCTTTGCTTCGTCTTCCTTAAAGTGATACTTCTCGCGTAGCACATCTGGTAGAGCCCAATGCCGCAGTCGGTGGATGTTTCGCAATTCTCCCTTTCGGTTGAAGATCTCCTGACTCCACTTGCCACTGAGGCATAGAGATTTGGGGAATGGCCCAAGTAGTTCGATGATTTGAGCAATGTGGTCATCGTCCTTACCATACTTGGTGCCTGACTGAGGATCAAACAAGTAATCGCCGGTGATTAACTCAAACACCTAATGGGCGGTCAGTAATGTTCTACAGAAGCCAGTGCCAGCTTCACCAAGAAGATAGTTGTACATACCATAGCTGCCATACTCCATACGTCAGTGCTGGCACCCCATTTGGAACCCAAAATAACCTCAGGTGATCTATATTGTCTTGTCTGGATGTCGTTGGTAAAGTGATGGTTGACCCAGCAGGCGTTGCCCAGGTCTGCAATCTTGACGCTAATAACATCGAAAGCGTGCGCATCTTCTGCCTTGCGCTTTTCGCCCGTTGAAGCAGAGGGAGAGTTTGACTTGTCTAGTGAGATACCTGAGACTTCCCGACTGAGAAGATCGCTTGAGTGCTGTTAGCGCCTGATAAAACTTCTTCGTTGAGTGGCGAATAAGCTTACGCAGACTTTTCTCGTTGCTTTTGGGCATCGTCAGATGGTTTAGGAGATGCCTCCTTTGATGACTTGCCTGCTGACAAGATCACATTAGTCATTGTTGAACCATATACGAGATGATCAATGGCTTGCTTACCTTCGTTCAGGACACCAGCAAGACTAGAGTGGGTGTTCGGTGAGGGGAAAAGGTTGGACTGGTTGAAGCTGGTATTGAGGGGAGATGGCAATGGTTGACTGCCAGTAATGAGAGTCCTTCTGCGCCGACGTCCATTGCGGTTGTTCTCCTTTTCGGCAGATTCAGGTTTGACGACGCGCTTAACGATCTGTTCAACATCCCCAATCTCGATAAGGACATTTTCTGGTTTGAGGTCGGTGTGAATGATACCGCATTCGCGATGGAGGTAATCGAGGCCTAGTAGAACTTGCTTTGTAATTTGTTTGACGAGAGGCATGGGAATGCCACGGTGATTCCAGCGCTTGATGAGCCCAAGCAAATTCTCTCCCAGCACCTCGAAAACCATACAGACGTGGGTGCCGTGGGGTCCCTTGTGCTCGAACGAGTCCAAAAGACTCACAACGTGCTTGCGACCAGGGTGATCGGGCTTGGCTTGAACAATCTTGTTGAGAAGCTTGATCTCATCGATGGCGGTCTCGGTGTAGTGGGCGGCGGAACGGACGACCTTGAGGGCGACATGCTTGCCGTTGGTATTGTCGCGGGACAGCCAGACGGTTGAGAAATGACCCCATCCTAGTTTGCGAACCACGGTGTATTTTCCATCCTTGAACTTCTCTCCGACTTGTACGGGGTGGTAGCCACCTTTGCAGTAATCTTCAGAATCCTCCTCATCTGCAGTATTTTCGGCGGCATCGTCGACGGACGAGGAAGAGGGGGAGTGGGCCATGGCGGAAAGCTGGTGGGATCTATAAGGGGGAGAAAAGAGGTCAGTGATGGCTTAAAATATATGTAGAGATGCGGCAAAAATCAGCGCAATAAGGCGACGTGTAGATGATGAACGAGAATTGAGGCGGAGCCAGTGCAATCAGATCAAACAACCACGGTCGCAAGATTTAGTGGGAGAGCGACGGCGGCGAAAGAGCTGAGGCCTTGCGCGTGGTGGGGGACCTTTGCCGGATTGGGCTTGGGTGTAGTGAAATGGCGGGGAAGCATCAAAACATCATCCAGACGATAACGTAGCAACGAGTCAAGTCTTTCACTGGCGCTTCCAGTTGAAGATTTCGGTACCAAAAAGACTCGGGCACTGAATTGGCTGACAGCGGTGAAACACACGCCTGAGCTTGGGCGCCAAACCGCTACCGACAAAGCATAAAACGGGACGGGAGAGTGCAACCTTGATTTGAGAAAGCTGGTCATGGTGCCTTCACATGACGCAGCTTGCGCTGGTAATAAGTCGGGCGTTGAGTCTGCTTCCTTGTCCTTCTCTGCTCCTTAACTTCGGGAGCACCCGCTCAAGTCAAATCACGTATTGAAAATAGTGATAATCGTGGGAGCAGCGCGACAGATAAGCCGGTGAGCGGCGTGGCGGTTTATGAGCGGGGGATAAGGAAAGGTGATGGAGAGAACAAGGATCTGGCGAAAATGACGAAGATGACAAAGACTTCTGGTGCACGATGGTAACGGTTGAGGTTGACTGCAAGCTGGGGCGCATAAAGGCCCGAGTGAAAGCCAAAAACAAGAGAAAAGGAGAAAATAATATAAAAACAGGCGAGGCCAAGTCGAGGGAGAGATTGATGGAGATTATAGGTCGACTGGGCTCGGGGGCGTGCTCCTTGTCTTTGGTTTTGATTTGCTTCGCTTTTCTTGACTCTGGGCTCAGCGTTCTTTGCAGATCTGCAGTCGCTTGGCTTTCTGTTTCTAGGACCCTGCTAGAGACCATGGGATGGCTGGCACGCGGCGCAAGACGGAGCGTCCCGCCCGGCGAATAAAGGGTCTCTCAGAGCTCAAGGCTCGAATATCCAGCTCGCCAAGCGAGTTCCAGAGAGAGGGAGCGACAATAGAGAATGCAAAGTGATGGCGAAGGGCGGACAACTCAGTCAGGTGGTATCGCATCAGACAGCATGAGCACAACCATCACCATCACATTCTCATCCTCCTCCACATGCATCAGCCAACAGAAGCTTCAGGCACAATCAGAGGTGCCACGGGCAAGTGACTGACTGCACCACCTCCAGGGCAGACCAAAATCAGGTACAGAGGACCCAGTGATCGATCGAGTGATCCAAGGTTGGTGAATGCCCAAGGCTTATGGGGTCGTATCCTCCTATCAAGGCCCAAGCACACGGGCCCCCAAGCTCCAGAACAGCCACTGTGAGCAGTGTCCACACTTGTTTCAATCTGCCCTCGGTGCTTCTGTAGGGTGATGCAATGCCGCGCCATATTTGTTGAGTGTCCATTTTGGCGACATGAATGGAATGATGCTTGATCTTCCCTGAAACCAGTATCTGTTTCCTTCATAAACAGTCACATGGAAGTTGTGGATCTGGTCTCATAACCGCAGCAACAGCTGATCTGAGATGTAGCTAGAGCAGTTGGGTTGTATCAGGGTCGTTGGCGACATCGGACCAGCGGCGCCTTGGAGATTTTGGGATGGTGCCATGCGATCCGTAAAACCAGCGGTCTCGAGGTGATGTCAAAGCAATGTGCGACCGAGAAGATCCCCAAAATCAAGGTTGTGTAGGGTGATGCGGCTGCAACAAAACAAAACACTGAGAAAGAATGCGAACAAGATGTGTGTATAGATAACCAAAACAAAATGCGACCAGAGCTCAAAGACCAAAAAGGAAACAGTTTTATACATACCCAGCTGGTTGGTTTGTACCCTCCATAGTAATTATCGGCTTCAAGTCCTTCTTGCGCTTCTTAGCTGCAAGACTGCTATTGTTGCTGTTGCTACCGTTGGTGTTGGCATTTGTTGCCTTTTGGGCGTCGGGGGATTGTGTGCCGTTCATTGTGGTGTATTCGCCAAATCTGCCTGTGCGCGGCAGTGCAGGATCTGTATTCTAGGGACAAGTCGCGATATATCTGGCGTCTGTGTCGCCAGGTCGTCAATGAACAGAGTCGTGAAATCGTCAATGGGTTTATCGCAATGTCGGATGCGACAGCTTCTGGGTTCTTTTGGGTGTCGGTAAGAAATGATGTCGAGATGAAGTGGGGGAAGAGGGGCGCTTGTAAGTGCTCGCTCGATGGACGTGGGGTTATTTTCTGTTCGTTTTCTTTCGTAGAGATACTTTCTCAAGAATTACCAAAATCGCTCAGACAGTTGAAGGTGTCGGACAGAGTCAGGAGAAGAATAAATCGGAGATGAGCACGGTAAGATAATTGCGGTCGTGGTGCGGCAGTGGCGCCAAGGTAGATCTTTGCAAGTCGAACCAAAAGATGTTGCGCAGTAATAACCTAGTGGCGGCGCAATCTGAGGTGACCGGGATCAATCGAGCACAGTGAGTGATTGTGCTTGGTGTATTGGTCCCAGTGTAAGCTACTGTAAAGCTAATACGCTGTAATATGGATACTTGGATGTAATTTGGTTGTCCGAGTAATGACTTTTGCGACGGCTTGTGTAGATGCTTTGATGGATCCAAACTTGCTTGGAGAAGAAACGGAGAAGAAGGAAGAAGAAGAATATTATCGGTCAGAGACGAGGAGGGGCAGCTAGAAGAAGCCAGCCAGCCCAGGGTCTGGGTTGGTGAGGAAGGTTGGTGAGGTTCTTGCAGCCAACAGATTTTGCAATCATTTATTTGTAAGGCCAGGGCAGGTCTAGTCAGGTATCTACAAGTGCAAGTGCAGGCCATCTTAGTATCCTCAAATTTTGCGATCTAATTTCTAGCGTAACGAAAATACACCGAAAGCGCATACTTTCGCGTCGATAAACGCATAAAGAGATATGTTAAAGTCAATTTGGGTTGGAGATTCATCTGAAAACACCAGATTCAGATGAACAAAAGACAAGACATGACTGAGATCTGAACCACAACGATACTCAAAGGCGGACACTTCACGAGATGCATCTATACATGTGGATATCGTTCACCACGACCCTGAAGCAGCCTAACGTCTCACTGACAGGATTATGACGACGCACGAGAGGAAGCTTCTCGTTAGCATTGGATCCCACAAGAGAAACTTGATCTCTAGTCTTGTAACCCCTGTGCCTGAAATCGAAAGCTTTGGTTGAGACACACAGCTAGTGGCATTTGGAGAACGTAAGGTATCGGCTATTAAAAAGATACGCGCTAAATCGACACTCTCACTCGCAGATTTCGAGGGTCTGACGCCATTCCTCCAAGGTACCCCCATGCCCGTGAGGTACTTGAACAACCTGGAGAGCCCTGCTCATGTTGTTCTTCTGCAAGGATGCGGCGAGTTGACTATTAATTCAAAAGATATCAATACTCAGTTCAGCTTCATGTTGATATTACTCTATTACCGCTACCTTGTGTTGCCGACTTCTTTACTATACCTACCCCGAATCGTATTCGCATTCATAAGGCATTGAATTTCAGCTCCAGCCTCTCCAACCACCAAACTCTTTGGGCTTCAATACCCGGCTCTGACGTCACCACGCCAGGGACTACTTACCAAGGAAGACTTCCCGAAAGCCCAGTCGTGAAACCCCATATTTCAACAACGCCCAGTGAGAAAATAGACTTGTTCAACTTGAACGCTTTGGGACCATATTCCGTTGCACAGGGACCTAGGATGTGATACTTCAAGTCGGGCCTCCTTGTGTTTAATGTTCAGAAGTTACCAATCTCCAAAGGTTAAAGCCATATTAGGCAATGCTTCTCTCAGTCAGAAGAGGCGCACTTATAAGCATAAACTGAGGTTACCATGAAGATGAGAAGGATCCTAGGGCTGAGCCAATCATCATTTTAACCCCTCGAGCAAATCACCAATTATTAGGGAGTACGTAACCCAAGCTCCTTGTTGATGTTGACGGTATAAAGGTCCACTTATTGCTGACCAATGGAATTGATGGCCTTTAGTGGCCTGAGGCCCATACTGTATATCCTATGAGACGGTGATAGGTTCGTAGCACACCAACGGGCCAGACCTTTGATCAGATATCCTTAAGCTGTATCAGTAGATCACTCAGATCTCATTTCTCAATAGACCAGCACCATGTGTAAACCGGTCTTATCAACTTCTGCCTCCTCAACGCCGTATGAAGCTTGGGCCAACGGCTACAAGGATAATCTCTTCAACCGCTGGAAAACCCTTTTTCAAATCGCTGTGTCTAGACATATGCCTTCCCGGCGACACTCAAACTCCTCAATTCTGTATCTTTCTTCGACTAAACTTGTCAAATATGGACGCACCGTCCACCTCTCTGAAGCCTCAGCTCTACTCTTCCTAGCTTGCTTTGCGCCTAACGTTCCTGTTCCGAGATTGCACTGCGCGTTTCGAGATGATAAAAAAGGGGTGACTTATATCGTAATGGAAAGGATTGATGGGCGACCCTTGAGTGATAGTTGGCATGAGGCGTCAAGAGATGAGAAGGATAGATTATTGACACAGCTTAGGAATATCTTTGAGGAGCTGCGAGCACTCAAGAAGCCCGCTGGAAGGGGGATTGCAGATGGTGCTGTGTGTGCCGCTGATGGAGGCAAGTTGCACGACCATCGAATATGGAATGCCGCCGGGGAGAAAGGGTTCGGCCCCTTCCCGAACGAGGCAGCATTCAACCTTTTCCTTCGAAACGGAGTCTCGAATATTGACTCCATCGCAGACCAAGGGAGTCAGGCAGAGATTCAAAAATTGATCGAGATGCATACAGCATCAGAACAAGGGGATATGGGGACCGTATTTACACATGGAGATGTTAGTCTGAGTAACATTTTGGTCAAGGAGGGAAAAGTAGTAGGAATTGTGGATTGGGAAATGTCTGGCTGGTATCCGCGGTACTGGGAGTACACAACAGCGATTAATACCCATTACATTAAAGGGTGGAGGGAGGAGATTGGGAAGTTTCTTGATGAGTGGCCTCAAGAAAAAGAGATGGACGATTTATGGAGAAAGCATTATTGTGATGGGCCTTGAGGGTGCATGCCAACCAATTCGCCTTGGGAGACTAACAGATATTCAAGACAGCCTGGAGATGATGGATTCGACCTCACGCGACAAAGCAACTGCGAGGAAACTAGGGCAACGCCGACTACGGGAAAGGCGATGCTGCCGAGCAACTTCTGCTGGTTACAGGAGCTGATAGACCGTCTCAGAACAAGGCTATGCGAGTCCTTTGCAATCTTCCTCTGAACATCACCAACTCCCAGAGGTATCCGATGCCGCGGAAGGCGAATTTGATTGCTTCTCAAATTCGCAAGAACTTGCGAAGAAAACCTCGACATGCCCACGTCACAATTTGTTCTTCGAGCGGGCTGTGTACCTAGGGCCAGCACAACGTGGCTTGACATTTGGACCAAGAATAGACTCATTACAGGATGCGCTATATACATAACTGCCAACCGTTGCGCCGCTGTGCAAGGAGTCGGCGAGTGGGTGCCAAGTGAACAGCACGGCGCATTGGCAGACGCTGGACGCTTATATTTCTGCGCGCCGCGTTCCTGGAATCCATGTTCATGGTTATAGCCTACCCAACCCGCTTCGCTCACGCCAGTTGCTTTACATCTTCTACTATCCGATGTACAATCGTCGGCGAGGCGTTCCCCAGGATCATTTGTACGAGGTAAGATGGGTCTTTTGCCTCCTCCTTGCCGCTTTCAAAGCACAGAGTGCGTTACAGACCGCAGCACTGCTTTTGATAGCTACTTCTACGAAGGTAGAAGATTCTGCATAGGTCTTGGAGTTGGCAGGAGCTGCCCTTGAAGTCGCATTTCCCGGAACGGTTCCGAGAACGATGTGCATTGCTGATGAAGTACGGCCCAGTTCGCCGGAATTGCATCCGTACCCACGCACCTCTGATCCCCAACGATAGCAGCTAAGGCTTGCTCAACCCACATCTGGCAATTGAAGACGGTCCAGACAGCACTCGTTTCTATAGGGACAGCTCTAACGACTTCCTCCAGGCGCCGCAAGTTTTCGATCTTGGCCACGGCTGTGAATGTGAGCATCGCAGGGGTGGGACCGCTTGAGAGATCGCGCGGTGGCTCTTCGAACTGCCAGTGTACGCCTTGTGAAGTTGGGATGTTTCGAACGTGGTAGAGAACCATGCCCTCCATTCCACCATCCTTTGGACCGCTGGCGAGGCCCCAATGGTAAGGATCAGGATTTCCACCTTCTTGAGGAGTGCGAAAGAAGCAGACAACATACAATCTTGGCTTGTTCTTAACCATGGCGGCAATTTTTGGATACGCTTCTTGTAAAATATTATATTACTTAGGCTTAATAATACCTAGTTGTGCACACTCTCTTTATACTTGTCCTCAAGCATTTGCGCATGTTGGTCTACCTCCTTGGAGAGTCCAAGGGCGCTAAGTGAAACGACAGCCGATCTAATTATATTACCCGCATCACCCAGCGACCTACACTTGGCGAATGGATTCATATGACTAGGAACTGAAGGTCGTATTGTTTCCCGTGGTTGGATGTCGTTCAAAGAACTGGTATGGATGGGGGTAAGGAGATTGTCAGCTTCCCGGTTGACTGGAAATGATCTAAGCGACCTGAACATGTAACTCAGCGTTTAAGTTAGTTGTACTCTGTATAGTGTATCGGGCACCGCCAGCTTCCTCTTCTATGCTTGAGCGTCTATTTTATCTCCACCGAGTTCTGAAGCCTTCAGATAATGTAAAGATACAACACCTTGACTATTAGCTGACAAAGAACGAACTCGAAGGGTCACTGGCGATTTATAGACACTTTGGATGCGTCAATGATTGACTCACCTCTATACCATATAAGTGTGTAGACCTCATGCCGCGTTGATTTGTGACCCCAGACGCACTTCAAGCAACCCAGGGCCTGCATTCGAGTGAGACAGGTTGCCTATGTTGACATCTATTCATTTGCCTACATGCATCGTCCTTTCCGAGGTCGTATTTGAGGCCTGGTTCAACACAACTCGAGTATCATATGGCTACCTAAGGTAGCTTAGTACTTTAAGCGCCGAAGTAGAACCACCTGCAATCAGCCGCCCTTAGCCGCCGGAGTCTGGGGCATTCCAATCAGGGCTTGATAGCAGTAAAGGCGTTGTGATAGATTGTCAATTACTTCGGAGACGGCCGCCGAATGAAACATTCGTGATGCCTCTCCGCAGCGCCATTAGGATCTAGGTCTCGAGGCATGGTTCTGCTGTTGATGGTAGAGGAACGCCTGCCTGTGTTCTACTTACATGAGCTAATCTCCAAGGTTGAAGTCATTTTGGGCAACGCTTCTCCAAATGATGTCAGAGCCACAGAAGAGTACCCTCACAAGCATGAACCGAGGTTGTCACGAATATTGTAGGGTCAATGAACACACCATGTCAACGACGTTCATCTTTCTGTCATGTGTCAGCGACTAAACATCCCAAAACCACGTGGGAGCCAACCGTCCATGTCATCCGGTGTCTCAAGAGCACGGGACGACCACGTATCACATCACAAGAATCAGAGTCACAATCATAAATGGTATGGAGAAAAGTAGTCGCTTTAGCCCGTCATGAGGGCTCCAGTTTCGATGTGTTTAATAGCCTATTATGTGAACGCCGAGAACGCCAAACCCAGAACCTGCGTGCGTCAACTCTCAACTGATAGCTTACAACTGTCATGCTCGCCTGAATATGGTACGTTCCAAGAAGTCCCGACGAAAATCCAACCGTGAGTTTCGGCCTTAGTTGGCCCGCTTCTTGCTCTTCTGAGCCATCTTGCGGAAAGCCTCCATACCACCTGCACCAAGGGGACGATGGCTCGAGTTTTGCGAGCCCATAAAAGTGCTCTGGGGAGCAACAGTGTAGCTCGAAGGCAAGTTGACCATACGCGCCGAGTTGTTACCTCGTGATGGGGCTAGTAGACGTTCGCGCTCAGCATCCTTGGCGTTAACGGCAGGACGCTGGGAAAGACTGAATTGAGAGCTGGTCTTCTGGCGTTGTGCCATCTTGGCAGATCTGACATCAAGATTAGCACGTAAAAGAAGCAAGCCGAAAGAGAATACATACTCATAATCGTAATCACGGGTCTCGATCTGGCGCTTCTTGTAATCGTCGGTTCGTTTGAGGATAGGTCGACTCCATTCTCCCAGGAGTCGTGTAGCAATTCTCTTGATACTGGGTTCGGGCTTCTTGCTACGAGTATAGAACACCACCACTCTTCCAATACCGCTGCTGAGGAGTGCCTCTTTCTCGATGTTCATCTTGGCGAGAGCATTGAAGATGTCACGTTGAATGTTGTACGCTGGAAGAGACCCGTCGTTCAGAGGCTCCAAGAAGAACTTGACGTGCTGCAAAAAGTTCGTGTCGGGGTCTAGAACGGCGTGTTGGACGTTGTTTCGGTTCAGGATAGCGGTGACTTCGGGGAGAAGCTTCAGCTTGTGCAGAGCTGGTTGGCCGGCCTCGCGAGCCTGGTTATCAGCCTGACAGGCCTGCTCCATCTGTACCTTGAGATCCGCTAGAAGGTCATCAATCTCGTCCTCAAGATCCTGGTTAAAAAGACATTAGTTGAAAAACTTGAGCATATGCATTTCGAAACCTACAATCTCATCCTTCTTTCTGCGCTTGAGGCCGCTTGGCTTCTTGATTGCCGCATCTATCATTCGGTCGAGCTCTCGCTGCTTTCGCTCCGCCGGCGTCAAGTTTTCATCCTTCTCAGGCTCGGGACTAGCAGGCTTAGAACGTTGACGTCGCTCTCCATCACCAGCAGCGCGTCTTGAACGTCGTGACTTCTTGCCCCCATCCTCTGCATCATCCATATCAACATCTTCATCTCGATCTCGGCGCTTCTTATCTCGACGGCCTTCACGTGGTTTCTTTGGGGCCTCTCCGTCTGCGCGCTTTCGCTTTGTAGCTTTCAATGTGCGAGCAACATCTTCGTCAATGTCGACGGGACGGTCCTCAATATTCGCCGTTTCTGGGTCGTAGTCCTCGAACTGATCCTCGTCGACCTCGGACAGCGCATCGGAATCGCGATCAGAATCGGCGGCGGCGACAGCATCCTCATATTCTTGCTCTTGGCCGTCGTTGACAGGCTCATTGGCGTGCTCGCCAATTGGGGAATCCCTTTCCGACATGGTGTCGCGTTGTCGACCGAGATCGCTCTGGGAGTTCTTTATCGTTCGTTGTAGCCTTTTATTCACAACACTGCAGAGGCTTCGAGAGCTTGGTACTTGAAAATTTGTTGGTGAAGAATCGTCGAAAGCTGTGAATATGGAAAGATTGACAATTCGCAAACCTTCAACTTTCTTTGTATGGCTGGAGCCGCCACAGGTGCGAGTCGCGACCCCTGTTCGCTGACATAATCGTGAAGCTCCACCTAGAAACCTCAGGCAGGTGGCCCGCACCCTTTGTTTACTTTGGCCTTTTTGGTTGCCACGGATGAATTGAAGAATACTTGATGGATTGAATCTGGCAGCTGCTTTCAGTCACTAGGTACAGCCGTCCCGACGTCAACCCCAAATTCTGTCCACCCGGCGAACCTTACCTCGTAATTATTCGAGCTATACAGTAGCTATAATCGATTATGGATCGTCGAACTTACGAAGGTCCTATGGACTGGGAGTACCAGAACAGTGGCCCTTTTGATCCCACGAGTCCTTTTACACATGCAGCAAAAAGTAACTCACAGAATGGCAAGTTTACCTTTATCGGCGTCACAGTTGTAGCTGTAGCCCCTATCATCCATGATGTCTGGCAGCTCTTTGCTAACCGTTTGTAGTCTTTGGCTCCCCTTCGAAATCGACAAGACCAAATCCTTTCGCAAACCTAGGGACACCTTCAAAAACGAAACCGCCGCAATCCTCCTTTACGCCTCAATTATCTTCGAGAACTACTGCGCCGGCATTCCGTAACCCTGCCTTTACAACGCCCCGACGACCTTTTGATGACGTTGCGCTGTCTGAAGCTTCAGGTGCAGAAGATAGTCCTGCCTTGACAGAAGTTTCTGACTTCCCAAACGATACTCCTGAGGCGGACCGTATGAGCGACGTCAATATGAGTGGCATGACGAGTCCCTCCAAGATCGACAAATCCTTTCGTTACAGCAAGACTCCTTTCTCAAGCAAGAAGCATACGCCAGGTCGAGGCGAAATACGGGCGACTCGAGACCTCTCTGTATCAGAATTTATTCGCAAGCGAAAGAGACATAACCTCGACAGAGATGTCAGCAGCATAACCCGACACCGCTGGACAGAGTCAGACTCCGACTCGGAAGATAGTATCGCCCCGAGACGAACTCGTGGCAAGAAGAAGGCAACAAAGGAAGCCCCAAGGGGTTTCTTGGGATCTCTGCTGCATATGTTGGACGAACACCCTAATGCCCCCGATAATCTTTACAGATGGGTCAAGTTGATTGTGAACTTCTTCCTGGTATCGGTCTTTGTCTACATTGGCTGGTCCATTGTAACAACAGTGAAGACGGATATCGAAAACGCAAACGAGATGGCACGAATTGAGATAATGGGAAGAATTACGGAATGCCAAACTCAGTACAGCATCAACGGATGCGCTAAGAACGATCGTCCTGCGCTCAGAGTGGCATGCGAGGAGTGGTCTGAATGCATGACACAGAACCCTGAGGCTATCATGAGGGTCAAGGTGACTGCGAAACAAATCGCAGAGATCATCAACGAGTTTTCCGAAGCAATGAACCTCAAGGCTTGGGTGGGTACCTCATGCAGCATGATACTGATCGCCAAGCTAACCACTTCACAGGGATTCTTCTTCGCTGTTCTCATCTTTTGCGCCTTCGCGAACAACTTTTTCTTGGGTGGATATGTCAGCAAGCCAGCACCTCCTGTTCAGTCACAACCCGCAGCTCCACCTCACGATCCATCCATGGCCCCTGAGAACGGTCCCGGGTTCATGTGGGTTCCTGTGCAAACACCAAGGATGCAGCGTCACATGTTGCTCGACGATGGTACTGATACGGACAGTACACCGCCGCCAAAAATGAAGACGATTCTTGCGCCTCCATACACTCCTTCACTGCGTCGGAGCCCAAGCAAGACTGATCGGGGCCGTAGCCCTGTTAAAAACCGAAGTCCTAGTAAAGGGCGCCGGGAACCGTTTGCATAGGCTCCGACGGAGACTTGGGCATATATTATTTCCTTTGTCATTGAATAACCTGGCTGTATAATAGTGGTGCATAGGAACTGGGCGCATGTATACGGGGCGCGGTTCGGTGGTGTTTGGAAAATCAGGTCATAGCATGGACGGTGGTATCATGAATTGGCGGATGGAATGATATTGGGGTAATATTGTCAAACACTATATACGGCAGTGAACTCTGCATCTTTTGTTCTTGTAGAGTTCTCTCAATCGCTCCTCTCGTTGTTGGAAGGGCATTTTATCAGCCACAGAGGCCGCGATTATAGGCCATGTTACAGTGCAACTCAGCTCAAGGTCATAGTCCCAAGCTGAATTAATTGAACGTTGAGGCTGCCAAAGGCTAATGACGTACTGTGGGGTAAGGTTGAGAGGGGCACTTCGACGGATGGCCCTGGCATGAAAGCTAATTCTCAGGTGAAGATGGAAGACAATTGGAATGAACACCCAATATTCCGAGAAATAGCTCCTTTTTAGCTTTGGGTCACGATTCATCAGGGTCGCCCAGTATTGTGTGGCATTTTTCTTGGCATTTGCTCCAGTATCATTAGCAGTGCTTCAATGCAGTAATGTCAATCATATGTTGTGTTGCCAAGATATAACTTACCCCAGCCTATGATCAACCATGATGTTCTGATCGCCGCAAGCCGGTAGTACCATCTCTGACATCATATCCACAAGGGCTCTGGACCTATTCTCTCCATGAGAGATCTCATTGAGCGAAGCATAGGGCTTGGTGATGGCCGTCCGTTCTATATCCGTTTGGCTTTCTCCGATGCGAAGTTACGGTGGTGAGATGGAGGGCTCAAAGGATGCGCCGAATGCAAGGAAGCATGCACAATCTGCAGACTCCGCAACATTCCAATTGGACCATGGACGTGCTTGTGGTGGGTGTGACCTTGAAGCAGGCTTGGAGATAAGTTTGATGGCGTACAACTTTGCAGTTTTACTTGCTAGGAAGCTGAGGGGAATTGCGGTGCGTACGAAAACAGCTTTGTCTCAGACATCTCAACGTTGAATAGAGGCATGATTTGCAGCTGAGTAACGACGATGAGAGGGAGAGTAATAAGAAAGGCTCATCGGCAGTCTACAACTGCAGCATGACGAGTCGTTGAGCACATTGTCCACTCAGACCACGGCCCTAACTAAATTTCAAGCTTGGTATGGCCTGGTCTGGTCGATCTGGCCATGGCACTCATTCTCCTGGTTATCAGAGGACTTTGGACAGAAGAATCCTAGCTTGGGCGGTCGAAACTGGATTACAAAGACAAGAACGTTTGCGCCGGTTCAAAAAATAGAGTTCGTTTCTTTCTTCAGCAGTCAAAAGCGGAATAACCCTCTCCAGATAACATTGGTAACCTGAAAAGGCTGAGCGTACCTTCCAAGTTCTACCTCAGGCAGAACCAGAAAAAGCTCTTCATTCTGCCACCTAATCATTTTCTCAAATTTTATCTCCATCTACCATCAACGCTGTTTATATTTCCCTATAGAACTTCCATATCCGCGGTTCGATCATCGTCTGTTTCACGACATGAAGCGTGAGACAGAGCCAGGACCCCAGCTACTGTAATCGACTACATAGCTGCAAGACATATCATCTGCAAACGAGTTCGCCGAGAAAACGCAGGATTCATTCAGCATGGTAACAGGGCATCAAGCAAATTAAAGCAACAGTCGAGAAGCTTCGCCGTGGTTCTATGCCTCTATTTGAACCAGCCCGAACCTGGTAATCGAGCGCGACGATAATCGTGATCGCAATCGCAAGAGATTCCCATACTGGACATAGCCAATCTTCATCGTCCCATTTCTCACGCATCCCTACAATCAGTCAGTTCTCATTTTATTCCCAATCTGTCCAACGTCCGTTACATGCGCAAAATTTCCGCATTCGGGGTCAAATTGGCTTCAATATCTTTAATTGATCAACTCAAATAGTTGCCAATCTTTATGGTGCATGGACCACGGCGCCCAACTTTTGATCTCTATTGCCAGCGCAATCGACGATCGAGTGGACACCAAGTATACCAGTACTTCTTAGCAACCTCGTTAATCCCTCCTGAGAACGCAAATTGCGACAGGAAAAAGAAAACGATATTGCGCGCTTCAAAACGCCATTGATCTGCGACTCCTGCAAGCCTTCATTTTCTCTCCCTTGACTCGCGGAGTCGGCCTCGAGCTCCTTGAAACCCCCGGTCGCGTATCCTCGAGTTCGTGAGCTTTCAAAGCTCACCTCTAGTTCGGTTACGTCGTGCTAGAGCCTAGCACTCTACTAGCTAGTCGACGAATGCGCATTGCCCGGGCTTTTTACCCAAATTCGACCTCCGACTCACTGTGACTGGTCTTGATACAATTGTGAGAGCTTAGGTGGGCCATCTTCAACCGTCTTGTCTCCGCATCGCATTCTCCCCGCTACAAAGCCGCCGTCCGTGACGCGACTGAGAAAGCAGAACTCATTCAGGTACCAACAGCCCAAAGTCATTTTCGCTTCTGGCGCCAAAAATCAACCCTGAATTTTTGCGGTGACCAGAGGAGAACAAGGCGAGAGAGTTCAAGCTTCAAGACTCAGGTTGTAACTTTGACGACACCATCGCGAATCCCCTCGCAGCATGTCAGACTGCGCCGTGCCCTCCGCCGTCGCCCCTCCAAGACCTCATCCCACCCGAAGCTCTTCGAGCTGAAGGTTGGAGCTCACAAAGCTTCACGACGGACGCCTGGTTCCATACGCACGACAATAGCGAAACAGCGAACCTTTCTTCTGTCCCCACCAACTTTTGTAACTTCGCGATAGCCTGCGGTCAGGCCCGTTTTTCGAGTAATGGATGTCGACAACGAACATTCAGACGCTGGTAGTCAACGACAACCCAGTGCTGAACACACGCCGCAAGGAGCTTCTGCGCAGGTTGGGGGAGCTTCCTCACAAGGGAATCCTACCCCCACCTCAGTTCAGTCCTCCAATACGACCTCGACTGCCTCAGGTCCTGCAACAGCCAATGTCTCCCATACACAAAACTCGAAACGTCGTCGAGGGCTGGGTGTTGTGACGCCCAATGCCTGCACGGAATGCCGCAAGAAGCGCGCAAAGGTATGTAGCAGATCAGCTTGCTTCCCCGGAATCCCTGATTGCGCAGTCGGCTCTTGTCCTTCACTTTCCTTGTACGTCATAGCATGTCCCACCACAACAATTTATTTAGCTTGTGATGGACTTCCACAATTGGCTGCAGTGCTCGCTTCGTTCCCGTATTGATTGTCCCGTAAACTCATCCTTGCTAACAATTGATGTTATAGTGCGATGGCAAAAAACCGTGCGGACGATGCAGAGCACAGAAAGATGCCGAATGTGTATATGAGATTCCCGTGCGCCAGTCAAAGGAAAACCTCCGAACCGAAATCGAAACTCTTCGACAGAAGCAGCGTTCAAGCGACCAAGTCTTCGCTGCTCTTGTCCGACCAGAACTATGGGAAGAGGTTCTAACCCGCATTCGGGGCGGCCAACCCATCGAAACCATTTCAGAATGGCTCGCAAGCGCACCACGCCCTGGGGAGCGTTCCATAACTTCGTTTCCTTCCCGTACCGAGGCGCCTACCATGGGCCCTAACCCGGGGTTTCCAGGAGGTGGACTGGGTACATTGGCAGCCATGAGCCTTGGTGCAAACCATCAACAGTCGCAGCAGCCTTCCATGAGGCCTGATATGGGACAGCACAGTCCATGGCAGTCTTCATTCAGCCAAACCGGGTCAACGAGGAGCAACTCACACCCAGACGTCATGAACTGGCAGACAGATATGCGAGGACCACCACAAAATCGAGTTGGGTCTTGGGCCGAAGGGATGAACCGTGATCAAATCTCGGACGGCCTTCCACGATATCGTGGGGTTGAACAGATCCTGTCACCATTGAATGAACCGGGGCTGCGAACACCGACTTCCACTTGGACGGTGATTACCGGCGATAGCATACTTGTTCAACACCTCCTGGCGTTGTATTTCTGCTGGGAGTATCCAACATTTGCGTCCCTGAGCAAAGAACACTTTCTACAGGATTTCCAAGAGGGGCGGAATCGATATTGTTCGCCGATCCTGGTGAATGCCCTTCTGGCATTGGGATGCCGCTTTTCGACGCAGCCCATGTCTCGAGCCAATCCCAACGACCCTTATACGTCTGGCGACCACTTCTTCAAGGAGTCATTGAGGCTATTTGCCCAGGAAACGGATCACCATTCCCTTACAACTATCCAAGCTTTGGGGATAATGTCGATCCGAGAGGCTAGTTGCGGGCGAGATTCGGAGAGTTGGTATTACGCTGGGCAGAGTATTCGACTTGCCATTGAGATGGGACTCCACCGAATTATGGACGAAGGAGATGAGGACGAACTCGCTGTGCAGTCAGCGACCTTCTGGGGTGCTTTCGCCCTTGACCAGTGAGTTTTTCCTTTTATTGTGAGGTTTCCCTCTAACAGATACTACAGTGCATGGTCCCTTGCCACAGGCTCATTACCGCAATGCTCATGCTTCCCTCACCTACCACCAAAGCCTGCAATAATAGGAGACATCGAAGCGTCTCTGTGGGTGCCTTATACTGACGACGGTGAGTCTCTTTTGTGTTATTCCATGACTACCACTGACTGTGACAGGCGCTCCCTTGCAACGCTCATGCCAACAACCGTCTAACGTGCGTTCCGTATATAAATGTTTCTGCGAACTCAGCGAGCTCGTACACCAATCTCTGTACATTCTCCACTCCCCTGGCAAACCTCTTACAGCGAGAGAACTTTTGAACATGTACACACAGTACCTCAATTGGTATGATCGCATACCTGAGGTCCTTCGACTGGGGCACAATTTCACCCCAGCTGTGCTGTTCGCGCAGTAAGTCTCAAGCCCAACACGTTTCTTCACGGTCGCTAACTTGAGTAGCATGTACTATCATTTCGCGATTCTACTCTTGTTCCGGCCTCTAATCAAGCTACGGATCATTGGATCCAAGGTCTCGCCTCGCGATGTCTGCTCACAGGCGGCCGACGCCATTCAAGGCCTTCTGAGATCTTACTCTTCACTCTACACTTTGCGGCGAACGCCCTCGTTCGTACCATATTTTGTTCTCACATCAGCCATCATGCACCTAGCGATTGGTGCAACAACTGTCGGCTCGGATACGACCGAGGCGGACATGGAGAAAGCGGTCAAGGTGGATCCTCGTGTGGCCGAATCCATCACTCAAGGCATTTCAGATCTCACTGAGATGGCTCCTTGCCATCAATTCGCTGAGCAGGCTCTCAACATACTACGTTATTTGGCCGCAAAGTGGGACATTGATGTCGAAAACAACGTCGACAAGCTCACAGCGGAAGAGTACGATCGTTTGGTCTTGCCGCATACCGGGAGTCTCAACTTCTTCTCGCCCAACCTTAGGGAGGGAGACATTACGTGCCAATGGGGCGGGGGACCATTCATGGGAGAGCAATCGCCTTCGGTGCAGAAGACAGGAGACAATATGGAAAACCCCCTCTTCTGGCCTTTCCCGATGCAAGGGCGGCCGATTCTTCCTAACGGTGTTGAGTTGGAACATGCAGGTTTTGCGATCATATAGAAGAACATTTTGGTCGGCTTTCAGTTGTGATCCTGCTTATATATATCGAGTCCGTACACGACGACAGATATCCCGGGGTGTTGGTCGGTGTTCTTACCAGGCGAAATGGGATCAAAGGGCAAAGGAATGCGGTGGGCATTTTCCGGCGAAAGGGGGCTTTGGTCTGTAGAGTCATCATCGCGGGTTCCAAAAGCGATTTGTTATGGGGTTTAACAACACTTGTGTAAGAGAAAAGAGTGATTGCATGATATCATGGGTCTTGGTCGAGCTGTTACTTTGGTGGGGGGGTTAGATAGGTACACCGAATACCCTGGAGAGGAATAAAATCACCAACTCTGTCCATACATACGTTTGTCCTCCGAGACTTGTGATTGATGATGAGACTCGCATATGTTGTTTGGCATGCAGGTCAATGAAAGTGTCAACGTTTGTTGAATGTGGTCTGATGCCCAAACAGCAATTGTGGCATAGTGTTTGTCCATGCATGCTTGCAATTGCGCAAACGCTCGATGCACCAAGCAGTTTCTTTGCGAGACATTCACAAATGATACGGCGACAACGAGATACACGACAAGTCATATCGCATGCTATTCCATCATGACACATCAACTCTTCGGCTGTGATTAACTGCTGTCAAATCTTGTCCATCCCAAGTAGAACGACACGCGTGTGTCACCTTGCTCCGTCCCTTATTGCCTTGATTAGGCGCGGCCCTG